>OX438922.1:27759504-28464504 GCA_949316025.1 Lapara coniferarum | reverse complement strand
GAAAAACGTTTTCACGCGGGCGGAGCCGCGAGCACTGCTATCCCTAATGAAGCAATTGTGGACAAACTAGGTACGTACCAAAAAACAGACATATTTGTGGCCAAAATTTCTTTTTCCTTTTGGACTAGATTCGTATTAATTATAAACGTCCTATACACAAGCAATATTCCTAGAAGAAAAGCTTCAACTAATGAAATTACTTCTAACAAAATAATGGCTGTATAAATCAGATGCCTTCACCGTCTGCACGAGAAAATAAACTAGTCGAATTTCGCAAGCGACGCTAGTTTAATTAGCAGAGAAAGACGCAATCACACTCTGGTGTGCGAATCCTGGTGACGTCACAAGTCTGACACCTGGGCCTTACGCGACCTTCTTTAGTACATAGTTGTGATTAGACAACTAATTTACCTATGTCTAACAACACTTAATTAGCGGATAATTATGTCTGCTTACTTTCTTATTACCTTTTGACACCTATACCTACAATATTACATGTAGGTAATGTATGTAGGTGTTTTGTGGATGTGTAGGTACTTTAACCGAGAGTTTCTGAAACCTATAGCGAGAATGGTTAACAAAACATATTTCAAACTTGCTCGGAATTAAAATTTAGCTACAGACTCGCTACCTTATATTATCTCCTATTAGGGGATAATATAAGCTTGACGAGGTATTTCTAAATGGGAATAGCTTACATATTTAATTTATATTGTAATGCTTATCAGTACAAAAAAAAGTAAGATCAAATTTCCAATCACTACATAGTATTAAACAAAGTAGCTTCCCGCTGTCTGTCCCTATGTCCCTATATATGCTTAGATCTTTAAAACTACACCACGAATTTTGATGCGTTTTTTTTAAATAGATAGAATGATTCAAGAAGAAGGTTTATATGTATAATTTATCCCGGGGAAACTCATTCACGCGGGCGAAGCCGCGAGCAGAAATCTAGTTATAATATATAGGTACTTGAGTGATACGCGATCATCTGCTTGTCAAATGAATATTTCAATCAAGTTTCTAGTTACACTCTTAGGGCCTTGCAATTAATAGTCGCTGTATATTTTGGCATAGTTAAACAACGTTTTGTCTCGTTTCCTCTTACGGTAAATGACACTCAACATAGCAAAATATAACGATTATTAGTAAGGTGGTAAAGTTGCATTTATTGTGCACTTACACAAGAGACGTTAAAAATATGACCTAATGTAATTTTAGGACCGTCATAAAAACAGTGTTCGTAAAACTTGTGATGTTTGTTTACTAAATATATAACAGTTTTCAAAGCAGAATCGCGTGTTCTTGATGGACGGCTATACAGTTGTAAATAAAACTTTCACTTTGAAAAGAATCAGTTACTAAAATCTAAGCGAAGCTGGTAAAAATAAAGTAGGTAACTAATAATTAGACATTACAAACTGAATTTACTGTTTTTAAATATTACTAAGTATTATAACAAAAACACAACATATGGACTTTCATGAACTGGCAACAAGTGAAACATCGAAACTGAATACGGAAAATATAACTTACTAGCTTTTGCCCGCGGCTCCGCCCGCTTTAAAAAGTTTTTCCGGGATAAAAGTCCCGCTTTATATTTTCCCGGGATAAAAAGTAGCCTATGTGTTAATCCAGGACATGATCTACCCGTGTGCCAAATTTCATCGAAATCCGTTCAGTAGTTTTAGCGTGAAAGAGTAACAAACATCCATACATTCTTACAAACTTTCGCCTTTATAATATTACTAGCTGTTGCCCGCGGCTCCGCCCGCGTTAAAAAGTATTTCCGGGATAAAAGTCCCACCTTATATTTTCCCGGGATAAAACGTAGCCTAAGTTACTCCTTATTACATCAGCTACCTGCCAATGGAAGTCCCGTCAAAATCGGTCCAGCCATTTCAGAGATTAGCCGGAACAAACAGACAGACAGAAAGACAGACAGACAGACAAAAGTTGTAAAAATGTTATTTTGGTGCATGTACCGTATATATACTCATATATGTGCAATAAAAAACGATTATTTCAATATTACAAACAGACACTCCAATTTTATTTATATGTATAGATAAGTAGGATTTGTTAACGAAACATGACATAATATTTTATTCTTAATAATTGAGTCATACAATCCGCGAACTATAATCAACAAATTTTGTATAATACTAAAATTCCATGAAATAGTACACTCAGCAATATAAATAAACTCTACAAATGTATCAATTTAAACCACATTCGTTTCAATCTATCATATCCACCTACGCTTGTCCACACTTGTTTGGAGGAACAATACTAGACCAACACTTCATTTAACTTGTCTGTTTTGTAAGTACAGACAGTAAGTAGCTGAAATCTTTCCCGGGATAAAATATAAAATAGCCTATAGCATTCGGGAGTAATGTAGGTTCCTATTAGTGAAAGATTTTTTACAATCGGTTCAGTAGTTCCTGACATTAGCGCGTTCAAGCAAATAAACAAACTCTTCAGCTTTATAATATTCAGTATAGATTTCATACTTAATTTGTTTTAGAGGTGCAAACTTCTACCTACCGCTTCGGGGATAAAAAACGTGAGTGTGTGTAATAAATACATGTAATTATATCTCCACATTCTAAGATTAATTACAAAAAACTACATAATATGTTTATCTACCACATTATACAAAGCTAATTAAAGAAATACCTACAGAATTAATAGCTAACTATATACGTGATTTCCATGTGACTTAGATTTAAAGTTATCTTATTTCTCGTAAATTTACAAAAATATAGCTTACAAGGAGAAATAATTTATAACGTAATATTAGTATAGCTTAATACGTATATATATTATACCACAAAGTCTCCTGATGAATCCAAAATAAAGGGTCGGGTTTGTATTTTATCTTCCCCATAAACGGTAATGTCGAGGCTTACGACGATATAATAAGAGGAAGGTAACACGTGATATAAAAACCAACAGATATCAGGTACTGAAAAAGTAGCTTTCAGGGTTAATGTCCTCTTTTTGAGATGTTGTCGCCGAAACTGGTGCGGGCAGCAGGGGCGCTAGGTCGCCTGCTGCCAAATCTGGAAGGTCCCGGTAATCCCTGCCGAAGTTTATACGCTGGAGTTGTGCGGTCCATGGCCTTATACGGTTGCCCCGTCTGGGCCGGGTCCCTGAATGCTCGATGCGTCGCTCTGCTGTGTAAACCGCAGCGTTTAGTGGCGCAACGACTCATCAGGGGCTACCGCACAATCTCCCACGAGGCGGCCTGCGTGTTGGCCGGTATTCTGCCATGGGATTTGGATGCCAAATACCTCTAGTCAGTATTCTTCTGGCATGAGGAGGCATCACGTCTCGGGCGGAGACTGGCCCCGAGGGAGGTCACGGCCCAACTGGCCTCCATCCGCAGCGCAGCCGTGGAGGAGTGGCATACCAGGCTGGAGAGCCCGAGTGCGGGCTTGAGGACTGTCGCGGCAGTGCGACCTGTCTTCATAAGATGGTTAGACAGGCGCCACGGTGCGCCGACGTTCCGTCTGACACAGATGCTGTCGGGCCACGGGTGTTTCGGCTCGTTTCTGTGTCGGATTGGAAAGGAGGAGTCCGCCGTGTGCCATCATTGTGGCAACGGTCGCGAGGACACAGTCCAACACACTCTCGAGGAGTGCCCAGCCTGGGACCTACAACGCAGCGCTCTTAGAGCAGTCGTCGGAGGGGACCTCTCGCTGCCAGCCGTGGTGACCGCCATGGTCGGCGGCTGGAGGTCATGGCGAGCTATGGCCTCCTTCTGCGAGTGCGTCATCTCGCGGAAGGAGAGCGCCGAGCGGGATCGTGAGCAGAGCGATCCCGCCCGTAGCCAGAGGAGACGAAGGAGGCGTCGGGTGGACGACTGACCGGCGCCTCGTGCCCTGTGGTACGGGGGCATCTAAAGAATTTCACCACGGCATCCCCTGCCTGTCGTAAGAGGCGACTAAATGGGGTAAGCGAGAGTCGCAGGGCGAGCAGTGGGGGTCTGCCTGCTCAACTACTCTAATGTAAGCGACTACGAGGTGGACGACAATGCGGGTGGTCGGTCTCCTGCAGTCGTAAACGCAAAGCGTGCTTTTGAGGTCGGAGGCTTCTCAGCCTCCTCATTTTGAGAGGGGCCGCAATGCGGCATCGCGCTGGGGCGGTTCCGTGCAGCTATCTCTGTGCAACAAGATACCCCGGGACCGTCCCGTAGGCGCCGAAGAAGGCCACCGCGGGTTTTGGTTGGTATGCCGGTGTAGGGTGTACATAGTGTTAGGGACTCGGTCCAATGCTCGCTCGGATGAAGCTATACTCCCGAGTGTCGACATTGGACCGTAAGACCGTGTGAAACCAACATAACCGTTCCACTCACCCCCCAGTGGTGGTAGCGATAACGCGTTTTTCCCCGCGATAAAAAAAAAAAAAAAAAAAAAGGGTTAATGTCATCTGAAACTTCAAATAATATCCTAAATACCTCCAAAGGTTTAACGGGAAAATTGAAATAAAAGTATATGAAATGTAACTGAAATCTTTAATGGTACATAATCACGAAACTATTCACTAATTAGGCTCTACGATGTCGTTAATACTTCAAAGAATTCAGGTCTCAATGTTTACGAAGTTTCTAAGAATGTTCATTCTGTCAGGAGCAGGTTTGAGACGCATGCTGATCATCTGAAAGTTATTCAGCTCAGATTCTTAAGATGCCAATACTACAAATTCTTGACTAAATTTGGAAATTGCTTCTAAATTTTTATCTTACACAAAATAAAATATTTCTAAATATAGTATTGGTTTAAAGGAAATTTAGCATCGTACTTTTAACAGGTAATGAGACAATTTTAATATCTACTAGAATATATTCACCTGCATATATTCAATTTGTGTACATAGCTGCAATAACAAATGTATTTGTTGACTCGTATGAAATGTAGAGCATGAGAACTGACAAACTGTATCTTCTCAAAAATATTGTGACGTCATCGAACTGGTCAATATATTTAGCTCTACAGTCTACGTCTCTGAGTATCTAACAATGCAAAGACGATGGGATGACCAGGCGGCCCCTTCATTGGTCATACATGCGCAGCTGGTCATAAACTTTTATTAAAACCTATGTGACTTGCGATCGCTGTCATTACATTCTACGATAATGACATTAAGCGGTGCTTCACAGAAATTGTGATTTTTGCTGTGTTATTGTGTAAAAAGCGACCTTATATTCAGCTCTGCACGTGTGGATTTTTTTTGTTAAATTTGTGCTATCCGTGTCTACCTCGCCCCCGTCAGGATTGGCAGAAAAAATTGTTTGCGCATAATTGCCATATCGTGTCCATTGGTTAAATAGTCTAAAGCTGTGATTCCGCAGGACGCGCCAGACGGCAGACGGCAACAGCATGTGCCACGACGGCAAACGGCACTACTATGCCATATTAAATTGTATGAGACCGATTCCGCACACGACAGCAAATGACGCCCGACAGGACGTCACTTGCTGCGCGTCATTTGCCGTCGTGTGCGGAATCGGTCTCATACAATTGAATACTGCATAATAGTGCCGTCTGCCGTCGCGGGATATGCCGTCTGTCGTCTGCCGTTGTCGTCTGCTGCGTCCTGTGGAATCACAGCTTAACGTCTACGTAGATATTAAATCAAATCAGATACACTACAAAATGGCATATTAATAGCATTTGAACATCTCAACTAATATCAATCAATATGACTCCGTGGCGTAGTTGTATTACTGTACGAGACCGTGCGACTGCACTGCGACTGGGATCTCGGGTTCGATTCCCGAGTCAGGCAAAATGATATTGGGTGTTTTAGATTCAGTATGAGCCCGGGGTCTAAATATTCAAATTAAAATCTATTTGTGTGCAAAACATTTTATATCTAATATGTGATTGGTTAACGAACATCCAAACATTATCACAATTATTCAATTAAAGTACATTAGTATAAACTCTTGTTCGTGATTTCGCCCGCGTGGGATTCAATTTGTGACATATATTTTTAAAACCAGTAGGACAGCGAGTGGGATTAAGGCCTAACCGCTCTCAGTGGTAGAGGAGGCCCGTGCTCAGTGGGCAGTATATAATTTAGGACTGATTGCATTGCATTTTTAAAAAGTGACTTATTTTGGGATTCAAGCTAAACTCCATAGAAAATTTCATCAAAATCTAGCCCTTACACCCACTACTGCAACTCCTGTAGGTAAGACAGGATCAGCAGTGGAACGCATTTTATGACACCGAGCGCTGAACCTCGGCAAGACTCTGGGCGCACTAATTTATTCTAACCCGCAAGAAATTAATCAACTAGAAGAATAGGATGGAGGTCGAAATATATTTATTCCACTTGGCTATTAGACAGACAAACAGAGTTCCTTTCGCATTTACAGTATTAAGTATCATAAAGTATGGATTAGGATTGATGTACGCCAAGCTGTCTACAGTTTAGCTAAGTAATTGGCTTACTTTTAACCCTTTCTGAACTTAATACTTATGAGTAAGTACTCATTGTAGTAAAAGCGATTTCTGACACGAAAATATTAACTTTAATTTCCATAAGCATTCTTTTAAAAGTGCTTGTTGTTTCTTAATTAAAATATGTAAAGCGCTTTTAGGGCTGAAAGGTTATTTCGTAATATCATTATCAAAGGCACAATATCTCGTCGCCTCTTCTGCCGAGTCACAAATGGAAACGGGCTGTGGGCATAGGGTTCGATTCTCGGATCGGGCGACATTTTGTGTTAGTTTTTTGTAACACAATTTCTATAGAACTGAATCTCCCAGAAAGACGTTAACTTCAGGCAGATCGTTCGCGAATAAATATTCTTCTACGAAGCCCAAATTCTAATCTTCTGGTTTAACTATGGGATATTAATGCAGATAACATCAAATGACCTATTTGCTCCTTTGTCAAACTACGTCATAAAAAACACGAAAAAATCCTATCTCTCGCATGACGTGTTGTTTACAGTCTGACGTGACCTCCGTAAGTAAAGGCATTGCAAATGGCCGCTACTGCCATCCATCAAACTATTGACTGCGAATAAAATGGGTTCTTTATATTCCTTTTAAGATATACTCCAGCCACATCAATATTAAAAGGTTATCGTTTTAGGGGAGTAAATGGGAGTAAATAATTCCTTTTAGTAAGCTCAAGTTTATGTCTTCCAAAGTTGTTACCGGCGCATCTACAATCGAATGATTATATTACCATTCATCATCCATTCCTCTTATCGAAGCTATTGTGACTCATCTCCTCAAACTCCACCTAAGCCGAATTCCTGGTAGGGATTTTTCAAATAGAAGGCCTTTTAGCACAAAATCGTCAAAAAAACATGATGATGATTATGATGATGATGATATGATATGTAGTACGCTGTATGCCTTACGAAAGCGAATTCGTGGGTGTTGAGTATGTGAAGGAATCGAGGAGTGATTTAATCAAAGTCTTCGCGGTGTAAAGACTAAGTATATTCAAACAATAGTACAAACTTTAGCGCGCGCGTGCGTATACGTACAACACGTCACTCGCTGCGCCGGCGGACGGACGACTGACGACTGGCGCAGCAGTCGTTTTAAAACTAACATATAAAATAAAGTAGGTAGACATAAATTTGTTCGCGGCGCTTACAAAGCCCCACCCTAGTGCTGCTGACGCAGCAGTCAGCACTAATTACTCCAAAGGAATCTTAGCGACGCGAGCAACAGATCTCTTTAAACTACCTAACTGCGTCTTTACTTGTACTACGCGTACTCTGCCGTCTTTCCCCGGAAAAATCTCTTCGATAAGGCCTCGTGGCCACACGTTACGAGGAGCATTAGGATCAGCGATAAACACTAAATCTCCGAGTTGAAGGGACACTGGGCTGTCTTCCGTCCACTTCTTGCGAGGTATCAATTCGGGAAGCACTTCCTTCACCCATCTTCTCCAAAACATATCAGTCAGTCTTTGGGCTATTCGCCACTGACGACGGCAGAACAGGTCAGAATCATCAAAGCTGCCTGTTAGAGGTAAGGTAGAAGATGAGCCGAGTAAAAAGTGATTTGGTGTTAGTGACTCCTTGCTGTTGACATCGACGGAAACATGACTAAGTGGGCGTCCATTCACTATAGCTTCCACTTCAGCCAGCAGCGTATTAAATGTTTCTTCTCTGGGCGCTCTTTCTTTTAGAACGACCTTTAATGAAACCTTCACACTCCGAATTAAGCGCTCCCAGGCCCCACCCCAATGAGGGCTAGCTGGGGGTATAAACGTCCAGCGAGTGCCTTGAATACTCACAGCTGTCTGCAATTCTTGCTCATCGAGTTCAACGACGGCCTTTCTAAGTTCCGAATCCGCACCTCTTAAATTTGTCCCATTATCAGAATACAAATGGGCCGGCCATCCTCGTCGTGAAGCCATTCTGCGTAAAGCCATGATTAAGGAATCGGAACTAAGAGATGACACTGTCTCCAAATGAATTGCCCTGACAGTGAGACAGGTAAAAAGAACTCCATAACGTTTCTCCCTTCTTCTTCCCACTGTGATCTCCATAGGTCCAAAGAGGTCGATGCCGCAGTCAGTAAAAGGCCTTTGGAAATGAGCTACTCTAGCAGCTGGTAAATCTCCCATCTTTGGCATCTGAGGTTTCACCTTTCTTAGTCTACACATCATGCATTTTCTGACAACTTCTTTGACAGTAGGCCTCAATCGTATTATCCAATATTTTTGTTTCAGATTGTTAACTACCATCTCTTGGTGGCAGTGGTTAGCTTTCACGTGATGATGTGCTACTATTAATTTGGCTACTTGGCTTCTTCCGTTTAGGATTACAGGATACTTCATATCATAGGAAACATCCGCTGTAACACCTATGCGCCCGCCTACACGGAGCACACCCTGTTCATCTATAAAGGGCGTCAACGTAAGTAGCTTACTATTCTTTTCTAAATTTTTACACTTCTTTATTAATTGTATATCAATGTTAAATGACTCTATTTGTGCATGACGTATGAGTAAATTCTCAGCTAACTGAATTGCAGTGCAATCATCAATAATTTTCTTTTGACACTTCTTTATAAATTTTAACATTACAGCTGTACTTCTCAACAAGCGTATCCATGAAGAAAACCGCATTGGATCCGACACAGCTGCACACCCAGGTAAGTGATTTTCTTGTGTAATATTTGTTATATATTCCAGGTCGGACTCGACGACGTTAGTTATGCATGAAATAGTGGGCCATGAGCTTTCAGTCTCATACAGAAATTGAGGACCATTGAACCACTCACCTTCCAGATTCAACCTATCAAAGTTTTCCGGAGTGGCTATATCGGCAACATTCAAAGCGGTAGGTACATATCTCCACT
Source organism: Lapara coniferarum (assembly GCA_949316025.1). Taxonomy (NCBI): domain Eukaryota; kingdom Metazoa; phylum Arthropoda; class Insecta; order Lepidoptera; family Sphingidae; genus Lapara; species Lapara coniferarum. The sequence goes on along the minus strand of OX438922.1, from coordinate 28,455,154 downwards.
CCTTAACTTGGGTTAATTCATCAAGCTCGCCTAGGCGATAAGCGACATATGGTTTATAACAACGCGTATTGTTACGTATCCATTGCAAAACAGTTGAGGAATCGCACCAAAAATATCGATCAGCTGTTTTTATTCGATGAGCGGACTGTAGTGTATTCGCCAACCGACCAGCCATTATGGCCGCCTGCAATTCCAGTCTAGGTACCGTAACCCTTTTTACAGGAGCAACCCGGCATTTACTGGCTACGAAACAAACTTTTATTAGATTATTGCTATCTAACCAACGCCAATAAGCGACCGCACACATAGCCTGCAACGATGCATCACAAAAAATATGAAGTTGTAAACAATTATAACCTGTGTCGCTTAAAGGTGGGTCTGTATGTATGCTTGTGGACGCAGCTTTACTATTGAATGACGCGCATACCTGTTTGTCATTCCTATTATCTTTAAGAACATTGTTACGTAATGCCGATTCATTAACTCGCCTATAACATCGAGGTATTCGGATGCTATTTATTGTTTTCAATAATTTTAACCATTTAAACCATTTTATACAAATATCCTCCGTTATATTTTCATCCCAACCTATATTTGACTTCCAAGTTTCCTGAAGTAATATTTTACCGTTAATAGTGAACGGCGAAAGAAATCCGTAGATATCAAACAATGACATAATGACCTTTAATAAATCGCGTTTCGTAGGACATTTTATTCCATTAATTATCTCTTGAGGTATCCGTTTAAATGTGGTAACAAATCCTAAGGAGTCATCGTCGGGATACCATATGATTCCCAAGGCTCGCTCGCCTTCATGTCGAGTCCCTAGCTTCACAGAAGCGGCCGTGGGAGCTAGCGACTCCTCTGGTAAACTCTTTAAAACATTTGCGCTATTGCTTAGCCAATTACGAATTTCGAAGCCCCCCTGTTTGTGTATGTAAATTATATAAGAAAGAAAGAAAGAAAACATTTATTGGCCACAAATTGGGTGGTGACAATTTAACAATGATAAAACAACACAGAGACAATAAAAAGAGTAATTAAAAGAAAAAAAATAAAAAAAATAACAAAATTGGATTTAAACAAGGATCCACCACGTGTGGACGGTATATGTCCCACCACAACAGAGCCAAAAGGATCTAGATCAGCATAATGCCAAACAATAACTTGTTTGGCGCTGATTTTCATCTAGAACCCCTCGAGGAACGTCATCGAAAAAGAAAAACATAAAAAAGAAACACAATTTGCGTTCAGTGCGTAAGTATGTGTGTGTGTGTGTGTGTGTGTGTACGTGTGTCGATAAAATAAATAATTTTTTATTTAATAAATAGAAAAAAAAAAAAATACATACAACTGATTTGAAATATAATAAACTAGATCAATAAACAAAAGTAAAAAAATATAAATATAAAAATAACAATGACAAGGCTGTGTAAAACGCAATCCTTTGCCTATTGCCACAATGCCACGCAAAGAGAATATAAACCAATATAAACACTACGTTAGAATGCCACGTACAAAGAGAATATTATGCCACGTAGGCAAAAGTGTCACATGTTCTATTTTTATAAAATTATAGATAAATTAACATCAACATCACCCAGTTGTTGTTGGGATTCCAAAAGATAGTTACGAAGACGTGTCCTAAATGTGTAAAGGCTACAAGATTGTCTGATTGGCGGAGGTACGTTGTTCCAAATTTTGGCCGCGGCGTAGCGAAAAGTACCTCTAAAAGCTGCAGTTTTGTGCCGCGGGATACAGATCTGTAGTGAGTATTGTCTACGTGAGCCATGCCTGTCACCCGAAATCCACTGAAGCTTGTTGTACAAGTATGTAGGTTGCTTGTATTTGATAACCCCAAAAAGGACACATGCAAGATGCAATTTGCGACGCAACTTCATTTTTAACAACGAGTGCTGGTTGATGTAATGTGTCACATGAGATCTCGGGGGGATAAAGAAGCAGAAACGGGCACAGGCATTCTGTACTCTCTGTACGAGCCGATTCGTGCGGGCCAGCAATCGCGGTCCATAGACAGTGTCTGCGTAATTAAGTCTGGACAGTACCAATGCTTCAACGAGTTGCATGCGTAACTTTACAGACAAAAATGGTCTAATTCTATAAAGTGTTTTCAGGCGATAAAAACAATTTTGAACCACATTAGCAATATGCTGTTCATATCTCAATGCGCTGTCCATAAATAGTCCAAGGTTGCGGGCTTCATATACTCTTTCTATTGGCTGGTTCAGCAATGTCACATTAAGTGAAGAAGGTAAGGTGTCCAACCGTGCTTTTGTCCCAAATAGCATGTATTTTGTTTTAATTGGATTAAGAACCAGGCAATTGTTTCCTGACCAATCTGCAATCCTTTTCAGGTCCTCATTCAAATCCGCCACAGCCTGGTGAAACTTATTTGGCTTGAAGGAGATGTAAACTTGAATATCATCCGCATAGATATGATAACTGCATACATGCAAGCTGCTCACTATATCTGCACAATACAAGTTAAACAATATAGGGCCCAGGATGGAGCCCTGTGGCACACCTCGCTGCAATGTGGAGAGCTGAGATAATCGAGAGCTGCCATCTGCCAGCCGCAATTCAACACGCTGTTTTCTATCACTGAGATAACTATGGAACCATTTTAAAGTAGCATCGTCAAAACCATAATAACGCATTTTAGACAATAGTAGGGTGGGGATGATACAGTCAAAAGCTCGTGAAAAATCTAGCAGGACCATGAGTGTACACATTCCCTTATCTTGGGCTGCCAGTATATTATCTGTAACATCCAGTAGTGCCGTTGTTGTGCTGCGCTGCCTTCGGAATCCAGATTGGAGTGCTGGTAGGATTCCATTTTCCTCCAGATACTGTGTTAGCTGGCATCACACGCTAATTTAATACAAGTATTTTCACTAGGTTGACTATCAATATAATCATCCATATAATGTTGATCGTGAATAGCTTGAACTGCAGCGGGCTTCAATGAGTCATAACGCTGAGCGTTTTTATTTTTAATAAACTGTGCAACGAATGGGGCACAACTCGCACCAAATATTAGGGATGTCATCTTGTAAGTTTTTACAGGCTCATTAGGGTTTTCGCGCCACAGAAACCTTAAGGCATCTTGATCAGTAGGTAATATTTTTACCCTTAAAAACATATCTTTTATATCGCCCACTATAGCGACCTCGTGTTCGCGAAAACGCAACAGAATACCTAACATAGACACTAATAAATCGGGACCCGTCATTAAATAATCATTTAACGATAAACCGCTAATTTTGGCTGCCGCATCAAAGACGAGACGTAATTTCTTTTTGTTCGGATTATCGACACCGAAATGGGGTAAGTACCACGTTTTATTTGTTTTTGTTGTATCTATAATCTCCTCGGCGTATTCACCATCTAATAAATGCTTTATACGATCACGGTACCTTTGTGCATACTCTTTATCACATGACATTTTCTTTTCCAGGTTATACAGCCTAGACAATGCCAGGCGATTAGAATCAGGCATCTTACAGCGGGTGTCCTTCCACGGTAGACCTACGTACCATCGACCATCTATTAATCTTGCCGTTTCTTCCAGGTGTAAAAGAGCGCGCAAATCATCGCGATTCTGGCGCGGCTTCTCGGACATTCCCATAGATTCGATACTAAAAAAAAATCTTACCATTTCGTGCAGGTCTTCTAAAGAATTAGTGTTTGCTGACCCTAATGAAACCTCCGTGTCGTGTAGGATTGAATAACACGCGCCCGTTGAAAGTGGTGCTGGAACTAATCCATGGACGCACCATCCCAGCAGAGTACGCGTAGCACAAGGTTCATTACATTTTCCCACCTTAATTTCAAGTGGTATTAATAAATTATAATTATCCTGACCAATTAAAATTTCAGGTTCAATATTCGTACAACAAAATTCGTTTTTAATATTACATAAATGTGAATATTTATCAAAGTTAACTAAACCAAAGTTTTGCACAGGCACATTTAAATCTTTAAAACTACTAGCAGTAATATTAAATTTCTCACCCTTATAGTTCGCTATACAAACGTCCATAATATCAACGTCGCACACAAGCGCACTCTTATTCCATGCGCCGCACACGCGCAGGGTCTCCCGACGGCCACGCAAACCGGCTCGTGACGCAAGCGCGGCACTGATGAGCGACACCGTGGATCCGTCGTCTAATAACGCACTTGTTTTGAAAACGCCGTTCGGACCGTATACACTTATAGGCACTACTTTTAATAACACTTTGCACTCATTATATTTTTTGTTAACGTGTGTTACTGTTTCAGGTGTCACCGACGACGGTTCGCCTGCCGTATTATCGCCAACACACGGTTCACTGTTCACAGTTGGACGCAAGTCGTAATGCAATAACTTATGATGCGCTTGGCCACAGTTCATGACGTCACACGTTGCAGCAGGACAGGTCGCTCGGTCATGGTGTGCGTCTATGCATTTGTAACATAACCGATTACGTTTGACATAGCTCCATCGATCTTTGCGTAATACTTTGCGGAATTTCTTACAATCCTGTAATTTATGCTTCGATAAGCGACAGTAACGGCATTTTTCACTATCATCGTAATTTTTATTTAATAAAACTGTATGTGTACCTTCTGTGTATTTTTTCTTGTTATAATAATAATTATCATTTGTATTTTTCATGTTTAACAAAGCCATAGAAGACACTTTCATAGCTTCTTCATTTAAAAACTCTGAAATATCAAACCATGTTGGTCTTTTATTTTGCTTTATGAATGTATAGCTATAATCCGCCCATTTCGAAAGTAAAACCGGTGGTAATTTTGAAAGTATGCATGTAGTTATGCTTATCCCATTTAGGTATTCATCACAACCGATAACTTTGACAGCGGCAACACAGTTACGTACTTTAATTGAAAAGGGCACAATATCCTTGTGATATTCTTGTGACACTGAATGTAATTTCTTGATGTCCACCATGATGCGTGACAGAATGATATCAGGATTCCCAAACTGCAGCTCGAGTGTCGACATTATTATGTCAGGCGAAGTAGCACTTATAAGCAAGGCTGAAACCGCTTCGCGAGCTGATCCCTTTAAACATTTCCTTAGGCGCCACAAATTCTCATCATCCGTGAAATTACAGACTCTGGATGATTCTTCATACGCCTTTTTAAAGTGAAGCCACTCCATTGAGTCACCAGAAAATAATGGTAATTCTTTTGGTGTACATATTCGGCTTAAAAGGTTGGAATTAAGTCCATTGCAGGTAGAAGCGGCTGCTAAATCCTTCAGTGCACTAGCCAGTAGTTGAACCGTTCCATCAGTGCCGACATCTGCCGCCGGCGGGCACGGCGCGTCCTTAATATGACCTTTGTCGTGGACGGGCTGCGCTTCCAGTTCACGATGGCTGTGCTCTAGCCACTCCTCCACCTCCCTGTTGGTGCAATGGGACCGAACACTACATTCGTCGTTGATATCCGCTAGGTCCGCCGCTAAACGTTTATTTATTAAATCCAGCTCAATCTTAGCTTTAGCTTCCGCGGCCTCCAATTCCAACCTTTTTTTGCGTGCAAGCACTGAAGATGATGAGGACCTCTTGGATCTAGGTGCTTGGCGAGACGTTGAAGGCTCAGGTTGAAATAACGGTAACGGTGGTTCCGATTTCACCACACTACCCTCTTCTGTATTTCGACGAAGAAAAGTTTTATTAATTTCGGTACTTCGTGGCAGTGTTGGAGTCTTCGGAATCGCGGACTTGTCTTCCTGTTGTTCCTCGTCCCTCTTTGCGGTTCTCTTTGTGTTCACCATGGTTCTTGGTGTGTGGAACATACTATTCTGTGAGCGATCCGGCTCGAAGTGACCACTGTTGAGTATGTGAAGGAATCGAGGAGTGATTTAATCAAAGTCTTCGCGGTGTAAAGACTAAGTATATTCAAACAATAGTACAAACTTTAGCGCGCGCGTGCGTATACGTACAACACGTCACTCGCTGCGCCGGCGGACGGACGACTGACGACTGGCGCAGCAGTCGTTTTAAAACTAACATATAAAATAAAGTAGGTAGACATAAATTTGTTCGCGGCGCTTACAGTGGGTATCTGTCAAACTTCCCCCTTTTTTTCGCGGGGATTAACACGTTATCGCTACCACCACTTCTGGGGCCAAGTAGAAGGGTTATGTTGGTTACATCGGTCTTACGGCCCAATGTCGACACTCGGGAGTATAGGTCAAACTTCAACCTTGCTTCAAGTAAGGAAGGTAGAATGAAAAGAACTTACGAACCGATATCAAAGCATTTCAACAACGCAGAAAACGCAACTAAGTGCGCGCTAATAACGCATAGAAAACGCGTAGAACATACGTCACGTCGTTAGCACGGAAATACGCCGTCCTTATAGTTGTATACTATAACGGCTAAGGCGTCATTAGTAGATAAAAAAAAACTACTAAGAAAACTATACCACCATCTAACACCCGTTTATACTCTTCTTATCCACTTTTCGACGTAACTAAGGCCCTAATAAAAGGACGATGTCATAATCCACACAAGTTGCGTAGTCAGCTGAGGCAACCGATCCAGTTTACAAGGTCCTTGTATTACGTACAAAGGTCCTTGTAAGGGATAAATGACGTAAGAGCTGTGACGTAACGCTTTATACGGCCTAGCCGTTCAAAACAATCTAATCGCTCATGGCCCGGCACCAATTTTAATAAAAATGGAATATGTATTACAGAAATTACAATTTATCAGATAGTCGTAGCCTTTGTTTATGAGACTAGGTAGATACCTCTATGTATTTTTTCCAACAAGTATCAACGTACATTACAGTAATTTTAGGTTCTACTTCGAAAAACATTGTAACCAATATAATTAGTAAGTAATTACTGAGTAGTTTTGATATACGTATCTAATGTCCCGCGCGGCGTTTATGAGAGCAATAAAATGCCTACACTTGCGGTCAGGCGAGCTATTTTCTCGTCGCTAAATTCAATAAAAAACATTACATAGTAAATATAGGTACAATTCACATCTTTTTCATTTAATTTCCGAGTGTGTAACCTCTAGACGACCTTTGTGTAAATGCCACTCACCGTATACGAAGGAAAATCTACAAGCAGATCAGTTTCCATTAGACAAAAAGGACAATTACGTCGGTATTTGCAATATTTCCGCTTCTAGAAATTTCGATTCACATAGAAATAAGAATCGAACAGTTGTGACCTAGCGCGTAGTGGTGTCACCTTGATTAGATTTATTAACCGCCCTCTATATTAACTACTAGCTTTTGCCCACGGCTTCGCCCGCGTTAATAAGTTTTTCCGGGCTAAAAGTACATACATAAAAACCTTCCCGTTGCATCACTCTATCCAACACATTTATTTGGATAAAGATTAATATTATGACGTTGATACAACTCTTAACAAATAATGCATTAATTTCGACCAAATTTGATTACCATAAAAACGGTTCTAGAGAGTTAATCTTAAAAGATAGACAGATACTGTCGCGGACTTTTTTTTAGATCATTTCAAGAGGAATAATTCTTTCATACATATATTTTTGGTATCTTGAACCGTTTTCGCAGCGCACGCAATGGAAGCCCTCAAGGATGAATAATTTCCCCCGCATTTTTCACATTTTCCATTATTTCTTCGCTCCTAATAGTTGCATCGTGATGTTATATAGCCTATAGCCTTCCTCGATAAATGGTCTATTCAACACAAAAAGAATTTTTCAATTCGAACCAGTAGTTCCTGAGATTAGCGCGTTCAAACAAACAAACAAACAAACAAACAAACAAACAAACAAACAAACAAACAAACTCTTCAGCTTTATAATATTAGTATAGATAAACGTTGTAAAAAATCTGTGCTAAGGGCCGGCCTTAGCTATTCGGGCGCCCTGAGTTAAATATATTTCGGCGCCTTAGAGTATGTATAACTACCTAGATTGAGACAATATTTTTTTAAGGGAATTGTCATAAAGGAAAACGCTGACGTCAGTTCTGACGTCATTATTCATTATTAACTATCCGTTATTCTCTTTATAATGGTAAGTATCGTTATTGGAAAACACGATTTCGACAATATTACAAATTACATAAATTCATTGATTAATACATTTATTTTTTAATCAAGGCGAACCTCAAACAATTTTTATATTAACAACATTTTTATTGCAAATCTCAACGTCGTAAAAAATATTATTAATACTCAATGTTTGTAAAATTAAATTAGTTTTAATTAAATCTTAATATTACTTGCCAAACTAGAAAATAATGAAAAAATTCTTAATGCACTGCAGGAAAATAATGTCAAAATTGTTTTGCAGATATATAATTTTACATTATAGTGAGTTCTTTTATGTGGATAAACTGTATATATATTTTATGAATGTAGGCTACTTTTGGACAATGTCGCAGTTTTTTCTTAGCAACATTCTCCACTTTTGGGTAAAATATTTTGTGTATTATCAATTTAAAAAACGATTATGCTTACCGATAAGATTGTTGTTGAAAATGATTGATCAAAACATATTATTTCCTAGAATCACTTTAAATAGGTTTGATATCAGCGTAGGTTACTTGGTATGTGACTTGTGTGGTCTATAATAGTCAAACTATGAGGTATAACACCTGAATTGTTTGGGATTGGAAATGGTCCCCTATATCTCTATAGCCTTGCCAGTTGTTATAGAATACACATATAAATAAGCTCGAGGGAGGTACTAGTTGCTCCGCTTCTTACCTTAACGGAGGTAATAGCGCCCATACCATTGATTACTAATATTCAGTATCCCTAATGTCCATCCTATAGTACGTACCTTGTTGCTATAGCTAGATTGCATGGCATACACTCAGGTCTTCTGAATCCGTATAAACTACTGACGCAAGGAGGCGAAACCTTGGCGTGCCATCACTTACGTGTTTAGTCAACGGATAAACATCGACTCCAATGTATAATTACTAGATATGACTAATTAAAAATGATTAGGTACCATATTTGTTGCTGGGGAGGCTAATTTTTTTCTGAATGAGACGAGCATTCTCTCCATTGATGGTAAGGTCTGCAATAGTCGATACATAAATATCAACATAAAACAGAACCTTGCATTACTTCAAAGGTACAAAAATAATCGAATTACTCTTTCATCTAGCTATAGCCAGGGAGGAGCTCAAGAAACCAACTGCAAACTTTCAATAATAGAAACATCTGAAAAAGTAGCTTACCTGCTAACAGTAAGAACTTACTATATTGAGTTTATGATATCACCTAACGTCTTGGAATGATCAGCTCAAATCAATGAAGTGTTGTGCTGCTACTATGGTCAGTCGCTTACCATAAGAAAAACACGATATTGTAACAACACAAAATGCAAAACATTCCACCGTAACAGCAATTACGATAAAAGCGGCAAAACACGTTCGTCTACTTTAATTGTATTGGTGAACGTTTTTGTGACAGCAGCTGTTTTAATTGCTTCCGCTTGCTAACGTTCAAACTCATGATAAACAGTAATGAGTGAAATATTTTACTTTATCGAAACGAACAATGAGGATATATTTGAGGCTTCACAGATGTCACATCGAGTAGAAAATAGAAATCACGATTATCGGTAATTTCATTCATGTTAGTATCACTATTGTGCGAAGAAATGCTGCGAACAAAAAAAGTATAAAGTGTCAACTTTCTTACTACTTCGTGGAATCGCTTTCGTAATAATCTAGCAACTCCCATCCAGTGGTGGATCATCACCCTAGTAATCCACGAGTAAAACCACCCTACTGACACGTTCAAGATAAAAATTATGTTCGTACTTCATCAAGATTTTAAGCTTAACCACCACCGTCAATATATCTTAATTAAAAGCTAGGCTGAAATAAACAGGTAATAGCCTTACAAGGGAATGTCCCTAAATATTTAAAGCTTGAATATTACAAAGTCACACTCCTAGTACCAAACTTTCTAAAACGTTTTAGGCGTACAATTGTAGTTTCTTTGCACACCACAACAAAAGGTAGGCTTTGTTAGGTTGATGGGGATAGACGATTACCATTTCGGGTGATATTGTTCACTCCGCGGTAGATTTTACTGAATGAAATGGCTTGGTTTAAAATTTTATCCCACTAGTAAAATAATATCGTCTCCTTCATCTAGTGACAGCGTAAATACGTTGTGGACTAGGTAGCCGTAGGTTCGAAATTCCAGGTTGGTAAATATTTTGTGAGATATTCTCTATTCCCTAGGTCGGGGTAAGTACCTGAATTTTTGACGGAAAGCGAGGGTTACAAAATGTAAGCCAAATCGTACCTACAATATGAAATGTTTGTTGCGGCGAGACTACATTAGAGTGACATAAGAATATGCAAAACAAGAATACAATATGAAATCAACTCTGAAAGCCAATAAAGGGAAAATTAAAGTCCAGTAAAATCGTAAGCACATAATAGAAATTACTTAGACGTAATACCGTAAAACACTACCACAGACATTTCTCTTGTAAGGCATTAAGTACGCTCGAGTAAAACTTCTACATCTACGTTAATTGTGTAAAACTGTACCAGGCCCCACCGTCACGTCTGGAGAAAGTTAAATGTGATATAGCATGACGCAAATCCGACAGATATGCAGACACAACTACGAGAACACGACACATTTAACAAATGCGAGTATTTATACATTTTTGTAGACGAGGTGAAACAGATTTGATTTGATGTTTTGATTGCCGACAACATTGATATATAAAAACCTCTATCAATGGCGGGCAATCATTTTTATTTACTTCGCATGCTTTGCTGGGTAGTGAAGCATTAAGAATCTTAGGGCAAGTTTCACAGGTTTCAAGTAAATTTTATTGGGCAGTTATCGTATTAAACAGCTAATGTACACAGTACTCATTTTATCACCATTTATTTGGGAGCATACATTTGAATGTGACTTTTGTATTTCGTCCGCTTATACATTTCACGAGTGGCATTTATCAGCAAGTTGTGAATTCGTTCTTTAATATCTGATACCTCAAGGTAAATACATTTCGAATGATGCTGCTGTTGATGTTTAGTCACAAGTTCTAATGACATTTATCATTAGATAAGCAGCACAGTTCTTTTTTTCAATTCAGTTGAGTAAAAATATACAGTCATAAAGGCCAAAAAAACAAGTTCGTGTTACGTGATCGTTAGATGATTCAATCAATTCAATGTTATCGTTAAGTACATCACACTATCATAATAACTTATAATGACACTTGCTCATTATACTATCATTTATCATTCTCGTAATTTGTCAGAGTCCACGACCGATTTGGACGCAATTTACTGGCACTCTCAGAAGTTCATTATAAGCTGGCATTGAGAAATTTTTAATGGCAGTTGATAATAAGTTTTTGATTCGCTGACCGACATGCCCTATTTAGGCCATGCATATTACATCTGATATGCAGAAAAACTGGCGTTTTTCATTCGATAGATTAATTCAACACCTTCTTGCATTTGATTTGATTATGCCGCAATCTGCAGAAGCAGATGGCAAAATCTATTACAATAGAATTTGATCTACTTAAAAAAAATATTTTGAAGGCGGTAATAATTATAGTTCGCAATGCTAAGAAATTTAATAAAATTGTTGATCGACGTAGGCTGGCAATAACTTTAATTCTACACTAGCCAAGCATTAATACGGAATGAACATGAATTATTTAGAATAAGTTTACTAAAGCCAACATAAACAGAGCTACATAATGTTACCGTTGGGACTTTTGGAACACGAGGCTACAAAGCGTACTTTGTAAATAACAAATGAAGTTAAACCAAACATTACATAAAGGTGAAAAAACTGGAATTACAGTTCAATGAAATAGTCTCATTCATATGAGTCTCAATTAGAAATGAAGACAATTCAGATTAAATCATTCGCTTCAGATCACATGTATCATGCAGTCCGATTGGAACAGGTCAATTCGTAAATCTCAGGGGAGGCCAATGATAATCTTAATTCGCTTCGGGACAACGACTATGCTAAAAGACTCTTATCGATAGTAGATTGGATACCTACAGGCGAATCGCTTTTGGATTAGTCTGTGTATATCTCGTAAGAAGTGATAAAATTCGTTGGTTGCTATTTAGCTCCTTGATTCACCAATTACTTGGTTAACATTATACTTACTTACCATTAGGTTTGTGGTTACTCTGATAGAACTAGGATGGTTGTAGGTTCCATTTTGAATTTTGAGCTTAAGCAACGTGTGACAATACAGAAGTATTTGAACATTTTGGGCACATCCCAAAACATTCTAAAGATTCACGAAAACGACCTTCAAATTCCGTCAAATAACACAAACGTAGGAAACGTTTCAACGCGAAAAAGCGTAAAACGTTTTATATTAACATAAACATGAGACCCGCAAATAACAAATTATGAAAACAAATTATTGCAAAGAGGAAGTTTCGAATGCATAATGAGTTGAGGTTAAATAACAAAGGTTTCGTGTACTGGGGGCGACCAATGTTAATGAGAACCTTTGTGCCTGTACAAACGTGTTTAACTTATTTACGAAAAAGGTTATTGTACCTACAAAAAATAAAACAGATACCATTCTATAGTTGGAGAAGAGAAGTTCTATAGTTCTAGGAAGGATTTAGGCTTTTTTATCGCGGCAAAAGGTATAGCGGAACCATTATCCTGGAAAAACGTTTTACGCGGGCGGTCCTGCGATCAAAAAATGGTGTAAAGTACATAAGATAGAGTAGCAGATTTTAATAAATCTATCTGATATATTTCTTCTTATCACCTCTAAGGAAATACAATTTATATTTATAACATCGACTAAAGATATGGTAGTAAAGTAAATAGTTCCTCAAAGACTGCCAGAACTATGCCGTCCTATAAATCCCAAGATTTCCTTTCATGCCACGCAAGATGGAGGACAAGTAACTGGCAGTTTTTCACCATTTCTGGACGAAACAGGATAATGGCGTAATGACGTGCAACATCCTTCACATTGTGTGGAAAGTGGGACGAAACTCCCAATATACCCACGAGACCGTTCCGTACCGATGTGTGCTCTACTTTCGTACAATAAGTGTTTATAAATTATGTACTTCATTTCCAATTCCACCTTTTTATCGTAATGATTCTGATATAGACTTGTGGGGGAAGATAATTCGTCTAAATAAGATATAACGCCTCTATGTTAAGCATTTTACTTCATTATACCTTAAGTAAGTTACATAGGTATTACAATCCCCACCAAATACCGGTCCGAAAATTGACAAACATTGGGAATTGTAATATTGACGGTGAAAGCTGTTTAAGTACCTACATATTATGTATAGATTTGAGATTACGTGAGTTGCTTGATGCAACGATCGGCTTGTCTTTTAAATATCAGCGTCAGTCCACTGCTGAAAATTGGCCTCTCCTAAAGAAATAATGGAACGGAAATAAGAGGAACGTACGATATACGGACTCTGATAGTATTATGCTTATATATACTTCTAAGTAGTGAATACAGCATAATACGCAATAAATTAAAAATGCAATCCTACTAATATTGTAAACACGAAAGTTTCTAAGTATGTATGGATGTTTGTTAGTATTTCACGCAAAAACTATTGAATGGATTTCGATGAAATTTGGCGCACGGGTAGATCATGTCCTGGATTAACACATGGGCTACATTTTGTCCCGGGAAGATATACAGCGGGTCTTTTATCCCGGGAAAACTTGTTCAAGTGGGCGGAGCCGCGGGCAAAGGCTAGTTTGTCATAAATTTTATCAGTATCCTTGGTATGATTAAGTTCGGATTGATAGAATAATGCATTGATTTCCGAATTGATAAATGTATCACAAAATACACAAATCTTAAATTAAAATTATAACCTTGTTTGAAGGTTACCGAATGCGATGATGGCAGATTGATGCAGTCTTTTTCACAAAACTACTTTAAACTACTTTTCTAGTTGCATGCCTTGCTCAATATTGCAAATTTGAATCACGATTAAAACATAAGTTTACAAGCAAATAAATGTTACTTGGCAATGCGCCTAGACATTGAATTATAAGATTTGTTCGACGATATGTTGTCTATTTTTTATCTATTTTCCTGGTAATCCAAGGTCAGCATTGGCTTATTAACCGACTTCAAAAAGGATGTTCTCTATTCGATCTGTATGTATGTATGTATGTTTGTATGTATGTAAATTTGTATGGCCACGAGTTTCCCAAAAACTACTGATCCGATTTGGATGTGGTTTTCGATACTCAAATGTATAGTTTTCAGGGAAGGTTTTAGTATATAATTTATGAAGATCTTCGGAGATACACAATGGAACTCTTCAATAACTAACAGCAGATGACCCGCGAATGCTGCAATCGTATATCTATGATGTATTGTTTACACCGTTCCATAATTAACTAACAAAAAAGCAATAAATAAAAACTTTTTAACAAAAAATTAAACCGACTTCAAAACCACTGCAAACTAAAAAATAATTCAACTCGATATTCGCTTAGTATATACGTATATTTGGAGTCGATGCCTAATTTAAATTGAACAATGTTTTCGTATATTTGATCTTGTATTTCCTTGGCTTAACTGGCAATTTAAATTAGGCATCGACTCCAAATATACGTACATACTAAGCGAATATCGAGTTGAATTATTTTTTGGTTTGCAGCGGTTTTGAAGTCGGTTTACTTTTTGTTAAAAGTTTTTTTAGTTTTAAAGTAGGAGATATATTAGTTAATGTTATCAATAACTCAGATATAATAGAAAACAGTATCTAATGTAGAATTTTTAAGACTTTCGTTTTTTTGGTAGATAAATACTTTTAAGGTCTATAAGATTATGTTCAAGATTATTAGTCTCTATAAAAAAATATTTAGTGTGAATTATTTATAGAAATATTAGGCAGTCAAAAATACTGCAATTAAAATTATGAACGGCAGACGAAATGTACAAACCCAATCAATAGCAATTAGCAATTCATTCTGTTCTGACCGACAAACCGCGAAGCCATGAAAGTATCCGTAAACAATATTGCTTATTCAAATTATGCTTTGCAACCACTTCCAGAGGCCAGCTTTTCGAGATTCCTGTAGGTGCTCACGACTGTTATTTTTTAGACAGACAGTAGGATAAAGATAACGCATTTTATAAATGCAGGAAAGATAAATAAATAGCTAAGACAGAAAATAAGTAAAAAAAAATCTTAGTAGGGTCTCTGTGGTTTATTCACCCATTACCTGGGTTTCAAGGGGCTGGAGCCCGCGAACATCCATGTAGTCGGCGCCCCTGAATCTCCTGACCTCTACTTGCTATTTATTCTACTAATTTTGACATAATATTCTGCTCGTTCAGGATGTTTATTTTCGAAAATCCATCTCAATGTTCACTATGACGTAATCAAAATCAAGCTTGTAGAATTGATGGTTTAATCTCTATCTCTGTTCTGTGGTTTAAGCTGTGCGCGGCATGTCAGTCAATCGGTTTATCAATACTACGAATTTATGAAATAAATGAATGGATATTGTCTTGTGTTGTATTCACCACCTGTTAGATCTCGCATTAACGAATAAAGACTGGTGTTAACCTGATAAAAAGTTCAATTAAAAAATTGTTTAATAGTAGAACGAAATCCTACAACTTAACTTTATTAAATCAGGTCATATGCAGAATAACAGGAAATCGCATTATCTCGTGCAGCAAGATGTAAAATTAGAGTCAGGGATATCCCTGCAATGTGATTATGCAAAGCCAATATTCAAGAAATCTCCATTTTAATAGATAACCAGTACAAACGATTCATCACTTTCAAGCCACACCCAGAAACCTATTGCTTCTGAATACTAAAAAACCGAGCTCTATGCGGAAATCCGCAACAAAACTAGTCAAGGTGAAATGAACCTTATCGTAGAGTAGTAGGTCGTATAATGTAGATAAATGTAACGGAATAGGGCCGCAGCTGATTGATAACTGAAATTGGGGTGGTGAGAACTTGACAACCAATATTTGAGTGACTCGATGAATGTTTCATAATCTATCATTCTGCCCTCAATTTATACACAATAATATATTGCAGATAAGTTCTTGTGGTTTTTAATCTGACTGACCTTTTTAATTTTGCATGTTAAGTGGATTTATCCTTACGACCAAGCCTCAGGGTCATACAGGAGATGAAGTGGGATACCCTCCTACCAGTTTATTTGTATTTGCAAAGACAAAATAACAAGACGCCTAAAGAACATTATGTGTAACTTCAGATAGGTCATAAATATTGGCTATACTCCATATTCTATTGTCTATACTCTATACCAATTTACAATCCAAACAGAATATAAATGGCCGCCTGGTAGATATTGCCCAGGGCGACAAGACAGCCATTTGTACTTTGTTTTTATTTTCTTACAATTGTTACTCTCATATGCAAAAAAGAATAAATAATAGCAGATTCAATTATTTCACGATATCATTACGCTAAAAGACGTGCCCAATGAGTGTTAATTAATAGACCGACGGGTGCGAGAGCGTTGTCTATACGAAACATCATTGTGCGGCATTCACGCTGTGCTGACAATGCGTCGAGAAACTCATTTGGCTCACTCGTAATGTACTTTCTCACAAGGACGATGGCTCCATTGTTTATTAAATATAATATAAGGGTTTCGATTATTTTGGATTCTGCACACGAAAGATACCATGATCCTTACCTGTTACTAAATCTGTGACATCTGTTTATGACTCGTGTCCACGATAGGGCATAGATTCGACAGCGCTTTGCTGTGGCACTGTATGACCACTCACCGTGCGTCATTCGGATACCGCAAATAGTGTCGAATCGTGTCCCTGGTTTTTAATATTACCTACTAGTTTTTTTATGTCATTTTTAATTATATTGCTTTTGTAATGTATGGATTTAAATTTGAAATAAAGTTTATTATTATATTATTATCTTTCCAACCTTAAAAGGGCTCTATCATTGGAACTGCGAAAGGTATTTTTAGGGGTTCCGAACCTCAAAAGGAAAAAAGGAAGCCTTATAGGGTCTCTTTGTGGTCCGTCTGTCTGCCTGTCTATCTGACTATCTGTCAAGAACCTTTTCTCAGGAACACGTACACATATCAAATTGATATTTATATCAAGTACTCAGGTCTACGGTCTCTTTCAGCCGTGAAAAAATCAAACTTGTAAGTCAACGAGATCAAGATATGACCGTTTCTGTCCCACATTTTGCGATTTCGCGAGGGAATCAGAACCTATAGGGTACTTCCCACTGACCAAGAATCATGAAATTTGGCAAGAAGCAAGGTTTTACAGCACATGTAGAGCGAAATATCTGAAAACCGCAAATATGTATTTCAATAGGAATATAACAGCAAAAATCAATATTTTGCCTTTATCAAAACTTTATTGAAGTGGACGATAGCCTAGTTGGGAATTGAACGGTCTGCCGAGACAATGTCCGGAGGTTTAAAACCCAAAGCACACACCTCTGACTTTACAAAGTTACGTGTGTATTGTTTATCAATCGTTCGCTTTAACGGTGAAGGAAGACATCGTGAGGAAACCTGCATACCTAAGAAGCTCTTTATAAGAATTTCGAAGGTATGTGAAGTCTATCAACCCGCACTAGGCCAGCGTGGTGGACTAAGGCCTAAACCCCCTCAGCTGTAGAGGAGGCCCGTGCCCAGCAGTGGGACAGTATAAAATACAGGGCTGGTATTATAAGGTTTTACAGCATATGTAGAGCGAAAAATCTGAAAACCGCAAACATGTATTTCAATAGGAATATAACAGCAAAATTCATATTTTGCCTTTATCAACTCAACTTTATCTATGGGCGTCACATAAACTTTTCAGTTTTTAAATATAGAATCTGCGCCATTTTATTTATAATGATTTTAAAAAGTAGTTTTTACACAAAAAATAAACTTAAGTCATGCGAAATGCCTAAACAAATTAAGAATTAGAATAAAGAATTAAAATTCAAGTTAAGAATGTGCTAACTTTTTCCATTAAAACTCGTTCTCTCCAATTTCATTCGCTCGAAACGACCATAAACATCGACAATTTTATTACTTATCATATTAGAGGCACTCTCATAAAAGCGGCAATGTATACAACGCATCATAGGACGATCAAAGGTTAAGTTGACTATTAACGACCGTAGTTTGCGCAATACTGCGAGCGTAATGTACTTATTGTTACAACATATTGACGAGATATTGACAATGGAAAATATTTTACAATAAATGAAAGTTATAAAAAATACCAATTGTGTGTGTTTTCGGACATTGCCCGGGATTTGATCCCTCGGCCTTCCGAGGTGACGGTAGGCAAACCACTGATATTAACATGTTCAGCCCAATAACGTTTAATAACGTCATATTTGCAAATAATATCAAGACAACGTTCGCCGTAAACGTAGATTGTATGTATGGAGACGTATTGTGTCACTTTGTGGGTGACTACGGCGATGTTAGGCCGAACCGTTCAGCCCGAACATGTCAATATGGTTGAGTATTATGATCTCTCATTCGAGTGGAACACTGGCAGGTAAGAAAAATAAACGAAAATTTAAAAATCATGAACATGTTCACTTCCTCTTGAAAAATCTTACCTTTCGACACTAATAGGCAAATACTACAAAATGAAGATTTGGTGTTTTCCTAATTGTGCCTTGAAACAAACGCATAACTATTTTAAAGATTAGTTTAAAATATAAATTCATATTATTTATACATGACTAATCATACATTATTATCTTATGAATTCACATGTTTTTATTCATAAGATAATAATGTTATGTTGGGTAGATAAGATTCACGTGTTCTGAACGGCCAGTATAATGATTAAAATAATCCTAAGGCTGTCCATACACGATCAGTAATAAATGGCATACGTACGTACTCTGAAATGCCACTCGAAAAAACAAGTTATTGGCCGCCGCGCAGTTACTAAAATATTTAAGTTGCCTATGAAATCTCAATGAATGAGGTGCTATTTTAGTTTTCCAGGCTGCAGATATAGTACCCACTGGTTTATTATATTTGTACTTACGTAGTTACTGATGCTAATCGTCTGATAATGTAAACAGTCTGGCATTATTTTTTGTAAGATGATTAACGCACCACTACCCATTGGTGTTTATAAAATATGTGAATTTACAGTCAACAGAGTTGACAAGGAAACTTTATTGACAAATTTTGGCACAGCGACTTTATTCTTACTCAATGGCAATTAGACATGTAGAGTTGCAAAAATCCGTTCTCTATCCCCAACATTACATAAAGAATATATTTTCAATATTTCATGGTCATATAGTGTTGTCTGTCAGTCAATGTTAAGCATTTTATTAAGTAGATATAGCTTTGAACGTTAAAAACTGATTGTGTAAAGCCCGCCTTACTGGCCTGACTAGCACGCAAGTTGCACCAGATAATATTGATAAACGTGAATTCCGACGTATGTAGGCCAGGAAACGCAGTATTATAGATTCTATTGCAAAGGATACGTTGCGTATTTTATAAAGATAAAAAAGCTTAAAAAGATAATTAGATATCAACTTATTATAGGCGATTCTTATTAGTTAATCGCCTTAGTGAATGTCGAATTAAGAATGATTAATTTTTATTATGTTTTCAATTGAAAACGTTGTAAAATCTCTACAAAATAAATTAAGGTTATTATTCGTTAGCTTACTGTCCAAAAGCGTTATCATTTTAAATATATTTTAATCTTTAGCGCGTAGGAAATTTACATCGTCTAAATACGCGATTTGTATGAATGCAAAATGAATACAATTCATCATCGCTGGCCTCATGTTTTGGGGCTCTACCATACAAAATCTACTCTTTAATAAGTATCATCATAATAAACTGATATACTTATTTCAGGTTGCTCGTCTCTGGAACTAATTATCTAATACTGAAAATGAATCCACAAACAGGGAGCTACTTAATTACTAATTAGGTTTTGTTTCTCGAACAGATAGGTATGACACGGGTGGTACCGCGAACAGAAACTAATCTTAATAAATTTCAAATGCAATAAAAGATCATTTTAATTGACGCACCCAATAATCTTGAAACAAATTAAGAAATAGGAAACAGGGCATTTCCGTGTAATTTTATTGGCATGATTCCGGAACTTAAACGGACACATCTATTATTTTGCAAACCGGAAGATAAAGATTATAAAATGGTTGTTAATATATGACATCACATTAACAAAGATTTTGTTTTTTACGGAAGTTTTGATCACGGAAACTCATTTGTTTATAATTACAGAAATGACATTATTTACGTAGTAATATATTAATGTAATATAATGGTTTAAAATAGTTACCTGAGAAACGTGACACGTACAATAAATTAATATTGTTATGAAAGTAATGTAAAAATGCAATAGGGGTGAAGAGATGAAGTATTAATTTTATTTACAACGGTTAACGGTATCTCCTTACATATTATAAAACATAGTCGCCCGCCGCGTCGGTCTTAACCATAGATCATAAACCCTGATTATTGGTTTATCGGTCTGTGGCCTGTACAGTGACCACGATACACTCTAAAACTACCGAACGGATTTTGGTGGAAGGACATCTCCAAAAACGGGCTTGAAATTCTAACCAAGACATTTTATATTATATATTTGGATAGTACTCCCAAAACTAGGCCTTTGCAATAAATTGTATAATTTTAAAGTCCTCTCATATTGAGATGTACATAATTTTATTTTGCTTAAAAAACTACACTTAGAATTAACGTTTTAAAAAAAGTTATTTACAAATGGAGGGATCTAAAAATATATTTTGATGGATCCACGATCTATATTTTTGCCCCTTTCATATCCATGAAGTTTAAGCCTTGTTAGATTATGAGGCCCAGCACTCTTAAAGAAGCGGACATCCCTTTGGTATGGACTATGGAGATGGTTTGAAACGTGGGTTGCCCTTCCTACGGTACTTTTTGATCCCGGTAAAACTGTTTCGCACGGGTGAAACGCGCGCAAATGCTTGTTATTGATAATGAGAGCTCTGCTGGTCAAAAAAATATGTCCTAAAACGAACCCCAAACCCTGGGGAAGAAACTCTTAGTTCTTTGGCGGTCCTACAAGGTACAACAAGCACGTGTATTTTTTTTTTTTTACTTTTTAGAAATATTTTTATGCCGTGGCGCGTGGGATATTTTTTTTAATTTTTAAATTATCTAAAAGTAATCTTGATCACATTACATTAAAAGATTACTAAGTCAAGATATCCAGGCTCAATAGCTAAAATTTTCGAACATACCATTCAATCCCGATAACGAAATCAGTATAAATTAATACTAATCTCAATTAAAACCAGTCAGTCAGACATCACATTCAGAACGACGGCGGGTAACTTAATCTCCATTTTAATTATTAGAAGCTTAAACAAACCGCCGAAACCGTCCTATTAGGTTGTCTAGATTCGGGAATGTATAAAAAAAATAAGGGCTCTTATTTTGCTTACTAAGTTGGGACAAGGTTTAAAAAATAATGCGTATTACTCTGGACGCTTAGTATCTTCAGAAAAAAGGATAAAGGTCGAAATGGCTGTAGTTCTACGACACTTTTATTGGAGCGATTAAAGTGTTGACTTTTGAAGTGGTCGGTCGAGGAACTCTACAAGGTGATAGGACAGACATCTTTGACTTTCTAACTTTGACGGATAAAATGGTTTAGACTTGTGTGTTTCACGCAATATTATAAAAGTGACAACCTTTGTTACCCCCGACGCAAAAAGAGGGGTATTATAAGTTTAAGATGGGTATTTATTACAGTTTTTCGATAAATAACCTTGTAAATTTTATTCTTAATGCATAGCTTTGGTGGGAGCATTAGGCGTACCGCGTAGCGTGTCCTAGGTCTTTGTATAACCAAATATTAATTTATACTTGAAAGGAAGTACTTAGTAAAAATCATGCCATTGCCATTCTAAGTTACTATCGAGGTCAACCGATATGTATTGAGAACCACAGCCCACCATAATTTTGATGTTCGTTCTGATACTCATATTCGACGTTATATTAAACGGACTGGATAAATATACATGGCGCTTCTTGATTAATCTGTTTGTATTTGATTCGTCTATCACACCTCAGCAAAAAGAGTCACGGCACGAAAAATACGAGGTTTTAGATATTCAAATTCCGCTTACTTGAAATATGTATGGGTAACTGAAAACCCGCTTTTTGTGTTGTGTCTCTCTTCTTGCTGATGTGCGATATGCTTCTTGTTTGAACTACGAACCATACACGATGCCATCAGGTGTGCTCTCTTTTCGCGTCAGAGAATATTTTACCCAATTTATACTAAAAACTATGTTTACTTCATAACTGTCTCGGGTTTAAATACGTCGTTTTGAACATGGTTACATAAGTATTATACAATAATTAGTTCTCAACTGTGGAAGTACTTTAAAATAATTACAAAGTTCCATTTACGAATAACGAACTCTATTAAAAATTCAATATTCAAGTCTTGAAGGTCACATTCAAAACTAATTTCTCTCACATTACGTACTGCTTCTTATTCATTCGTAAAACATTTAACGTAAGAAGTGACAAATTAGTAAATCACTTATTTTAAATGTATTTAATTAAAATAGTCATGTAGAGCCTATTTGATGATATTATTATTCATATGTGCGGACTCTATGTAACCTATTTTAAAATATTGACTCTAGAATTAACTAGAGTTAAGTAGAGTCTAGAAGACTCGACGAATATCTTGAGTAGTCAAATCTAAGGGCGGTATTAATAAATCTGTCTCAAGTTTGAGTTACATCTCAAGTAGACATAATGTATGAAGAGTTCAATACATTATGTCTACTTGAGATGTAACTCAAACTTGAGATTCATTTATTAATACCGTCCTAAATTTCTTAAAAGCTCACGAGTTTGGCCAGCAATGTAACTTTTATAGACTAGTGGGTAACAATAAAGCAGCAAGATAATACCTAAAATCATAATTCTTAATTGATTTGTAATATATTTTCATAACAAACGTTTTGATTATAACAGCTATTAAATACTACTTTCCTTCGCCGTTACAAGTAAATCAGTGACTCGAAGAGTAAATACAAGGCTGGTTGATTGGATTCCATTGTACACAGCGGGTGTGCGATATGGGCCTTACACGCTCTCTTGAAGCCTTGTTCAGAGTCAGACTACGATAGTTATTTGACGAGTAAAGTCCATAATGGCAATGCAGTTTACCGATGCAGAATAATTTGAAACGTTATTGAAGTTATCGTAACATTAATATTTGAATACCTTTTCATTATTTATTCAACAGCTGGAATACTTATCGAATTTGCGGTATCAATGCGAAATAAACGTTAATTTCATTACTGTAAGTCCCTTTACAAATTGTTTCACTGTTCTGTTCAGTGTCTTATCAGTACCTATACTGAGCATTAGGCTGAAACATACTTGTCAATTTAAGTCTACAAACAAAGATTGATATTGGGTCATTTAGTAATTGATTTAACCACGATTTGTAATTTTTTCAACGCTTTACTTACTCGTCCTTGCTTAATGTTTTCAATAGTCCAATCCGCTTTAGTTCTCAAGTTAAATATGCACTTTATACTCATTCAATAGCTATATATGTATACACTATACACAACAATAATTTTATATCGGTAAATACGTATAACTTTCACATTACACGCTACTCTGCGATATAAGTCTAACCACGAACATTCTCGCTTTACCAAGTTACAAACTTTTGTAGAGCAAATATTGGACCCAACTTGCAATCAAGACCGACAATGCTCATTTAATATGCACTCTCGTTGGGGCCATATCATTTGACGAAATCCCTCAAGTCTTTGCATAGTCTAATTAATATAAATTGCCCTATCGTACCTATGTTTCACCTTTGAAGTATCAAGGTTAGAAACAATCGATAAACATAACCGCTGTAAACAATAACTTATAATGGGATTTGAGCCACTGCAGCTTAGAAAATCTTGCAGTAAAATTATAAAGGAAATTATGAAATAATATAACAGGAATCTAACTTCTTATTAATGTAACGAATAGTGTAAATGCGAACGCTAATGTAGTTTATGGAGTAAATTCAGAAATCGCTGAACATATTTGTATGAAATTTGGCACATAGACATCTAACTCATGGATTAACATATGGGATACTTTCTATGTCTACCTACATTGTGACTTCTAATCCCACAAAGGTCGTGGAGGCGGAGGGCAAATGTCTTTCATAAGCAAAATTATGCCTGAATAAATGAAAACTTTTTATAATAAGTAGCTATGTATTTCTGTCACCAAGCAGCACTGTGAAAACAGTGTTGGCTTCCGGTTTGGAAACCAATGTAGTCAGTGTAATTAACTACTGTGCAAATTATGATATTCAAAGGATTTTTTTCTGGATCCGTCTTGAACGTGTAGAAAAATTACCCGATAGACAAGGAATACCTCAATAAGTACCTATGTATAAATTTCTACATCAAACTCCAGAGTGGTCATCGTGATAACATATTTAATGAGAGCTTATGAAGGAAATCGGTCTCAATGTGACCTACAAACGCATGTCAGTGTTAAATTTAAACCAACCTTGATTGAGATCACTTCAATCGTTCTATTTCTATTGGAAACGTGACAGGTGGCGAGACTCTCAGTGATATAGTTTCATTACGAATTAGAATATGGCTGAAACTGAAGCTCGATAGATAGAAAATTGGTTTTACTTTTATTCAACACTAGCTTTTGCCCGCGGCCCCGCCCGCTTTAAAAAGTTTTTCCGGGATAAAGGTCCCGCTTTATGTTTTCCAGGTATAAAAAGTAGCCTATGTGTTAATCCAGAACATGATCTACCCGTGTGCCAAATTTCATCGAAATCCGTTCAGTAGTTTTTGCGTGAAAGAGTAACAAACATCCATACATCCAAACATCCATACATCCAAACATCTAAACATCCATACATTCTTACAAACTTTCGCCTTTATAATATTAATAGGATTAAAACACTAACGGTTGTAAAAAAAACTTGAGATCCGTTCAAAAAAAGTAGATTGGCACATAGAAGTCGTAAACAGTACAAACGCAATTGGATTGTATTAGCTGTAGAATTCTTTTCTAACATTTTTGTAAATGGCTCATAAATATGTCTAAATGTAATAGCACATATTATCTAGACAAATAACCTATCTGGGGTAGGTAAGTCATGCCAAGGTTACCAATACGCTTAAAGACCGCAGTTAAATGTATACGATTACCACTTACATGATGCGTATTTTAATATTTTACTTACTTTAATATACGATTTGCCCACGGCTTCGCCCGCGTTAATATGTTTTTCCGGGCTAAAAGTACATACATAAAAACCTTCCCGTTGAATCACTCTATCCAACACATTTATTTGGATAAATATAAATATTATTACGTTGATACAACTCTTAACAAATAATGCATTAATTTCGACCAAATTTGATTACCATAAAAACGGTTCTAGTGAGTTAATCTTAAAAGATAGATACATACTCTCGCGGAATTTTTTTTAGATCATTTCAAGAGGAATAATTCTTTCATACATATATTTTTGGTATCTTGAACCGTTTTCGCAGCGCACGCAATGAAAGCCCTCAAGGATGAATAATTTTCCCCGCTTTTTTCACATTTTCCATTATTTCTTCGCTCCTAATAGTAGCATCGTGATGTTATATAGCCTATAGCCTTCCTCGATAAATGGTCTATTCAACACAAAAAGAATTTTTCAATTCGCACCAGTAGTTCCTGAGATTAGCGCGTTCAAACAAACAAACAAACAAACTCTTCAGCTTTATAATATTATAGTATAGATTATAATTTCGTGTTGGCATTGTATTGAGACTTTTTTTTTATAATCATTGAATAACGAGACGGGCATGCCGTTCGTCTGATGGTAGGCGATACGACCACCCATAAACAGTCGTAACACCATACAGCACCTTGAGTTATAAGGTACTCTGTGTGATCCCACTGCGCTCATCATCCTGAGACATAAGATATTGTCTCATTATGTTCAGTAGTTACAATGGCTACAATGTCGTTTAAAACGAAACACAACAGTGCATTCACACTGCTGCTTAGCGGTAGAAATAGACATTGCAGCATTGCCTTGGTAGCAGGGAATCCTTACATCCTTACCCTTTATCACCATCATCAGCCACGTGATGTTAGGGCTGCCATCATTTAAATTGCCGACGCCGGATAAACACGGCAAAAATCCCGGACATTTGGGCGAAATCTGCGTCTTTCCCCGGACACCTCTGCAAAGTATTTTGCCGTTCCTTCTTGAATGCAGGAAAATGAATAAATTTTTAACTAAGATTTATTTAAATTTGTCGCTCATCTATAAAAAATGGATTTCCCCCTGACAACAAAAGTGTCCGGGTTTTGCTCAGAGAATTTTTAAAACCCCGGCCGGACGGCCCCCGGACGCCCCTCAAGCTAGGACAAATCCGGGGAAATCCGGACGGATGGCAGCCCTACGTGATGTACATGCTGAACTTTTTTTTAAAACTATCCCGCCCTCACACCCACCACTCCTGTAAGCCAGGATCGCTTTTGACAGGTCAGTCTGGAAATGTTTAGGGGACGCCATGTTCCCTATACTTCCATGGCATAAACACAGTCGCCCGCCGCGCCGTCTCAGCACGCGATAAACTCAAAAACTTCTGAACGGATTTCGATGACATTTTGTATGGAGATAGTTTGAGACCCTGGGAAGATTTTAGCCTACTTTTAATCCCGGGAATATATATAGCGAGTCTTTTATCCCGGATAAACTCACGTGGACGAAGCCGAGAGCAAAAGCTAGTCTTAGGTAATTGAATACGCAGAAAATTTATTACCTAATATTGTAGTACCTAAACTCTCCAACATGATTTAGTATGAAAATGGAAGTCAGCATTTACTCGTTTCATATCGTAATGGAACGTGAACGATATCCGAGTAAGGACCTACGTATTTCGTCGAATAATCAATCCATGGTGACATATACAACACGCGATGTTCACAGAGATGCATTCAGATAACAGATATTCAAGTATGCCTTTACCAACTTTGAGTGACGTAGGAAATGTAATAACTAGATTTTAAAAATATTTGTGTAATATATCTTTTAGAAGTTAGTTTTTATCTTCCCCTGCATAAACGTTGCAAATGAAGTCCGTCCCGTCAAAATTGATTTAACCGCTTAGGGACCCAGTGTCCAGACGAGGCGACGGATAAAAGCTTGTTTATCTAAATAACAATTAATTTCTTTTTTATTTGTGTCAATCAAACGGGACGAGAAATCACTTTAAAGTAAAAAAATATATACGAAGTTATCAGCCACAATTTCCGGTAATGATAAATCACGCCCTAAAATGCCTTAGGAATGCAAGTTTTTTTCCGCGACTGTCATGAGTAACGATATGTTATGCTGTGGCTGCAATAATGTGATAAAGAAATATGCGAATGTAAACGAGATTCTAACACGTCAGTATAGGAGGAAAATAAACAATAAATGGATATATCACTAAGCTCAATTGGTTTCCTAATAGAAACTTGACCGTCAATACGGGACGTTTCGTCCCCCTTTAGTTTTTTCAATGCTAGTATGACAAATTGTGTAAGAACCTACATCAGTATAAATACCTACAATTTATTCAAAATAATATCACATAAGTCGACCTCTGTATTGAAAAAAAAATATTCAGAATAGAAGTACTATCAATTTAGGAATTAAAGAGTGACTAACATGCTCGGCGTAGATATTCTGGGGGGATACAAGCGTAGGCATTTAATAAGGTAGATTAGAATTGAAAAAAATATTTATCACATGTAATAAATTAAATGACGTCAATCATACGTACATACATACATACATACATATACACTCACGCCTGTGATCCCCGAAGGGGTTGGCAGAGGCGTAACTATTGCACCCACTTTTCGCCGTCATTCCGTCCCATGATGTGATAGGGGGCGAGCCTATCGCCATATCAGGCACAAATTCCAGAGTCCAGGCTGATACTGAATAGAAAAACTCAATATCACTCTGCCATACAACTACGCCACCGAGGCAGTCAATCACTTAAAATATTCACGTAATGAAAATATTTGACAGGCCCATAGTAGGAAAAACAAAACACAAACTTTTTATTATTTTAATTTTATTGCATAATTTTAATTCCACCAAAGAAAAACAACTAATCAACAAATATGAAGAACAATGAACAGTGAAAGCGTTTCTCTAAGCAATTCAACATCTATTTTCCTTCGTGCGCTTAACAATTTCAGTGATGCCAAAACAGTTTGAGAACAGAGAAATTGTGTGCGTAGACACGTGAATGTTTATGAAATTAATAACCATTGTAGAAATAAAATGCATATCAAATAAGTGTGATGTCAATTAAATCCAACGCACAGCGAAGTCATCCGCAACTTAATTCGTAAAGGCGTGGTTTTAAAATTTTCAATTTTTCTCGAATGTGGGTCACATCACCCCATGACCCTGCCCTTAAATCCGCCTCTGACTCCTGTTGCAATGCGGATAATTTAAGGTGCGTTGCGATTTAAGAGTGTTCCAAATAAGATACCATAGCAAAAATCAAATCAAGAACAGTTATAAATATTGTCTTTAGTCATCAGTTCAATCCCGATAAGGTTATTATGATATGCCACAAATAGGATCTCGGAATTACTCAGGCCTCTATATATTTTTAAGAAAGCTGCATTATAACCGATACTTACATATTTTATATTTAGACATTGTGTTTACATTAAATTTTTAAAAGAACTTTCTAATTATTTTACTTTCAAACATACTATGTACTTAGTTTAATTTATCTTAGCTTTGTATTCCTCTCAACATATCAATATAATGTACTTCTCAAGACAATGGAGCTCAGTTTTAATATACATCACATTTTTTACATTTTATTTCTCATAAAATCTTTACACTTATGAACACTTATAACAATTTAGAATATAATTTTAATTAATTTACATTATAATCTTATTGCAGACCACAGACACTGTTTAATGTTAGCCCAGATTGCATATTCTTTCACACAAATAAAAATATTATCTTTCATTTAAATAATCTTTAAATATACTTTGTATGATGGAATGTTGTTTAAAACTGTTTAAGAATAGTGCTGGTTATCAATAAATCCATACAAATTGAAAACATGTGTTGGTTACAGAAAGTAGCGCCTAAATTCGTACCTACAGTACTTAAAACACTCAAAAATATTAAGACATCATTATTCATACTTTCTATAATCCAACATCTAGAAGCGACTTGTTTACAAGATAAAACAATAGAAAATAAAAAAAACTATGAAAGTAACAAGACAACACCTCCAAAGAGATTCCATTCAACATGATCGAAAATATAACAAATGCTTAAGAACATAGGTGTTACATGTCATTGTCTATTTATTGTATGGCAATGTTTGTTATTTTGGTGTTGTTTGTTGGTAAAAGATCAACAGACAATGTTACCAGATGGCATAATCAAACAAAGGAATCTAGCCAAGATTATTTATGAATGGTATCATTTTAAAAACAAGCATTAACCATTTAAAACAAGGGTGGTACAGGAAGTGATTTCATAAATTTTTTACTTATTGTTTATTTTTTCACAAAAAAGTTGCAACTTTATGCATGTTGAACATTAAAAGTAACTAAGATTGCAATGAAAAACAACAAATTAGGTAAACATGTTTTGAGTTACCTTAGAATCACACAAGAGGCACATAGGTATGTAGATTCAATAGCCAATGATAGAATGGAAGATCAAATGTAACGAACATGAAAATGGAAGAACATTTAGGGCATCATGCCATCCTGATGCATCATGTCAACTACCCAACATTGGTCTAAGTGCTAAAGACAAACACAAATTAAGTACATTCTTTCACCAGAATTTTTGTAAGCTCTTTCATAAAGTTTGCTGACCACAGTCATGAATAGAAGAAGTGATTTGGTGTAAAAATTATCATTTTACATATCCCAGTGCAGTGTTAAACAAAATTATTTTTACTACTAAAGCTCTAATCCTAATTTTAAAAATAAATAAACAAATAACTAAGTAATTAGAAACATATTTAAATCCCACTTACAGGCCTTTGAACATTCTAAAGTAGCTTTCCAAACATATCAGCCTCATACGGTTTCATCATAAACATAACATCTTTCATGGAATTTGTGTGGTTTTAATAAAAAACTTACAAAAATCCAACAATATTACATGTTACAAATATACAGTGAAGCTATTGTATGTTTGTATTTCTACCTAAATTTATCTATGGTCTATTATCACATTTTGTTTAACGGCTGGCTAAAATGCAATTGATGATGGAGGCATGGTACATTCCCCAACCGTTACTCTGTATGATGCAAGTTCACTGATACCATGATAGTGCACGAAAGCGGCAACAATCACCAGCACATGGAATATTTGATGGGACTGGAACCAGATGTCACACTTTCCTGGGAACCATCGTTCTGGGACACGTAGT
Source organism: Lapara coniferarum (assembly GCA_949316025.1). Lineage (NCBI taxonomy): Eukaryota > Metazoa > Arthropoda > Insecta > Lepidoptera > Sphingidae > Lapara > Lapara coniferarum. The sequence goes on along the minus strand of OX438922.1, from coordinate 28,424,605 downwards.
GCGTAAAACATTGCTCCTAATATGTACAATAGCCCCATCAATACCAACCATCCTAAGGATGCTTTGCTCACTTGACTAAACCAGCCTTCAGTTATCCCATAGTGGATTGCGGGCACTATTCCTGACAGACCAAAGCCCATGAACACTCCTGCACGTAAAGGCCGTAAACGAGGTTCCGAAAATCTGTCCCAAAGTGACACTATTATAGATAATACTCCTAACACAACCACTACAGATAAATATATAATTTTCGGTCTGTAATGGCAGTAGAAACTGTAATACAACCAAGGAACAAACGACCCCATAATCAGCAGGGCGATCCCACAGTAGTCCAGCTTCGAGAACAGTTTCCCGACCATCTCAGAGTGACAGTACAGCGTGTGGTAAGCGAATGAAAACCCGAGACACACGATCGCGCCTATAAAAAACACACCGAATATCATTTTTTCTTGCATTTGGATCTCGATGGATGGTCGCGACAAGAAGTATATGGCGACTCCAATGAACGCGACGCAACCGAGGAGGTGCGTCCAGATGTTACCAGTTTCGGTGTGGATGCGGAATATGGACGCGAAACAAGCACTGAACGATGGCAGCGGGGGTCTGTGCCCCTTGTGCAGGTAGTCGTTGTCTTGTAGCCAACGTGGCAGGTGTCTGAAGTGGCACACGTTCCACGACGCCTCCCATACTTTCCGCACGAATTCCTCCGCCTGCTCGGCCGCGTTGTGAGCGAGCGCTCCGAGGTCGATCTCGTCTGAAAGGACACCAGCCTTAAGGACTTCAGCCATTTCGGCATCGAGCAGATGTTGATCCTCGGGCGTGGAGGGTAGTGCACAGCCCTCCTCTTCTTCGGCGAGCACCTCGTCGAGCTCGTCCATCTGCGAGGCGAGGCTTTCTGCTTCGGGATCCCATCCTTGCCTTCGACGCAGGCCGTCCAAGGACGCGCTGTGCGACCCATTGTCCGAGTCCACTTCCCACATGTTTTGTTTGTCGTCGTCAGTCGCGCGACGACAAAAACACGGCCACCATGGGCCGCTAAGATATTTACGGTACACCTACAGTTATTCGTAACAAGTCCCAGTTACGTCACGAATAAATCACAGCTCGAAAGTTATCGTATTCTTTTGTTTATCGTAAAAATGTGATAATTCACTGTCGTTGCCGTATTGCACTCGTTGAGTCACTTTCACGAAAATTTAAAGTGATAAAAAAATTATCGAAAATTACCCGTCTACCGACGGATGCTATCAAGAACAGCTGCAATAAATGAACTGCCGAACAACGACCATTTTCCATTCACCATCTTTCTATTTATTGCCTTCTCGCTCATCATTTATATAGCCAACTCAGTCGCTCCTCTAATAGTGAGGAGGTATGTTTTTGTAAACAACACTCTGTGAAATGTTTCGTGAACTATCGACGTTAAATACTGATTAATTAATTAATTTGAAAGTTAAATACAACTTCGATTTGACTTTTTTGTTTAGAGAGCAGTTTTTTATAAATAATAGCTGACCCAGCAAACGTTTTGCCGCATAAATTCTTATTAGAGATTAATCTAGTAGAAAAATAGACGTGTGGCACTCGGAGACTGCCGCGGTAAAGCTATTGCATAAATTCTATTATTTATAACCTCTTTGAACAGATATAAAATAAAAACCTTTTAAAAATTCAAACTTAGATCGTCATCCCGCCACGTTTGACATTTCGATACGTTTCACTGACTGATTTTTTTTTTAAATACACGGTAATTTCGACCTTTTATCGTTTAACATTCAGCTCATATCCTCTTACATATTGTATTCTTACAAGACTGCGATATTAAATTTACTTATAGAATTTTACACTCTACATGGTTGTGATAGAGTTGAAAATAAAATATCACCGCTGTGCCGATCGGAGTGAGGGGTGTTAGGTTATTTTTACGTTACGGAATTTCTGGATTCGGTTTCCACGCTCAAGGCCCGCGATAGAAGCTATGCAATAACTTAAAAATTAATAAATTATTGTAAGTAGATGTTCCCTATTCCAAGCTGTTTACTGCATGAGAAGTGACACCAGCAGACGCCTAGTGGGGTAACTCTAACTGATCAGAGATAATTGATCAGTTACCGACCGGGATTAAAAGTTATTAAACTACTAATATCGCTATTAAAAAATAGGGTATGATGGAAGAAGGTAGAAAATTTGGTGTTGTATGTATTATTCAATGAAAATTTCAAAAAAAAACTATCCGATAAAAAAATATTGGGATTGGTCATCCTTAGCACTTAGGGGGATGAAAAATTGATGTTTACCGATTCTCAGACCTACCGGACAGGCACACAAAATTTCATAAAAATCGATCCCGCCATTTCGGTGGAGTTTGGCAACAAAATCTGCGACACGAGAATTACATTATAATATTATATTAGATAAAACACTAAGACCAGGCTTCTACGTCCGTTTTTCAGATTTTGATGCCGGAAACAGAATTCAGAATCTGAAAAACGGGGGCTAATCTCTGACCTTTCTTAAATTCAGAGACCAAATTAATAAGCTCAAAAAGTTCGTTGAGAAAGCCAAAGTCGTCGAAGTCCGTATCATTACAAAGGCATGTATTATGAAACGTCGGTTGCACGCTGCCCTTTTTGCCAACGAGAGTGAGAGAGATAGCAATAATCAGTCTCTTATCCTGTAGGGCCATTGTGATTGAAGGTAAAAGAGTGGCATCCAAGTTTACAACTCTTAAACCGCGAGAACGAATCGTGCAAATTAATCGAACTTAAATTAAGCATAAAACTACTACAAATGTTTAAATTTCTGGCAGTAATTTTCGGTTAGTCAACAAACCAATTAACCTTAGGGATGATACGTCAAAAAAAAATTGTTGTCCGATGGCAAAGGAGATGTCCGCTTTTTATATGGGCGCTGGGCCTCAAAATCTAAACAGGCTCAAACTTTAGGAGTATTAAAAGGGCAACATATGGAACTTAGATCTACAAAAAATATATTTTTAGACCCCTCCATTCATAGCTAACTTTTTTGAAAACTTTCATATTAAGTGTAGTTTTCAAGCCAAACAAAATAGCATGTATCTCGAAATCGGAGGTCTTTAAAATTAAACGATTTATTGCAAAAGGCTAGTTTCCAGGACTTCCAAGTATATATAAATTGTCTTGTTTAAATTTTTTGGACATGTCCTTTAAGAATGTTCCACCTTGCTGTCTTTTAAGGCTGGTTTTAGCCAAAGTAGCCTATTAAAGGCTATGTTTGTTTTTATTAATGAAAATTTCATATATTATTTTTTACATAAATGATAACTAAGTATTATTAATTAATAATAGTACAATTTATCATCTTCCTGCCCTAGTCCCAAATTACTTGGGGTCGGCGCAACATGTTTTTCTCATCCATTCTCCTCTATCTTTTGTCATCAAGTCATTCACGACCTTTTCTTTAATTTCATCTCTTACACAATCTATCCACCTCTTTCTTGGCCGTCCTCGTCCTCGCCATCTATCAACACTCAAATTCATCACTCGTTGGGTTACATGCCTTTCATCCCTTCTCCTCACATGTCCATACCAAGACAGACGATTTCCTTTCAACTTTTCTGTCACTGGTGCCACTTTCAAACTCCCTCTAATATACTCATTCCTCACTTTATCCATTCTCGTCACTCCACACATCCATCTCAACATTCTCATCTCTGCTACGTGTAATCTTCTTTCGTCTATAATAATAGTACAATTGAAAACCATCAAAAACTCCACGGTACTAAATAAGTATGAAGACGATACGATACTAGCTGAAAACAAAACTATTCAACAATTTATACTATAAAATATGAGTAATCGATCAAAATATAGAAATTATAATCGATTGTAATGAAGTCGCTGCAACTTGACATCACTAGTTTTTAAGGATATTGAGTTCAGCGATCTGCCTCATTGTGATTCGCCAACCAAATATGACGTCAACAATTCAACCAATAGCCAGACGGCTCACGAAAGAAATTATAACCTCACAATTTATATGGAAGAATCACAAATGTATAAATAATATGTATTTATCGATATACAACTATAATTGTATAAAAAATTACTTACTTTTTAAACATGTTGATGAATTTTAACACAGCAAAGACACACACAATCACCACACAATACTAGCGAAACATGTAACCAGACTTGTCCACCTAGTAGTGTTGGAAAGCAACCAATAGACGGATCCCAAATTATTGTAGCATTTCATCCATTGGTCAAAATATTTTGAGAGATCTTTGTGCAGTGTTGGTACAAAAAAATGTATGCAGTCGCTATCTCTATTAAGTATCATATACTAGAGTAAGATGCTGAGAAAGTTACGATGTTGTATACTGTAATTTTCAACATAAATATTTTGAGTCCTTATGTTGGTCATACTAACGTCTGAGCAAAAATATCAACTTAGTTGACATCAGAGTTGACATTTCCAACATTCCAAGCTAAGTCCAAGTGTGCACTGTGTATGTTAAAAAAAAAGATATGGAACGTGGTCACGCCGCATGGTTTTTAAAACAACGTGAAAGTTATTGATTCAAAAGTTAAAAGTGTAAAACCAAAATGTCAACATTATTAGAAGTATTAGTAACGTGCGATTCGAATAATACTCTTTGGAATAGCTGCGTATGGGACCCTCACACCGGTACCAGCTTGATGACTTATAAAGGTGGTGGCACATCGGAATCTCGAACCCTATCATTCATTGGAAAAGATTATATAGCTGCTGTTGAGAAAACTAAACCAGTGCTACACATTTGGCCTTTGAATTCACATCAAACGGTTCAAGGCATGCGTTTCATTCTGCCGGGTAAAGCCAGTGCTCTTGCGATATCTACTGACGGATATTATATTATTGCTGGTATCGATGAAAAAATTTACGTATGGCAGACGGCGTCTGGGAATTTATTGACAATAATAAATCGTCATTATCAGAAAATTACCATGTTAAAGTTTACATCGGATGGAAAGTATTTTGTTTCGGGTGCTGAAGATGGGATGGTCATGGTGTGGTCCTTGTCAACTGTAGCTAGTCACCCTGAAGTGAATCTCATGACACAATCATCTGCAGGGCAGCACGATCCTATTTATATATTTTCTGATCATTCACTTCCAATCACTGATCTATGTATTAGCAAGACTGGCATGCATGGCCGTTTGTTTACTGTTTCAAGTGACAGAACTTGTAAGATATATGACTTGCCATCCGGAGAAATGCTGCTCAATTTGGTTCTAGACATACCACTCTCATCAATTTCATTAGATGTATTAGAATTGAATGTGTTTATAGGTACTACTGAAGGCAACATTTATCAGATAAGTCTAACAAATCCTCCAAGAAATCGAGACCAGCTGGTCAATACAGAGACTGATTCCCTCACATTCTCCTGTCACACAAAAGCTGTGAATTGTTTATCTGTGTCATTGGATGGTGAGACTTTGATGTCTGCATCTAATGATGAACAAGTAATATTGTGGCATATTCCTAGTCGACAAGCAGTCAGAACCATAAGGCATAAAGGGCCTGTGACTAATGCATTTTTCACAGTCAATTATCAAGCAATTTATAAACAGGATTTTTCACCAAGTATTATTCTGCACAGTTTAGAAAGAACTTTAGAAAAAGATGCTGATGATATCACAGAGATTGAAGTTTTAGTCAATAAAAAAATTAACTTCTGGCCTGACGCAGAAAAAATTGTTACAATTAATGAACCAGTGAAGCAAGTAATCCCTACAGTTAATTCAAGTGATCGTAAGTTGCAGGCAGAAATAAATAGTTTGAAAGCAATCAATGCTAATTTGTACAAAGTTTCTATTCAAAAAGCCTTGGAGTCACTTCCTGTTGTAAAAAAATCTAATAAGAAAAAGAAGAAATGATTGTGATATAAATAATCTTTGCTAAATAAATGTTTTTTATTTTAGTATCCTATTTTATATCTTTAAACGAGCAATCGTATGTAACAATGTTGTTGACAATGGATTGGTTTCACCGGCAAGGATTAATCTCTTAGAGACTGCCTCAGTGGCGTAGTTGTATTACGGTACGGCTGCAATGAGGTCTCGGGTTCGATCCCTGGGTCAGGCAGTGATATTGGATTTTTTTCTAATTAGTATCAGCCCAGATAATGAAATTTGTGTCCGATACGGCTATAGGCTCGCCCCCTATCACATCATGCGACGGAATACGCACGGCGAAAATGGCCCCTCTGCCTACTCCTTCGGGGATACGATTGCAGGCTTTGCGGATCATCTGCTGTTAGTTACTGAAGAGTTCCACTGTCTATCTCCGAAGATCTTCATCAGATCTTGACACATATTAATATTATAAAGAGGAAAGATTTTATTTTTTGCATTGAATGGGCTCCGAAGCTACTGAACCGATTTAAAAAATTCTTTCACCAATATAAAGCTGCTTTATGAGGGAGTAACAGGCTACTTTTATCCCGAGAAAATTAAAGCGGGACGTTATCCCGGAAAAACTTAATCACGTGGACGTAGCCACGAGCAGAAGTCTAATAAATTATATACTAATTACTAAGTAAAACCGTTCCTGAAAAACATTTCAATAACGAAAACCCCATTCAAATCGGATCGGTAGTTTTTGAGAAAATCGCGGACATCAAATACACACAGGCTCCAATACCTTCTTTTCTTGAAGTCGGTTAAAATAAAAAGGTAAACACATGCGCTCAGGGGGTCTAGACAAAACCCCTTTTCTGTTAGCGTTTACGCTCAGGTTTACGGTTCCGAAAAGATCAAAATCTCAGAATAAGGATGCTTTAGTCTTTATTCTATGGTCAAAATGTATCAGGGCTACCAACTCTTAAAAAAAATAGCCTTCAAGTCAAAAGGAAATATCCCCAAATAGCCCTAAATGCATAAATCATAAACCTCAAAAAAAGCCCTGTACTGTCAATGTATAATTTGTACGGTGTACCCAATGTGTATACCTATCGAAAAATATTATTTATATAAGTCCCCTGCTTAGTTAAGTAAATAAAACACAACTTAGTTCAATTATTGTAAAACGTGTATTAAAGATCTACATTGTCAATGATTGTAAACAAATCGTGTTGTATTTGCCGCCGTAGGATGGCGTGGCTTTCATGGCATGCCCATCACAGAACGCTATTACTCTAGTGCCCATAGAATATTATACTAGATTCACTCTCTCGGATTCGTGGTGACTCGTGCAGGTTCGGCGGCAGTGTGCATTTGGCATTATAATTTGTGTAAGAACTTGAACGTTTTGCCCTTTTTGGGTCAGTCAAGCAGTAATACATGAAATATTTTTATGGGAATAAAAATTAATTGTATTCAGAATCGATTTAAAATTTGCAAAAGTTGGTCCTAACATATGTGTCAAGTGTCACATATAAGTGTTTTGTATACTGAGGGCCGATTTTACCACTTGCTGATAAAGTCCCTGAAAGCCAATTCGAAACTTATCCGCCAAATAAATTATAACTTTTGTTTTCATAGGCCTCGAATTCAAATATTTGGCAAATACTTAGTCTTTAGTGTGTACATATATGTGTAAGATTTATTTGTTACACAGCGTTATGACGGATAGTTATCTGATACTTTACCAGGAATCGGTGATACTAGCCCTAAAAACCATTGGTTTAATAGGAAAAATTATCTGACGCCATCCCCATACCCAATAGGGTATGGCTCATAATCTTGCTGAATTTGCTCATAATATAGGTACACAGTATTCACAAGGCGATAATCGATTATATATGCCGCCCATTACAATCGTGGAGATATAATCCCGAACAATCTAGTGTACGTCATGCCTTGGCTTTCATTACCAAAAATTTAAAAACTTTGTGTAACGTCAAAACGTCATCTGCCGTTGCCCGTTCTCCAACGCATTTCAATTTTCTATTTCAAAAACACGCCCGTAACCCGTTTTTTCACTTGCGATATCCGTTAAGAACAAAATGTTTTAAAAGTGTCAACAGTGTTCCAATTGTGAGATGGTTACTATGATTTTATGACGGGTGTTTTGTAAAACGGTAAGCTGAAAATAAACTTTTGGTGAGCTGATCCGTGCGTCACAAACAAAACAACTTGTGTTTACCATTTTTAGGTGAAATGTCGAAGGCTGTTATAATACCCGAGTGTAATAAAGACATAGGAGGGATGAAGGAGGAATTGTCGATATCCCCTACCGAGAAGAAGGATGGGGCGATAGGTATATTCAGTAGATTGCTTCGACTGGACGCGCTGAGTAAAAGAAACAATGCACCGGAGAGCCCTACAGCTGTGGAGCCGCCTGTTACATACTACGGAGTGTATATACCGTGCGAAATTAAGAAGGGGCCAGATGAAGGTATTTTGCACACTATTAAAACCTCATTGTGTTTATCTTTATCTATGAGATAAAAATGTGGGTCAGTGAGAGTAATTGTTACTTCCTTATTATTTGTATATATTCGCTATAACGTATACATCCTTGTACTTCCAATTGACTTAGTGTTAATGATAATAATGAACCTTCATAATACATTCCTGAAATTTAATTTAAAAGAATAGCAAACCCTTTATATTTTGATGTTCAAAATATCAAAATAACAATTATTTATTTAATGTTATGATATCATTACTCATAACATATAATCATTTCGTTTATCATGTACCTTTTCTAAGTTAAGAAGAATTGAGCGAAGTCCTTAATCAAACCCCATGTTATTTCATTATAAATGTAACTATAAGGGTGTTTTTTTTTATTATGTTTGTAAAATTGTGTAAACCACAAGTTATTTATAACATCAATGAAAACATTGTCATAAACAGTCAGTACCTATCTAATTATTAGAAGTGAGTGAAATAACAGGTTGTAATATTAAAAACACAAAACTGTCTTCTGAAGACAAAGCAGAGAGTAATGTTGTCCACATTTTTACCTTCTTGTTATTATTTTATCTAATGCTTATTCATGGTTAGTTTCTTTTTGATTCATCAAGCCCCATAACGGATGCCGGTGTCCATATATAGAGGGCTTCCTCATACATCTGTATATATAAGCAGGGCTTGATGGGTTAATACTATATAAGAAATTGTCAGAGATAGAAAACTACCATGTAACAAAAAATATAATATCAATTATAATTTTAGCATGGTATCAATCTCAATGGCAATCTTCATCACATACATAGTATTGTAATATGTGCTACGAAATTATTTTAAAACCCAATGAAAAATATAATAAAAAATATATACTACTAAATTAATACCAAAAACTGGACATACCACTACTAGGACATGCAGCATTTCCTTAATATCTAAATGTAATTATTAACAGAAGCCCTACATGTCTACAAGAACAAGTCGGAAGCATTGGAACTTGTGAGAAGGTACAAATTGGCACGGTTCAAGGCATTCAAGAGTAGACAGGATGCTGTGTCGTTTGCTCTTAGAGGTGCCGAACCAACAGAAAACACTGATGGAAATGATAATTGTGAGTCATATTTTTTTTATTAAACTTTTTCCCAAATGGTAACAGACAATGCCTGATTTTTTCTGCATTATGGTAGATGATAATGCTTTGTTGTTTATTGTTTGTTTTTAGAGCCAATTATTGTATATATGCCCACATATTGTAATAATTATAAGTTTGGGTAATATGTCTCTATTAACTTTTTATGAATATACCTAATAAATATTTTCAAATGGGGTAAATAAGAATGAACTCCTATGTGATAGCTGAATAAATTTGCATGAAATATTTGCGTGGATTAGTAGTCAATCTTTCGACTCTTCAAGCCCTGCGACGGACGTCGGCGTCCATATATACAGGGTTTTCCCATACATCTATATATATAAGCGAGGCTTGACGGTTAACACGAAGTGTCAACTAAACTAAAGTATACCTATATTAAAACATAACGGTAGTTTAATAAAAACAGATGGTAGGTTTCATGCAATCGTAAAGAGTACACAATTCTCTATAGAAGCTATGGTTGGAGGCTACTTACTGCCTATTTTATTATTTATGGTTCTCCATATCATTACACGGTCTGACTGAGAAACTGAAATTATAGTAGCAACTTAATATTGTATAAGATAAATTAACAAATGAAATTAATATGTTACTGTGAATAACCGAATCCCGAGTTCTGGTTTTGTCAAAACTTCAATAAAAACTGCAAAAAAGAGGTAACTTCGGGTTGAAATTCTATAGAGTTTGACTAGTGAGTTTCTGCACAACATATTTTGTACTCAACATGAGCGAAATCACCTATAAAAGCCAAAATATAAAAGAAGAAGAAGAAACATCAATACGATTAGATTAAATATAACCAATTGTATAACAATAGTTGTAGTCATTGAGCTCTGTAGCCTACATATCGCAGGCGATCCCCCGCGACTTCTTACAAAGATATATTGGTGATATAAAAATATCATATTTGTATAGTTTACTGGAAATTAATCGGACATAAGTACCTTCGACCCTGACCTATATCCGGCGTCCGTTGTGCGGAATATACATGTTTCCCGACCTTCATTCGGAATACTCTTGAATCTGTAAATAACTCAAGGAAATGGCGCTACTAACGAAATGTTTACCATATGTATGATGTCTTGTCATGTTAGCATAGGGTATAGTGCAATAAAATGTACACAAGGTGTAATATGTACTGTCCTTCTTTCCTTGGTGACGGTTTAAGTCTGAAAGACCCAAAAGTAACGTCTTTATACCCATTTTATATTCATCTTCCGGCTATTTCATTGCCCACACAAACTGCATAACTAAATCCCACAGGCGAGCGATAAATATCTGTCGTCAATCATTTCTCAATCAGGATTTTTGACACCGCGCCAGTCGTACTTGCATCAGGATCAAGTCACTAATTTGGATCTATTGGAGTGGGGAATTGTGTAGAGTTCAGACCTCTAGAAATTAGGACACAATCGCACCTTTAGAACGAAAACAACACAATTAAAAAATATCGAAAATTGAGTTATCGTTATAAAATGACGTACAACGAGGTTCTCAATACAGCATTAGCTCAAACACAGCCATATTCAAGTGGGAAAAGGATCAAACTGTTATATCGGGTCTTTTTATTATATTTTTATGTAAAAGGGACCAGTTTTAAGTCATTTTAAAACGATAACTCAATTTCCAATTTTTTTTAATTGTGTCGTTTTCGTTCTAAAGGTGCGACATATCAGGAAACGCAACAGTTCTTACTTCACGTAAATTTTCTAAACTCGCATACATACAATCGATACTTTATGTGGACGCCACATCACTATCAGGTGCAGGGACTCTGCGCAGTGCCAGGATAAATAAATCGTACTGCCCTAGTAGGGCCGGCAGTGTTGCTAGATCTGCTTTGTTATTGCAATAACCCTAAACTACTTTTGAAACCTCCAAATATACCATAAAAAAATTTCCCACCCACCGGAAAATAGAGTCATCAGATCATGAGAAACGATCCAGGCGTGGAAACTGGAAACCAAGATCCCTCAAAACCAACTAAAATAAATCACTGAAGGAAAAGAAGAAGTCTTTTGTGGAGAGAAAATATAATCTCGTCACAAAAGATGTTGTATATCTTTATGTTTTAAAAGAGGTTTATATTCGTTATTTTTCTCGCACTCATAGTGCAACATCCGACCAATTGACGCGTAGAGATTACTCAGAAGTTGAGTCATTGTCGTTAAGACTATGAAGACAAAATGCCCTAATTTTTTCTTACTATGAACAAAAATGTGGGCGCACAAAGGGGCTTATGTAAATAATTTATTAATATATTGAACTCATTATTTTATTTCTTACTTTTGCACCTGGTGTAAAGCTCTTTTAACGGGAAAAATAATTTCAATTATAAAATTAAAATAGGTTACTCAGGAGTTAGGAATAGTAAGGATTTTTACAAGGTATTTAATAGTAGAAATTTTTAAGATTCTTTTATGTTATTTTGGAGATATCACTTGCAAACTCGAAAGCACGCAAAGATAACATCTTTATTGTATTAGTAAGAATAAATATTATTTATATTTACTTGATGAAATGCTTTGTATATGCATTAAGCACTGACTATGTAGGTAGACTTCCTGTTGTATACAAAATTCCAAAACTCATGCACTCTGTAGCCATTTTCCTTATAATTACTTTACCTCTTCCTTGTATAATCAGTTTGAATATAATAAACAACCCAGTTAGTTTATGTAATGTGTTGTCACTACAATCGATTTTGTTATGTCAACAATACTTGTTAATGTTTATTGTTTATGAAGTGTCTAGACAATTCCAACGTCTAGACAATTAAATTCTCAAGCCAAGGGCGGCGAACCTTTAATTATACAAAGGTTTTTAATAGAAAACATGATCAAAGAATTTTATTGTACGTCGGCGGTATTTACTTATTTCGTTGTTTACTTACTAATTACTAGAAAAAATTGCGAAAGTATACACTGCAGAAAATAACTATTGAACAACCATTTTTAATAATTTCATTTAATATTGCATATATGCATGTACACTCACGCCTATTATCCCTAAAGGGGTAGGCGCATGCGCAACTAGTGCACCCACTTTTCGACATTATTCCGTCCCATGATGTGATAGGGGGCGAGCCTATCGCCATATCGGGCACAAATTCCAGACTCCGGGCTGATAATGAATAGAATAACTGAATATCACTCCCCGACCCGGGGATCGAACCCGAGACCTCAGCATTGCAGTCGTACCATAATATAACTACGCCATCGAGGCAGTCTTTTGTGAAGAGATAAACATTTCATTTAAGTATTCATATTATACCTACTCTACACGTATGGGCCAGCCCCAACATGTATAGATAAAGGAAGCGTACAAAATAACAGTGTGATTTACAAGAAATTCCCAAGAATAGGTAGCTCGTTAAAAAAACTACTCATTGAGAAATTTTCTGTAAGAATTTCGAAGATATGTGAAGTCTCTCAACCCGGACTGAGCCAGCGTGGTGAACTGAGGCCCAAAATCCTCCCAGTTGTAGAGGAGGCCTGTGCTCAGCAGTGGGCAATATATAATACAGGGCTGGCATGTAAGGTGGTAATTAAAAAATTAAATTAAAATTTAAATAACCCCCGACACAAAAAATCTTTAAAAAGTAAAATAATAATAGTGTCTTTGTCGTTTAAGTACCTAGTAATATTTTGACCCAACCGTCGTCGCGTCAGGGGACCGCTAAAGAAGTATTTTCATCTCCCTGGTCCGGAGTTCGGTCCCCCGACGTGAGGACGCTTGGGTCAAAATATTACTAGGTACTTAAACGACAAAGACACTATTATTATTTTACTTTTTAGAGATTTTTTGTGTCGGGGGTTATTTAAATTTTAATTTAATTTTTATTTCAAACTTTTTAAATTACTTTATTCTCCATCATGGGGCCTTGATAATTAACTATCTATCACCTACTCGTTGAGCCCATCCTTATGAGCCCAAACACACTATATCTGCTATAAGTTGCAAAGGAGTTGGGTATCCCGCAGACTACTTGATGCCGCAGCATCAGCTCATGTTTACAAATATATTGAATGTCACAGTACACCAAATTTAAAGTCAATCGGATTTTTTAAGTTGGAAATGAGCTGATAATCCTCAAACGCCTGAACAGATCTTCATAAATTATAGCTAAGAACCATCGCAGTCACATCAGCTTTTAAACAAAAAAAACCGCGTCCAAATCGGTCCATTCGTTTGGGAGCTACGATGCCACAGACAGACATACAGATACACAGATACACACCCTAAACTTATAACACCCTTCTTTTTTGTCGGGGGTTAAAAATTAAGATCAACAGTTATTTCGTGCCATTTATTGTACACGTGACTGCCTCGATGGCGTAGTTGTATTACAGTACGACTGAAAAGCTGAGGTCTCGGGTTCGATCCCCGGGTCGAGCAAAGTGATATTGAGTTTTTCTATTCAGTATCAGCTCGGAGTCTGGAATTTGTGCCCGATATGGCGATAGGCTCGCCCCCTATCACATCATGGGACGGAATAATGGCGAAAAGTGGGTGCACTAGTTGCACCTCTGCCTACCCCTTCGGGGATAACAGGCGTGAGTGTATATGTATATGTATCTATGTTATTGTACACGTCTTGTGAATCGCGTGCCAAAGGTTGACGCCCCTGCACAATGGGCATAGTCGTTAACGCCAAATATATTTAAAATAATGACTCATTACAGCATTAGGTAATTAGATGTAAGCAAACTTTCAGTCCGGAGAAAATGTTTTGTCTTAGTTGTTTAAAATGGGATTTAATGTTGCAATTTACACGCCAAGTTAAAAAACGGTAGTCTCAATATATTTGCGCATGTTAGGCTGAATGAATGAATTTCGATGCAGATTTCACTATTGAATAGTGAAATTTTATTATAAGTATAAAGTTAAATTTAGACAAGCAAGTTCTCGCAGCAATATAGTGCGTAAAACTTCCAGATGCGTTTACACTAGTAACAATATTTCAATAATTGTACTGGTGGTAAGTCTGCATGCACTGTTGTTTCGATTTGAAGGACATTGCAGCCAGTGTAACTACTGGACATAATGAGACTTAACATCTTATGTCTCAGGATGACGTGCGCAGTGGAATGCCACACAGTACGTTGTAAGTCAAGGTGCTGGATGGTGTTGCTGCTGGTTATGGGTGGTCGTATCACTTACCATCAGGCAAACGGCATGCTCGTCTCGTCATTCAATGCCATAAAAAATAGTCCGGTAGATTTAAAATTAGTAAACGCCAGCTCACCGTGATTGTTTACGCTGTAAAAATCGCTTACGAAAATAGACTACTGTAAGTTTAAGAAATGTGATTGAATAAATAATGCAAATGAAAACATTCGGAGGGAGTCGCTGTTACAGATTATAATAGATGTCTCCGTATTTTAGGCCGATTAAGAGATCCTGAAAGAGTAGCTATTAACACAATAATATATTTTTGTAAACATATATTTCATTGTTTTTAGTGGCATCCAAAAAGCTACCAAGGGATATTAAAAAAAATATATAGTAATAACAAACACATTGTTTTAAATATGATTAGGTATTTAGCTTCTAAGAATCGATACAGTTTCCCCTCTTATCTATGTTTATTTACTACGTCTGGTATTTTCGTACCGTACCAGACGTAGGTCTGGTATTTTCTCATTTCTCATTGAAATTACTTAAACTGCGCTAAAAAATTATAGGTAATATGTACGTGTAAATAAATGAAAGAATTGAGCAATACTTTGATGCTAAGCGGTATGGATAAATTATATCCGTTGAAAAAAAAATAGAAACATGTTTACTGCCCTGTTTTTAACACTGTATTTGCAGTGAATCGCTCTTATCTTCTGATCTGGTTAAGCCTAATTTAGGCAATCTAAATTATAATAATTATTTGTGTTCCGCCGTGGTCTGTAACATATCTCTTATTAAAAAAGCACTAATAATCTCATAGGACTATATTCCTCCGAAAAGCATTCACACACATCAACTTTTGTACGACTACAATACATATTTTCGGTCTTCAATATGAAACTTATAAACATATAAGATCATACATGACCATACTACTAGCTTAGACTAACAACTACTAGGGCGAATCGATAACGCCATTCCCGATAATTTCTCTAAGTAATTACCAATTTGCGCTCGGCTTAGTACTCGTGATTACAAGTCTCACGCGCCGTTCACACGCTATCCGCTAATTGGAAACCTTGATAACTTCGACACAATTACTTTGGTTAGTAACAGGATACGGTAGAATGTTCTACTAAGTATTTTGTATATATACGGCACTTTTACGTTTGTGTAATAGTCTGAATTTTTGGTTCAAAACACCGCGAATAAAATGAATCCTAATTGTGGTTTAATGCAATAAATGTTTTATAATCATAATTTGAATATAATATATTTTTAGGTATAGTTAAATGGATAACTCACCTCGGTTCTCAGAAATAAGCCAATGGGCAGTTTTTACCAATTGGGATTGACGTTACCAAAATCACAAGAAAAAATTTCATACCGTAGTTCATGTACGATTAAACTCATACGCTGGTAAAAGTATGGCGTCAATTGAAATATGCTTACGTCACGCCTATCATCTATCTGAATTTGATCATTAATGATCTGTGGATGTGCAGCCAATGTTATTTTCGTACACGCCGCTGTAACTTTACGACTGACGTTAAACGCATTTAGAGTTGACGCAAACTTATCCTCTGGACACGACGACATTACCTTGTTACAATTTACATAATTAAAACAAACATTAATGAAAACCCAATTATTTTGTATATTTAACTGGACTAATATTATAAAACTGAAGAGTTTGTTTGGTTGAAAATGCTATCTAAGGAACTACTGTATACATTTTGAAAATTCTTTCACTAATAGGAAGCTACATTACTTTTTATCCCGGGGAAACATTCCCGAAAAAACTTTTTCACGCAGGCGGAGACGCTAGCAATACTAGTAATATGATATTTGAATTTTGAATGAGCAATCAGCATGCCGCTTTCATGATGAACTACAAAATAAACGTTATTTCGCATTTTTTTAGTACATTTTTCAATACTTTAAGTCTAAGCTTCCAGTGGATAAGTCTACTGTTGTTTCCGAAAGTCTGACATCTACTATTCTAATTTATTCTATAACTGTCCGGCAGCGAGAAAATTTTGATATTTAGTAAAACACAAGGCTAAAATAATCTTTGGAAAGTATGTTTTCTTCTCTCTTTAATGAGATGGTTGTGATCACTTGCCAGCAAGTAACCTGACGCGCCACTACAGTGACGAACTGCCTGACATCAGTCAAGACGAGATCGTGCTAGCTCTGAGGCAGCTTAAAAATGGAAAAGCCCCAGGTGAGGACGGAATTACTTCAGAGCTTCTGAAGGCAGGAGGAGCCCCTGTTATACAGGAGCTAAAGAACCTCTTCAATTCCGTCCTTCACAGTGGGAGAACTCCAAAGGCGTGGAGCAGGAGTTTGGTTGTGCTCTTTTTTAAGAAGGGAGATAAAACCCTTCTTAAAAACTACAGACCCATCACACTCCTGAGCCACGTCTATAAGCTGTTCTCACGCGTAGTTACGAACCGTCTCGCTAGGAGACTCGACGAGTTCCAGCCACCGGAACAGGCCGGGTTCCGCGGAGGATATGGCACCATAGACCACATTCACACAGTGAGGCAGATTATACAGAAGTCCGAAGAGTATAATCAGCCCCTGTGTCTGGCCTTTGTGGACTATGAGAAAGCCTTTGACTCTGTCGAAACCTGGGCTGTTCTGGAATCCTTACAGCGATGCCAAGTAGACTATCGTTATATCGAGGTGTTGAGATGCCTCTATAACGCCGCCACCATGAGTGTCCAAGTACAGGGCCAGCAGTATAAACCCATCCAACTGCGCAGGGGAGTGAGACAGGGTGATGTGATATCGCCGAAACTGTTCACTAGCGCGTTGGAAGATATGTTTAAGACGCTGGACTGGAAAGGTATGGGCATTAACATAAACGGCGATCACATCTCACATCTTCGATTCGCAGATGACATAGTCTTAATGGCGGAGTCACTGGAGGAGCTGAACCGGATGCTGGACGGCCTAGCTTCCGCCTCGCGACGCATCGGTCTTGGCATGAATTTGGATAAAACCAAAGTCATGATCAATGGCCACATTGAGCCAGGACCGGTGGTCGTACATGACCACCTTCTTGAAATTGTTTCCGAGTATACTTACCTCGGGCAGATTCTGCAGTTGGGTAAAAACAATTTTGAGAAGGAGGCCAAGAGGAGGATCCAGCTGGGCTGGGCAGCGTTTGGAAAACTACGTCGAGTCTTTTCGTCATCCATACCGCAATGTTTGAAAACGAAAGTTTTCAATCAGTGCGTCCTACCCGTCATGACTGACATGGACACTCACGGTAGGGTTGGTCCACCAGTTTAAAGTCGCTCAGCGGGCTATGGAGAGAGCTATGCTCGGAGTTTCTCTGAAGGATAGTATTCGCAACGAATACATCCGACAGAGAACCAAAGTTATCGACATAGCTCAAAGAATTAGCAAGCTGAAGTGGCAGTGGGCTGGCCATATCTCGCGAAGAACCGACAACCGCTGGGGTAAACGTGTTCTTGAGTGGAGACCGCGACTGGGCAAACGTAGTGTAGGACGCCCTCCGGCCAGGTGGGATGACGATCTGCGAAAGACTGCAGGCAGATGCTGGATGCGGCAAGCTGAAGACAGGGCGCTATGGCGCTCATTAGGGGAGGCCTATGTCCAGCAGTGGACTCATAAAGGCTGATGATGATGATGATGATGATGATGAACCTTGTTTAATTACCTGTACTATCAAAATTACATATTTTGGCCAATTTATATAATATTTTGATAACCTTTCAGCTCTTATGGGAGAGAAGCCTTATCCGTTTAAGGCGCCGTCTCCCCAGGATATGGTGGCTCTACGCAAGGCCATAGAGGCGGGTCTCGCTGGCACAGTGCGGGACAGAGTGTGGGACAATCCGCGATTCCTTGTCAGTAGCGGGAACACGCCGGCTATCATGCAGGTAAATATAGCATTTCTTATTTTACTAGCATTAATTTTAATATAATATAGGGTTATTACACACATATCACTCCATTTTCCGGAAGGCAGAGGTGTAACCAAAGCATCCTATTTTCTAAAAGTGTGTCCCGTCCCATGATATGATAGGTGCGAGCCTATCGACATATCGGGCACAAATTTCTATTCGGATACTATAAGCGAAACCAAATATCTCCATGCCTGACCTATTTCTCAGATTGTTGTACCGCACACGAAATACAGTTAAGCCACCTAGTCAGAGTTGTTACATCCCCCTTTACCTCCACTACAAGTTGTGGTCGGCACAAACATTTTCATGCGTGTCGCGGAAATGATATGGCTTCTATTTTAAACCCCAAGCTAACGTTAATTCCCCCTGGTTGATCCATTCCAAAATCGTATTAGAAAAATTACACACACATATTATACAAGGTGTATCGGCAAGGAGTACTAAAACTCAAACCATGTATAGAGCCGACGTTTTGTAGATTATTATTAAACGTAAAAACAAAATTACACCATCATCTCATATTATTGCAGAGTATTCGGATACTCAGTTTGGTGTGAGAGGTTCAATTCTCGGGTCGTGCTACAGTTAACATGCAATGGCAATCAAAATTACGAAAACAGTTATACCGACGGAGTAATTAATGCTGAATATGTTCGCAATCAATATAATAATATACTTACGTGAATACGAATATGCTAACTCATATCATCGGACTAAAATTAATTCAGCGGACCATGGGCGCACTAATTTGTCCTCTGTCGTCCCTTCAGCGATAAAAGCATAAGCTTATGTATGTAAATACTCCCTAGGGTCAGAGGATGTCCTAGGGGAGAGCGAACCCAGCAACCACCCGGAGTCTTGTGCCTCCAACTGAGTACTTTTTTTTTAGGTCACTTCCCTATTTACCTAAAATTGTTGTAATCAGTGACCTTTTTTGCACCCGTCCGGGTCTCGCTGCTGCTGAGCCCGCCCCTGACAAAGGTCAAAAAGAAAAAAGGTCTTGCACAAACATCCGCCCCGGAGCCTCGCGTTGGTTAAAACCGCCATTACCTGGGGATTTTACAATCATTTACAATACGAATTGAATGTGTATATCAATGTATTTTTGTGTCCTGAATACTTTATAAGCAAATTAATTCAACACACCAGTATACCTATTATGTAAATGATTCACAATGACAGTACGTGTGTTAAATGTAAATTGCGCATTGGGTTAGTGTTACTTATATTATGATTTTTTATACATGTTAATAGCCATGTAGTACCTGGATAATGTTTTCTTTATATATTTTTTTTTGGGAACACTGATAAAGAAACAGTCGAAAGTAGGATTTAAACCCACGACCTTTTTCTAATTAGAAAAAGTTTAGTGATTTCGTTTCAGTGAATTTACGCCTGTAAAGGAGTAACGCTGAGTTATTAATTGTAATAATTGCTAACAGATGTCGTTGGTCATCTCCTTTAAGAGACCAAATAGGGAACTTGCAATTGGACAGCGAAGGTAGGGTCGAAATAGCTCAATTGGTAGAACACCGGCACGGTACGCTGGAGGTCGTGGGTTCAAATCCTACTTTCGACTGTTTCTTTTTCAATGTTCCCAAAAAAATATACAAAAAAAACTAATATGTTACTTTATAAAAGTCCGAGTGCAAGAATGGTCTATAGTCTATCGTAAGAGATAATTAAGATGTAAATAATTGTAAGAGGTTTATTCTCTGGAAATCTTCGCTGAAAACGTTGCAAGTTGAAACCTAAAAAAGTCTTTACTTAAACTTCGCAGTAGTCTATTATTCGTGTTTTTAAAACTTAATATTAAATCCTACCCAAAACATACAATATGTAAAGTTTGGTACCAAGTTTCGCAAGCTTATAAGGTTTTACAGTATCAAAAGCGATTGAACCAGCCTCTAATTTTATATCTAAACAGGTTGACAGGTCTGTCTGGAAATTTTTGAAGGAGACCTCGATATGATTTTATATTTTTGTGGAATCTTGAAAAAGAAACAGTCGAAGGCGGGACTCGAACCCACGACCTCCGGCGTACCGTGCCGGTGCTCTTCCAATTGAACCACCTCGCCATTCTTCTTCTTCTTTTTCAAGATTCCACACAAATATAAAATCACTAGTAGTGCTCGCGGCTCCGCCCGCGTGAAAAAGTTATTCCGGGACAAAAATATTTTCCCGGGATAAAAAGTAGCCTATAGCACTCAGGAGTTATGTAGCTTCCTATTAGTGAAAGAATTTTCAAAATCGGTTCAGTAGTTCCTGAGATTAGCGCGTTCAAACAAACAAACTCTTCAGCTTTATAATATTAGTATAGATTATCCAGGCACTACAGGGCCATTAACATGTATAAAAAATCATAATATAAAATTAGAGACGTCTATATGTTCAGCAGTTGATGTCATGCGGCTGATGATGATGAGTCAACATAATTAACATATTTTTTTTATTTCTAGGAAGGATCCCGATACAACGCCTTGCATATAGCTGCGAAGTCTATGAACGCGGACATTTGCAATTTGATATTGACGACTGTAGGCAATCCGGCCTTCGTGCAGACCTTGTATGGTATGGACGCGGATCCAGAATCCTGCAAGGTAAACAAAGACTTATGAACTATTGGTGAATTATATGCAATCTAAAGGTCATTAGTAAATTTTGATACTTCCCGATAGACTTAATGCTGTTTCCTAAGATCAGTGAGTTCAGTGATTCAGATAATAATAACAGCCTTCGCCAGGTCAGTACCTGGCGAAGGCTGTGTACCAATATATTCATTGCTCAGTAGCAATGAGTACTAATGTCATATTTTCACGTGAAATAAAATTAAGTCCTCCATTTTTCCAATATTCATTTAGTAAAATACTATTACAATAAATATCTTACTTTGTATTTGAGTACTATGTTAATAGTTTTTACATATAGTGTCTGCAGTCCGACTGAAGTTATGGCATTCAACCAATATGACTAAAACCTTAAATTTTAAAGTCCTAAATCTTATATATTCATTGTAAAGTTTTGTCTTTCAACTAAAATTGCAATGTTTCCTCCCATTCTACTATGTATATATTTTTCCTGTCAGGAGTTCGCCAGTATCCTAGTGGACAGGTACCTGAACACTCCGGACAAGGCGATGAACGAGACTCCCCTGCACTTCGCGGCCAAGTTCGGAGCTGAGCAGGTGGTGGACGTGCTCACATCCTTCCCTCAGTGCAACCGCACCGCCGTCAACAAGTTCGGCGAGCAGCCCAAGGATGTGAGTTCAATAGAAAAAGTTTTATCCCTTGTTGTAGGAACTTGGTTGGTTAAATTACAACATAGATAAGACTAATGAGCAATATTATTCTAGCTTAGTTTTCAAGGTAAAAGTTTACTAAGAACCGTCATGCTTTTGCAGAAGTTTTACCGGATTTTTACCATGTGAACGGGCGACAAGCTGAGAATTTAAAATTTTTATTTTTCCATCCTGTTAACGAACACAGTATCTTACTTACGAAATTATTGAAATGAGGGATGTCTTTTGGCCTGAACACTGACAATATCCCATACTCACCCACAAGCCCAAATCAAGGGATTTTTTTATTACGCAATATATTTAAAACTTCAAGTAGTATTATCTTTAAAAACAGGTATTAAAATTATGTAATTTAATATAATAGCGCGTTTTACGAAAAAAATAATGATACGTGACACGCGATATCTCACTACCCCCCCCCCTCCCCGTTTTTGATATTTCGTGATTTTTGCCGACTCCCCCCGAGGAGCCAGTAATTTGTCAACGATATTTTGTTGTGTACAGATAATCTGCAAGCGTTCGTCGAACAGCAGCGCGGAGTGTGCGAGCCGCGTGTGCCGCATGCTGCAGCAGCGGTACTACGTGCCGGTGCTGCACTGCGAGGACGGTACCGCCGCGCCCACCATCGGCCGGCCATTCACACCCGCCGAACCGCCTGTTAGTACTATTATCGATTATTTAGTGATTATTAGTAATTTATAGTACAGTATCCTCCAAATCCGCCAGTTAGTAATAATTAGTAATAGTATCCACCTAATCCCCCTGTTAGTAATAGTATCCACCTAATCCGCCTGTTAGTAATAGTATCCACCTAATCCGCCTGTTAGTAATTATTAGTAATAGTATCCACCTAATCCGCCTGTTAGTAATTACTAGTAATAGTATCCACCTAATCCGCCTGTTAGTAATTATTAGTAATAGTATCCACCTAATCCGCCTGTTAGTAATTACTAGTAATAGTATCCACCTAATCCGCCTGTTAGTAATTACTAGTAATAGTATCCACCTAATCCGCCTGTTAGTAATTATTAGTAATAGTATCCACCTAATCCGCCAGTTAGTAATTACTAGTAATAGTATCCACCTAATCCGCCTGTTAGTAATTACTAGTAATAGTATTCACCTAATCCGCCTGTTAGTAATTATTAGTAATAGTATCCACCTAATCCGCCTGTTAGTAATTACTAGTAATAGTATCCACCTAATCCGCCTGTTAGTAATTATTAGTAATAGTATCCACCTAATCCGCCTGTTAGTAATTATTATCGATCAATTTAATCTAAACCTGGCGTGACACGTTCACATGCGCGTGTGTAGTATCTCAATAAATATATGTCAGTCTTCATGACAACGCAATTAACAAAGTCAAAACATATTGCGTGACGTTTTGTTTGCATCTATGTACATACATGCTTACGCCTTTTGTCCCCAAAGGGATAGGTACAGGCGCAACTAGTGCACTCACTTTTCGCTGTGCGTATTCCGTCCCATGATGTGATAGGGGGCGAGCCTATCGCCATATCTGGCACAAATTCCAGACTCCGGGCTGATACTGAATAGAAACATCCAATATCACTGTACCCTACCCGGGTATCGAATCCGAGACCTCAGCATTGCAATCATACGGCAATGCATCTACGCCACTAAGCGGTCAGACAGTGTATCTATTATGTATTTATCATTTAATTACAATAATATTCAAAGTTTAAGTTAACCGACCTATGGGACCTAGTCATAGGTGTGACTGAAGAACAGAACTATTTAGAAGTACTGTATGAGCCCGGACAAACTGAACCGATTAATTATTCATTTGTAAATAATTCACAAACTTATTTTTTATAGCTACTAAATATAAATATAAAAAATAAGTTTATAGCGGGAGGTGCCGCCCACCCATTAGTCTAGCCAACTTCTGTGACCCCCGTGATGGACGGCAGCGTGTCTCACGCTGCCTCGGACACCAAAAGGTGGGCACGGTAGGGTGTTTCGGGGGCTTCTGAGCCCCCGCAACAGGAAAAGGACCGCAACAGCGGTACGCGCAGGGGCGGTTGCGGACGACAACTTAGACGTGAGTCGGAGGAAGCCCGCAGCTGTCCCTAATGCGCCGAAGATGGCCATACAAAAAAAAAAAAGCTACAAAATATAGTCCCAATATTATAATGTCAACGAAAAAATACGTTGCGTCCCTTCTTCAGTCGATCACTTAAATACTAATTCAACAATTTCATTATAATTGCAGGAGATCAACCCGGACCCCCTGAGCCCGCGGCTAGAGATACTGGCGTTCGCGGGTCCCATGCAGGAGCGGGATGCTGAGACCTTCCGCCGGCGCTGGAAGACCCCGCCGCGGAACCGTAGTATAGCCAAACCGTTCAGACTTAAAGAGATGACCAAGGGCCTGGAGACTGTTGGCAGGTGGGATATGACTTTTAGTAATTTGATTATGATTTTCAAGTGATTAAAATCTACATGAGCGGTTTAGGAATATTCTTATTTTCGCTTACGGTCATGTTCCTGAATAGCAAAGAAAGAACATATTCATATATTAAACCCACCTAGCTAATTTCGGCCACGGTGACCAATCTCAACGGAGATCAGCCAGGTACGCAGGAGATATAGTGCTCTCGCTATTCCTTCACTCTCATAGTCCGGTGAGACTGTAATCCAACATGACCGGAGAGAGGTCAGGCGCAGGACCAACGGCTTTACGTGCTTTCCGAGGCATGGGGTATGACACCGACAACTTCCTGACTCCGAGCTGCGACTGAGTAATCTATACTAATCTATTATATAAAAATTAATCCCTATTTTCCTTGGTCACGGCATCACGCGTGAACGGCTGGACTGATTTCGTTATTTCTTTTTTTGATGTGTTTATTATTGTCAGGAGAAGGTTCTTATGAAAGAAAAAATTAAGAAAATTGCGCGGAAAAACGGCTGGACCGATTTGAATGAATTTTTTTTGTGTGTCTGGTAGGTAGCGCTGTACTCGGGTTCTAGGATTTTATTTCCTTTTTAGGGCAGGACAACGTCTGTCGGGGCCGCTAGTCTATTATATAAAAATGAATCCCTATTTTCCTTGGTCACAGCATCACACGTGAACGGCTGGACTGATTTCGTTATTTCTTTTTTTGATGTGTTTATTATTGTCAGGAGAAGGTTCTTATGAAAGAAAGCCGCGAGCAGTACTAGTTTTAAGATAGAAAAACCCAGTCACAATGTTTTTGGCCCGACCTGGGATTCGAACCCAGGACTACACCACCGAGGCAGTCAATATGTTAAAGCCTGGTTATATTTATTAGTGGCTACTTATGCAGGGTACACATAAGTAATTTATTTAATTTTACTAATAGTTATGTTAGGGTTTGTCTAAATTGTAGTTCTTTTACAGGAATCTGGCCGAAGAACTGAAAGTTGGCTGGAAAGAGTACTGGCCGTTTTTGGACACTTTCACGGACCTGCGCACCATTGAGGGATTGACGTTGCTAGAAAATTACTTAAAAGCCAAATACGATAGTGCCTGTTCGTTCGCTTACAGCGAGAGTTGCGTGCAGTCGCATCACTCGCCTGACGACTTGTCGATATCGAGAATAAGTCTCGGCTCATCTCAGCACAGCCCTACTGAATCAGTAATGAGTCCTATATCCGAGCTATGTGTAGCTTTAAAGACGTGTAAAATATCAGACGACAGACCGGCGCATTGGAAGAAAACTGATCCGGTGAGGCAGAGGTTATGCAGGCAGCCCAGCGCTAAAACCATTACTAACGGAGACGCCCCGGCTAACCACACAGTCAGCCAGCTCTTGTGCATCGAGAGGACGTGTCAAGTGTTCGCTAAAAGGATAGCGGATGCGTTAAACTGCTCACTAACCGCTAAATTGGACGTCGCTAGCGAATCGCTGAGGTCCGAAGCGAAACACCTCCAACACACGATATTCACGTACATGGACGACGAGAGGTTCCAGAGCATCGACTTCGCGCTCATACATTCGCGACTCGCTCAGCTAGTGGTTTACAAACTGAAGCAGCACACAAAAGATCTGGATGATATAAACAGTCTAATGGAGTTTTTGGTGAAACTCCGCTGTCCGAATGACGATATTTTCAGTTCGGACGACGAACGCAAGCCGCCGTACAGGGGATCGAACAGAACTAAAATGACGCACGTTATCGACGAACATGTCAGATGCTTGTCGAGTTTCATATGCGAGGAATTAATTGAAAATGATGTTATGAAGGGACCAGCGATCTCGGAGATCGAGTGCGCGGATATTTGGGGCAGGGCGTCGAAGTGTATATGCGATTGGAAGATAGAGTTCGAAAGGAACAGTAAGAAAAACGCTTCGTTCAGAAAGAATAGATCGATATTGTCGACGAGTCCTAAGAACGATAGTTTTATTAGACGATTGAACTTTGAACATGATATTGGTGAGTAACTTTTGTTAATTTAATATACAAAATTATTTTTCAAAAAAGCACGTTCGTATCTGTCTAGTCAGCTTAAATTGCACAAATTTTTTTGCAGTCACATAAGGTTTTTTAACGTGTTGTCGTTTTCGAGGGCTTCCATGAGGCAATAAGTTAAGTGTCCACTACAAAACCTTTACGCTATTGCATAGTATTTTTAATTCAAAATGTTTTCAATTCAGTTATGATGTTGCTAGTATGTATCAGCAGTTTTATTATTTACCATCAGGCGAGTGGCATATTCGTCTTTCAACTGCAATAAAATAATAATGTTTTACGGTACGACTACAGTGCTAAGGTCTTGGGTTCGATCCCCGGGTCGGGCAAAGTGATATCGGGTTTTTCTACTCAGTACCAGCCTGGAGTCTGGAATTTATGCCCGATATGATTATAGGTTTGCTCCCTATCACATCACGGAATATGCATGGCGAATAGTGGGTGCACCACGCCCAATGCACGCCCATGTGTGGGGGGACATTAGTCGCGGGTCGAGGCACACGTTTCAGTGTGTATACCTCTTGGTTGGATTACACATTGAGGCCTAAAAGGGCCCGCGAACATTCCCTGGCACCCACTTCTCTTTCCGCCCATCCTGGGAACCTTTCTCCCTTCCCCCATCTTCCCCTTCCACTTCCTTTCCAGGCCCCTGTATTTGTCAAGCCGGGGGACTTCAGTATCCCATTCGCAGGTTTCCTCTGGTGTTGACTGCAGGACCGCCTACCTAAAAAAAAAAGTGGGTGCACTAGCTGCGCCTCTGCTTACCCTTTGGGGGATAAAAGGCTTGTGTATGTATTATATGTATACATATATATGTATATATATCATATGTGTATTACGTTGTTTATTATTGGTCATATTATTTATTATTATTATGTTTTATTTTTAATAACCCAATTATGTATTCACTAGACTGCCCTCTCTATCTCCTCTTCCTATATCCATCCCATGGTTGTCTGGAAGATATTGCCTAGAGCGATAAGACCGCCATTTGTACTGCTTTTTATTCTATTATTCTTTTTAAATTGTTATACCAGTGTGCAAAAAAGTGAATAAATAAATATATGTACGTGTGTAGGCGACGGCAAGCTGCAGCCTGCGCCGGCGCCGCGGCCCGTGAGCGTCAACTCTCCCGCCGGAGACAGCGCCACGCCCAAACTCTACACAGTCAAAATGGACAAGTGCCAGGTCGTCGAAGCTGAGGTCACATACTTATTTTATTAAGCTAAGTTTCTCACGTAAGTGGACGATAGCCCAGTTGGGAATGGAACGGTCTGCCGAGACAATGTCCGGAGGTTCGAAACCCAAGGCACATACCTCTGACTTTTAAAGTTAAGTGTGTATTGTTTATCAATTATCGTTCACTTTAACGGTGAAGGAAAACATCGTGAGGAAACCTACATACCTAAGAATTCTCCATAAGAATTTCGAGGGTATGTGAAGTCTGCCAACCCGCACTAGGCCAGCGTGGTGGACTAAGGCCTAAACCCTCCCATTAGTCGAGGAGGCCCGTGCTCAGCAGTGAGCAGTATATAATAATAGGCTGGTATTATTATTATATATTATTAAGTTTCTTACGAGTACCACAGCAGAAATATACCTGTAGATCAGATTCAATACTAGCAAGTTCTTACAGAAATATATTGCACAAGAACTTGCAGATGCATTCACATTAGTAGCAATATTTCCTATAATCTACATGTGTGTCTTGCAGCAAATCCTTCAAAATTTGCAAGCCAGCTTACTGTGATTGTTCACAATAAAATCTCAAACTTCTGCAAGTTATCTTGTTAATCTAAACCTTGCTCAACATTTATACTATATGTATTTGATTTAATATGTAAAGAAAAATACAGCTAATTTCAAATGAGTTACCTACATTTGCTGTTGAATCCTACTAATATTATAAAGGCGAAAGTTTGTAAGAATGTATGGATGTCTGGATGTTTGTTCCTCTTTCACGCAAAAACTACTGAACCGATTTCGATGAAATTTGGCACACGGGTAGATCACGTTCTGGATTAACACATAGGCTACTTTTTATCCTGGGGAAATATAAACCCGGACTTTTATCCCGGAGAAACTTTTTAACGCGGTCGAAGCCGCAGGCAAAAGCTAGTTCACTACAAATGTGCCGTTCAGAACAAAGAGAACTAAACCTCGATTTGTTTTATGTATATATTTTTTTTAACAATAATGTGGCTCTATTACTAGATCTCGGAGGATGACAGCGTGGCGTCGTGCGAGTCTTCGTGTGAAGATGCGTATGATACAGCGGAGGAGAGTGCACGAGACGCGGACGACATGGCCGACGCGTGCGACCAAGCACTTGCCGAACCATACATATATGGGTGGGGAAGATTTTTTATGCAGCTAATGACGAATGCATGCTCGATGCAGCTCGTCTGATGGTAAGCGATACGACTGCCCCAGTAGGAACGCCGCGCCGCACAGAATTTTTATTTACTAAGTACTAAGTGGACGATAGCCTAGTTGTGAATGGAACGATCTGCCGAGACAATGTCCAGAGGTTCAAACCCAAGGCACACACCTCTGACTTTTCGAAGTTATGTGTGTATTGTTTACTACATACTTGAGAATTCTCCATAAGAATTTCGAGGGTATGTGAAGTCTGCCAACCCGCACTAGGCCAGCGTGGTGGACTAAGGCCTTAACCCTCTCAGTTGTAGAGGAGGCCCGTGCTCAGCAGTGGGCAGTATATAATACAGGGCTGGTATTATTATATTTTATTATAAATCCATTTTAACCATTGTCACTAAATATTTACATTTGATGTATAGCGAGGAGCCTAGTAAGATGGACCGGTTGGTGTTCGAGGCGTTGTCTCAGCTGCCCGTCAGCGCAGATCAGTTTCCACATGTGTACCGCTGGCGGCACAGCATCGCACTCTACTCTCAAGACGACAGGGATAGGTGAGTACCTTAGCGATGTTTTTTTTTTATGATGGTAAGAAATAAGACCACCCATAAATAGTAACACCATCCAGCACCTTGAGTTACAAAATACTGTGTGGGAGTTTTGGCGGGAACGTGGAAGTGTCATGAGGTGCTCTTGTTTTAATTCATTATTTTGGTGGTATATTGTCCAATATAGTTCTATTAAAGGGCTCAAATGAAGTGAATTGAAATAACAGTGCTAATCAAGTGCTTTTTTTGTTGCCGCCAAAACTTTTCGACAAAGTCTTGGTAAGGTAGCCACTGTTTTACTTCGACATAGTAGTTATTACTGAGTATAAATAACAAAGAAACAGTGCAATTGCAGCTTATACTTAAAAAAATGTCTTACCTTAAACTTTGACACTGGCAGATGCGTAAACCGCGCCTTGCCAAAGAGAAAAAAAAAAAGTACTGTGTGGCATTACACTGCGCTCGTCATCCTGAGACATAAGATGTTAAGTTTCATTATGTCCTGTAGTTACACTGGATACAATGCCCTTCAAACCGAAACAACAGTGCATGCACACTGGTGCTTGGCGGTAGAAATAGGCATTGCGGTGGTACCCACCCAGGCGGACTCTTACATATGAGAGACCTACCACCAGTAATATTACCATACTCGATATTCGCATTGGGCTAATACTTAGAGAACATATTTGTCTCGGTGGAGTATTGATTTGCGAGAGGTCGCTAGCAGAGCTGGATGCGAGGCCGAAGATCGGGTAAAATGGCGCGTATTGAACGAGGCCTGTGTCCAGCAGTGAAGTAAAATGTAAGTTTATGATTTGTCATTAAAAGAAAATGTGAGTTATTGGATTTGTGTGGCAGCAGATCACAAAACAGTGATTCGCCAAAATAGGAAACAAAATGGTCTAGAGGTTTTTAAAATATTTACCAGGTCATATTTGCTGTGTCCTAAGGTTATTGTGCTTCTACAGCAGACTAAAAATACTGAAGCTAACAACAATATTACCGTTCTGTACGCAAAGAAAATACCTTTTGTCATTATTTACATATTAGAAACACACGCGCTAATTATATTGGGCAGTATAAAATACAGGGCTGGTGTGGTGTGATGGTGTGCTTAAATAATTTGTTTGCTCCCAGATGGCAACCAGCCCCGATGGCTGATGACACATCGTCGTGCTCGTCGTGGATGATGGACAGCCCGTGCACGAAACTGATTCGGGGAGTCCGGGCGCGCGGGGCCGCGTCCCCGGGACCGCCCGGAACCCCCGGCACCCCCGGCACGCCCCCCGGCGCGCGCTGCTCCACGCCTGTTAGAGAGGCGCCGAGGGAGGATAACGGACGAGCCGTGCCTTTGCAGGTATTATTTTTGCCTATGTATTGTACCGACACGCTATGTTGGCCGTTTTGACAGATTACAATAATGCGGCGTAATTTTTAATTCAGTATCGAAAAGAAATATATCAGCCAGTGATCTTATGTGACGATCGTATTACATTTTTTTTTTATTTCAAAATACAAATGCCGGGTTTTGTCGTAGTATTATACATTGTAATAAATGTTACTGCACGTCTATTGACAACAATGTACATCAAGTAGCTCCTTCAACGTAGTTGTGAATTAATACGAAACTTGATGAGCGAACAACCGTCAAAACGGCCATCACAGCGTGCCGGTACTGTAGTATGTTATAATAGAAAACTCATAGACATTACCATAAAAGTAAAGCAAATGAAGAGCACGAGATTTTTCTTATATACGGGCACGGTAAAATAACCCCACTGCAACTGATGGTACCCGAAGTGGAGTTCAGATAATGTTGACTGTCGACCTTGAGGGGGAATGGTCGTCCCTCGCCAGTCGACACAATTACGCCGGCCTGTTACCCGTTGTCCTAGGTGAACGACAAACGCGGTAATGCGACACGAAAATATCAAATGGTCGTTGTATGTACTTGTGGCCTACGTTGTCGCCTTAATCAGTGTGAAGTGTTGGTCGCATTACATCGCATCGCTACGTGTCGCGTCCCATTGCTCACCTATGACCTAGGACAACGAGTTAGAAATCGGATATACACAGACTCATCCCGAAACGCGACACCCATGTGGGCTACTAGTGGATTTTATACCTCGTGTATCCGAGGTCGTTATCCGAGCGGATACAAATACCCTACTCATTGCTCAGTGACATTCGTGTATTACTTGTGCACAAGAGTAATCATTGCATGTACAATGCGATTCAAATAAGAATAGAATCGACTTTGCGCCATATTGTGACATCTAAATGAAATATTATATTAAGCTAATTTAGCAAAAATATTTTTATTTTAAATTTGATGTAAGAGTCAATTAGACAAAATAATGTGTGTATTCTTTGTGAATTATCTATCGCTCGCTTTAATGGTGAAGAAAAACATCGCGAGAAAACATACCTGAGAAGTTCTCTGAATTTCGAAGGTATGTGCGGTAGGCGACCACTGTGCCGGCCGCTATGAACAAATATTATTGCGGCTTGCTAGCGTTCGCACGTCACTTAAGGTGAGCACTGAAAACCAGCGTTGTGCCGCGGTATGCGCCACGGCACAGCATCATGCTGAGTGCTCACCTACCTGGCACGGCCTTGACATGCAGTAGCATAAGTCCGTTTTATTTTAAGGGCAGATTCTTTGTCCTTTTTGTTTTTTTTTATTTTTTCTTAGTCGTAAGTACTTGTAAGTTTTGTACTTGTTGGAACGAAGTTCGTTATCGCGCGTGGTGAAAGGAAGCTAGACGGAAAAAATCTCACGAAAAGTTGTAACGAAACTTTTATACTTGCCCTGTGAAACAAGCCAGTAACAATAAAGAACTGGCCGTAAAAGTGACATTCGAAATTTTTATTGTAAAAAATTTAAAACAAATGTAAAAAAATTATTACAATATCTTCACTAATAAATCGAAAAGAACTTCGTTCCATCCGGGAGTCCCTTGACACCTCTCATGTTTTTTGTGATGTTATTCTTTTATTTTATTTTTTTTGGGCTTGTTTGTCCTATGCATGTCTGTCCGTGACTAATAAATTACTTTTCTTTCTTTCTTTTCTTTTCTTATGTGAAGTCTGCCAGCCCGCACTAGGCCAGCGTGGTGGACTAAGGCATAAACCCTCTGAATAGTAGAGGAGGCCTGTGCTCAGCAGTGGATAGTATATAATACAGGGCTGGTGTGATAAATTGGCAAAGGTTATGACATACTAGCTATTGCCCGCGGCTCCGCCCGCATTAAAAAGTTTTTCCGGGATAAAAGTCCCGGTTTATATTTCCCCGGGATAAAAAGTAGCCTATGTGTTAATCCAGGACATGATCTACCCGTGTGCCAAATTTCATCGAAATCCGTTCAGTAGTTTTTGCGTGAAAGAGTAACAAACATCCATACATACTTACAAACTTTCGCCTTTATAATATTAGTAGGATCAATGGAAGTATCTGAATCCTTTTTGCAATGTAACATAGTTTTCAATTAAAATTGCTCAATTTAAAATATAATAATTTCTTACTACAGGTGTCAAACTGGCTTCGAGTGACTGGTCCTAACTCTCCGCGGACGGCGCTGGCGTCCAAAAACGTGGGTCACAACGTCAGCTTCGGATTCTAGATGTATTGAATACTGACAATGGACATTGGACACGAAAAACGCATACAAGTTAAAACTTAACTGGTTCGATAAATATTGTTTCCAAGTTAGTCATTACTATATAAATAGTTCAATATCACGTAATAGTAAACTTGGAAACAATGGTCGTAATGATTATAAATCGTATTTTTATAATCTGATAATGTCGAACCAGTGAATTTTGGTGCACTCTTGTATGTTGACGAATAGGTGGTGTTTGCTACTAGAGTTAAACTCTGTACAATAATCTCCCGGGAAACGTGGGATAGATTAGTTATTGCACGCCAATATTCAATGTCACACATTGTGCTCTCACGAAGTTGTGTACCTATTTTTAATATTATTTTTATGTTTTATACTCTGTACATGGAACTTATAAAGACGTTGATTTTTTAATTACTCGATTTGCAGAATTACGTAATATTTTTTAACATATTTTCTTTGGGTATTTATAATGCGGCAATGTAATTGTGTTTATAATGAATAACTGAATTTAATTGATAATTTAAAGCAAACGAGATTCATGTGAAACTTGAATGTTTTAGAAATAATTAGTGTGTTATTACAAAAATATCGACTGTCATATCGATTTTCCAGAGAAAAAAAAATCGTTAAAAAGTTGAGGTAAGTTTTGTATATAGGTTACTTATACTTAATACATCACAATATAACAAAAAGCGGCAGCTTTGTAAAGTAGTCAATATGGTATTTCTGTCACTTCAAATTAGGTATTATATCATTGAATGTGTTGGTGCATAATTGCAATATCGATATTAAATCGATATATTGTGAATTTTTAAATGACAAAACCTAATTATGAATGATAATCTCATATTTTAGATGTCTGATATTTTATTATTGTGTTTAGATGATGAAGAATGTGTTATTATAGTTATATTTATCAGAGTATTCCAGTATAGAGCCAAATAACACTTGTTTATATTTAAAATTAATTTTCTATAATAAAAATGTGCATCAATTATTTCCCAAGCTAAAAATGGTGTCCACTTTATTTAGAGAATTTATGATGACTAAAATTAAAATATGATGCTTGAGAAGTAAATTGATTGAAATTAATGTCCATTGTAGATTAATTTGTCTAAAAAATAATTTAATTGATGACAATAAAAATGTTTTACTGCGTTGTTTAGCATTTATAGTTACGTTAGAGGTATTGTTTTTTTTACTATGACAATGCCAAAAGCGAGACAGCGGTGTGTGCACTGACCTGCCGAATGTTTGTACTTTTATAATAAAAAGTAGATGATGAATAGTTGTAAAATATGTTGTATGTTTTATATATGTTTTGATTCAGATAGGCGTTATGGAAATAAATTACGGCTGGTTCTTATCACATTGTTTTATTTAGAAATATATTTGTTTGTCTATGGGATTTTCATAGCAAATAAATAAACTAACACATTTTAATAAGTTATTTCGTACTTATTGTAGCAATACTGTATAATTTATGAATCCCAGAAGTTTTCGTCTTCCGACGTCTTTGGTATTGAGATAGGCGAATTGTTCTCGTAATCTGAACGGCTATTATAGTTATCTATATCAGCTGAGAAGTCGTCGGGGTATTCCTCACCCACTTCACCCTTTTCGGACTCTGTTATAGAATCATCTAGAATATCCTTAGATAGTTCTAACTGCATTTGTACACTAGATAGCTGATTTTCAGGGTCCGCACGAAAAATGGCGTCGATTACGTCATTTCTCGTTAACCTGGCTTGCTCTGGCGATAGACTTCTGGACCCAAGTGATTCCATATCGTTCGATCCTTTGGGACTACTTCGTTTTGGACTTACAATAATTGTCATCTGTGGAGATAGTTTCTCATCAGAACCGAACTCCAAAGCATCTCCGACATCAATGGGACTTTGGACAACAAGTAATAAGTCTTGCGTCTGATATTCTGTCACTTTGATATCGTTAACTTCGCTGACGCTCTCTACCTCTACTCGAAGTAAATTCTTGTCTTCTGCAGTCTCTGATTTAGATGGTTCGTCATGTAAATCAGTTTCTTCATCCTCAATTTTAACTGCGGGCTCGTCAGGAAGATTATATATTTTATTAATATTGTGTTTTAATATTTCCAATTCAGTTACCGTTTTGTCCAATTTATTGTCGTCTTTTTGATTTTCTGAGCTATGTTCTGATTCAGCTTTTACGCAGTCACCGTCTAAGGATTTCTCCGAATTTATTTTGTCTATAGAATGGCTGGGCCTATTTTCATCCGGCTTATTGTCTCTGTTTCTATTGTAACGTCTCAACTTCTCGGAATAATAAAGCTTTCTGAACTCTGTTATCGGTGTTTCCAAATAATCATCGGGCAAACCTTTATCTTCAATCTCCGAATAACTCTCGGGAATAGGACTTGCTTTGTTTTGGGCCACGTTTTTATTTCGAAAATATGTTTCACCTATATCGTACTTCGTTTGATATTCTTTAAGGTATTTATCAATATCATTCTTCATTGTTTTGTGGTCGGCTTCTAAGTAAGACATTTTGAGATCTTTTTTGTGCGTGTCGCCTACTTTTTGTTGGGAACTACTTCTTTTCAGTTCTGTGGAAAAGACATTATTTTACTAATCATTAGACTATCATTACATTATCATTACTAATATTATTTTAAGTACTATTTTTTGAAGTAATTTAGTTTACAATATTATATGTTATGTGGACATGATATTTAGAAGTGTAGTTCATTATCTGCATAGTTTTAAGTAAACAAACCGTCAAATACAATATTCAAAGGGGACAAATAGAAATTTTATACTTTTCGGCGAGTTACAATTAAACAGTCAGTACTGTCAGCAGGGACACGAAATAAAACAATAATGTAGGTATTTATTATTTTCCTCGGATTACTAAAAGTGAAGAAGATGGAATGCACAATTTTGTAACGTATTGTGAGTGGATCACCGAACTGGTGTAACAAATATCTATTTGGACCTGTTATGACCGACTCCTATTTGTGTCGATAGGCGAATTCCATAAACTATTTCAGTGGTCTCGGACGACAAAATGTGAAATCGGTAGAGTTGCTAAGAAAAATCGGTATATTTGGACCAAAAATCGGTATATGCAAAAAAAAACAAGCAATCTTCAATCAAAACTCCTTAATTTTAAACTCTAGAGACTATTATTCCACCAAAAGAAGGTAATTTCAACAAACGAGAGTCACGCATACACCCCCCCCCCCCAACATGAAAGTAAAAATTTTGAACTAATTTAGCCCCTTTAAAAATACTGCCTCCCGCCGCCCCCAAACAGCAACATATTTAACCAAGGAATCGCAAAATATGAAAGAAAAAGGGGATTTTAGCTTCGAATCGCTGAAAATCGGTAAAATCTTCTAGCTTCCAAATAATCGTTGAAAAATCATGTTATTTCGGTATGACATAGAGGTGGTGGTGCGTATTTTACGCAACCAGGTTTTTAGACCAGGTATTTGCTTGCAAGTAAGTACGCTGACCAGGTGCCGACCCGAAACACTTGCAAGACTTGAAAGTATTTTACGCCGCGCTACGTCCGCGCGCAATTATGGTTCTTATTTCAACACGCTAGTGAACAATTTCCTATGCAAGTATTTAAGTGTTAAAAGTATTATATTTGTTAACGCGATTGTGCTCCTTAATATTGCCAAGTCATGGGTCAATATCCTATGCAGGTAAAAAATACTTGATGAAAGTATTACGTTTTTCGACTATTCAAGTGCTACAAGTACTTTATTTCTGAACGCGATTCTGCTCTTCGATGCGCATTGAAACACGGATCAATTTCCGATCAATCAATCAATTTATTTCGAACCCTGGTTTTTTTAGGCGGACTTGTAAACCCTGGTTCACGATTTTGCAAGTACGACCCATGCCTAGTATGACAGGCCCAAAATCGGTACAAATACCGCAAATCGGGAGGATCGAGACCACTTATACGTATGCTATTTTTCATGAATTAATTGGGCCAATCCCGGCGGCACTGCAATGCCGGGCCGACCCGTGACGGGAGTGGAGCGAGCCCCGAACTTCCCGTCGCTTTACAAAAATCAGTTTAATATACTGGTCCCACAATGTGGGAACTTTCAGATATTAAGCTGAAAAGAACAGATACTACACTTTGATCTTAGCCAAAAGGCCGAGAAGCGATAACTACACAGTGTAATCGAGGCGAAGTCATCAAACGCGCGAGAATCTTGATATCGCGATGTAGAATTTAACCCAAACCGAACAATGCCATCTACCGGATTTTACACAAACTAAAGTTACAATGAGCAGTGAGTTTCTAACTAATGTTATTAAATTATAATATTAATGATACTATGAACCTTATTATTAAAATGGATAGAGACCCTTTACTATTTTTTTTCGAAATGGTATAAAATATGTTCACTTTTATTTCTATAGGGAACGTTCACGTCGTAGGCACTGCCATCTAGTAGCGCAATCTGACTATGTTCCAGCCCCAGCATATTAAAAGTATGAAAAATAACATTTAATTTGTTGATAATGTATTGTAGTGTATCTAGACCAGCGACTATATAACCCCTAGACTCCTAATGTTCAATATTTCTCTTCAAATTAATTCTGTCAACTACCTGAAGTTTGAGGAACCGGGGTACTGCATTATGATTGGTCCTTCCAACACCTTATCGCATTATATAACCTTGGAAACATAGGCATAGGGATAGGACGAGTTAAATGAAAACACGATTTTTTTATCGATATTACTTTTATGCAATAAAGTTTTATAGTAATATCATTATTATTTATTAAACATATTAATATTTTAACGAAACTCTTTATGTTATCGAATGACAGATGGCGCTTAGTAAGTCTCATCGACATTAACAAGAATATTTGAGCTGACTTGTAGGAATAACACAAAGAATAACTCAAAACAATCGTTATAATCAACAAACAAAATAAAAAAAATATCCTAATAACATTTATTTCTGATACCGCTAGTCAAAAATGAAATGTTAGTGTAGACGAAGTGAGAAGTGTAATGAATGGAATGAAGAATGGAAAGGCACTAGGACCTGACGGAATACCAGTTGAAGTATGGAAGTTATTGCGAATGGATGGATGGACATGGTTGGCTTTATTCTTCAATAAGTTGTTGCGGGAAGAAGCCATACCTGATGAATGGTGTAACAGTGTACTGGTACCCATTTACAAAAATAAAGGGGATGTGCTGGAGTGTAACAACTATAGGGGGATAAAGCTAATGTCACATAGTATGAAGATATGGGAGAAAGTGATTGAACGGAGATTGAGAGATGAGTGTGAAATCTCACCAAATCAATTCGGTTTTATGCCTGGTCGGGGAACAACGGATGCCATTTTCGCGTTGCGACAGCTGTGCGAAAAATACCGAGCTGCACATAAAAACTTGCACATGGTGTTCGTTGACCTCGAAAAGGCATATGACCGGGTTCCTCGTGAGATTTTATGGTGGGCCCTAAAGGTGAAAGGTATACCTGGGAAGTATGTGAGGTTGATCCGAGTGATGTACAGCAAGTGCAGTACCCAAGTCCGGTCTACAGCTGGTACTACCAACAGCTTCAATGTGGCAGTGGGCTTGCACCAAGGATCGGCCCTTAGCCCTTACCTCTTCCTGATGATAATGGATGCTCTTACATCGGACATTCAGGAAGAGGCCCCTTGGTGTATGCTGTTCGCCGACGACATTGTGCTGGTTGCCGAGACTGGCCCAGAGGTCCAGAGCAGACTGGAGAAATGGAGGCAAAGACTGGAGAATGTTGGCCTAAAGTTAAGCCGAAGCAAAACAGAGTATCTGTTTTGCGATTTTGGCGGTCTCTCCAGTCCAGTATCCATTAACCTTGCCGGAATATCCTTACCGGCCTGCTCCGACTTCAGGTACCTTGGGTCACTCGTCCAGGGGGACGGTGAAATAGACCGCGACGTTGGGCACCGGATCAACGCGGGTTGGATGAAATGGCGGCAGATCACAGGCACAATTTGCGATCCACGGATGCCTCTAAAACTGAAAGGCAAAATATACAAATCCGTGATAAGACCTGTCGTCCTGTATGGATCAGAATGCTGGGCCGTAAAGAAGACGGACGAAAGAAGATTACACGTAGCAGAGATGAGAATGTTGAGATGGATGTGTGGAGTGACGAGAATGGATAAAGTGAGGAATGAGTATATTAGAGGGAGTTTGAAAGTGGCACCAGTGACAGAAAAGTTGAAAGGAAATCGTCTGTCTTGGTATGGACATGTGAGGAGAAGGGATGAAAGGCATGTAACCAAACGAGTGATGAATTTGAGTGTTGATGGATGGCGAGGACGAGGACGACCAAGGAAGAGGTGGATGGATTGTGTAAGAGATGATATGAAAGAAAAGGGCGTGAATGACTTGATGACGAAAGATAGAGGAGAATGGATGAGAAAAACATGTTGCGCCGACCCCAAGTAATTTGGGACCAGGGCAGGAAGATGATGATGCTAGTCAAAAATATATCCTAATCATTTTTAAAATGAATTAACTATTACTAATGAACTAACAATTTAAAATAAGAAGCCTGTTAAAATTAAATAGGCCTCAGATAAATTGATTAGTTGAGTAGCGTTTGAGTATTCGGGCGACAGTTTCTTTTACTTTTAATTTTATCGATAGAACTATCGACAAATCCTTTTGGTGTATCACTTACTTTTAATGTTAAAAAACAAAACGAAATAGAAAATGTAAAAAGTACTTTCGTCGGAAAGAGATGCAAATATAACAAGATGGCGCGTAAACACAACAAGGCCAGTCTAAGATGAACTCCGTAAAATTTTAAATAAAATGTGATTATGTGTCGTTATTGACTTACCTGTGAAATGTAATGCCATTTTTCTGAAAATTTGAATTATGGCTATTTATACCACACCATTTTATTGTGCACGGGTTCATTACAATAGTTATTTATTCGCAAACACGGAAGTATTTACAGCTCACAGTTGTAGTCGCAACTGACTTGAAGATTTTGAACGGTAAGCTACATTGGATCTATTTGTCAGATGTGTTGTCCGAAGCCGATCGTCTGTTATTAGGAGTCTAGGGGTTATATAGTCGCTGATCTAGACGCTCCAAAACAAAAACAAACCAAATGGTGTGAAATTGTATTATGTACCCAAGACTGATACCTAAGCATTTACATTCCATGAAGCTGTATAAAAGATACATAGTTATGAGTTCCGAAATGATTTCGACATGTATCACTACGTGATTTATAAAAATAAAGATGTTTCGAAGACATATTCAATATAAAAAAATCTATTGTTGACAACTATTGCTGAATGGAATGGAAGAGTCACCTCCTTAACTCATTATATATTTTTATATATCGTATGTGTTCTATATATTTATTATTTTTATTTATTAATTTTTAGTAATGTCTTCATTTATTAATATATTTATAATTAATTAATATGTATATCTATCGTATAATATTTATGTCTATTATTAAATATGTTTACCGCTTCCGATAACTTTGATGCACCTACCTTATTTATCTCTGCACCACCCTAAGGTTGACTGGTAGAGAATGCCTACGGCATTAAGTCCGCCTATGTACATTAATTGTATATAAAGTGCATAAATAAAAAAAAATAAAAAAATAAAAAAATCTATAATTAAAGGAACATAACCTCCTAATTTAGCTTAAATAACTAGCTACCATTTAAGAAAAAAACATATTCTGGACACACTGGGTATCAATAACATTCGGCCGGAACACACATTTTATCATTTTTGTCATATCAAAAGAATATATAAACAATTTATAGTTCTAATTATCGTTTCTATTTTTATCCACCTGTGGCTCTTGTGTCGATTTTGTGCTGCCCTCTATAGTTCGTGCACGTTCCCTGTTTAATGATGAGAACATGCAGTTCACCTGGCGACGCCTAGTGGTAGCGATACGACCGCCCATAAATGGTAGCATATTAGGCTGACGCTTGCCACACACGTTCGGTTTCCTTATTAGGTTTCTTGATCAGGAATTCAGATTCGGGATTCCGAGTGACTAGCGCAAACGTCCGGTTTTTTGTACCAACACGTTCGGTTTCCTAATCAATCAGGAATTCAGATTCGGAAACCTGAATGCTCCGCTTACATAGAAAATGTTCAACAACGCGCACACGTTCCTGAATCTGAATTCCTGATCAGGAAGCCTAATTAGGAAACCGAACGTGTGCGGCAAGCGTTAGAATGTGACAAAAAACACGACACGATTTCGTTTCGTTTTATTGGGGTTGGTTGAGAGCAGTTTTAAGTTTATATAGAGCGGACATTGGGAAATTTTTCATACAAAAATTTTGAGACTGTTCGTCAGTAACTCAATCTAGAGTGAAATAGCAAACTACCTATGCAAAATGTATTAGAACACACTTTGACATGGTCGTAATGCGCAAATTGGCATTTTGGAGACGTTTTGCGACTTGTCACATGGATGTGTCAGATAAGACAGCGACTCATTACCAATTGGTAATAACTTTTGGATGAAAAATTTGGCCCTGATGCCCGGTCTAAAACTAACAATACTATTGAATGTCTGGTGCAAAGGGCGGTGAAAAGGGCGTGAATGACTTGATGACGAAAAGAGGAGAATGGATGAGAAAAACCTGTTGCGCCGACCCCAAGTAATTTGGGACCAGGGCAGGAAGATGATGATGACTATTGAATGTCTGGTTGAGAGACTAACACGTGCCTGACGTATTGGTCTCTCGGCCAATCAACAACATCAAAATTAAACGAAATCGTCTTACGAATTGCGTTTTCGCCACATTCTAATCCCATTGAACTTTTAATTACAAAGTACTGCATGACACTCCACTGCACTTGTCAACCTGAGACATTAGACGTGAATTCTCATAATTTCCAGTAATTACGCTGGCTACAATGTCCTTCAAACTGTAGCACAACGGTGCATACACACTGTTGCTTGGCGGTAGAAACAGTCATTGCGGTGGTACCTACCCAGACAGCTCGCATACGAGAGCCATACCAGTAAACTACTGTACGACTTAGTTTACAAATTATACCTAATACTTTGTAAACTAACTGACTGCCTCGATGGCGTAGTTGTATTACAGTACGACTGCAAAGCTGAGGTCTCTCGGGTTCGATGCCCGGGCCGGGCAAAGTGATATTGAATTTTTCTATTCAGTATCAGCCCGGAGTCTGGAATTTGTGCCCGATATGGCGATAGGCTCGCCCCCTATCACATCATGGGACGGAATGACGGCGAAACGTAGGTGCACTAGTTGCGCCTCTGCCTACCCCTTCGAGGATAACAGGCGTGAGTGTATATGTATGTACCTACTACTTTTTGTGTATTATTGATTGTAAAAATGAACGTACACTCACCAAAATTCCTGATGTCTCTAGTGACTGGCTCGTCGGCGGGTGCACTGAAACTCACGCGTTCACTTCTCAACTCAGCCTGGCGCTTCCTGAAGTTGAGATAAGACTTCTCCACAGCCTCCGCTTCGATCTCTAACTTCCTCAAACGCAGTTTAGCTTCACGAAGAACCGCATTGGGGCTTTTGTCTCGCGACGTCGTAGGCAAGGGGTGTTTTGTGCTGTCCTTAGTCCTCAACTTATTTTTGACTTCCCTCAATACGGTGTTCGGACTCTTCTCCCTCATTTTGTCGGCAACAGTCTTCGGTCTTTGATGACGGTTACCGCCCGTTGGTTCCAAAGCGGCATTTTGAAACCGCTGCGTCTCGGGATAAATTTGACCTTGGTTAGTGACCATTTGGCTGGTTGATGGCTCAGGCATCTCCTTCGTCAACCTTTGCGCGGGCGAAATATTTCTTGGCTTCATGACACCTACTGGCGAGGTGCGACGTCTAAGACTCCGCCATTGGTTCACGATATGCCTCCTATTGTGATCCTTGAGCACTCCTATGAAGGGTATAGTGTCTCCTGGCACGAGGATGCGAGGATGTGCGTTGGAGAAGAGGCTGAGGTCCTCTCCGGCGCCGCGGTGTAGCGCATGCGCACTCGTACTCATTCTGTTCACCAGGTAAGTGTGGGGAGGTATGACCGCCGGGGCTGTCCAGGGCCGGCAGGTGGGGGGCTCCATGGGGGCGGTGGGCCCCGGGTGGGACCCCAGTACAGACTGTTGGAGCTGTGTGGCCGTTAACTGAGCTCGCATCTGTGCCTGCTGACATCTCAGCTCCGTGATGTGTTCGCTTTGCTGTGACAATCATGTTAGCCAATATCATACTTTATTCAAGGCCTCGTAATTATTAACAACAGCTAGGACTTAGAAATGTAAGTCATTGCTGAGCTTAAAAACGATAAGTATTAGAGACGAGAAGAGATTTACAATTTTTTTTGCAATCCCACTGGCCATATTCTGAATCGCAAGGATGTCAAAAGTTTATAATCGAAAATCGATTAAAACAAGG
The DNA here is from genome assembly GCA_949316025.1 of Lapara coniferarum. Classification (NCBI taxonomy): domain Eukaryota; kingdom Metazoa; phylum Arthropoda; class Insecta; order Lepidoptera; family Sphingidae; genus Lapara; species Lapara coniferarum. The sequence goes on along the minus strand of OX438922.1, from coordinate 28,381,246 downwards.
TTTGTGATAAACTTTTTTGGTAATTTGAATAAAAGTTACTTCACCTGTGCAGCAAACGTCTTGAGCCTTTGGTTCTCATCCCTCAGCTGCCGCAATACCTGGTCGTGGAGCTGATCCATTCTGCCCACGTCGCCCATGTCACTCGACGACGAGCGCCGGTCCTGACTCGTCTCACGATATATCTCGTCCATGTTCGACTAACATCAAAACATAAAGTAATTTTTCATATCCACCACGAAAACGGTGGGCAGATGCGCAACTAGTCGCTGTTGATTATTTCTGTGGTATATGATACCGAGTGTATATTGGGAATAAATGCCTATTCCGAACAACCCACATGTGTTTTTGAAAGCGAAAAATACACAAAGTATAAAAGCCCGACCCTGGAAGAGGTAATTGAAAAATAACCTTGAAACTATATTCCAAAAGGGGGGCGAACTACGTATCAAATACTGTGCCGGATTAGCCCATAAGCAAATTAAGCAATTGCTTAGGGCATCACGTCTTGAGGGGCACCAGAAACACCACAAAAAAAAGTCTAGCACATAAAAGTAAAGCTGTTTGAAAATCCGCGCGATTAAAGACTGATGTTAGTTTACTTATGGTAGGGGGCCCCACAGGCGTGAGTTGCTTAGGGCATCAAGTTGTCTTAATCCGGCACTGATCAAATAGCGAAACCTCACCCCTCTTCTGTGAAAACAGAACAATGCTATTGTGGCGGCACAATTACTATACACCGACACCTATCAACATGGCTGAGAACTACTACATTAAGTAGTCAACAAGATGACTCGACACTCATCTATCAGACATCGAAGTACATACATATATACATATACGCTCACGCCATTTATCCCTGAAGGGGTAGGCAGAGGCGCAACTAGTGCACCCACTTTTCGGCATTTTTCCGTCCCATGATGTGATAGGGGGCGAGCCTATCGCCATATCGGGCACAAATTCCAGACTCCGAGCTGATACTGAATAGAAAAACTCAATATCACTGCCCGACCCCGGGATCGAGCCCGAGACCAGATAATGCCCAATAAATACCGCTAGATGGCGACACACGCTCCCGAATTGCACTTGCAATATTTGAGCGATGCAAAATACAGTCAGCGGCATAAATATCTGTACAAAATCAAAATTTCAAATCGCCTATATAAGCGTTAACTTAAACGGAAACATTTATGTCTTCGTTTGAAGTAAAGTAAATCTAATATATTTTATTCTTGTGAAGAGAAAAAAAAATATTAGTAAGAACACAAAAGTATACAGGCAATTTAAAATTTGGAATTGGTTCAGCTACTTATGCTGGTGACAACATATACCACCTCCGAGAACCATTGGAGGGGCCGCGGCCGGTCAGTCACAACATCTGCCTGACTGGAAATTTAGCTTCCATAGAGAGGCAACCATCTCGCACCTTTAGAACGAAAACTTAAGGGTTGCGAGCGCCTTCTGCACTCACCCAAAAGACCGGTGTTCTTTCATAAGCCGACCCTCATCAGGCTAGAAAGAGTAATGTCAGGGACAAAAAAAAAATAAACAATTCAAAAAATAGAAAATTGAGTTGGCATTTTTAAATGACTAAAAACTAGTCCATTATTTATAAAAATATAATAAAAAAGGGACCGATATAACAGATTTGTCCTATTCCTGCTTGAATACGGCTGTGGTTGAACTATTATTGTATTGAGAACTTCGTTTTAAGTAATTTTATGAGGATAACTAAATTTTCTGTATTTTTGAATTGTGTCATTTTCATCCTAAAGGTGCAATCTGTTCCTCTACTGCGGCGACGATCCTAACGCCAAACTTTTTAAATACTAAGGCTAAAAAAATATTAAATACGATAATTAGTCGCGCGATTCCGACCTTCGGTATAAAGAAGAGGGAAGTATGGCGGGGTTTTACACGATAGCACGCTTTAGACCGGTGAGTCAGACATAAAACTAAACAAATTTCCCTGTGCTAAAAAAGGTAGTATAAAAACGTACCTGACTAAAATTAACATTCTTCTGTTTCTTAAAATCGTTCACTAATTGAGTACTTCCCAATTTAGCATCGCGTCTCGCATACTCGACATCTTGTCCGTTGTTCAAAGTAACGTTCAACTTCGACGTCACATCGTACAATTCCGTAATAGTGCCCCTCTCTATTACGCACTTTGGCTGTATCGTAATCGATTCCAAATACTTTCTCAATATCGATAATTCGTTTTTCAACAAATCGTAATGAGATTTCAATTGATGTTCTGCGTTGTGATCTTTTGATGAGTCGTGTTTTTTCAAGTTGTTCAGTTCGGTTCTCTCTTTGTTTATGCTCTCTCGTTCTATTTTCATCGACTCTAGATGGTTCTCTAGTGTCGCTAGTTCGTTTGTTATTTGCGAGCGGACTTCTTCGCCGCGTTGTTTCAGAATTTCTTCTGCTTCTCCCAGCTGCGTTTTGAGACTGTCTTCCTGTATGATAATATGTTTCATATCAGCACTATTTCTATATGAATTTAATATGATGGTTAAGCCACGATTATGGTGACTAATGTGGTTCCTACACGTAGATAATTGTGTGTTAACACCGAAATTGTACATAATGTAATGAAAAGACTTCTTCATATTACAGAACGATTGATATCCCGGATGACTATATAATCACGGTGTTAGATGACGTTAGGGGACGATGCAATAGACAAAGATTATTAAAATAACTGTTTTAATCAAGCTATAGGCAATTTTTAGCATCATCCAGCTCGAAATTAATTTCACCTTATCAAGCTGTAAACTTGAGGTTAAAATACCTCCTTAGTTCATTATTCTTGTCTCCCCCTTTGCTATGGAGGGAAGTGGACAATTAATATTTCCAACTCCTCCCTATATTTCTATTTGATTAATTTCGTTGCGGGTTACAGACAGATTAGTGTTCTCTGACACTCGCCGAGCTTCACTGCTCGGTGTCATAAAATGCTTTCCACTGCTTATCCTGGCCTAAAAGAGTAGCAGTGGCGGGTAGGAGGGCAAGATAGTGTCTTATTAAGCTGTAAAGTTTTGATAAATTTGTAGCCCGATCTAGCTCGATTTTTTCACCTTAGCAGTGAGCCTGTCCGTCTCCTGCCGGACGTCCTGCATGGCGCGTGCCACGTCCTGCTGCTGGTCCCGGAGCGCCCGCGCCACCCCCCACAGGAACTTCTTCTTCTGCTGGACCACGCGCTCTAACTCCACTTCACGCGATTTCAACGACTCTTCTATCTGCAATGCAATGCAATCAGCCCTGTATTATATACTGCCCACTGCTGAGCATGGACCTCATCTACTACTGAGAGGGTTTAGGCAGTAGTCCACCATGCTGGCCAAGTAGGCAAACTTCACATACCGTTAAAATTTCTGTGGAGAATTCTCAGGTATGTAGGTTTCCTCGCGATGTTTTCCTTCACCGTTAAAGCGAAGGATAATTGATAAATCGACGGCTCCGTAGAACAAAGTCGTATATGCAAAATGTTAGCTTTTCAGTAGAGCGCTTTGAAAGTCGTTAGTTTGTATTCATGTGCGAATTAGTGCTATTTTCACACATTAAGTTCAAAGTTGTTACTGAACCCTATAGAATATAATGTTTTGTTCACTATAACTTGTGATTTTCACAATTAACTTAGTCTTTCAAAGCGCTCTTCTGAAAAGCTTCATTTTGCATATACGACTTTGTTCTACGGAGCCGTCGAAATAATACACACATATAACTTCAAAAAATCAGATGTATGTGCCTTGGGTTTTTAGACCTCCGGACATTGTCTCGGCAATGATTGATGGCGAAATGCTAGTAAAATTAGTGTGATACTGAAACATCTGAGATTTAGCACAACTAAGTATAATTTGGCTATTCTTTGTACATAGGTAGGTACTTAATAGCCCTCTCCTAAGCTCACTCCCTTAGTCCCTAGTCAGCCTGACCATTATTTTTTGATACACCACGAGTGTGCCGCAGAATCCGAGTATTGGACATATTAAAATATTTTTATCAAAATCAAGTTTCCAAAATATATTGAAATTCAAATAATTATTGGCGGTCACATACAAGACATCAATGTATAATATAATTTGTCATAAATATTGGTTTCATTCGTCAAATATATGGGATCATCTCACTTCATTCCGTCGTTTTTGCAGCTGCAGCGCGTGAGTCGCCAGAGACCGTTTTACTTTCCTCTGCTCTTCCACTTTGACCATTTCCACTTCCGCTTCGTAAACCGACTTCAACTGCTGGAACATCTGGAAATAGATTTTACCATAATTATCACTCATAACCGGTTTTGACAGGTCCATCTGGAAATCTTTGGGGGAGGCCTATGTTCAGCAGTGGACGTCATATGGCTGATGATGATGATGATGATCACTCATAAGAAACACAATATTCTGGATCTAAACTAAAATAAGTGGTATGAATTTGAAGCTGATTTGTTTATGCAAATTCCAATACCAGAACTGATTACAGTATTTCATATTATGCATAAAAATATCGATTATAAACTATCTCAACATTTATTTCCAGATCAATCCCATAAAAAACGATTAAATTGAGCAATATATGAGAATTGCGTTGATATACTGATTGGTCTGTTTTAAATATCGTTCCAAAATAATATTGATCAAGTTTATTATTATTTTGGAAAATTAGAATACACTACCATAGCACACTTCAAAAGAACCCTATATCCAAGATTGCATATTTTGATCAATGTACTCGTAATGGATACTATTTTTACAAACAGTTGATAATGCACTATCTAACTATAAACAAAAATGCATTTCTAAACTAATTCAAATAGTAAACCTCATCAATGAGGCTCCTTTCCAATACGCCAATATTCTTCATGAGACATTCCACATTATACGGATCTATTTTTGTCTCTTTGACACTCTGAAATGAAACCATTTTATATTCTACTGCTGTTAGTGTAATTAAATAAATAATAAGTATTGTATATATAAAAAAATTGTATTAACAGATCACATTAACATTTGTTGTATTGTGGGGATTGATGCTACGACCTTGCGTTGCGCAGCAGACTCATCGCAATCTTCGCCACGGATACTGTATCTATAGATCAATGGAACTCGTTTTTTATATATTTTACAAGTTTCATCTCCATGGCAACAATATAACAATAATCAAATCGACGGTTCCGTAGAACAAAGTCGTATATGCAAAATGTTAGCTTTTCAGTAGAGCGCTTTGAAAGTCGTTAGTTTGTGTTCATGTGCGAATTAGTGCTATTTTCACACATTAAGTTCAAAGTTGTTACTGAACCCTATAGAATATAATGTTTTGTTCACTATAACTTGTGATTTTCACAATTAACTTAGACTTTCAAAGCGCTCTGAAAAGCTTCATTTTGCATATACGACTTTGTTCTACGGAACCGTCGAAATATTGATCTTCAATTGTTTTAAATATACCTCAAATGCTTGCATGAGACCACATTGCAACATGAGTTCAAACATGTTTGAATAAGTTATAGGAGTCAAGTATTCCTGTATTACTTTTTTTTTATTCCTCTAAAGTACCACCCAATACTAAGTTCAGTATTATTCCTACTTCCTTAAGTAAAGATTACCTTCATCAAAGACTTCTTCTTGTTACGGTATTTCTCTTTCACTCTCATTATTTTACTCTGGCAAGTCCGGCACAGTGCGTAATGCTTGCATTTCGCATGGATCGGTAGATTTCTGTGAGAACTCTTTGGTTTATCACCAAATGTATCCGTTGATTTGACACTGGATGACACACTTTCATCTGAAGAGTTTACTGGAAGAAATTCACACACACACACTCACGCCTTCTATTCCCGAAGGGATAGGCAGAGGCGCAACTAGTGCACCCACTTTTCGCCGTGCGTATTCTGTCCCATGATGTGTTAGGGGCGAGCCTAACGCTTATCAGCCACAAATTCTAGACTCCAGGCTGATAGCGAATAGTAAAACTCATATCACTTTGCTCAGCTCAGGGATCAAACTCAAGACCTCAACATTGCAGTTGCACCATAGTACAACTACACTAAGGCTTAAATTATAGGTTTAAGTCTTAAACAAAATATGATTCTATTAATAAAAAATACAATAAAATGTTTTTTCAGCACTCATCAGATGTTTAAAAATAACTTCATTATATAAATTTTCTCAGCTTTAAATGATATATATATTGTAGATCATGGTAAGATGTGCATTCTGAATTTTGACCCATGAACCTCTAGCTTCATGAATACTGCTAATAAAATACTATGGATTCTGTCTATACCTGCATGTGGTTTATTGTACATAGGTATACATTTTAATATACACATCAAAAGTGGATTAGTCTCATCACTTCTGTACATTTCTACAATGTTGGAGGCATGTTCCGAATCACATTTTACACCTGAAATCAATACACAAGAGTTAATTTGACTCCTCAACCCCCGTAACGGACACCGGTGTCCATATATATAGGGTTTTCCCATACATCTATATATATAAGTGGGGCTTGAAGGGTTAATTAAAAAATGATGTACCATGTTGTATTCAAAACTTAAAAATCTTTTAGTTAATAGAAAATAGAATACATAAGAGAACTTGAGCATCTGTCTGAAGGGTCAGGCAGAAGCATGACAAGTGCACATTTAAAAAAGCATAGCTTTTTACTTAACAGGAATTGGGTCTATTATCATAGTGTACAGAGCAAAAAATATAACATTACCTAAATAATTCAGTATAGACCACACATCGTTGTCTGGAAACCTCATACATGTGAAGTCACCATCACTGCATAACATCAAAGTCTTTGCAAACTCAAACACCATGTTAGCCAATGGTATCTCTGACACAAACACTGATAGACTGTAGCTGAACTCCTGAAGGAAAATTACATGATTTAAGAGATTGCTGAATGTGATAGATGTGTAGCCCTGCCACAAAATGAACCGATGACTTCAAAAGGGACAGTGGGTAGCAAATGGAAGTGGTCTTCTCAAGCCTGGATGGTTGGCCTTCACTTAGAGAGATCTACAATCAGCAGTGGAGAGCAATTGGTTGATTAAACACTTAATAATTTAAGAGGTCTCATGTCTCACAAATTTGTTGAATTTTGTTTATAAGAAACTTACCAATCGCAACAAATATTCAGCAATTAACATATTCAGAGCCTGGTATGTGAGGTCTAGCCGCTGAGTGAAATGCTTTTGACACGGTGGTGGGTCACCTAAAATACATAGTAGTTCATTAGTCTAAGAGTAGTTCATAGTTGTATGGTTACCAAAATGTAAATATGATGTTTATTTACTTTTGAACGACATACTCTTTATTACTAACTGTAATTAGCTAATAAAAAGAATATCAATATAATATTGTTGTAGTGAGGCGAACAGAAAGGGATAAGAGCTTGAGGTGTTGATTTTTCACAAAAAAATTGCAGGGGCAAGACAAGATAAACATTAACAAAGTTCATGACTTTTGCTAACCTGTTTGAGCACTTTTTAGTACATTTACAATGTGTCCGCGTAAATAAGCCCTCAAATCATTGAGAACACCGTTTTTATCGAATAATTCGTAGACAAACTTTTCAAAATTTTCTACAGAGTCGGCTAGTTGTGCATTCTCAGTCTCTTCAGTGATGGGAGGCTTTTCGGCCACTAAGGGAGCTTCCATTTTGTGCTATGAATAATTTCGCATCAAATATCACTAAAAATCATCGTACCAACTATTTTTTCTGTGCAAGCACTTTTATTCTTTACAAAAATTTTAAACTTCCCGAACCAATTGTTGACATTTGGTTACTTGTTGACATTTCCGGTTTGTTGGATTAATTCTATCCACTTCCACGTAAGATAAAACAAAATATTAAATTCTTAAATGATCGTACGTAATTAAACATTTGAATACGTATCATATATTCAATACTGAAATAATGAGTTTAATAAATCAATTAACTATAGTTAAATTTATTGTTTTTTAAAAATAAGTAGTGTATTGTTATAGACTATAGATTGTATATATTTATTTTGACTTCTCTGTAATAAGTCCCTGTGGCGCAGAGGATAGCGCGTTGGACTTCTAATCCAAAGGTCGTGGGTTCGATCCCCACCAGGGATGTCATGAAATAGCCTTTTGCGTTTTTTATATTACCGATTATATAGCACACTGCGTATTGGAATTATGCGGTTACTACCCTTTCAGAATATTAAAATGCCTAAATTGTAAAACATCATATTACTATTGCTATTGGTTAGCTGTACCTAACTTTAGGCATGTATGGAGCTGTAACCATTTTGCATTTATTATAATACTACTATTATAGTAGATACCTACTAATTATTAGGGTGTGGATAGCGATTAAAAATAAGGGAGAATAAACATTTTCAATATAAAATAAAGATTCCTGGGACGTCGAGGCTCGTAGGCGATTCATGTGCGCATGGTTTCCACACCGAATGCACGTAGAATTCCCATTCAGGGGGAAAAATAATTACTGCAAGTGTCAATAGAATTTCCCTTCAAGGGAAAAAATTATTACTGCAAGTGTCTCTAGGTACGCAGCGTAATCTACATACCTACCTACCTTTTATATATGCTAGTGGTGTAACGAATAACCCACCCAAAATATAAATGTAAAAAAGGAGAGCCAAGTTCGATACAAAAATTATGCTTGGCTTGTGGGCTTCGCCGCAAAAAGAATGGAGATCTAAATGAGTGCCTAGTTCTATGCAAAATCTAAATATATATTTATACGAACAAAACATTATGAACAAGTTTTAAACTCTATTTCTTTGCTTTAGTAGATAGCTTTAACATTTGCCGTTATTCAAAAACGTGAGGTGTTGAGAAAACAGGCCAAGTCAAATCTAACCTTTTCCGTAGTATTATAATGCTCTTTGTTTAACCTACTAGGAATTACACTCGGCGCTGGCTAACCCATAGATTAGGCTAGCCCAAGGGCTAGCCAGTTCCTTGGCTTGAACTTAGCTTGACACGCTGCCACGTGTCTAGATTCGTATTCACGTTCGCAAATATTCGCGCCTTTTTTAATATTCGCATTCGCAATAAATTATGCGAATATTTTGCGAATGTTTTTGGCAATGATGTGATTTTTTTTTACACTGTAACTGTTTTCTTGAAGATGTATAAACAATAATTTATAGTCCGTACTCCAGGAATTTTAGATATATATACAGTGTCATTTCAACATTGCGTTACTAAATGAAACCACATATTCAGCGTGACCTCTGCTAACATCGTGCAAAATATTATCCATGGGTAACGCATACTTTCGCCAATAATCCCGATTATAGTTTTATAGTTTTTTGATCACGCTGTGTTTTAGCGCGCTTGACTTTATTCAGTGAATCACGTCACAGCTGACGATGTTATTACAAAACCTATAGGATTAAGCAGGGCAACTCACAAAGTCACTTGCAATACATTCACTCACATAGCTGCAGCAGTACCGCTTGAGACGTGGAATTTGAAATAAAATAATTAAATTGCTAGTAGGGCAGTCCCTACTCCCTAACTAATACGTTATAAATATCAACATGAAATAAAAAATTGTCATGTTATTGTACGAAAAGGAACTAATTATTTTTTAAGTGTTATGCTGTAAAGAAAAGTATTAATTCTTTAATAATAAACTTTGTTTTCGTTAATAAATAAGTTTACCTACCGAAATAGGTAGGTACTAAACAACTTGCAGTCGGGTTATTAAAAAAGTTACAGGATTTTAATCTATTGATATCACATTTTTTAGATTCCGTATGATATTTCAAAGTTCGTTTTAATTTTAACATCAATATTTCTGGACGTCATGCCTAAAATAGGTTTACGTAAATACTTTATACTACCAAACGCCTTATTATGCCTTCTGTACCTTCTAATCTCTAGCTACATTTTGTATCGCGTCAGAGTCGTTGATCTTGTTACCAACCAACCAACATGTTATGTCTCTTTCGCACGCCATTCATTACAAACACGCACTCAAACACGCTGTGTTGCCAGTATAAACATTTTAACCGACAAGTTTGCTAAAATGACACAGCTTTTCAAAGAATCGGATATAAGTTTATTTATCACATGGATTTCTAACACACTTAAATAAGTGCATTAAATAATAAAATAACTAGGGTAATTATGCTAATGAAAATTCTACTTAAATGAATACGCAGCAATATATTTGTATTGTAAAAATAACATTACTTTAAGCAATAAAGCATACGAGAGCTCTAACATCATTTAATTTCAATATGCATTGTGGTACGGTTTAAATAGAATAGAACAATGTAAAACTAAAACTGCAAGATATTGCAGAATAAGGTAATAGTACCAAAGCTTGGTATCCCTGTGGGAGCACGTGTAACACGAACATCAGTTGGCGGGGCCAACGATCGCGCGCGCCAGCGGGCGCACGGCGCACTTGTCGGCATGTTCTTTGTATAGGGCTGCCATTACCTAAATTGCCGACGCCGGAAAAACACGGCAAGAATCCCGGACATTTGGGCGAAATATGGGTTTATTCCCGGACACCTCTGACAGAGTACCCCAGTATCTCCGCACCGCAATAACAATCGCAATTTTTAATTGTTCCTGCCTGAGTAATAATACCTAAAACTGGCGTTATTTACTAACCACTTATAAAGTGACTCGACCAAGTGCATAAAAATCCTTCTAAATACCTATGCTTTACCTACTTACAAAAATTTTGGTAATTAGTCAATTGAATATCCTGGTTATCTTAAATTAAGTTCAGTCATTACTCACTATTGGAAGCTTTAGTATTTAAAACGTACGTAAATGTTACTTATTCTTGACAAAAGTGTGCGTGTATTCTATGAAGTGGTAAAAATTAAACGTTTTTTACCCTACTAGTAAATTACGACAAATCCAGGTAATAGCAATAAGTACAAGTGATATTTATCAAAATGTGTAACGTGTCGAAATACATCGAGATTCGCGGTCCGGGATTCGTGGACTTCATGCCTATGGCCCCGCACTGGCTCCTTCAGGCGCATGCGCCGCGGGAAAGCGGGGGACGGCGCGCGCGTCGCCCGCCAGTCGCCCCTCGGCCACAGTACTCGGCACTCGTCATTTTGCCAGCGGCCGTTCGCCCGGCAGCAACACGACGTGGCGTATGTTGATTTATGTACCGAATGTTAGGCCGATGCGCCCTATGTACTTACTCGTAACTATTGTAATTTTATTATTATATCGTTTTGTATCGATCCGAGTGACCTTGCTCAAAAGCAAAGCTCGTGAATAAAGTGTTAATGTTTCCGAGAAGGTCGTTGAAATGTCTTTTGTACTTTTAGGGATTACTGAGTAAATGTTCAAAATTCCAATTTTCCAGAACCTCGCTGACACTCGTATCATAACGGTAGCATCATAGTTGGTTTCACGAAATCGATCGACGAATTTGACGGCTTGAGCGTGCGATTCTTGCTGATGTATCGTGTGATAGTTGATAGAATCTTAGGGTTGTGAGGCTTTTTGATAAGCTACGTGCGGTGTACGGACTGTGACCATTATCGAAGATGCCGCAATGATTTCAGTCTTTTAAAGGAGACATAACTGGCTCTGACAGAATCTAGTAAGTGACTGTTGTTTAGATTGACCTATGTGACCTGACACACAAGCATTGGTAATAATAACGACCTCATCTTTTCGGTTTGGAATAAAGCTTCTTGGTTACGATGGCGCGATGTGACAGCTTATCGTTGCGCTCCGTGTGTGCATCTCTTGTTCGCGTGTGCGTGAGCATATTATCAATGAAACACACATACCTCAGTGCGATGTTGACGCTCCGACGATTTCTCGTTTACTAGTAGTGGCAATAGGATGTCTAAAATTAAAAGACCTTTTTTGTTATTTATTTTGTTTGAAAAATGTACTTCTTTATTTTACACTTATGGTTAAATTAATTAACTGCATGGTGTTTCTTTCAAATTGATTTTATCGCAGTTAAATTTATGTATTCGGTTACAAAATGACCCTGTATAAAGCAAATCACATTAAGCGATATTTTTCTACAGTTCATTTATAAAATATTTCACGTATTTTATTACATTTCGTATAAATATTGATAAAATTATAATATTTACACAATATTGATTACAATGAACTTACCTGTAGAATTTCACATTAAATGATGGATGCCAAATATTTCTGCAACCATGAACTACACAATTCACATTAAAATATCACAAAAACACACTTATTATTATAGATAATTACAGAGAAAATTTCGAAGTGAACATTTATTTGACAACTATATTGACATCGAACTTAACGTTTTATAACAGTGTTGCCGAAATATGTATTCGCAATTACCAATTAAATGAGGAAATTTTGTTTAACTAAAATGTTAATAAGGATAAAAAACCTTAAGGATATCTTATTCAACAAGAATAATTCTGAAATGAAAATAGTACTTATATCATTATATAAGATATGTTGGAAATATTTATATATAAATGATTGAGACGACAATAACGGTATTGATATTTTTTTATGGGTGGGGAAATAATCCGCAAGCTTTGGCAACATAGGTTAAAGAGTGAGTGAGATAGAAGACAAAACAAAAGGTAATTTTTTTGTCTTCAAAAAAATGTGTGTACTGCGGTCTCCAGTAGTTATATTATAAACTTCTTGAACATAGGCCTCCCCAAAGATTTCCAGACGGACCTGTCAAAAGCGGCCTGCATCCAAAGTGTTCCTGCCTTAGAGTAAGTATAACTACTATAGAGCGCGCGTATGCAAGTGGGAACAATAGGCACGGTTGGGAACATCGTCTTGCGCCCGCCGCAAGTGCTTGTAGTCACTCGAGTAGGAACGGTGTGAGCACACGCGAGTGAGATCTATGCGAATATTTGATTATTAATACTGCAAAATGGTTAAATGTTCTGTGGAATCTTGTAAAAACGACACTCGCGAAACACACTAAACAGAATTCTAATATCACGTTTCACAGGCAAGCCATATTTCAGTATATTTTTAGGTAAAATTGAAATCACGCGTCGCGGTATGAAAGACGCTCGGGAGGCGAACACTTGTACTCCCCGCACTGCCCCGCATCCCGCTTTTTCAATAGTGATGTTATGCGTCGATACCAGAATTGATGTAATATTTTCATATATAGCATACGTATTTATTACTATCGAAGGCGATGCTTAATATAATGTAGCTTAGGTAACTGTTTTGGTCTGTGTGTGATTTTTAAGCCAATTGATAATTGCGTTTTTGTTTATGAAATGAAAGAAATAATTACTGTTCCTAAAAATTTACCGATTACGATAATATTTTTAAGCTATTGCATAGCTTCTATCGCGGCCCTTGACAGTATAAGTTAGCAATCATTAAGATATTTTTTTTATTTGTAATTTTTTTATCATTGGTAATCAATATTTCAAAAACTAGAAGTGACTATTTTAGGCTTGGGGAGACTGGCTAAGAAATCCATGGTGCGATGCTCGGTTTATATCCATCGGTTCCATTATAATGGATATCCATTAATATTATTGGTTCTTAATGCTTGTAAAAACTGCTCTTGAGGTACCGTGTTTATAAATCATTCCACATGGCACTACACCAATTCGCAGCATAGCTTTTATCTATATTAACGCAATACGCTTAAAATTACTCACAAGGCCATATTTTGTAGAACCACAATTTTTTAACAACAATATGTACCGCGCCGCCGGACCTGTACTTACCGATAACTGTTGCGTTGGTGCTGCTCGCGTGCCCATCTCTAGCAGTCGCCAACCTCAGAGTAAGTATATACCTATAGAGAGCTAATATCGCATCGTGCGCCCACTACCCAGCGTAGGCAGGTGAACTATAGCTACTTATATAGAAATGTTGGCGACTGCTAAGGATGGGCACGCGAGCAGCACCAACGCAACAGTTATCGATATGTATAGGTCCGGCGGCGCGGTACATATTGTTGTTAAAAAATTGTGGTTCTACAAAATATGGCCTTGTGAGTAATTTTAAGCGTATTGCGTTAATATAGATAAAAGCTATGCTGCGAATTGGTGTAGTGCCATGTGGAATGATTTATAAACACGGTACCTCAAGAGCAGTTTTTACAAGCATTAAGAACCAATAATATTAATGGATATCCATTATAATTGAACCAATGGATATAAACCGAGCATCGCACCATGGATTTCTTAGCTAGTCTCCCCAAGCCTAAAATAGTCACGTCTAGTTTTTGAAATATTTATTACCAATGTTAAAAAAATGTCAAAGAAATATATCTTAATGATTGCTAACTTATACTGTCAAGACCCGCGATAGTAGCTATGCAATAGCTTAAAAATATTATCGTAATCAGTCAATTTTTAGGAACAGTAATTATTTCTTTCATTTCATAAACAAAAACGCAATTATTAATTGGCTTAAAAATCACACACAGACAAAAACAGTTACCTAAGCTACGTTATATTAAGCATCGCCTTCGATAGTAATAAATACGTATGCTATAATATGAAAATATTACATCGATTCTGGTATCGACGCGTAACATCACTATCGAAAAAGCGGGATGCGGGGCAGTGCGGGGGGTACAAGTGTTCGCCTCCCGAGCGTCTTTCATACCGCGACGCGTGATTTCAATTTTACCTAAAAATATACTGAAATATGGCTTGCCTGTGAAACGTGATATTAGAATTCTGTTTAGTGTGTTTCCGAGTGTCGTTTTTACAACATTCCACAGAACATTTAACCATTTTGCAATATTAATAATCAAATATTCGCATAGATCTCACTCGCGTGTGCTCACACCGTTCGTACTCGAGTGACTACAAGCGCTTGCGGCCGGCGGAGGACGATGTTCCCACCCGTGCCTATTGTTCCCACTTGCATACGCGCTCTCTATAGGTATATACTTACTCTGAGTCGCCAACATTTCTATATAAGTAGCTATAGTTCACCTGCCTACGCTGGGTAGTGGGCGCACGGTGCGATATTAGCGCTCTATAGGTACTATACTTACTCTGAGTTGGACGGAGTACGGTAAGAAGATTATACAGGGTCATTTTGTAACCGAATACATAAATTTAACTGCGATAAAATCAATTTGAAAGAAACACCATGCAGTTAATTAATTTAACCATAAGTGTAAAATAAAGAAGTACATTTTTCAAACAAAATAAATAACAAAAAAGGTCTTTTAATTTTAGACATCCTATTGCCACTACTAGTAAACGAGAAATCGTCGGAGCGTCAACATCGCACTGAGGTATGTGTGTTTCATTGATAATATGCTCACGCACACGCGAACAAGAGATGCACACACGGAGCGCAACGATAAGCTGTCACATCGCGCCATCGTAACCAAGAAGCTTTATTCCAAACCGAAAAGATGAGGTCGTTATTATTACCAATGCTTGTGTGTCAGGTCACATAGGTCAATCTAAACAACAGTCACTTACTAGATTCTGTCAGAGCCAGTTATGTCTCCTTTAAAAGACTGAAATCATTGCGGCATCTTCGATAATGGTCACAGTCCGTACACCGCACGTAGCTTATCAAAAAGCCTCACAACCCTAAGATTCTATCAACTATCACACGATACATCAGCAAGAATCGCACGCTCAAGCCGTCAAATTCGTCGATCGATTTCGTGAAACCAACTATGATGCTACCGTTATGATACGAGTGTCAGCGAGGTTCTGGAAAATTGGAATTTTGAACATTTACTCAGTAATCCCTAAAAGTACAAAAGACATTTCAACGACCTTCTCGGAAACATTAACACTTTATTCACGAGCTTTGCTTTTGAGCAAGGTCACTCGGATCGATACAAAACGATATAATAATAAAATTACAATAGTTACGAGTAAGTACATAGGGCGCATCGGCCTAACATTCGGTACATAAATCAACATACGCCACGTCGTGTTGCTGCCGGGCGAACGGCCGCTGGCAAAATGACGAGTGCCGAGTACTGTGGCCGAGGGGCGACTGGCGGGCGACGCGCGCGCCGTCCCCCGCTTTCCCGCGGCGCATGCGCCTGAAGGAGCCAGTGCGGGGCCATAGGCATGAAGTCCACGAATCCCGGACCGCGAATCTCGATGTATTTCGACACGTTACACATTTTGATAAATATCACTTGTACTTATTGCTATTACCTGGATTTGTCGTAATTTACTAGTAGGGTAAAAAACGTTTAATTTTTACCACTTCATAGAATACACGCACACTTTTGTCAAGAATAAGTAACATTTACGTACGTTTTAAATACTAAAGCTTCCAATAGTGAGTAATGACTGAACTTAATTTAAGATAACCAGGATATTCAATTGACTAATTACCAAAATTTTTGTAAGTAGGTAAAGCATAGGTATTTAGAAGGATTTTTATGCACTTGGTCGAGTCACTTTATAAGTGGTTAGTAAATAACGCCAGTTTTAGGTATTATTACTCAGGCAGGAACAATTAAAAATTGCGATTGTTATTGCGGTGCGGAGATACTGGGGTACTCTGTCAGAGGTGTCCGGGAATAAACCCATATTTCGCCCAAATGTCCGGGATTCTTGCCGTGTTTTTCCGGCGTCGGCAATTTAGGTAATGGCAGCCCTATACAAAGAACATGCCGACAAGTGCGCCGTGCGCCCGCTGGCGCGCGCGATCGTTGGCCCCGCCAACTGATGTTCGTGTTACACGTGCTCCCACAGGGATACCAAGCTTTGGTACTATTACCTTATTCTGCAATATCTTGCAGTTTTAGTTTTACATTGTTCTATTCTATTTAAACCGTACCACAATGCATATTGAAATTAAATGATGTTAGAGCTCTCGTATGCTTTATTGCTTAAAGTAATGTTATTTTTACAATACAAATATATTGCTGCGTATTCATTTAAGTTGAATTTTCATTAGCATAATTACCCTAGTTATTTTATTATTTAATGCACTTATTTAAGTGTGTTAGAAATCCATGTGATAAATAAACTTATATCCGATTCTTTGAAAAGCTGTGTCATTTTAGCAAACTTGTCGGTTAAAATGTTTATACTGGCAACACAGCGTGTTTGAGTGCGTGTTTGTAATGAATGGCGTGCGAAAGAGACATAACATGTTGGTTGGTTGGTAACAAGATCAACGACTCTGACGCGATACAAAATGTAGCTAGAGATTAGAAGGTACAGAAGGCATAATAAGGCGTTTGGTAGTATAAAGTATTTACGTAAACCTATTTTAGGCATGACGTCCAGAAATATTGATGTTAAAATTAAAACGAACTTTGAAATATCATACGGAATCTAAAAAATGTGATATCAATAGATTAAAATCCTGTAACTTTTTTAATAACCCGACTGCAAGTTGTTTAGTACCTACCTATTTCGGTAGGTAAACTTATTTATTAACGAAAACAAAGTTTATTATTAAAGAATTAATACTTTTCTTTACAGCATAACACTTAAAAAATAATTAGTTCCTTTTCGTACAATAACATGACAATTTTTTATTTCATGTTGATATTTATAACGTATTAGTTAGGGAGTAGGGACTGCCCTACTAGCAATTTAATTATTTTATTTCAAATTCCACGTCTCAAGCGGTACTGCTGCAGCTATGTGAGTGAATGTATTGCAAGTGACTTTGTGAGTTGCCCTGCTTAATCCTATAGGTTTTGTAATAACATCGTCAGCTGTGACGTGATTCACTGAATAAAGTCAAGCGCGCTAAAACACAGCGTGATCAAAAAACTATAAAACTATAATCGGGATTATTGGCGAAAGTATGCGTTACCCATGGATAATATTTTGCACGATGTTAGCAGAGGTCACGCTGAATATGTGGTTTCATTTAGTAACGCAATGTTGAAATGACACTGTATATGACTACTTTTTTCATATTAACGTAATGTTAAATGTGATTTTTTGTATTGTAAATAGTGTATATAAACAAGAGGCTAGGGTGACCATGGTGTAAGCTTTGGTGGACCGGTTTGACAATGGTGCTAGAGTATTTGTAATACTAGCCGCCTTACTAATGAATATTATAAAGCTTATTAATCTTTAAATAATCATCGTAAATAAAAACTGAGGATCAACAGTTACAATCGAGTTCTCAGTGTATCCAGCATTGATTTATTGAAACTTTTATTTAAAATAAAATCGAGTTTGTATTTCTCTTTACAGATTTCTTAAAGATCTAGATAAGCAAAAACGTGGTTAAATATAAATACCATTAAAAGGTCAATTTGATGTCTGCAAGAATTACTAGTCAACATTTAAAGACAGAAGATTATGATTCTGAATGTTATAATGTGTCTTCTACTTCTCGGAATATGGCAGTAGATGTCAAAAATAATTATTTATTACCAGAAACTCATGCTGTAAGTATATTATTTTTTATCATTTCACTGGTATAATTATGATCCACTTAGACTTTACTATTTACTAGCTTTTGCCCGCGGCTCCGCCCGCGTGAATGTGTTTTTCCGGGACAAAAGTCACTGTTTATATTTTACTGGGATGAAAAGTAGCCTATGTGCTAATCCAGGACATGATCTACCCGTGTGCCATATTTCATCGAAATCCGTTCAGTAGTTTTTGCATGAAAAAAACATCCATACATCCAGACATTCTTACAAACTTTCGCCTTTATAATATAATAAGATTAGTAGGATAGGGCATTAAGCTTGCGACCCACCAAATTTTATAACGGCGGTACATTGGGTGATATCTGAATGTACTAAATGGCACCTCTGCCTATGTCTAAAATGTATAGGTACTTAAATATATTATTATTGATTGATATTTACTTTTTACGTTACATGTCAGCGAAATGAATATGAACCACCATTGAAACGTCAAGACTTGAAAGATTTCAATATATCAGTTAATGTGAAGACATCCAGTGAAATAAGTTTAAAGAAATAAAAGAAAGTATTGCAGCAGAAGATGAAGAGATAAAAGAAGAAAATTAATTACAAGTTATTTCTTATTTTCTTAGTTGTTCATGATTATACAGTCTGAAATTGAAAATATTTTGCAGTGAAATTTTGCTAATATTTGAGATTTTTTTAAAAAGTATATTCCAAGTAGCAAGCAAAGAAAAATTACATATAGTGATAACATAAAGACTTTTGCTTTAACATTACACTTTTAGTCGCCGAAAACATTTTTGTTTTATAAATTCAAAGATATATTTGCCGAAAGAGAGCACATTATGGTGATCTTTAGCAATCTTTAATTCTTTTGTTGGCTTCTTCACAGAAGTTTTAGAATATTAAAAATAAATTTAAGGACGAAACCTCACCCGCAGAATGTAGCGTTAATTTTTGATTCCATGGCTCTCAAACAAGAATTTATTTAGTATTGTAATTTGTAAAACATCCACGTGTTTATTACTTTTGCTATAAATATCTACACAACTTTGTTTACAATCAACTTACCTATGGAATTTCACACTAGATGTTGGATTGCAAATAATTCTGCAACCATGAATTACACAACTCATAGTAGAATATCTCTAAAACACAATATGTATTATTATGGATAATTACAGAAAAAAAGTTCGCAGAATACTCGCAAAAATTGTAAAAAATAGATATTTAGATAGATAAAATAGATATTCGTAATATTTCAAAATTACTTACTGAAAATTAGGTCATTAACTTCCTAAATGTGTATTATTTTTTTATGTATGATTGTTTACTTTTATGAGTATGTTTTTTATTTTTTTTTATTATATTTAAATTCAACAATAACTGTAGTTTTCATTTTTAAATATCCCAATGTTTTTCTGTCTAACCTTACAGTCTCCATATTTGGTTATAAAGGCCGGCAAACAACGTGAACATATCCAGTCGCGGGGGAAAATAAAACATATACAATGTGAGGCTGTGTGCCGAGCAAAAAAAAAGCACGCGAGGCCCCGTGCGAAGCAAATAAATTTTTTTAACAGCTTTGTAAGTAAGGTGCCAAAAAACGGTCCCCCAAGGAGCTGCAAGATGCCCCTGTAACTGCGAGGCCCCAGGCGGTTGCCTGGTTCGCCCCCCTCCTCCAAGGCCGCCACTGAATTCACCACCGCGTGGTGAGGTATTTTTTTTATGTAAGTGGAACTAGTAGTTCCGAACTACACATACCAAAAAAGTATGTAAATATGCCAATTTTGTTTGGAATAAACTTTCTAACTCAAATTATATTTTTTAAATATCAACTATTACTAGCCGCTGTAGTTGGTTTTCATAATTAATTTAAACCGCATTACTTTATAAAGATAAAAATAAATATTATGGTGCGATATCATATTATTGCACACTCACACACTCACGCCTCTCATCCCCCGGGTAGACAGAGGCGCAATTAGTGCACCCACTTTTTGCCGTTATTCCGTTCCATGCTGTGATAGGGGGCGAGCCTATCGCCTTATCGTGTACAAATTCCAGACTCCGAGCTGATACTGAATGGAAAATAATCACTTTGCCCGACCCGACTAACCCGGGGATCGAACCCGAGATCTCAGCATTGCAGTCGTACCATAATACAACTACGCCACCGAGGCAGCCATATTATATCATATCATATTATTATGGACAGTTAATTATGTTACGTCCTGGTTTTGAAAATAAACCTTTGTCACTCTAAAGAGAGAGACAGCAGACAGTTGTGACGTCACATTTTATTCTTCAGTTTGTTGAACGGAATGAAAAATCCATATATGGGTATAAAATTCTTGCCTATGTTCAGCAGTGGATGTCATGTGGCTGACAATGATAATTATTTTCGGTTAATAGGAAAAATATTATTAGGTAGGAACAAAATGTTGTATTTATGTTTTTTACATACCTTTGCCCCTCCACAAGCAAAAACGAAACGTTTTTTTGACATTTGACAATTTCATTTTCAATTTCAGGTAAAATTGCGTCAATTGTCATTATCAATGGGGAAATTTATTTGTTTTAACTGAATCTTTTAAATATTCTTGTATTTATAAGGAATTGGATAAGTTTGCCAAAATGAGGCGACGAGCGGGTGTTGGGGCTATACAAAAACAAAGATTAGAACAAGAGAAATACAGAGAAAAAGGCTCGGAGATACAAGAGAATCAGTTTCAACAGATGTCAAAACAATTGGATGTATTCAGGGAGAATTTGGAAGAATTCGCTTTGAAACACAAAAATGAAATAAAGAAGAACGCTCAGTTTAGAAGACAATTTCAGGAGATGTGTGCGGCAATTGGTGTCGATCCTTTAGCATCGGGGAAAGGATTTTGGTCAGTTTTAGGTAGGTTTTTTTTTGAGTTTCTGAATCTAATCGTGCTCTTTTGTTTTTACGACTTCATGGCTTATACTTGAATTTTTGCAACAATATATCCTAATTTGGTAATGAATTATTTATTTGAATCCTGACAGGCATTGGTGACTTCTATTACGAAATAGGGGTACAAATAGTTGAAGTATGTTTAGCAACGAATTACAAAAATGGAGGTCTTATTACCCTGGACGAGCTACGTACGAGACTCATAGCAGCCAGGGGAAAAGCTAAGAAACACCAGGAGATCACCAATGAGGACTTGTTGGCTGCTGTGAAGAAACTAAGGATATTTGGAAATGGGTACTTAATGAACAGTCTAATATTTCAACAGGATATTTTACTGAATATTTTTATTATGTTTATCACAAATTTAAGTCATAAAATCGAAAACATTAAAATCTGATAAAAATTCAACAAGATATAAAGCCTTTGAAATGTGATAGAAAGGGAAAATGTCAAAAAACTGAAAAGAGACAATCATAGGTAGTTAAAAATCATGAGGCAAAACAATGTGCATGAGAGAAAAAGCGTGCTGTCCCCACTATTCACACATTGCAATATTTGAAATATTAATTGTTGCACCAAATTTAACACGCTTTTATTAGCTTCAGACATATGTATGTGTCTATGTAATGGTAACTTTGAACATGATTTTGATCCCCTTCAAAATGTCATTAAATCGAAATTTGGCAGATTTTGTTTTTATAGAAAATCCTACTAAAAATGAATAAATAATAGTTTATTTATTTTTAGTGACATCTGTTGGACCATAGAAGAATTATAACAAAACTAGCTACTCTTATGTGTATAAAAAGTCACAAGATAGCTCTTTAATTTATTGGAACGAAGTTCCTTATCGCGCCTTGTGAAAGGGGGCTAGATGGAAAAAAATCTCACGAAAAGTTGTAACGACACTTTTATACTTGCCCTGTGAAACCAGCCAGTAACAATAAAGAACTGGCCGTTAAAGTGACATTCGAAATTTAAATAAAAAAAGACAATTTAAATGCTTTTTAGAGTATTTTTTTTTCGATAGTTGTATGTTAATTTTAATATCAATGCTTGCTTAGGTGATGATTGTGATTCGATGACATATCTATTGTGTAGGTAGAAGTAAATGATTTCATTGATGTGGTAACGTTTTAATGAAATATACAATTATTATTATAACTTAAAAGAAATAAAATTTTATTACAATATCTTCACTAATTAATCGAAAAGAACTTCGTTCCATCCGGGTGTCCCTTGACACCTCTCAAGTTTTATTTTTTAGTCACATCTGTTGGATAATAGTAGAACAGAACTAAAAAATGTTAAATAAATAATAGTTTATAAAACTAAAAAACACACTTAGAGAAAACCCAACTAAAAATTTATTTTCAATTTTTTAGTTGGATTTTCTCAAAGCGTGTTTTTTAGTTTTATAAACTATTATTTGTTGAATACACATTCTCATAACGCATGCAATATTTACCAATCCAAGTTACTTATTATGCCAAAATATATTTTCAGGTTCACAGTTGTGCCAATAGGTAAAGGCAAATGGTTGGTTCAGTCAGTGCCGGGAGAGCTGAACTTGGATCAAACATTGGTGCTGCAGAAAGCCAGCACCCTGGGCACAGCGTGGGTATCATTAGGCATCCTTACTGGAGATGTAGGGTAAGTTGTTGTATCATTAAAATTAAAGTGATCACAGCCCTACAACAGTCTTTTTACTTCCCAGGGTATTTTTCAGTTAGACTAGAGCTATGAATTTAAACAACACTAGAGTTACCCGTTTTTCTTCTGCTTTTTGAAATGGTGTATTTGAGTAGATTATTTAATTTCATTTCATAAACTTACTATTTTTAATACAATTTTCTTTAACCTTGTTTCCGGGTGGTTAGTGGTCAGTTGAACTATTGCCAATGGATATATACATGAAACTATGTCAGGGTGTATTGACAGGGGAATTAATGAAACTTTGCCTTTATAGTTGGCAAGATTATTCATGTATTATTTTCGTCATTTTTCAGTTGGAATGAAACACGAGCTCAAAGTGCTCTGAACCACATGGTGAAAGAAGGTTTAGCATGGGTGGACACTCAAGACTCTAATGAGACTTTATATTGGTTCCCGAGCATGTTTGCTGAATGTGTATCAGCATAAGAGGAACTTTAACTCAGAAGAGTAAGGTACAATATACAATGCTTTTGTGATATGTATGTAGCAAATAATGTTTAAAATAATAAAATAACGATATTTAAATAAATATTTATTTGGTACTATTATCTTTTAATATTGCACAAGTTCCTTAATAATATGTGTATGCTTATTTTACATGTTTATTATAGACATGGGCGCCGCGCCGGCGTTACGCCGCCGGGCAGGACCCGCGCGCCGCCGCCGCCGCCGCCTAACTTGGACGGCGTGGATTTTGTGAATACTTTTAATTTTTATTGTCAAATTTTATGAATGATTGGGTCTCAAATGTCATATTTAGTTCGATGTAGACATAGGCGCCGCGCCGGCGTGGATTTGGAATAAAAAAACATTTTTCTTAAAAAAATTTATTCATAGTTTTTGTCCGACTTGGGTTTTTTAAAGTTAATAACAGAAAAACGACTATTAGCGTTAACGATTGTAAAAGGCATCTTGGCTACGGCCTCTGTGCTCACGCGCCCATACGCGGCTGCGCTCTTTCAAGATGTCTAACCTAAAAGGTCCTGGCATCGCTAACTAAACATTATGCCACGGAGTTATGTGGTCCATGATCTTCTACAGCAGTACCTTATCGGCCGAAACCTTGGACCTCCGAATCTCTCTGCAATGCTCTCCTGTGGAATCCGCAGCAGATAATAAGCGCGTACCACACGATCTTGTACGTGACTTACTTGTTGGTTAGATACCGGCCTAGGATCTGAACCCCAAAGCCCTACGGCCACCTTCCACTGGCTCGAGGGAGCTTCCACACACGAGCCGCGTCCGGCTCCTAAATAGAGGCCAAGCGGGCACCTTTCGGCGAAGTTGCCGTGGAGGATGTGGTCTCAGGCTGGAGACCCCGTCCTCGGTGCCCAAATGTTTTAGTAGTCCACCCTGATTTCACCAAGGCGTAAAGCAACTATGGTCCAACTATCAACTGATAAATGTACTCATCGGAGAACATTGTTCCGGAGAGTATCTGTGGCAGATCGTAGGTCATGTCTTTTCATAGTGATAGCTGCCCAACGACGGTGTCTTACGGTCAGGTGCATGTGATAGTTTTTACTGGTCCATGGTCAACTGGCGGAGATTCTAAATTGCAGTGGCTAACTTTTTCGGAGTAGTCCTCCATCAGAAAGAGAGTGCTACGAGAGATCGATAGCGGGCCAATCCCTCTGCCATCAGAGACGTTAGAGACTCCTGGTCCTGACCTGTGAATTGGGGGCGTTTAGGGAAGTCCACTACAGCATCCCCGGTCTGTTATAAAAGCCGACTAATAGGTGCTATCGGGCGATCTTGGGGTCTGTCTGTCGCGTCCCGAATAACTGTCCACTCGGCCTTTGAGGTTGCAATATACGGTCCAATATATAACCTAACATTTATCGGAGTTTTAGTTAACCTTAATTGAGAGCATAGCGATTTCGTGTCATTTAATGGAGGAGGCCTCTCGCTGTCGCTGTGTTACTAACCAAGACCACAGCAAGAGATCTTAATTTTTGATGCCCTACGAGTACGAAAGTAGACCTCTTATGAAAAGAGATGGTGCGGGAACACGAAAGGTCGGACTTCTCCCACTAGAAGTAGAGAAATTTGAGGCATGAGGTGGAGATCTGAATATTACCCGTCCTTTCGATAAAGATTTGCGGATAAAATGATTAGGCGCACATGACCATGAGATCATGAACCCGTCCCTGACGCAACAAAGTGCTTTGGTATACATTTAGTATGCCGTAGTAGTTTATAATGGCGGCGCTAGACCGAACGTGGACGTCGGTGACATCAGCTTTGTGAGGCCCCTTTTATTTTCCACTTTTCTCTCGCCCGGGCCTAGCGGCACCCCTGCGCGGTGCCGCCTAGTGCGGCCCGTCTGCTGTTGTGTTGGGCTCAGACGCTCCCGCGCACCGAAGGGCGCCCTCTGCGTCAACGGCAACGTGAGGCCTAACTGCCACGCTGCCGTCCATCACAGGGATTGCAACAATGTGCTAAAAAAACACAAAACTAAAGACGGACAGCCCCCTGCCGTCCGCCTGGGACCCTTGGTGGCCTCTATTGACTAATAGTCTTTTACGACAGGTAGGGTATACCGTGGTGGAATTTTTCCAAATGCCCCCAATCCACAGGGTGGATGGAGCATGGGTCCTGAAGGGATTTTTATACCGATAAGTTAATTGGCTAGTGCTTCCAACTACCTACGAACATGTAACTGAGGAATTTATATGTGGCCTATACATATATTCACTATTCATTTAAAAAATCCACGCCGCCGGCGTTACGCCGCCGCCGACCAAAAATTACCAGCACGCCGCCGCCGGCTTTTTCCTAGGCGGCGCCCATGTCTAGTTTATTATCATAAATCTTATTTTCAAAGGATATTGCTTTATGCTTCTGCTACAAGAGCAGATGTGAGACAGAGTAATTGGTAAACTGTCTACACTGAGGTATTGATTAAAAACCTTCCAGTGATATTACTTAGATCAATCAGGATTAAAATCTTTATTATGACAGTGATTCAAAATATGATATCACAGTCAGGAAATAAGAATCATAATGAATAAAGTATTGTTTAGGATACTGTTGTTATGAAAGGTAAGGAGACTTATGTAGCACATTAATAAAATCAGTTTTGAACATTGCTGCATATACATTTCTATTCTACTACAAACATTAAACTGCCTAATTAATTTGGTTAAAATTGAGCCTTACTAATAAATGCTGTACTTATGTCGAACATAGTTGTAAAATGTTTTATCTCGCTTCCTCTGATGCTAAATGTCATTCAACAGAATAAGACAAATCACTGAATAACTATTACAGACATATACAATACTAGCTTTTGCCCGCGGCTCCGCCCGCATTAAAAAGTTTTTCCGGGATAAAAGTCCCGGTTTATATTTTCCCGGGATAAAAAGTAGCCTATGTGTTAATCCAGGACATAATCTACCCGTGTGCCAAATTTCATCGAAATCCGTTCAGTAGTTTTTGCGTGAAAGAGGAACAAACATCCATACATCCATACATTCTTACAAACTTTCGCCTTTATAATATTAGTAGGATTTATTAGGATGGCAGTTATTGTACATAATGTTTTACAACTTATAATTACTAAACAGATTATGTAGCAAAGCCAGTACTTGATCGAGAAACAAGAGTTCAATCCCAATCTTTATATTTATATATAATTCTTCTGAGCGCGTGTGTCACTACACTCGTAAGTGGCTGGACCGAGATTTAATGCAATTTTTTGTGTCTTCAGGTGAATTCGAGAATGGTTTAGATTTACAATTCGGTCCGGGAAAATGTTTAGCGGGACTTTTATCCAGGAAAAATCCTTTCGTGCGGGTGAAGCCGCGTAAAAAAGCTAGTATGAACATAAATATTTATTTTGTATGGGCATAATAGGTAGTTCCTTGGACATTATCCTAGTTTTTTATACTGACATCACAAGATATTTTCGTTTGGACTACATGGCTATTGGCCATTCTTTATCTATTAGCTACTTGTGCTATCTTCTGGACTATGTGGGAGGTTTAACTTTCCTCTTAATTCATTGTTTTCCTTTTGTAAATCTTTTAGTCTCTTCTTTAGTTTTTCCGACATTTCTAAGTATGATTCTTTCCACCTGCAAAACATGAGCAATTAGTCGCTTGATTTAGTATCCTTTATTGATATTAAAAAATTAAATTTTACTTTTTGCCAAGTTCAATTTGATTTTCCAAATGTTTATTCAATGCAATAAGCTCCTCTTCTTTAGATGATACCATTCTAGAAAATAAAATAATATTATAAGCATTATAGGTATTACTTTCAGTAAAATGCACACTACATAACTAAGATTAAATTTACTTCTGATTTAACTCTGTCCTTGATGCTAGCATGTCTTGTAACTTGTTAACCATTTGATGTGTCTCCTCTAGTGACTTCTGAAGATGTTCCACTTGGACCCTAAAACCAAAAGAAAATGGAATGCAAAATTTAAAATATCTTCTAAATAATTAATATTTTTTTGTCTTTATATTAGTCTCTTGCTAGTCCCGCTTTTTAGAACCGACGAAAATTAAGGTATATCTATTGTATTTGGAGCACTTAGTTTTCCAACAGTGACACCTTTCGATGAATGTTTACAATTTTCTTGTGACCTAGGGAGATCTTAACAAAGATATAACATGTCTATTATAACAATACTTATGATATTAAAATAATATATCACTAAGAAAAAAATACATCTTACTTTAACTCCTCACACTGAGTTTTCAACAAACTCTCTTCCCAATCCCTTCGTTTGATTTCTCTGGAGTGTATATCTTGGATCCGTTGAATGTCGATCGCGAGACATTGCTTCTCGCACACGAGTTGGATGTTCCTTCTTTCTGATGACACCTGAAACATTTTTAAATATTGCTAATTATATTGGGGAAAGAAAGCAAACCATAGTCATTACAAAATTATTGTGCAGTACTCCCAATGCGAGTTATGGAAAGGGCTATGCTACGTGTTTCTCTACGCGATCGAATCAGAAATGAGGAGATCCGTAGAAGAACGAAAGTCACTGACATAGCCCAACGGATAAGCAAGCTGAAGTGGCAATGGGCAGGGCACATAGTTAGAAGAACTGACGGCAGACGGGGCAAAAAAGTTTTCGAGTGGAGCCCACGTACTGGCAAGCGCAGCGTCGCCCGTCCACTTGCAAGGTGGACCGATGACTTGGTAAAGGCCGCAGGAACGCGCTGGATGCGGGCCGCTTTTGACAGGTCCATCTGGAAATCTTTTGGAGAGGCCTATGTTTAGCAGTGTACGTCATGTGGCTGATGATGATGACTCCCAATGCCGATTACATATTCTAATGTTATATATTTAAACATTGAGTTATGTTACTTACCAACTCTTGAAACATCGCTTCTAGCCTTTGTTCTGCGACTGCCAATTTTGGATCCAATGATTTTAAATTTTCCTTATGTTGCTTCATAAAACTTTTGTTCGTTTCTTGCAGAATTTTGTTTTCTCTACAAAGTAAAGAGAACCTTGTCATGAATAATAATAATTACAAAAATAAACAGGGATTTATTTAGGTACCAACCGTAAGGCCGTGTTAAGCAAAAGTCCCTTTTCTACTAACTCCGAATCTAGATTTCTTATATGCACAAGCATGTCTGCTATCTTTTCGTTGTATTTCTCTTTCACTTCATCCATTTCTTTTCGACAACTAGATTCTACATCGCGTCTTAGATTTGATAATGTGTGCTTTAGCTGTGCTAGTTCTGCTGGAATGTAAATATCATGTAATTAATAAACGCACTTAATATATTGGCCTTATTATTTAAAAATATATCACGTTATTTCAAACAACACTTGGGATCAACTGATATGTAGCAAATTCATAAATAATAATTCATAACCTATTAAAACTTACATGTCAGCTCTTGAACAGTTTTATACATTTGATTCTTTTGTACAACTACAGAATCGTAAAGCTGCAAAGCTTCTGCTACCTGTAATTTAAGATCATGTAAGTATTTTTTTTTAAATATTACAAGAATACCATAAAATACATCTCTCACTTTTGATTTAGCTTCTGATTCTTTCTTTAGTCGATCTGCGCATTCCTTTTGACTTAGACCTAACTGATTTTTCAAATCTTCATTACGTTTTTTCTCTACACTAAGATTAATCTTGTATTCATCTAGAGATTTCATTGCATCGTTTAATTTTTGTTCAATTTCTTTACCACGTTCTTTATAAGACGCTACTTCCTTTTCTTCTTTTTTCACTTCATTTTCTAATGCATTGTGTTTAATTTTGAGGTCTTTGTATTTTTTTTCCAATTCGATATAATCCGTTAACGCAGTTTCTAACTTTAATTCTAGTTCTCTCTTTTCGTCACTGATGTTATTCTGTAAATAATTCATATATTTTTTTATTCGACAGGTAAATTTAGTTATATAATTAATGATGTCTAAACAAATCTATTACCTGTTGACCTCTATTATTGTAGCACTGATACGCTTTTAACTCTGTTTCTAATGCATCTATTGTCTTCTGTGATGTTTGCCATAATATATGGAGTGAATCCCTCTCCTGAAATAATATAATTTATGAACTTCCTAAGATAAAACGCCTGAATTAGATCATCAACAGAAAGCTAAAGCTAAGCAGACAATAGTAAAAAAAGCAATTCTATAAGATGAGTGAAACCATAATATTTCAAACACACATTAGTATGGGATATGATAATCAATCAGCCTTTATCTTCTTCTGCTGAACGTAGGCCTCCCCAAGTGAGCGCCAAACATTCCAGTCTAAAGCAGCCCACATCCATGCGCTATCTGTCACTCAAGGCCTGTCACATTTTTGGGAAATAGATATGTAGAATGATAAAATATCGACCTTAATAAGTAAAGAAACTTGTCGCCTCAAAGCGTCGATTTCCTTGCCCTGTTCGTCGTTGTTGTTCTGCGTATGCCTCTCGTTGTCTAACTTCTCTTTCAGTAGTACCGCCACCTTGTGAGACAGCTGTTGGTTGTCAGCAATCAACATTCTTATTTCTTCTTCTACCTCGACTTGGTTTTGCTGGAATAAATATTTCGCATATTACCTTAGTATTAAGCTAAAGGTATATTGTAACTATATTCCTGGATGACTCGAAGGTGTTGGAACGAATATCGCAAAATATCAACGGAGTTAATAATTTGTGTGCGATCACAATAATTGTAGGTAACTACATTTCTGTTTCTCTCTTATGTTTCAAGACTAAACTCCTGAGCTAATTTTCACGAAAGGTACCTATGTGGAAGCCGAATTCAGATGCCGAAAAAGTTTATTACTTATAATTGTTAGTAGCATGAATTGTTACATCAATTAATATTACCCTATAAAATTCGAGTTCAGTTTGAAGAGCATTTAATGTCGAAGGCTCCATAATAAACGCAACATGGATATTATGGACGAAAACTTATTTTTGCGCAACTTTCTGTTACTTTAATGTAATATCAACGTCCAAAGAGCATTATAATACTACGGAAAATCAACGTCTGAGACATTTTTATCACTCGTGTTTTTGTTTACATTTCGCGCCTATCAAAAGTCATTTCCGTTGCTAGGCAACGTAACTTTTTAAAGTTTTGTCCAGAGTATACAGTTTTTTTGTATAGCTATCTACCACACTACCTACGTAATCGTAGCATTATTCCCTAGCAATTAACATTTACCCTCTAAGTAATATGTAGAATATTAGTATTATATTATGTGACCTATACTTTAGGGCTAATTTTTTATTGAAAAATGAAATAACGCATAAACTAGGATGTTTGTGCTGATGCATTTCTGGACGAAAAGAACTCTGACAAGCAAGTATTGACGTTTCCGCGAAAATCTAAATCTGTGATTCGGAAAATATTTTGATGCGATTTTCCGCGAAAGTATGATTTAGAATTAATGTTTTATTTTCGATAATGACCAGGTAAGTGTAGTAGGTTAGCACGTTTGCTATTTTCTCGTTATCTCTATTTTATTCTATAGCACTTGGGTTTTTAAATCACTATAAAATGTGTTATTATTAAATTATTCATGTTTTCAGTTTATATTTTGATATCAGTGAACAACAGTGGCCGATAGTATATGACGATAAGTACAATGTATCGTTCCTAGGCCTGGAAAAAATTCACGTTTTCGATGCGAAGAAATGGCGCAACATTATACAGGTTTAAATATATTATTTATAATTTTCTTTTATCTTCTAGAAGTGTATGTAAGCAAGGAATTTATATCATTAAGCTTGTTTCTTATATGTCAATACATACATTTTAAATTATGGAAAAATATTGTAATCACTTATAAAATTTAGAGTTCATTATGGTTTCACTTTTCTTCAACCATCAGTTTCGTTTTGCAGAACCTAAAAGATGCAGACTTTATAAACGATGAACTTCTCGTGAAACCGAATGAAGCACAAAAAAGTGATCTCCTTGTGGTTCATACAAATAGATATTTGAAAACTTTAAAAGTGAGTAAGAATTGTTTATAAGATAACACTTGGTCAGTTTTAATTTGAATCAAGGGCTATCTATTATCGGAATAAAACTAGTTTTCGGATTTCATCATGGTTTTTAATTTTTAATTTACTCCCGACATTTCTAAGACTGTCATAAAAAATAAAAACTACTATAAAATCTGAAAACTAGTACTATCTGAAAGGCTGCAGAAGGATGCAGGATGCTCAAGACTGGGATAGTTGATGCTCACTTGTTCAGAGGTCAGTGACAGTAGGATGCTTAATTGATAGTTATTTGTGTGCATTTATAAAATGTTTTTACCTCAAAGCATTTTAATTGTGTTTATTCTTGGTAAAACTTACTACAGTAACATTCATACCTTTCAGTGGAGCACCAAAGTGGCAATGATAGCGGAAGTGCCAGTAGTTGCATGTCTGCCAAACATACTTGTGCAGTATGCATACTTGAGGCCTATGAGGTAAAACTATTCCCATTTCTGCTCTTTTACCTTAAGGACTTTGAAGCCATAGTGTAACGGATTGTCAATTTAGTGTTTAAATTTGCACCATAGGATTGCAGACTGTTATAAGCTATGAAGATTTTTATATGGTTTCTTAAATGCCCGCAGATTGAAAAAAGAACTCACATAGCATTAAAAATGCTTGGAAAAAGGAAATAATTTCCTAATTAGGAAAAAAACATTTTTATGGGTTTTTTACTCTGGAAAATATGTACAAGTATAACAAGTAAAGTCTGAAATAAAAGCTTGGAATGAATAAAACTAAAAATATCTCCAGGTTACAAACAGGCGGTTCTGTGTTAGCGGGCAAACTGGCCTTGGAGCGAGGCTGGGCCATCAACGTGGGCGGTGGGTTCCACCACTGCAGTGGTGACAGGGGCGGCGGCTTCTGTCCATACGCGGATATCACGCTCCTCATACGGTTCCTCGTCATACATAAACTCATACAAAACGCCATGATCGTGGATTTGGATGCACATCAGGTACATTGGAATGTTTTATTCTATTTATGCATGATTGATACAAACTACCTTGGTGCCGTCATTGTAACCGATGCGACTTCCGCTTCTAGGTCTCGGGTTCGAATTCTGGATCGGGCAGAGTAATATTGGATTTGTCTTCTTAGTATTAATTAGAAGTTTGGAGTTCTACCTGATATGGCTATGTATGTATGTTTGTGGGGATGTATACAATCGCACAGACAGGCGATCAGTTCACCTTGTTGAACTATTTCACCCTCTGATATGGCGATAGGCTCGCTTCCTATGACGTCATTGGACTATTTATGGCTAAAAGTGGGTTCACTACTTGTGCCTATGCCTACACCTTTGGGGATAAAAAGGCATGTGTTTGTTTTGTATGATATGAATTCATTGTTGAACCATACTCATGGCCATAAGATAAAACTAGAACTGCCACAGAATCTTGGGACTTGGATGTTTAATTGATAAATATTGTAATGTATCTTTACTTTTCGTATATCTTTCATGGCAGACACTGATGTTGAATAAGTTTTACTATACCGGGTGGAAGGGAAACGCTCTCGGAAACGAATACTGGTGATATAGTATTGGTGATTCCTGACGTGATGGCACTAAAAAAATCGCGATCGCATTGTTACAATTTTAGTAGGATTTTCTCAAATTTCTGTACAGCTTCACGTATGGATAGATAAATCAAACTATTATTCTGAAAAACATAGTAGTAAAGGTCAATATTTCAAAAAAATCGTAATGAAACACGTACATCAGCTGACAGGTTAACGACCACGTGGCCGCCGCGCCGCCTTGTCGGCGTTTGCTTTGTAGTTTGTACCCTACCCAGTTTTTTGTACGCTTTACATTGCGCGCGCATGAATTACGGAAATACTAAAATCGTAAGTATTATCGCTTAGCTTTGCAAATGAATATAGTTTTTCGTTAATGTTATGGTTCTTCTCTCTTACCGTTCCGGTATAGAGAGCGTTTCCCTTCCACCCGATATTTATGGGTTTGTTTTATCCGTGGCAAATGTTTTTATTATTGCATTCAGTATGTACATAATATTACTTATTTTTACTTCCTTTTGTTCATGATACAATCTATAGCATGCCAAATTAGTGCAGAGCAATTGGCAAAAGATTCTATCTCTTAACAGCCATGACGGGTTGTATTATTTTAATAATTTATTCCAGGGTAATGGGTACCAACGGGATTTTCTGGGTGTCCCTGAAGTCTACATTATGGACATGTATAATCGCAACATTTACCCCAAAGATAGAGAAGCAAAACAAGCTATAAGGAGGAAAGTGGAGCTTGGTAACAAGGTGGAAGACTTGGAATATATGCTCAAACTGAGGCAGTGAGTGCAATGGTGTGAAAAAGTAATAAAGGGGATGAACATTGTATGAGCTTCGGGGTCGAATTGACTAATGTTATGTAAAAATTATTTCCTTTTTATTTTTGTTAATTATAGGAGTCACTTTATATGTTACTGAATTAATTTTGATATGTCATGGGTATTGTCATTTCGACGAAATTTGACGCACGGGTAGATCATGTCCTGGATTAACACATAGGCTACTTTTTATCCCGGGAAAATATAAAACGGGACTTTTATGCCGGAAAAACTCATTCACGCGGGCGGAACCGCGGGCAAAAGCTAGTAATACCTAATTATTACTCTGAATAATTGCAATCTCATTGTGTGAAGTGAGTTCTTTTCCATGAAGTATATTATGTTATAGGAACTTAAAGGCAGCACTTAAAGAGTTCAAGCCAGACATATTGGTGTACAACGCAGGTACCGACGTGTTGGATTCGGATCCTTTGGGGCACATGCGAATCAGTGAAATTGTAAGTTTATGAACTATGTATTAAATAATAAAATATATTCCCAATTTATATCATCTGGCTAGAGAAGTATTAAGAACTTGTTCTCAGCTGAGCAAGCGCTTGTTACATGTAAACTGTCAAAATCCGTCACATATTGTATCATAATATTGCTAATGTGGAAATGGGTTTATTAATCAGCGACTAGCTTAAGATGCTAGCGTTCCCTGTCGGCTGTCTATCACTGAGTCTTGCCTAATCATAGGTACTTAGTTCCTGGTCCGGGGTAGTTCGCACTTCGCTGATACTTCTTAGACTATGGGTCCTGTGACTCCTGAGATACCACTCAGAACCAAAGTTGAAAGTCTTGACTAGATTGTACTAGCGAAACTACTATACTTATGGAGGAGTAATTGGTAGAGGTGGTGCGTATATCGCAACTACTTGCAAGTACGCCGACCAGGTGCCGACCCGAAACATTTGCAAGACTTGGCCGCGCTCAGGCGTCATCGTCCGCAAATGCAATTATGGTTCTTATTTCAACAAGCTAGTGACCAATTTCCTATGCAAGTATTGAAGTGTTAAAAGTATTATATTTGTTAACGCGATTGTGCTCCTTATTCGTACCTTAAACATGGGTCAATATCCTATGCAGTAAAAAAAAACACTTATTTCGATTTAAGACTAACCAAGTGCTATAAGTACTTTATTTTCAAACACGATTGTGCTCTTTATGTGTATTGAAACACGGATCAATTTCCTATGCAGAAGAAATAAAATACTTGAAAGTATATCGAACCCTGGTTTTTGGCGCTGACTTTTTAGGCGGACTAACTTGCAAGCCCTGGTTCACGATTGCAAATACGACCCATGCCTACTTCCATGCGAAATTTTCAAGTATTAATTGGGCCAATCCCGGCGGCACTGCAATGCCGGGCCGACCCGTGACGGGAGTGGAGCGAGCCCCGAACATCCCGTCGATTTACAAAAATCAGTTTAATATACTGGTCCCACAATGTGGGAACTTTCAGATATTAAGCTGAAAAGAACAGATACAATATTGATTTAAAGAAAAAAACTTCCCACGTTAGGGTGAAAACCGCGGCATAATGCCTGCTACAGATGATAGTGTCGCTCAAAGAGGTCCATGTCGCTAGACCACCACTAATATATGTAAACGATACGATTGCTCGCAGCTAGCTCCGTAGCCCTTCAGTTCAATTACCGAGATAGGTTGTGGTGCGGCCGGGATGGCCCTTGGGCCACCCCAGTGCCGCCAACATATAAGCCAATGTTACAACGACACGACCGATGCAAAGGAAAGGAAAAACAAAAAATCCCTGCACTTGTCGAGTCATGTACGGACCACGAAGCAGGTAAGCTAGGTGTGCAGCAGTAGCATGTCCCCAGTTCATTCCACGGCCGGCTCGGTACGGTATTGACGCATGCCAGACAAGTGCTCAACATAGATGTCACGTGACCACCGGATGTTGTCGCTGATCATGAGGCGACGCATCATACCTGCGTATCTTCTGCTGATTCCCAGCTGCGCGATGACCACGTCATTTCGCTTATGCCATGCACCCAGGGCTCCCACTATGAAGGCCTCCACCGTAACTGAATAACCCTGAGCCTTAAGCTGGTCGCTTATAGGCTGGTATTTGTTTAATTTGTCCTGGCGAGCCAGCCGAAGGGCCTCCATCCGATTTTCAAAGGGGACACACACGTCTACTATATTGATGCGGCGGTTGGCTTCATCACGAACAACTATGTCAGGTCTCAGAGCCGCCGCCGCTCCCCGGGTGCCACTTACTGTTCTATCGACGGTGACAGTGCCGGTGCAGCGAGCAGCGTTCACGAGCCGGTTCTGTATGTTGTGGTGTCTAAACCGCCTCGCCTCCGCGTGCACACCGCAGTGGCAGAGCACGTGTGGAAGGGACTCAAGTCTGTCCCCACATCTGCGACATCTCTTGTCTGCCCCTGGCTGCCATCGGTTGGCTGCATTCAGAGGAAGAACATTGAGTCTGGCCCGGTGGATAAAGCGCCAGTCACAAAAGCGGGTATTGCGGCCATTCCTAAGGAAGTGGTTAGATACTGCGTGTGTTCCTGTGGCCTCAAATACCTTACCCTGGTCTCTCTTGGCAAGGAGCAACTCCGCACAATGGTCCAAACTTCTTATACTCTACTTCCATGCGAAATTTTCAAGTATTAATTGGGCCAATCCCGGCGGCACTGCAATGCCGGGCCGACCCGTGACGGGAGTGGAGCGAGCCCCGAACATCCCGTCGCTTTACAAAAATCAGTTTAATATACTGGTCCCACAATGTGGGAACTTTCAGATATTAAGCTGAAAAGAACAGATACTACACTTTGATCTTAGCCAAAAGGCCGAGAAGCGATAACTACGCAGTGTAATCGAGGCGAAGTCATCAAACGCGCGAGAATCTTGTTAACGCGATGTAGAATTTCGGCC
This sequence comes from Lapara coniferarum, assembly GCA_949316025.1. Taxonomy (NCBI): domain Eukaryota; kingdom Metazoa; phylum Arthropoda; class Insecta; order Lepidoptera; family Sphingidae; genus Lapara; species Lapara coniferarum. The sequence goes on along the minus strand of OX438922.1, from coordinate 28,344,498 downwards.
ATACTGAACAGCGCCATCTACCGGATTGTTTATAAGATACTTTAAGTTTATTCGAAAATCGACCTTATACGCACCGACATAAATTTATGTGGGTGCGTATAAGGTCGATTTTCGCTTGTTGACAGATGACGTCCCGGGCCAATGTAACCGAACGAGTATTGATGAGTTAACCCTTTAAGCCCCGCTTATATATAGATGTATGGGAAAACCCTATATACACCGGACACCGGTATCCGTCGCGAGGCTTGAGGAGTCAAATTACACCTTATGTTTGGTTTATTACATAGTTAAATACATTGTCTACTTGAGACTTTACTCAAATCTGAGATTTGGTTTGGTGTAACTGAAAAAAAAAGGTATAATTGTACTGAAATGGCCTTATATATTACACTATTCAATACTCATGAGATATAAGGTCACGTCATCGATATTCAATATCGATTATTAAAAAATTGCATTTTTAAATGAAGCAATTCATATTCGTGTTATGTTAATCAAGAAAATATATCTTCTAGGGTATCATCAAACGGGACGAATTCGTATTCGAAATTTGCAAGGAGCAGCACATTCCAATAGTGATGCTAACGAGCGGCGGATATCTGCGGAAGACCGCGCGGATCATCGCGGACTCCATCATGAACTTGAATAAGAAGGGGTTCATATCAGGATACAAGCCTCAAGAGAAGTGGTAATAGCGTAGCTAACCCACATTTCTAGATAAACGTGAAGACAGTAATTGAATCGGTCATTTTAAAAACCTCTTAGGTCATTTTTTTTTCCAAAAGGTTTTTTTTTACTGAAAATGGTTCCCTAAAGGGAGGTGCATGTTCTGGGTAAAAACCACGTAAATCGATACATTTTTTCCTCTTCAAATAAAACCATGTGAAATTGAAAAAAAACATATAGATGATTTGATGACGAGCGCAGTGGAATGCCCTATAGTACTTTGTAACTCAAGGTGCTGGATGGTGTTTCTACTGTTTATGGGTGGTTGTATCGCTTACCATCAGCTGAACGGCATGCTCGTCTCATCATTCAAACAGCATAAGTCAAGAATAGTTTTTCAGGTTTTTGTCATTATTTTTATTAATAAATAAACTGTGAAGGTTATTCGCTATTTCAATTCTTAACCATTCAAATACTAAATTAAGCTGAATCTAAATAATGTATAACATTTTATGGGTTCGAATAAATTTATTTCATTTCATTTCATTTCAAGCACAAAAAAGGCCTTTAAAACCCATTTGTTCATAAAACAGTTTTTATTGATTTCTGAAAAATTCTAATGGTGTGACTTATGAGGTTTTTGAAATGACCGATTCAATTGATGTTTGAATTAAGAATCGATATAATTTTGAAATTAATTTCTGCCGGTATCGATATTTTGTTTCACTTTAGAATCGATAAAATATCTGTAATTATTTTATCAGTAATAATTAAAAAAAAAATGTATCTCCTTGAATTGGGTCATGTTTTATAGTAGAAATCAACGAATACCTACCCCTCAATGTTCAATGTTGTGGGGCTCCTTTTTCCGCACTTAGCCCGTAAAGAGTCGGGCTGTTGTGCGTGATGTGCCAGCTAGCAGTCTAGCCAGCTCAACTCCTTCCAGAAGCGCAGGATCTTCCTGGTTCCTTCACAGGCTTCGGAGTGACCCCGGTAACAACTACCCCTTATACAGGTTCATTTTGTCAAAATGTATAGTACCTGTACTTCAAATTAAGATTCATATCTTTGAAACTATCTCCAAAGAACGTAGGTACCTAATGTATCACAAATTTCTTTAAAACCAAGTTTTAAGAAATATATTTGGTGCCAAAATTATTTTCTAGTTAAGACAGAAGTCTTTTTTGATCTCTTTAGTGTAAAAGTGCCAAGCATTAGATATAGTTATGGAATTTTGAATTCTGTGGTGATTTTCTATTATACTTTCGGTATCGCAATGTGATTGGCTTCAAAGATTATTTTCAAATAAATACTATTTTCCTCTAAGCAATTTGTTTTTATTACACTAATTTTACAATGTGCATATTAGTTATTACAAAGAAAAAAACTAAGGTTAGAAGAGTGCGAAATAACATTTTCATGTGCTGTGACTAACGTAGAAAGTTTTGTTCTTTGCAATGAGTTTAACATTTAAATACATTAGCAACCTCAAAAAATGTTGAAATGCTACACAAGGACAAAAATATTTTTTCTTTTCCAACGAGTTGTGTCATCTTCTTCGGTCTTCGGTGTTGCGATGTTTGGAGAAGTTAATATCTACCCAATTTAAATCTAGAATATCGCGCCATTTCCCACTTGAATATGGCTGTGTTTGAGCTATTGTTGTTATGAGAACTTCGTTTTAAGTAATTTTATAATGATAACTCAATTTTAGATTTTTTTGAATTGTGTCGTTTTCGTTCTAAAGGTGCGATTTATTCATTAGCAACGTCAAAAAAAGTTGAAATGCTACACAAGGACAAAAATCTTTTTTCTTTCCAACGATTCGTGTCATCTTCGGTCTTCGGTTTCAGCGATGTTTTGAGAAGTTAATATCAACCCAATTTAAATCTAGAATATATTTTTTGTTGAGAGACATGAACATGATTGTTAAGGGCGCTGAATTTGTCAATTTATCTAGTGGTGGTATTAAACTGGGCGTAGAACTCGTCTGTAGGAGTATTGTTATACACAACTTCCTTGTAATATTTTTCTTTCTCCTTCTGCTGGAGCGCCATTAGCTGGTTCTCTTCCATGAGCTGCCTCGCTATTTCCCTGGGGTGAGTAAAAAGTAATTTTGTACTTCTAAGCGGACTTCTGACAAAGGTAAGAGGTAAAGCTAAAGATAAAGGTAGCAGGAACACGCTGGATGCAGGTCGCTTCTAACAGGTTGGTCTGAGAATTTTTGGGGTAGGCCTATGTTCAGCAGTGGACTTTCAAAGGACGAAACAGAAGGTTTTTGACATTTCCTCATAAAGCGTGTAATTGGGTGAGATGTATAAGGATAAGATGTTAATCTATTATTATCACCACCTATGCAGTGCTACCGACTTTTAACCTGTCATCATAAGTTTATGATAGGATCTACACACACACACTCATGCCCTTTATCCCTGAAGGGGTAGGCAGAGGCGCAACTAGTGCACCCACTTTTCGCCGTTATTCCGTCCCATGATGTGATAGGGGGGCGAGCATATCGCCATATCGGGCACAATTTCCAGACTTCGGGCTGATACTCGGTAGAAAAACCCAATTTCGCTGCCCGACTCGGGGATCGAACCCGAGACCTCAGCATTGCAGTCGTACCGCAATACAACTACGCCACCAAGACAGTCAGTGTATGAGGGTCTATTTCAAGATATTCTCAATACCGGATCCATTTTAAACTATACAAATAAACAGGACAAAGTTTCATTGAAATCCTTTCATAAAAGTTCATATTCGGTAGAGAAGAGTTTAGGGACTTTACCTTCTCAACCTTTGATCCTGGATATCTTGACGCGCGACCTCACGCTGTATAGACTTGGCGAGCGCCTGCCACTCGGCTTCCATCTTCTCTTCTGCTTCACGCTTAGCCTATAGAACATTCTGGATGTTACTGGATATTATAAAATGTAATATTTATCTATATCTGATTCGCAACGAGCCCAGTGATTTGTCGAGCAGGGCTTTGTTCTGGGAAGCGTTGTTGTTATTTATGGGCAGGCACGGTGCTTCTCAGGCGGGATAACTTCTTGATTCGTCCAATTGTATAAAAATCTTATGCACTTGTTTAGCAAGTCATTTGAAAAGCAGACTGATTGAGGAACAGTAGTTTACTACTACTAGTCATGGTCTTTTATTACTATTATTAGTAATCATACCTTGGCAGCAGCCATTTGTTCTTTTTGGGCAGCGTAGAACTTCTTCAGTTCCTCTTGATTCATACCTTTGTACATAAAACCGATTGCTCTGAAATGCATTCCATGTTATAAACAACTGAACCTTCGTTCAAATAGCGAAGTACGTATAGAAAAACAAAAATATAATTTAACTTAATTTAAAAATATTGTTATCCTATACTATAAGTATAAAGGTGGTTGCGAAGACATTTGGGTGTTTATCAGTCCAATGAATTTTAATAATATTTGGATAGGTAACTAACCCCCGTTTTCAGAGAAACGATCCCAGTCGATTTAGATATTTCATCCATCACGAAAATGGACCAATCAGAATAAACTATTTTCGACATGTTTACAAATGACTTATTTCAATAATTTATTTTCGGGATCGGATCGATTAAGATTGAAATAATTTATTGCAAACATTCAGGATTAAAATCCATCTACTTTTATGCTCAATACTAAACTAGCGTGCTGTAAGTGCTAAAGTAGTGTCGCACATAGGCGTATATGGGGGGCGTGCCCACCCCAGAAATGTCTGGTGCCCCTCCACAGGATTTTGAAGCATCCTTAAAAGATTCAAACGAACAAAATTGACAAAACTGCAAGAACTCAGAAGTCGTTTCTTTTTGTGTAGTATTGAGTATACTAATCCCTCTCCTCTTCTCGAAAATTACTCTAGATACGTCCATGGTGCTGCAAACAAAATCGCGTAGGTAATACATGAACCAGTAACCTGTCCTTCCCAAGAGCGCTTTTGGCAACGTCAGGGTTCTCGGTGAGCATATCAGAGGTGAGGTTGTTGTATATCTCGGCGGTGTTGTCCGCTTCCTCTTGCTCTTTCATTATTTGCTCAAGTTGCTTCTTTTCTGCCGCCTGTAGTTAACAGGATTCAATGACCGGTGTCAATTTGAGTTTATGAGTTTTTAAGATAGTGTACCTACTTATATAATGAAAAAAAAAACTTCTTACTAATTATTTCTGATGAGAAAACTTCATCGATTTATAAACGATGAGCAGTATGAAAATATCCTGGGTTCGAAATTCAACTATTGACGCGTTATGCACCCATAACACATCATAGATCGAAAATAAAGTCTGCGAACTACGGTTGAATTTATTGCAACTAGCAGTTCGGTTTATGCAGTGGCGTAGCGTTGGTTTTTGCCGCCCGGGAGAACCCAGAATATGCCGCCTCAAAAGCACCAAAAGTAAATATTGTAAAGGATTTAATTTTACGCATTGGCGGCCCCTTAAAACTGCCGCCCAGGGTGGGGCGCAACAACCACGCTACGCCTTTGGGTTTATGTTTTTAGAAAGGCAAGATGTACGGTAAAACATTAATTGCCCTTCACTATTTAGTTCTAAGTTTCTTTGTTGTATAAAAATGCGAGGACAAGACATAGATTTCAGTCGTAAAAAAATTACCTGCAAAGAGCACATTGTAGAAACATTATGTACATTCTAATTGTAATGTTTACTCAGAGATTAGATGTTTGCAAGTGGACTGGGATTGTGAGCGCAGCAGAAATATTTAGCCTTGCAAAAGATAAAGGTACCTATACTGACTGCCAACCTTCCCTAGTCGGAGAAGCATTACAGAACTGAAAAATTAAGATATGATTGTCTCACCAGAGCTTCATTGTACCGAAGGTTGGCCTGGCCCAGCCTATAGCGACATTCCTGCTCTAATTTGTCCAGTTCGCTTGAACGCGCATCGCGGGCTTTTATAGCCATCTGAAAATTATAATAATACATATACACTCACGCCTGTTATCCCCGAAGGGGTAGGCAGAGGTGCAACTAGTGCACTCACTTTTCGCCGACATTCCGTCCCATGATGTGATAGGGGGCGAGCCTAACGCCATATCGGGCACAAATTCCAGACTCCGGGCTGATACTGAATAGAAAAACTCAATATCACTTTGCCCGACCCGGGAATCGAACCCGAGACCTCAGCATTGTAGTCGTACCTTATAAAACTACGCCACCGAGGCAGTCAGGCAGTAGATTAATAACTGTATATAAATTATTCTTACTAATTTAAATAAAATTATAAAAGAAAAATAGTGATCAAAATACACGCTTTGTTCTACGATAGTGTGTCATAATATGATGGTGCGATATTAGCTTTTTGTACAATTCATATTTTGTTAATTTTTTTCCGGCTAACTTAATTATTATAATCAATTCTGAAATGAAATACTAAATGCAACCAAATGTGACCTGAAAACAAGTTGCTGTTTTGTAAATAAGGAACTAAAATTAAAATGTACATTAGTATTTTATACTTAAAAAAATATGTACCTAAGTGCATGGTATTGGTACTGTTTATGGGTGGTCGTATCCCTTATCATCAGGCGAACGACATGCAGTCTCGTCATTCAGCAATAAAAAAAAAACAATAGTAATATCGTTTGTCTATCTATCTGGAAGGTGTGTATTGCGAGACACGACTACATGGGAAAAAGAGATGAATGTCAAAGGTCACTTATAATGGAATTTGAAAAGGGAACAATAGACTTGATTATATTTAATCTTCTTTTGGCGTCCTCTTCGTTCTTTCTTAGTCCCAGCTCTATACTCTCTATGCCTAAAAATTAAAAATGTTGATAAAATTAAATTAAGTATTACCATATAGGCCGCCTCTGCTTTCTTGCGTTCCTCTTCAGCCGTCTTACGTTCCTGTACCTGCTGCTCTAGCCAAGCGTTCTTCTGCGCCGCCATCAGATTCTTTCGCTCTTCGTAATTCAGATCTTCGCCTTCGAATCTAGTTAAGATAATTAATAAGGTTTTGATATAATTTGCCGAGTTCTGGTTACATCAGAAGTTGTTGTTGAAACGCTGTTGTTAGGTAGAACTTTACATAAATATTACACTAGTGTAAAAAATTCTCCAACATGGGCATTTGTTTAACGATTTGTAGTAGGAGACTAATTACGGCAACACTAGAGTTTCTTGCCTATTCTCCGGTGAGAACTGCTTTCCGAACTGTTGGTAGAGTTAATATTGACGAAATCTTAAATAATGTGTATCATTTATAGGTTCGAATAAAATTATTTAATTTCATTTGATATAATTTCCAAGGTTAGCTTAGAACTGAACCCAAGAACCATATTGAACTATTATTGTTACTTGTTTTTAGTTTTTACTAGTACTAATATTTATACTACTATAATAATTTTATTTTCGCCGACTGTCTTTTGAAATGTGGGTAGAGTACAACGTGTTTTGGATACAACTGTATATAATGTCGTCTTACTTCTGCGCGCTGGACATGCCCACAGGGTCACCGTCGCTGGCTCTCGGTGGCAGCTGCTTCTTCAGCACCTCAGGGTCGTTCAGGTCGTACTCTCGCCGATCCTCCATCCTTTGATAGTTTTGGCGAAACGCGTCAATTTCCACACCGATGCGACGTCGCTCCTTAAACAGAAAAAACATTATGGATAGCTTTGGATTTTTTTTATGTCTATTATGTAGAGTCGATTTTAAGTTTATATAAAATCATCGAAGTATGGAACTTGGCGTCCAGACTGGGACACTAATCCTTCAGATAAATTTTACACAACTCACTAGCTAATTATAAGTGGGCTCCGTATGCGGAAATGCTTGCTGCTGTCACATCATAAGATTAAAATACTGTTGATGGATAATTAAGACACTTGATGTACCTCTGCCTGTCCCTGGGATACATCCTATTATAATTTTTCATCTAATATTAAGATCATCGAAGTCTGCACAGAGGTTTAGATCATAGATGTTTGTTGGAAATGCTTAAACCGCTAAATGGTTTTAGTTGTAATTCGGCGCGCTGAACAGGCCCGGATTAACATATTAAATGGCGTTAAAAGGGTAGATATTCTCATTATTCCGAAAAATAGCACTATACATACATACACTCACGCCTGTTATCCAGCGACCCGAGACCTCAGCTTTGCAGTCGTACTGTAATACAACTACGCCACCGAGGCAGTCGTCAAATAACACTACCTATCTGCAGACAAAATCTACTGTCAAATTAAACAGTCGAAAAGTTCTAATTAGGTTTTAGGAATTAGGAATCCAATGAATTGTAGATAACCTTATCCGGGAAAAGCGTAATAGCGTTTACGAGGGTAAAGTAGATAAGTCACTATCAGATTGTATGAAAGAGATGTTTGTTTAAGCAACTGAATGATGACAAGCAAATAGCTCTTCTAAATTCTAATGCTTATCACGACGACTTTCTATACAGTAGGTACTACTAGGTACTACATATCTCATAACTAGATACACTTGCCACAATTCCTTTTAAATCGGAAGGCACCAGAATTTGCACACTGTTTGGTACTTAAATTAGACTAAGTGATTACACCAACCAAGACGTACCTACACTACGAGCGACTTACTAACCCCGTTTTTAAAATATATTTTTTATTAAGGTATTACATTTTTAACTGACGAGACTTGACTGATGCATATGTATTGCGTCAGTTTAAATGCCAAAGTTCTAGACCAAATTACATATAATATTTCAAAAGGATCATGGGTAATTATGAAACATAGAAATATATGCGCTAGTTTATTTAATTAAAGGCCAACAAAAAGCAAGTGGGTCAAGTGATAGTAAATAACCACATCGTTTACAAACAGATACTATACGAGAAGAATCGAGAGAACGTTGTCGACAATTTATGAAAGGAAAGGATTGCGAGGGAGGGGAATATATCATATCTATACTAAAGTAAAGATATGATAGGTAAACTAGGATCTGATCTTTACTACTTTAGTAAAGATCAGATCCTAGCGTATGCATCTCAAAATGTATAGTCATTTGATAATCAACCTTTAGTTAATTAAAGTTTCTTCAACCGAGCTTCAATTTGAAGCTACTTATTGGGCATAGTACAGTGTCTCAGATAGATAAGGGCAGTGCATTTTGCATCGAAATTCGTCATGCAGACTGCAGTGCACTACTGTTTATAAGCAGGCGTTGAGTCTACAATCAAACGAGCAACTTGCTCTTGTAATACAACATCTGGATTTTGTACATTGTACTTACAAAAATATTTTTTCAGCATTATAAACTTAAATACAATAACCGCCATTTTTCTTGCATCGTACCTCGTAAGTATCGAAGCCGTATAATACCTCTGATGATTTTATAATGATTGATTGATGATTAACACTACACCCGCTGGTTTATCTGCTGACGTCAATGTTTAAGACATAATTCATACTTTTCCTACACGACTAATGAGATTTAGTGCCTTAGAAGCATTACTTGTGAGATTACAAGACAATTTTCATCGTACATGTTTAAAAATTGTTCTTTTATTACTTAATTGGCTATCGTATCTATAGCTAAATCAAAATATTAAATACTAGCTTTTGCCCGCGGCTCCGCCTGCGTTATGAAGTTTTTCCGGGATAAAAGTCCCGGTTTATATTTTCCCGGGATAAAAAATAGCCTATGTGTTATTCCAGGACATGATTTACCTGTGTACCAAATTTCATCGAAATCCGTTCCGTTGTTTTTGCGTGAAAGAAGAACAAACATCCATACATTCTTACAAACTTTCGCCTTTATAATATTAGTAGGATTATAAAGTTGAAGAATTCGTTTGTTTGTTTGGTTGAACGCGCTAATCTCAAGACCTACTAAACTGATTTTGAAAATTCTTTCACTTATAGGAAGCTACATTACTCCTGAGTGCTAAAGCCTACTTTTTATCCGGCGAAAATATTTTTATCCCGGAAAAACTTTTTACGCGGGCATAGCCGCGAAGAATTCTAGTGCTAGTATATAATTAATGTCGAGTTTCTAAAACACCACAAGCTGAGAAACAACCGTACACATATGGGTCTAAACATACACATAACTTGTAATAACTAATAGGTAGAGATAGATGTGGTGGTGGAACCTCAATGTAGATGTGCAAACCCAACACATCAGGGTATGGAAATGAGCTAGACGATCGTTGCAAACTAGTAGCATCTTACACTAGCATTCAGACATAAACCATGAGTAAGAGAGGCTACTGCGAAAAACGAAATCCGTAGTTTCGGGTGACGGATCGCACGTTTTCTTACTACGAAGTGTTACGGATCCTTCTTTATGAAGAGTTGTTGCGTGACGAAAGTGTTGAGCGAAGTCGGAAGCGTCGCAAACTGCGTGAAACCTTCGTTAAACGGTGACGGATCCGAAGTAATTTGGTAGTAAGGTTAAATCCGAAGTTCGTCATTTCTTCGTTTCGGACCGACGTTTCGGATTTCGTTTTTCGCAGTAGCCTCTCTGTTATGCTTGTGTTCTTAAAAAAATATTCCTACCTCCATTTCCCTAGCTTCCAGCACGACAGCAAGGTTGCTATCCTTGATCATCTGGTGGGCGAACGCCAGGTCCTTCCTCTTCTGTTCATCGCGTTCAGCATTCTTTTCTGCTATTTGACGTTCCAAGAACGGAACATCCACCTGGAAATATTTACCTATGTTTCATCCTATCACGATATTTAGAAGTGTAGATGAGTGTGTGCTAGTTAAAATGTAATTTCTATAAAAGAACAAGGCAGCCCTGGCTAGAATTACGCCGGCATCTTTTTTTGGATGTCAGTAGTCTAGTTGGCCGTAAACGCGCCCGTATACCTCCACATCGGATTCAGGGTGACAGTGGTGTCACCCCGCACCGTTGTAGCCGCGCTGCCTTGTAAATCAATAAGAATAAACGATAACTAAGTGCCGCGCGGAGGCAGTGCTGCTGTAACTTTGAAGGCGCTCAGTTTACATATAACATCATTAGCGGCCTAAGCCCGCCCGTTTATGCTGTACTCATTTCATATCTTTTTAAGCTTGTTTCAAATTTAATTTACAGAGAATGTTGTTTCATTATGGAGACCAAATACAAGCCACTAAGTACTTGCATATCTACCTTCAGAGGTACACTATACGAAGGGCCAATTTCTTCATTGAGAGTATTACTCTTAGGCTATTGCCTATGTTAGTCTAATTGTACCTAAATTAGGTTATATTTTGTGTCTCTTAAGTCCCATAAGACTACAATATAACTATGCTATAAGGTTTACAGTTCATGAAGAAAATAGCTAAACGAAGAAAATCGTAACATACGCCAATCTTCCTGTTTCTCGCATTGAAGATCCTAGATCTCCTCTCGAGCTCGCATTGTCTCCTCCTTTCTCTGTTCTGAGCTTCCTTTCGATCTCGCTCGTTGGCGATCTGCAATTTCAACATTTTGTATATATTTTAAAATAACTTCCAAAACTCCGCACAAGATTGAATTAACAATGCCGTTGGCATGACGACCAGAGCCCTGATTCTCTATGACACATGTTATTATCCCCGCTCGTAACAAGCGCGTAACGTAACTCATCGCATTTATCACTATGGAAATTGGCATACAGAATACCATTTAACGCTAATTACACGAAGTTAACGTAACACGGCCGCGTTACGAGTTAACACTGTCATAGAGCTGCATTGGGAATTATGACCCTTGATGACCAGTAATATTTTTTTCTTTTTTTTGTTTCATTGAAGTTAGAAAATCACAAAGGGAAAATTAAATTGAGAGACTATCTACGGTCTTGGAAAAGGAAATTTATAAAATATCATTAAAGATTACCAGATAAAAGCAGAGGTTACCAGAAGGTATTTTGATTAAATCTTTATAATGATTACCTATTCCTATAATACTCTTCTTATTTATGTAAAGAAACCTGTCGTATTTTTATTTATAGGCATGAACAGTTAAGTAATATTCTCTATATGCTATTGAAAGAAACTTCTTATGGGAATTTCTCATTTGCTATCCGATTATTGATCAACTACGACCAAGACAAGGCAACTACATGCGCAAAGACAAACCAATTAAACCTTGATACATTTTATAATAAAACAGAAGCATTCTGTAATAAAAGAAATGGTATCGCTTGGTTGGCAGCACTGCAAATATGGATGGTGCGGACTCGTGTCATGGCAGTACGATATAGATAGATCGTGCTTCGTAAACCGTAGTACACACTAGACAGCATAACAAGGTTATCTCATTCGGTAGATCGCGCTCGGTCAGATCGCACGTTTGTCGCGACCAGTCGTGCCGTACGAAAATTATCGTATCCCAGTGTTAAGTGTTAGTGACATTTGTGTATTAAAAAATACGCGTACGTTTTATGTAATGTGAAATAATGACAAGTGTGTTGAAAAAATCAAGAGGAACAAAAGGAAAATCAGAATCCATGCAAGAAGATTTGCCCACGAGATGGGGGGTCATCTCCCGCGAGGATAAGACGGAAGAAACTGAAAAACTGATACGATACATCGATGATAATGTTATCGGCAAAGGGAACTCATTTTGCGGTCCTTTTGGCAGGAGAAAAGGTAAGATTTTTTTGTTTTATGCCTTTTGTTTTTTTCATGATTTTTATATTATTTTTTTAATGCATATGTAATACTTGTCATAATATTATTTTACGAGTTTACTTTAAGTTTTTTTTATAGTACACTTACTTTCTTATGACTGCCTCGATGGCGTGGTTGAATTGCATGCGCGGTACGACCACCGCTCTGAATTTCCGGGTTCAAATCCCGGGTCGGGCAATGTGTCAATGGGTTTTCTGCGCAGTACCAGCACGGTGTTTGGAATTTGTGTCTGGTATAGCGATAGGCTCGCGCCCATCACATCATGGGACGGACCACACATGGTGAAAAGTGGATGCCTAGTTGCATCTCTGCCCATCCCTTTGGGCATGAAGGTGTAATGTGATAATGTCTGTGTTTCTCTTATAGGTACTTTATCGCAACAAGCGATAAAATAATTTTCAAATCAAAAAGAATTGCGGTATTGTGAGACTCATAAATTTTATTACACATGTTTAGACGAATATCTGTGAATCAACTGACTTAACTATGTGTTTTGCACATTATTGGATAAATATTTTCGTTTAACCGGCGCCGGGCCGCGCGAGAGATCAAGGTTAATATGATTTAATCATTAATGCTGATTATATTTAGATGTTTTCTAAGTTTCAAGGTTCAAATTAGCAGGGAGTGCCTTTCAATATATAAATTGATAGATCTGTAAGGAGACTATAGGATTATTACAGTGAATGCGAAAATTACAAGGACTTTGTCCGCTAGCGTATTACCAATTATTAATATTGTTTACAGATTAGATAATGGTTCCTGTTCTTATACTCTTAATTTTTTTATATTTTTACAATCCTACTATCCTACTAATATTATAAAGGTGAAAGTTTGTAAGAATGTATGGATGTTTGGATGTATGGATGTAAGGATGTTTGTTCCTCTTTCACGCAAAAACTACTAAACGGATTTCGATGAAATTTGGCACACGGGTAGATCATGTCCTGGATTAACACATAGGCTACTTACTACTACTATAGGCTTTTTATCCCGGGAAAATATAAACCGGGACTTTTATCCCGGAAAAACTTTTTAATGCGGGCGGAGCCGCGGGCAAAAGCTAGTATTTAATATTTTGATTTAGCTATAGATACGATAGCCAATTAAGTAATAAAAGAACAATTTTTAAACATGTACGATGAAAATTGTCTTGTAATCTCACAAGTAATGCTTCTAAGGCACTAAATCTCATTAGTCGTGTAGGAAAAGTATGAATTATGTCTTAAACATTGACGTCAGCAGATAAACCAGCGGGTGTAGTGTTAATCATCAATCAATCATTATAAAATCATCAGAGGTATTATACGGCTTCGATACTTACGAGGTACGATGCAAGAAAAATGGCGGTTATTGTATTTAAGTTTATAATGCTGAAAAAATATTTTTGTAAGTACAATGTACAAAATCCAGATGTTGTATTACAAGAGCAAGTTGCTCGTTTGATTGTAGACTCAACGCCTGCTTATAAACAGTAGTGCACTGCAGTCTGCATGACGAATTTCGATGCAAAATGCACTGCCCTTATCTATCTGAGACACTGTACTATGCCCAATAAGTAGCTTCAAATTGAAGCTCGGTTGAAGAAACTTTAATTAACTAAAGGTTGATTATCAAATGACTATACATTTTGAGATGCATACGCTAGGATCTGATCTTTACTAAAGTGTGACTGTGTCTTGGCATTTGTCTTCACTCTGCGTCTATGACCAAGAAAATCTTGAAAATAAATAAATACATGATCACTAATTGTTTAATTATTTTCGGCGCTTGCACCGAAGCCTATCGAAAGCGATTAAATAATAGTTTTTTATCAGCCAGTAATTGCGACATCATTTCGTGAACACGTGGTCTGTGTGTTTAGCCAATAATATTCATGTCAGAGGGCGTCAGGCGCCAAAATACTGTGTTGTGTTGGCACCGGAGCTCATAACTTTGGCAGTATCATTCCACTAATAAAAGTGATGTCAATATGTTGATTAAAAACATCGTAAATATACTGTTTCATTGTACGAACGGTATGTGGCGTTTTTACGAGTTAAGGTTAGGTTATTTAGGATAGGTTGGGTTAGGTTAGTGCCAAGTTTTTAGGTTATAAATAATGACATTTACTGACGCGCAATAATGATGTTAATGTTGGAATTAAATTGCGTAAAATTTCCACAATGGATTTGCTTCTCGGTATCAGTGACTAATGATTTTGCGGTTTCTGAAAGTTAATATCTTTTGGGGATTTTATTACAATCCTGTTATTCCTTTAAATATAGAAGTGTAACGCTGATTCAAAAAAATTTCGGTGTTTGTGAAGGATTAAGAGATCTCCAACTTTATGCGGTGAAAAATACCGTTGCAGCTTGCAACCCACTTTCGTGACGAGCCCTCTGTTTCAGTACTTCTCAAACTTTGACAGTTCGACCAATTTATCGTTGTTTGTTCTTCAGAATAATAACCAAGTTTGATCGGACTTGCGTATTTAACTAGAACACTTTCCGTTGTTTTATAATGCTCTTTGTAGAACACGAGAGCGAGCAAAGTTTTACTGTCAAAGTCAATGATGTTTGAAGAAAAAGGTGGTCAAAGTGGTATTTTTATATTTTTGGAATATCTCTATGTTTTCGTGTCAAATAATGAATATTGGAAGATACATTCGAAGCTCTTGTAACTTTATTATATCTATAGAGGATTATTCAGATCTTTTCTATACATAGATATGCTTTAGGGGATTCTTAGAGTTAAAACACCAGTAATATTTTGACACTAAATTACGTAATTTTCAGTAATTCTTGCGAGCAAAAAAGAACGACCCAGAAAAGTATTTAATAACAAATGCTATGCCTATAAGCTTTATGCATAGCTCAGACTTTTCGGAATGAAAATACTAAATTATCTATACATATTGCAATTGTATTACCTACGAACTTTAACAATTGCTAGTTTTGTTTAAAAAACGATAAAACTGCTGTATAAATATAAATTAATCATTTTAAACAATGCATTCATTATGCTTAGTATGAAATGTTTTACAATAATATCAATTGCGGTGCGTTATCCACATGACAATTTCATGTAGTTGAGTTTTTCTAGCTTCCCTAGGTAATTCTTTCGTATAGTCTGCCAGTGATGATTGATGAGATTAGCATGTTGCTAGCCTGATGGTATGCGATATAACCGCCCATAAACAGCACCATACAAAACTGATTTATAAAGTATTGCATGGCACTCCAATACGCTTGCTACCCTGAGACATAAAAAGTCTGGTAATTAGGCTGGCTATAATGTTCTTCAAACCGAAATAGAATACTGGTGTGCTAAGCGCAAAAGCGTTATGTCGAGACTGAAGAAACCCTAGTTTCGAGAAAATTGAAGCTTTGTAAATATAGTTTTCTTTATACTTTTTGTGATTTGAGGTAAAACGATAGGGACCTTTTCCTCAATGTATTTTTTAAAATATACCGCTATTTTGCTGTATTATTCGTTAGATGTGCACTTATCTGACGCCATAAAAATCAAGTACACAATATTTTTTGAGATACGGCTTTTGAGCTTAGCACGACAGAATAGTGCATGTACACTGATACTTTAACTAGTGGTAGGTCTCTAATATGTAAGAGTCCGTCTGGGTGGGTACCACCGCAATGTCTATTTCTACCACCAAGCAGCAGTGTGCATACACTGTTGTGTTTCGGTTTGAAGGACATTGTAGCCAGTGTAACTACAGGACATAATGAGACTTAACACCTTATGTCTCAGGATGACGAGCGCAGTGTAATGCCACACAGTTGACAGTACTTTGTAACTCAAGGTGCTGGTTGGTTTGGTTTTTTAGGGCCAAATAAAAAAAAGAAAAGTGCTGGTTGGTGTTGCTACTGTTTATGGGTGGTCGTATCGCTTACCATTACGCGAACGGCATGCTCTTCTCGTCATTCAATACCATAAAAAATAAACTTAGCAGTTTAAATAGACATTGCGGTGGTACCTATCCCCTCCCATACGAGAGACCAACCACCAGTTAAATTATTCGTTGTAATCACCAATGTACAAGACATCAAAGCTTATGCAAATTACTGGCCAATACTTCAGCTGGCGTTTTGCACGGGTACTGATAATATAGTACTATGTAATTCAAAGTTCTAGGTTGTTTAGTAATTATTTATGGCGAGCGTTTACCATCAGGTAGGTGACTTGTTTTCGAATGTATAAAACATATTTTGTATTCCATAAATGTTTCATGATCGGATTTAAGCGGATGTTATGCAATACATAGGAAGTGAGTGTTGCTATTCTGAATTCAAAATAATTCGTAGATAGAATCAATGTACAAATAGAAGTTAAAAACAACTGTGTAAATAACATTTCGAATGTAATAAATGTTATTCTAACCACTAAATTAATTTAATTGGTTATTCTAAAGCTTCTAGGGTCAAATTTCAATATCAACGAATGTATTTCAGACAAGTTTAAATAATTTTATATTTAATTACATAATAATTTTATCAAGATTGTAGGCCCAAGTATACACTATATATTAAGTCAATATTCCTCTTACTTTCGTCTTTTATAGCCTTTTTTGATTATTTTTGTAGAGTAGTTTATAGTAAGGATGACAATAAGATTTTAACCCGTCGAGCCCCGCTTATATATATAGATGTCAATCTCGATGTCAATCTGTTATTCAAATTGGATTTACGGAATTAATTGCGTTTCTAAATAAGTATAATAAATACAGCTACAGAATAAACGTAAGAATTTCCCTTAATTGACGAGACTTACAGACATTAATAACTTTATTTTCCGTCAGTTAAAAATGACGGGCCAAATTTTTTTATTCATATTTCGACAAAAACCATCTCGCCGGGGCCTTTGGCCGGTGAACAGGTTTTAAAGGACGCTCGGGAGAGACGGGAACAAAAAACTTTTATCACGACTTTTGGGGTTTTATAACGTGCATGCCTTTCTACCTACTGCCAAACTTGTTTCTGTTTTCCTTGTTGGTAATTTACCCCGTTTAGTTAAAATACGGGTAGTAGTGTGTACAGCATTTTGAATTGTTATGAGTTTGAGGGTGTGCGATTCAGAAATTTCGTTTGCTGTAGAGTCATCATTTGATGCATTGAATTTAATGGCAAGATTATTACCCGAATGCGAAAGAAAGAGGGTTATGTTTTTCCAGTGTATGTATGTATATTTCTTTGGCACGCCCTAGAGCCTATACGGCTTGTTGTATTTTTATGTGAGTGGTGTCAATAGATTCGTCTTAGTCGTGAGAGTGACACTGCATACATTAAAATAATAAAAAAAAAGCAAACTTAAGGATATTTGGCGGCAAAAAGCAATCTCAAAAAATAATCTTTCCAAAATACATCGAGTGTGGTATCAAAATAAAGAATTTTCTACGGTGATTACGAATATGTATACAACTCATATGTTTTATTGGAGTTTGGAATAGAAAATGCTAATAAATCACATCACACTTCACACTGTGAAGTTTGTTAGTTCGTTACTTCGTCACGGTAAAACGGCTAGACGGATAGGGCTGAAATTTGGCTCACAAGTAGTCTATAAAAAAAAGAAAACTAAAAAGGTGGAAATAAAAAATATATAAAAAAAAGAACAAAAACCCGACTGCGTCAATATCTGCCATCTTTATTAAATTCATTAAAGAACTGAAAAGATAGAAGTAAGATTTTAATTTGAATATTTTATTTTGGTTTTGAATAATCTTAGTTTACAGTGTTCACAAACGCAGTCGGAGGCATCTGCTCACTCCGAGATTTTGTTGCTCTACCTGATATAAGTAGAGCAACAACCAACCAAATTATGAGAAGTGAGCGTGTTATGCCTCCGACAGCGTTTGTGAACACTGTCAACTAAGATTACTCAAAACCAAAATAAAATATTCAAATTAAAATCTTGTTTCTATCTTTTCAGTTCTTCAATGCATTTAATAAAGAAGGCAGATATTGAGGCAGTCGCGGTTTTTGTTTTTTTTTTTTTAATTTTATTTATATTATTTCATAACTATTTATATAAACGGTACTTTTATAATGTAAACCATGAATTCTATTTTGTACATCAAAGTTAATTCTCATATTAAAACAATTTGCTTAATGCAGACAAAGAGTAAGTAATACAAATTAACTAGACTATTTTTGATAATCATACTAATACACAGCAATTTGGAAATGGAGCAAATTCCCACCATTATTATTCATTTGATGCAATTATAGGTTGAAAACATTTTCATAATCCAATGCTGGTGCATTATTCAACATCCCTCATTAATTTTGTGTACAACGTGCTTTCGATATTTAATAAGCTTTATCTTCAGTTATAACCTAACTAGGCAATGTATATCTTTAATGATTTAAAGAAACTAGTCAATATTTGTATCAAAATTCCATTGTGATTCAGCACAGATTACCTAATATTTCTTTTCAAGTCAAGATGCGTCGCCAAATGATCTCATTTATGCTCTAGGCTTTGTCCTTTTGTTTAGCTGAATAAAGGCCCCTCACGTTTATCCATCAATAGGCACATGCGACCCTGACCTGTAATATAACGGACCTTTTTCTATTGCAGAAAGGATATACGTCCATTTCATATTGACTGCCTCGGTGGCGTAGTTGTATTATGGTACGACTGCAAAGCTGAGGTCTCGGGTTCGATCCCCGGGTCGGGCAAAATGATATTGAGTTTTTCTATTCAGTATCAGCTCGGAGTCTGGAATTTGTGCCCGATATGGCGATAGGCTCGCCCCCTATCACATCATGGGACGAAATAATGGCGAAAAGTGGGTGCACTAGTTGCGCCTCTGTCTACCCCTTCGGGGATAAAAGGCGTGAGTGTATATGTATGTAGGTATGTATATAATTGCATGCGCGTTAATTTTAATAGCCAGTAACCAGGGAAACGTGTTACAAATAAAGGGAGCTGAATGCACGTGCTTCATCATGTGTCTAGTGTTAGTCACAACTGTAAATACTTGGACAAATGTATTTTTTATGAGCGAAGACAAAGGCGTTAGCTGTGAATAAGTAGAGATAAATGAGACGAATGTTTTGTTTTAATTGTAGAGTCTGACTATTGCCACGTGATAAATAAAAAAAACAATGAATTCGAAATAGATAAAATTCATTCGAGGATGAATAAATGGCTGTATAACCTATTTCCTTTATGCGAATTAGCCAAAATTAAGCATTTATTTTATAAAAGTAGATACCATGTTTTTATATTGTTTGGTGATTATTTTTCTGTTTTTATCTTTAATTTACCTTACTCTTAAAAAGTCTCTATTATATAACAGGTTGAACATACATATTGATATAATATATCATAGGCAACCTGTATGGTCAGGAACGAGGAAAATATCGCGATGATATTAACATGTTATTGAATTAATATTGTTATGCCTAGGAGTTGTAGAACAAAGGACTATAAAATAAAGACTTAATGGTTTTGTTAAACACAATCAGGCAAACATAAATCTAAGACTATTCTAGAAATACTTGCGCCGTGACTTAAACCCATTTTCTAAATTTGAAACGACAAAATTAATCGTTATATTTACCTGTAAATTGAGGTTAAAGGTACTTTTTTTTTCTCTCTTTGGCAAGGCACGATTTGCGCATCTGCCAGTGTCGAAGTTTTTGGTTAGACATTTTTTAAAATAAGTTGCAGTTGTATTGTTTCTTTCTTATCCTGAGTACTAACTACTCGTCGAAGTAACGCAGTGGCTACCTTACCAAGACGTTATCGAGGAGTTTTTGCGGCTACAAAAAAAAAACACTTGATTAGCACAGTTATTTCAATTCACTTCATTGGAGCCCTTTAATAAATATTCGATAATATACCACCATAATTATGCAATATAACACAAATATCGCCAAAATAATAAATCAAAACAATAGCACCTCATGACACTTCCACGTTCCCGCCAAAACTCCTGTTAAAGATACTTATTAACTCGAATCGGTTAAGAAAGATTCTGATGAGCGGAAAAGGAAAAGGCAATTCATAGTGAGATCTCTTATCTACTGTCTTTAGAACGTGAGACAACGACGCGTACCTACGTAAGAATTTTAAATAGCAGGAAATGACAAAAGTTATGTCCAGGGGTTATAATGCAAGATTGTAATTATGTATAAAACGTTCAGTATCGTTATACAATAAATAAGTTTTAATATTACATTAAAATAAAATATATTTCAAAGAAAACAAGTAGTAGTTTTTTGACAGAATGACACGTAGAAAAACGGTACAACGATGCACTTTTCAACTACAATGTTTATAGATATCAATGAGCATGTAGTATGTACGCTAGTAAAAATCAATGTTTAGCTGAACATAAAACAATGCAAATAAAATTCAACGTAGATGCAATCACCGCAGCTGGTATAAAAGATGATTTTACGAAATGTCACATTTGATTTTACGATGTTGTCAATAATACATAACCATTCTACTGTCGTGTGGGTGAAAACAAACTCGGCTAAAGTTCATTGCAACGATTTTATTGCATTACATTACGTGGGTTTCAAATTAAACACGATCTATAATAAGGATTAATGCGTGAAACATCGTTTAACATTCAGTCGTAAACAATTATCTCATGCCCGTTTAAGTCATTATTATGTGGGTACAATATTTGTACATCGATTATGGTTTGGAAATTATAATTCAGTTTGGCGTTTCGTCTCGAGTCTGCTCCTCTCAATAGTAGAGCAGGCCTGTACTAGTGGACGAGTGTGTATAACAGGGCTGACGCATAGATTCATTCAAAAGACGTTTATTCATAACTAGCTTTTGCCCGCGGCTCCACCTGCGTTAAAAAGTTTTTCCGGTATAAAAGTCCCGCTTTATATTTTTCCGGGATAAAAGTAGCCTATGTTTTAATCCAGGACATTATCTACCCGTGTGCCAAATTTCATCGAAATCCGATCAGTAGTTTTTGCGTGAAAGAGGAACAAACATCCTGACATCCATACATTCTTACAAACTTTCGCCTTTATAATACACTCATTTGAAAAAAAAACGGGCGGTTTGGATTTTAATTCTTTTTTAAAAAAATACGGTACCAAAATGATTTCAATCATTTGTACATGTTACTGGCCGGTTTTAAAAATGCCGTGGTGTTTAAAACAGTACGTTCTAAATTAAAATTTTCGTTTGATGCTCGTTTTTACAGAAAACCACTTATTATCCTACATTTTTGGTGCGAAGTTCCAAAAGATAATATCGGTTTTCATAACTTTTAGTCAATTTTTTATGAATTTATTTCATATTCTTAATTGTCAAAGCTTCATTTATTGCTGTTTAGCTGTCTCAATAATGTTAGAGAAAGTGGTAAAAGCTACCAAAATTATCGCGCTGCTCGAAGAGGGCTGCAGCCAATGCTTCGTGGCTCAGAGGCTAAGTGTGAGTCGCCCGACGACCGAAGGACCTGGCAGCGGTATCAAGACACCGGTTCCGTCGAGAGAAGGCCTGGTTCTGGAAGAAAACCATGTACCCAACCACGGGATGATCGTTTTCTTGTGAGTCGCGCATTGAGAAATCGCAAGTCTCTAAGAACAACCTCGAAGAAGTAAGAAATGTGCATATTAGTCTATGGACGGTCAGGAGGAGGCTGCTCGCGGCCAATATACGCAGTCATCGCCCGGCCCGCGGCCCTAAGTTACTCCGTGAGCACAGAGTTGCCAGGCTTAGGTTTGCTCGAAATTGTGAGTCATGGACTCAAGAAGACTGGAATAGGGTATTGTTCTCCGATGAAGCCAGGATATCTCTGTTCGGTGAAGATCGACGTCGGCGAGTGCTACGAAGACGAGGAGAACGCTTTGCAGAGGCTTGTTTTGAAGAAATCACACCTTATGGTGAGGGCTCTATTATTTTTTGGGCAGGAATAAATTCAATGGATCGTACAGAGTTAGTCTTCATTGAAAACGGCTCACTGACTGGACATCGATACATAACGGAAGTTCTTATTCCTCATGCACAACCCGCATTGGCCGCTTTAGGCGAAGACTCAATTTTCATGGACGACAACGCTCGCGCCCACCGGTCTGGCGATGTGGAAGCGTATGTGCAAGAGGTCGGCATTCGTCGTTTGGATTGGCCAGCTCGAAGTCCCGACCTCAATCCTATAGAGCATGTCTGGGACGTTCTGAAACGATGCGTGAGATCAGTACAACCGGCTCCGCAAACCATCAGAGAGCTGAAGAATGTGATTACCGCGGAGTGGGAACGTATTCCGTAAGCAAGTATCCGGGATATCCTCGCTAGCAAACCCAGACGAATTCAAGCTGTGATTTCAGCTAGAGGGGGTCACACTCGATACTAAACATTTATCTGCTTTTACTTTATTAAAGAAAAAACAAACAAAAATCTTTGTTAACTTTTACTTCACGAGCATATGCACTACTAGCGAGCATACACAACTAGTGAACTTTAGCATTAAAACCCATAAATTTTATCAAAATTTTATGATAATACTGACGAAAACGATTATTTGCTTATTAATTTACAAACTTGTGAAAGTAAAACTACCTATAATTATCAAACAAACCAATAGTAACATTTGAAATGGTTCATTGCTTAGGTGCCCGTTTTTTTTGCAAATGAGTTTATTAGTAGGATTAGTAGGATAGTAGGATTCATAACGTATAACGATAATTATACCAATTAAACGAGGTCCCTAACCATCTAACCTAATCAACTGTGATACTAAAAATATAAGTAGTATAATATTCTTCCTTAAATATACGATTTATCTAATTCAGCTATCTTTAAAACTCGTTAAAATCACTGATAAGTAATCAGTATTATGTTGGTGCAAAGGTCATCTGAGAATGCACACGCCATGCGCAGATTTGCATTCAAATGAAGGCTGAATGCGTACACGTTTCACCGCAAACCACTCATTTGGATGAGAATCGACATCCTTTCATACGTATTGAGTGGAGATATCGCTCCACTTGAGGTAAATGTCGATATTTGTATTTACATCTGTTGATAAATGCAGTGCATCCGCTAGCTAAATCCAGAAATAAGCAAATATTATCGTCTATATTTTATTTTGGTTTTATTCATATAATGGTCCAATACAGTGACTAAGTATAACTTACTAAACATAGTAACTCTTGTTTTAGCTAGAAAGGTAGAATTAACAGATATTAAAAAGGCATTATCGTAAAAACTTTATGTTTATATATATTGCCTATTAGGATTGGTATTATATTACCGATACTAGTAACATTTACATACATGTTTAATTGATAGTTTAAGTATGTAATTATTGCAGCACTGAAGTTATTAAGCAATACATATATGCAAAGTAGCGACTACAGGTTATTAATATTATTTTTCAATTATGGCTATCTATTCCTCAAAGCCTGCATCCGTGACATTTCCAGAAGTGTGGTATTATGTGGGAACACAACCAGTGTTCACTTGTCAAGTTAATAATCTAGCTGGTCACCGAAACAAAAGAAAAGAAACATGGCAGGGACTCCTATTTATGCATCAGTTATTCATTCATGCATAGGGTAGTTAACTACTTTTTTTAATACATTTATCAAAAATATATGCCATCCAAAAGCTAACGGAAAAATATGTTTTTAAATGGGCGCAATAGTAAGTAAGATATAAAGCTTTGAAATTTGGTGGAAGTGGTAGCTGTCAAATAACAGCAATACTAGGCTGTGACGTCACCAGGCGCCGTCGGCCATAGCGCTATGTGCGTGCGAAAGAGATAGCGCAATATCCCTGTCACGCCCCCATTTTTGCTTACAAGAACATTTCAAAATAACTGCTTTATTTTTACCAGTCTTGATGTTGATTCCACAGAAGATTTTTTTTTCGTATTATTTTCTGTTACATCCTACTAATATTATAAACGCGAAAGTTAGTAATAATATATGGATGTCTGGATGTATGGATGTTTGTTCCTCTTTCACGCAAAAACTACTGATCAGATTTCGATGAAATTTGGCACACAGGTAGATCATGTCCTAGATTAACACATAGGCTACTTTTTATCTCGGGAAAATATAAACCGGAACTTTTATACCGGAAAAACTTTTTAACACGGGCGGAGTCGCGGGCAAAAACTAGTCTAAAATAATGTACAAAATCAAACATAGGAAACTACCCTATTCCGTAATGTATACTTCATATGTTTTATAAAATATGTAGATGAGAAGTAGCCGAGTGAAGCATTTTCCTCAAACACTCGCACCAACATAAAATGTACTTGTGCTGTCAAACTAGGCGATAATAAATAATAATATAATAGTGGACGATAGCCTAGTTGGGCTAGGCGAACCGGCTTCTATTTCAAAACGTTAATTACGTAGGGTAATTATTCATAAAGTGTTAATATATTTCATCAAAGGTAAATTCCGCTGCATTTCATATTCATTATAAATTAATTACGTGTTACCCGACAGGGTCGTTGTTATGCAATCAAGTGTACGCAAGCGACATCTACATAGCTGCTGCGTGTGTTGGCTACTTATTGTATGTATGTATTACATAGTATGTAAACAGAAGCTCCTTTATTGTGCCACGCTTTGAAGGATGGGCGAAACCGTAGTAAACAATAGCTAGTTGATGTCAGTGCGTACAGTATCTGAACCAGTGACTGTTGCCACTGGTTTTGAGAATTAAAAAAAGATGATAAAAGGGTAAAAGTAGCATTCAT
This sequence comes from Lapara coniferarum, assembly GCA_949316025.1. Lineage (NCBI taxonomy): Eukaryota > Metazoa > Arthropoda > Insecta > Lepidoptera > Sphingidae > Lapara > Lapara coniferarum. The sequence goes on along the minus strand of OX438922.1, from coordinate 28,319,526 downwards.
TATTTTTGATTACAAAACGTACCTACTGATAGCCGACAGCACACCGAGAACTTAGAATGTGGAATAGAAAAGCAATTCGCAAACTTAGTAACTTTGATGTTTGTGATTGATCGAAGACCAATACGTCAGTCACGTGTTAGTCCCTCAACCAATCCCAATAAACCGAAAGCTATTCCAAGTCCACTGTTCTCTTTTTGAAAATATTTAAAAACCAAATTTTAATGAACTAATAAGTATTTACGCCGTTCACAAAAGGGTGGTTGTAATCACTTAGGGCTAACCCTAAGTGTATCGATTGGTCGTTTATTGTGCATATTAAGATGGTCAAAGGCTGTGACTTAATGGATAATAAATTAATATGAAATATATTCGGCGTAATTCTGAGCCATTACAAGATGATGTCTAATCAAAGGAAACTGCTTTAATATTTTACTCACTTCCTATATTAAAATGAGTGTCACATTTGGCGCGCGCTGTTGGTTTGTGTTGGAAGATGTTACGGAAATACACGATGGCTTATAATATAAATTACTTAATATTACGTATGGTAAATATTTGGCAGGCGACCGGTGCCACGTCTGGTTCAGGAAAGTGTTTGAATGAAAATATGGATGAATAGTACCCGAAAGTAATAATGAAAGCTAATGTAGATATTACCTTTATTTAAAACCGAGCAGGCACTATTATCGCCTATTTTCAAGAATGTTATAGTAGTTATATTATAAACTTCTTGCCTATTTTAGTTTTCGAATGTTTTGTCTTCTTCCTTCAAACTCAATTCAAATTTCGTTCGAAAAACAAAACAGGCCGTTATTGTACAGATGTAGTCATACAGCCAGGTCATTGCTTGATATCTGAATTAGCAGAAAATCAATGCTGTGCCGTTGTATAATTGAGCACTTCTATTTTGCGTTTTTTCATAAAAAAAGTTTTTAAGTTTTCTAAACGTGGCGAAAAATTAAGAGTTGTGCACTTTTATAGCTATCTTAGACTATTTAACCAATGGACACGATATGGCAATAATGCGCATACAATTTTTTCTGTCAATCCTGACGGGGGGCGAGGTAGGGCCGAATATAAGGTCGCTTTTTACACAATAACAGCCAAAATCGCAATTTCTGTGGAGCACCGCTTAATATCATCATCGTAGAATGTAATGACAGCGATCGCAAGGCACATTTTTTTTATATAAAAGTATATGACCGGCTGCGCATTTATGACCAATGAAGGCTTCGCCTGGCCATCCCATCTCCTTGTTAAATGAGCGCTCTAAGATAGCTATACGTTGATACATTTTAGTGTATGTTAGTATTATCTGTGTAGTGCTGGTGGCCTTGCGTGCGCATTTGATTACAGTGTAATTACATTTGTAATCTGTGGTTACGCAGAATTCGTTTAACTTGGGATATCTTGATCGGTCATGTTATTAGATAAATTACCTACTGTCGGTTATTTTGTTTCGGTATTATCAAGCGAATGCATTTTGTGCTGCGTTTGTACTTACTGAAGTTTTCAGAAGTGATTTGGGGTGTGGTCTGTTAGAAGTCATTTTTAATGCGAAATGAAAAAGGTATCTCTATGTTGGAAAAGTAATCAGTACTTACTTTAAAGAGGGTTTTAATTTAAAATTTGTTTTATTTAAAACTTTTAAATACTATTTATTTAATTATATGTATTAATTATTGTTTATATGAAAATAGTAATTTTTGAATTTTGTGTACTAAAATCAAAACAAAAAATCCTACCAGATTGTACTTGTTATTAAATATAAAAATATCAACGCCCGAAACCTACCAAATAAGCTAATAACTTAGTAAGTAGGAATTAACCCATACATATTATAGTACGTAAATAAAAAAAAAAACCGCATAAATGAAAGAAAAATTATTAAATATTCGCATTATTATCGACCAATGGAAGTTTTAGCCGATAAATACTCTAACTCAGACAATTTTCCATATAATTACGATTAACATATCAAGATATTGTTTGTGAACGCGCAGACAATATGGCGACTGATAACGGGTTAATGATAACAAATAATTAGTGATATCTCGTGTCAATTGAATGATAAGGGTTAAGGGGCTCAGATGTCACGTACGTAAATACGGATATTATATTTGGTGAAGTTAATTTTTTTTGACGTATAAAGATTTTTTAAATCTGGCCAGATAAAATAATATTTAAGTGCATGGAAATCAAATTGAAAACTTAAGTAAACAAAATATATACTTATTATATTTTGGTGGTAAAATATGTGAAAACCAAGTGTAATATTATAAAGAAAAAAATTGTCATGCTAAAATATCAATTTATAACACACTAGCTTTTGCCGGCGGCTCCGCCCGCGTTCAAAAGTTTTTCCGGGATAAAACTCCCGGTTAGTATTTTCCCGTAATAAGAAGTAGCCTAGATCCTTCCCAGGGTCTTAAAATATCTCCCTACCCAATTGCATCGCAATCGGTTCAGTGGTTTGGCTGTGACAGCTCCACTCTCGGGAAAATTAAATACGGGACAAAATTCCCGGGTAATGTTTTTCCGGGACAAAAGTAGCCTATGTTCTCTTCTGGATCTCGAACTATCTCTATACTTATTTTCTTACGGTTCCACTCGCAGAAAACGATTTTCCTGGGATAAAAGTTCCGTTTTATATTTTCACGGGATAAGACGTACCCTAGGTCCTTCCCAGGGTCTTAAACTATCTCCCTACCATCGAAATCGGTCAGCGGTTTAGCCGCAATGACTCTCGAGAAAAATAATCCGGGATAAAAGTCATTTCGCAAACGCTTTGAGAGTTTAACTAAACACCTGTAAATGAATAAACAATAAACATTGTAAATTGTCACGTGCCTGTACATATGTTATCGCTGCTGTATGATTTATGAGTGGTCATTTGCGTAAGTCTATGGCCTTGACAGTTAGTAAACAACGCTATTGTCATGATAATATAGATTCTGTATTGGGTGGTCCTTATTGGAAATATTTGGCTTATGTAATGCCTCGTAATTCGGGTCACGTAGGGTAATAAACTTGTGATATGTTTATGTCGCATTTTTTTTGGCGCGAATTAAAGTTTGTATTTACGTAATCGATTTAAGCCACCTACGAAGAATCATGAAAGTGATAATGGCAATCGCCATAAAATATGTAACATATACAATAATAAACATAGTACAATATTTACATTACAGGAGACAATTTACAAATAAAAATTATGGTTATACAAAACGTAAATTATTCGTACACTAACAGACGATAAACAGATTTCAGAAAATCTAAAAATAGCATGCATTTGTATGACTATTGTTTTTTGTTTTTGTCTTCTGTGTAATTTACCAACTGACAAACATGATTTTGCCAAAATAATTTTCAATACTTTTTGCCGAATATCTTGTTACTGTCGATATTATAGATAATAATATGAAACAAAATTATCCCAATAACACTATAAATATTAATTTACTTCAAAGTTCAAACGTACCACAAAATATAAGATACAAAACTATTCTTAAAATTGCTGGACCAATGTTGGATAATTGACGTTTGAAGTACATTCTAATCTAAAGTCGGTTAGCTGAACTTTAAGTGGAATATGAGCAACTATTTTGCATTATCAATCGCTCAAGATGCCATTCTCAATGCTAAGCGTTTATAAGCCTACGATTAAGTCATTATTAAAGTAATAGAGTGGGTTTACGAGGTCACGTGTAGACAATATCTTAATATTCCTCATAATAGCTTGTCTTTTACTTCGTCAATTAAATTGAAGCTTGTTTCTTATCTTTTTCGAAATGTTGCGGTAATCTTTTTAATTAATATATGCAACTATAGCAACATTTGACGGTGAAGAATCTGGTTTGATGGGCTCTTGTCCATTAAAATCATCATCAATCATTACACATTCTAATGCATTACATCAAGACTTTATCGTGCTACCACAAGACCGCGTCGCTGTGTCAGATGTGCATTCATAACTGATAAGTCAACTTCCAAGGTGTCCACCTCCTCCCATTAAGTCACGTGTCACGGCCCATGTTGGAGCGCATGCCAGCTGCCGATGATTTAATATTAGATGATTAAAGCTGGCCAGCTCAACACATTATCAGATTTTTTTAATATAGGTACGTTTTACTGGCCTCTTATGTATTCCAATTTTAAAATAATGCAGTGTAACAGCCAGTTTGTAATTTGTGTTTAGTAGCCACATTACAAATGTTTAAATTTATGCAAAAATAATAAAAACCTTTAGCCATGTTACTAAGACATATTGTATTTTTGTTTACAAAAGTCCCGTGGAAGCGTACGTAATCTGAATATAGTTTCCAATACTGCATTAGATATATGAATCCACTGGCATGTCCTAACGAAGTCTCACCGGGGATATCTTTTACATCCCTTGAAATCAGTGTAGCGTATAGTTACAATCGTTCCGGCTAGTTGGTTGTAAGCTAAGTGGAATGGATGAACCTCTAAAGTATTTACGACGAATCGTTACTAAACTGATTTATAAAAAGTGGTAGAGTTTGTAAGGTGATTCTTTGCGGTAGCTTATTTCTAGAACTGATAATTTCAAAATTCTTTTATTGATTAATTCTGCCGTAAACAAAAGCTGGGGATTTTGCGGTAAAATTTCGATGGTCTATCTATAAAATATTTCTTGTGGGTAGATTGTTACTATTCCTAAAGATGTAACATGTATTTATATGTATGTAAAATACGGCATTCATAATAATATATCATTTATTTTCTATAAAAATGGAAACTTTGTGTTACAATAATTTGTATCCTAAACTAGATTCCGCCCTTGTGAGAGACTGGTGCCTGATGTAGGTTTTAGAGATGCATAAATGAATAGAAAAATAAAGCAACTAAAAAATATTTTTGTGTTATTAAATTAACTTCCCCGTTATTTTAAAATAATTATCTCTAATAGTTATTTCCCATGCAGCATGAAATATAAAGAGCAATTTAAATATTTTCTTTAATTAATCATGTAATCGCAGCAGGAAATGCACTTGAAACAATTCAACCTTTTTAAATGTCATGAGCATTAGAAATGTGGTTGGTAATGAGAGTGCGTACATTACCAGTTCGCGGACTAGAGCTTTGATTATAATGACACGCAGGGTCTGGACGGTGGCAGGTGCTGTCAGGATATCTAGTATATTAAATTATATGAACAACATAAATACCGGAGTTTGGATTTTTGTTGATTGTACTAGGGGTGATCCTATGTTTGACTTTATACGTTATGCTATGTATCAATTAACGGTTCTATCTTTACTTCGTGACGGTAATAACCATGAATAAGAAACCTTTCTGCGAAAACTGCACTAAAATTGGTTAAGAAAGTAAGTAGGTCCCCTTGTAAGTAGATAAATGATAACATAATCTGGGCGGCATATCTTTAAAATAAAAATAGAAGGAAAAATTACCGTTGCCTTTGAAGCATGCGGGGATGAGGGAAATGAATATTTTTCTGAGGATTTTTTTAATGGCATTCTGACAGTAAGTACCTATCTGTACGTCTCCATCACTAAATTCAGCTATGCGAAAAAAACTGTATTCCGCACATGGCCGCATCTGTTGAGATCACGTTTCGTCCGAACAAATTAATGTTAACGCTGACTCAGTCTGTTGAAGCCAATTTTGATATTAAAGCGGTGTCAAGTTTCAGTTTTGGCTAAACTACGTTGTTATTTGATTATACTTTATAAGTATGTAACAACCTGACTACACACAGTGACGACAAATGCCGTACTCTTAAATTCAGTGGACAATAACTGTGCTCTGTCTGCCCTTTTCTTCTGGGATAGTAGGTGTAACTGTGTGGAAATGGAAACAAAAACTATATACAATTTCCTGTCCTAAAGAGTTACTTAGAAATTCATAATTGCCTGTGAAAACAATGACATTCACAAATCTTCTATCACAAATCTATTATTGGTGGTAGGACAGGTAGGAATAGTCCGTTTGGGTTGGGTAACTCCGCAATGTCTATTTCTACCGCCAAGCAGCAGTATGCATGCACTGTTGTGTTTCGGTTTGAAGGGCATTGTAGCCAGTGTAACTACAGGACAAAATGAGACTTAACATCTTATGTCTCAGGATGACGAGCGCACTGGAACGCCACACAGTACTTCGTAACTTGAGGTGCTGGATGGTGTTTCTAATGTTTATGGGTGGTCGTATCGCTTACCATCAGGCAAACGGCATGCTCGTCTCGTCATTCGATGCCATAAAAAAATCTTACGTCGGCCGCAGTGACGGGCTTTAACACTTATGTACGATGGTCGCTATCCGAGCAGATATAAAATATGTTTTATCACCAACAAAGTTTTAAGGCATATGGTAGTGATAAGAATCTGTGTACTATATTACGCTGGTTATCTTGTTCCACTCTATAAATGGTAAGAAATCAATTTTCAGTGAAGTAGCTTGTGCTCTTATTGAATTGTGTGGGTGAATTGGTTATCTAAAATGCCTGCGATAAATGTGAAGGTTCTAATAATACTGTTGCATTTTAACTGCATCAGTGGCGTAGTTGTATTACGGTGCGAATGCAATGCTGAAGTCTCGGGTTCGATTCCCGGGTCGGGAAAAGTGATGTAGAGTTTTTCTAATCTGTAACTGCCCGGAGTCTGGAATTTGTGCCCGATATGGCGATAGGCTCGCCCCCTACCACATCATAGGACGGAATAACGGCGAAAAGTGGGTGCACTAGTTTTTTTTTTTTTTTTTTTTTATGGCCATCTTCGGCTCATTAGGGACGGCTGCGGGCTTCCTCCGACTCACGTCTAAGTTGTCGTCCGCAACCGCCCCTGCGCGTACCGCGTTTTTGCGGTCCTTTTTCCTGTTGCGGGGGCTCAGAAGCCCCCGAAACATCGTACCGTGTCCGCCTTTTGCTGTCCGAGGCAGCGTGAGACACGCTGCCTCGGACATGTCCATCACGGGGGCCACAGAAGTTGGCTAGACTAATGGGTGGGCGGCACGTCCCGCCCACCCGTGACCCCCGGGTGCACTAGTTGCGCCTTTGCCTACCCTTTCGGTGATAAAAGGCGTGAGTATGCGTTTACGCGCAAAAATATCTATTTGCCAAGACAATTCTTGTCTTTTATCGTTCTACGTTTTTTTTAAATATGTCATAATTATTGTCTCAAAGACTTGAAATAGGAATGATAATATTTTTGTATGAACGCAGCATTGATGTATTAAAAAACCCTACATCAATAGAACACAGTCATTGATTTCATGCAGTCTTTAGTTATTAAGGTTCTTAGGAGTAACATAATTATTAGCTTGCGTGATAAATAAGTTTGGTGGATAGGAATTTAAAAGGCATAACTACCTCATATGGAGGTTCATCATCATCATCATCATCAGCCACATGACGTCCACTGCTGAACATAGGCCTCCCCCAAAGATTTCCAGATGGACCTGTCAAAAGCGGCCCGCATCCAGCGCGCTCCTGCGGCCCTTATCAAGTCGTCTGATGAGATTATAAAGGACTAATATGAGTCTCACTGTATTCACGACTGCTTTCATGAAAACGCTCACTGAATGCATGCACTTTTCGCTTGCCTCATTTAAATATAGTTATAATGTCTAGTTTTCCTCAAATATTTTTCAGAAGTGTTACAATTATTTTTAAAGAAATAGTTGTCAGGCGATTATATCTTCGTCACAAAAACCTCTAATTATTCGTTGACAACGCTAACTGGGGCAGAAGGTAAACGTACTGACAGAAATATTGTATTTTTTATACATAAATATGTACATAGGTACTTCTTCCGATGTTTTGTATAAATAAATGGTTTGAGCGTTTAGGATTTCGTTCTTTTTCTATCTGCACTAACATTGATTCATTTTTAAGTATTATATAGAGGTTTGAATGTTCATGAGGTAGTTTCTCTGCAGAATAACTTTCCTTTTCTTTGTCATTTATAAAGAGTCACAATGATTCTCAACAAGGGTTATCTTTTTATATTTTTCGGACCTTTCTCGACTTTTATTATTATCATCAATATACAAGTAAGCGGTTAAAATACTAGTTAATTGGCCTCATATAATGTTATATACCAAATTCCTAAGTATATTGTGTAATTTATATTCCGTATACAAAAACTGTTTTTCAGTAAGTGCGTGCAGACATAGTGCGTGCAACTTACACATTGACTCAAAATAACACAATTTAAATACAGAGTTGTAAGATAAAAAATCTACCTTTGATATAATCTGTGGACGAATAGGTTATTTGCTGTATATTTACGTCGTATCACGCCTATGTGCCGTAGTGTAGGTAGAGACCATGTTTTATAACTCTACATGATCTTTATATACTATTTTCGGATCATTTTACTTCACTCCCATCACTTTGGAGTACTTATACCATTTTTATCAAGCCTTTTAGACTTTCACCGGTGAGCAGTTTAAATTATGAAGCATGTCTTCGATGAAGTAAAACAATACTACTTCTATATTTAAGTCTAAACCCAAATAAGGTTTTAACTCTATATTTGAACTCGTTTGTATTGTAAACTCTAATTTAATGTACTGGGTAAATTTGTTTAGTTAAAAGACTCTTTATTTAATTTTATCTCTGCCTAACACAGCCCGGCCTAATGTAGAATGCTCAGTCCTCGTATTACTGCTTTGGTAGTACCTAAATTTTATTACGTTTTACATATTTCTATATAAAATGTCATATCTGAAGATTAAAAATGAAACCACTTAATTGGGAATATGAAGGCCTATGAGGTCCTAAGTTTGACTCACAGACGAGGAAAAGGAAACTAATAACCTCAATAGCAGGTGTCATTATGAGATTAAATACGTACGAGGTAGACGACCACATACATTAATCTTAATCAATTGATACACGTGAACGTTCCTTCACAGGATATCAGGGCATTAACCGTACAATTGATCGGAATTAGTCGGCTTTACTACCGGTCAAATATTATCCAGATGTGGGAAGCAGATCTTCGTTGATTTTTGACATTCGGTACAAACGGGAGATAAAGAATCTAAAAATATTATACTGTAACGAGCAAGTTGCTCGTCTGTTGGAAAGCATGATTTCCAATAAGCTGTAGTTCCACTTGGAGCAAATCACAATCATTGTCAGTCCTCTCGGGACCGTGAAGACTGCAAAATATTCAAGCGTCGAGAGTAAAATTAAAAACTATTTTATTTCGATACTAAAAGTTTTATTTCGCAAATCATCATACAATCACTATCCTTAAATTTTCATAACGTCATGAAATTCTAGACAATTTTAATAATTACGCTATCTATAATATCTCTCAAAGGAAAACACATAAGTGGTTTCTAATCTTGATGGATGAATATCTCGAATTAATGCTTCTTCTAGTTACGCTTGTCTCAATTAGGAGGATATATCTGTAATCTGATAACACTTGTGACCTTATACCCGCAGAGTTTCTCTTGTTTCTAGTCATATCTGATATGTCGTTGCTATCCGTGTTATGGCAACAAATTGAAAGCCATGGCCTTCCATAGATCAAACATGGCGGTAAATTCTATTTTGGTACCTAATATATCACTAATTCTGCTTGACTTCGATCAACAACTGACTCGAAAGTGATGTTTCATAAATGGCAATTTGCCTCCAGCATTACTTACTTTTAATAGAAGTCAAAAGAATGATTACAATTTTCTATAAGCACTCATATTGCAAGATGAGTAATGAGTCATACGTCAATAAGATATCTTATTTTATGCTCTTCTCTATTAAAATTATTAATGCAAATGTTTGTAAAAGTGTTTGGATGTTCGTTAAAAGAAAACTCAGAAACCGCTGAACGGATTTGGATGAAATATGGCTGATAAGGCTGCCTAGAAATAATGACCATCTTTTGAGTACTGACACTACCAATAGAATTGTCTGTTACCGTTCTTCAATAAATTGACTAGTATGAGGGTATTTGTTCAGATACGAGTAATTTTCAACTATAGGAAGCAGTACAACGAAAACCACTCCGCAAAATCTTTATGTAGATTATACACAAATACATTTAGTTATTAATATGACCTTCTAAAGTGTATATCAATTGAATGTCAAGCCCGAAATAAAGGAAAACAATGCAAGGAAACCCACTTATCAGAACATGATTGCTTACGAGTGATTAGTATGAGACACTAGTCTTTGTGACCACATGCGCATTAATAATGTGGGCGAAGTCAATAATAGTGTCCACATACGATTAGATTTGGTATCATGCGACCAATTCGTCACGCGGTACAGTCTTCACGCCACAAGATCGAACCGTACCATGCGACGTCCAGTTGTATGCAACCAAGTTTGATGGACAAGCCATCGAACCAGCCGTACCAACAATAATAATAATAATGTCCATCGAACCGTGCCCCACACGATGCGATATGGTTCGATGGCATACCATTTTAATGGTTCGGCTGTACCAAATCGCATCGTATGTGCTCACTTTTAGACTTGACTGCTTTACTGACTGCTTCAGTGGCGTAGTTGTATGCAGTGACTGCAGTGGCAGGGTGTCGGATTCGATTCCCGGGTTTGCCTAAATGATATTGGGTTTTTCTACTCAGTATCTGCCTGGAGTCTGGAAATGTGCCTGGTAAATGCCAGTAGGCCCCTTTCCTATTACATGGGACGTAACATAGCTTGCGAACTGTGGTTGTGATACACCTCTGCCTCAGTAGGCAGTAAGTAAGTATCACGCCTTTTTCCCTTTTCAGCAGTCTGAAAAGGGAAAAAGGCGTGATACTTTGTATGTATTTAGTTTACTGATGATTTAGCTATGTTTTGTCCAGAATTATCCCGATCTATATTAGGGTCCCTCTTTCTACTAATGTCTCCACAATTCCCGATCTCGAATGTCTTCCACTTTATTGTTTTGTTTTTCTGTCTTTTGAAATAGATTTATCAGCAATAATTCCACAGTTGGAGTTATTTATCCGTTTAGAAATGCTAAGTGTTTAATGATTGGAATATACCTACTTCGAAGTGCGTGTATGTTTTGTGATTAAGACTTTATCTAGCCTCAGAATTAATATCTATACAAGCTTTCGGCTTTGTTGTGTGATTGTGCAACTTGTTTAGGGAATAAAAAGAAAAAATGAAGAAAACGTAAAATTTTTCGGGAATAAACAAAAATACAGAAATAATAGTTGCTATATTTTCTCATTATAATCTGATACAAAACAAGGTGTTATGTATTAAGTTATTATTATATCCAGCGCTTTATTCGCATCTGTTCGACACGGAGTCCATACTATATGACCAGCTCAGATCTGAAAGATAGATAAGCCATTCATAATATTAATTAGTGATGCCAGTTCATTCACCTTCCTGCCATGGACACCAACGTTCCAGGCGCGTGTCAGTTTTAATTGTCACGATTTTTTGGCAGTTAGCAAAAAAATAGTCGATGTACTGACAGACAGCCTGCCGCCTCGAGTGGACTCAACTCGCAAAGTGAGATTAATGAATCGTTTTTGAAATGTAGTTGAGTGATTGGTTTTAATTACCTCCTTTTGGATATTAGTGACAAATTTCGGAGTGTGAACGTTGTGGGAATTTTTAATGGCTTTGGGTCATGATTGTTTTTAACGACCATTTAAAGTTTATTTTAGTTCCGAGATTTTTTTATTTTTTACTCGACTACTACAAAAGGAGGATAAGGTAATTGTACCTAAAAGATATTTATTATACTGATCATAGACCACTTTGTTCATTCCAAAGTTGGAAAATTATTCAAATTCGCTCAACAATAATTTTCTTGTTAACTATGAAGATGTTATTGTGTTCAACACAAAGCGTTCTTTAAAACTTATACAAGTAGCCCAACTACAATACCTTTGACAAGAAAACTAACAAAGTTTTGTTACGGTTGAAAATAGTTCGCTTGCTACCTGTAGAATTATCACTTAAAAAAGGTTTAGAAAAACATTTTTGATAAAAACATCTGTCTATAATTTATTTGTTATTTATAATTTGATGCCTGCCTCGGTGGCGTAGTTGTATTACAGTACGACTGCAAAGCTGAGGTCTCGGGTTCGATCCCCGGGTCGGGCAAAGTGATATTGAGTTTTTCTATTCAGTATCAGCTCGGAGTCTGGAATTTGTGCCCGATATGGCGATAGGCTCGCCCCCTATCACATCATGGGACGGAATAATGGCGAAAAGTTGCACTAGTTGCGCCTCTGCCTACCCCTTCGGGGATAACAGGCGTGAGTGTATGTGTATGTGTGTGTAAATAATTTGAATTAACATGTTATGTTATTTCGGCTTTCTTTAGTATTTTTGGGGTTCGTATGCTTATTGCGAATAATGAGACTCTTTCAATCATAGATGTGGTCTTTGGTTATCAAGTCTAGATGCGTTGAAACATTTCCATCTTCAAATATACATTCATCTAAAAGCCGTGACCGATTAGCTATATTATAATATTCTACATCCATAAACAGCTAACTATAAACCTCAAACATTTGAAAGCAGATAAAAAACTGCTAGCTACAAAAATTTTAAGGTATTTTCGGGGTCAATATCCCCGGTACACTTGTTCGATTTGTAAATTATGAATAGCGGCTGATAGAAAAAACGCGACATGGTAGACAGCTTGCCGCCTATGGTGCTGAAGTTCGTCGACCCTCATTGTATTGAAGATATAAACTATTCTTTATCTCTTATCTTAAGATGTGACTGTGAATTTGAGTACGTGAAAGTCTTGTTATATCTATCGATGGTTTAAAGACTGCAAAGTCTGTTCTATTGGGTAAATACGTACTTCCATCACTGCTACATGTCATCGTCTTGAATATTAAAGCAGGTTCATTTTTGATAAAGTTTTAATTGGATTAAATGACGTGGATTTTTTTTGCAGTCGTCAATAAAGTTAATAAATAGTCCAGTAAATTATATTATCAATTACAAAAATATAAATTATGATTATAAAAAAATCTTTAAATGAATCATCATGAATATCTTATAAATAGATTATTTGCCACAATAACTCCAGAGGATTATCTATATTATCTTACGAGACATTTTTGTTTTTTCTGTTCACGTATTCCAATTCAGCTTTATACAACAGCAACATGTATTAAGCCTTTAATAATTAGTCAAAGACGAAGAAAATGCATAACTATTTTTCTTTTCTGCGTGTTAACATTATTTTTTATTTCTTGATGTCATAAGGAACGAGCTTGCTGCTATTTCAGACACAATATTCTTACCTCTAGCAACTCATGTATTTCGAAAACTACACAGATTTTATCCTAAATATAGATAAATTATAACCTATTTCATGTCACTGCAGTATTTATTCGTTTGCATACGTTTTGGAATGGCCCCGTCGTGGGGGCACCGGGTCGTAGAGGCAGTGCGTCCTGTCTTTGCCGAATGGCTGGACAGGCGCCACGGAGCGGCAACATACCGCCTGACGCAGGTGCTCACCGGGCATGGCTGCTTCGGTGAGTTCCTGTTTCGGGTGGTAGGTGTAGAGGAGTCGGCCGTGTGTCACTATTGTGACAACTGCCCAATGGACACGGCCCAACATACGTTGGAGTGTTGTCCAGCCTGGGATGAGGAGCGCAGCGCTCTCAAAACAGTCGTCGGAGAAGACCTCTCGCTGCCGGCCGTGGTCGCTTCCATGGTCGGCGGCCGGGAGGCCTGGCAGGCGGTGGCCCACTTCTGCGAGGCGGTCCTCTCGCGGAAGGAGAGTGCCGAGAGGGATCGCCAGCGCAGTGGTGATCCCTCCCGCCGCCAGACGAGACGTAGGAGGCGTCGGGTGGACGACTGACCGACGTCTCCCGCCCTGTGGATTGGGGGCGTTTGGAGAATTCCACCACGGTATCCCCTGCCTGTCGTAAAAGGCGACTAATAGGGGCCTCCGGGGGTCACGGGTGGGCGGGACGTGCCGCCCACCCATTAGTCTAGCCAACTTCTGTGACCCCCGTGATGGACATGTCCAAGGCAGCGTGTCTCACGCTGCCTCGGACACCAAAAGGCGGGCACGGTACGGTGTTTCGGGGGCTTCTGAGCCCCCGCAACAGGAAAAGGACCGCAACAGCGGTACGTGCAGGGGCGGTTGCGGACGACAACTTAGACGTGAGTCGGAGGAAGCCCGCAGCCGTCCCTAATGCGCCGAAGATGGCCGTTTTAAAAAAAAAAAAAATACGTTTTGGAATACTGGCATCTCTCCGAAGCGTTTATAGTTTCTGGTATAAAATAGCTGTTATAAATAATGCTGTAAAATTGTTCACCGTAAGTTTCTGACGTGACACTAGCTTAGTCGGGAATAAAACGGTCTGCAGAGACGGATCTCCGCAGGTTCAAAACCCAAGGCACACACACACACATCTGACTTTTCGAAGTTACGTATGTATTGTTTATCAATTATCGTTTTCTTAACGGTGAAGGAAAATATCATGAGGAAATCGACATATCTAAGAGTTTTTAATAAGATTTTCGAAGTCTATCAAGCCGCACTAGGAAGACTTAAAGCTTTCTCAGATACAAGAGGCCTGTGCCCAGCAGTGGGCAGTATATAATACAGGGCTGATTGCATTGCATTGCACTAAACCTATCTCCATTTGGAATAGTTATATTTGTACATGTGTAAATAAACTATCCAATCTAATCTAACGCACGTGTAGGGTAAGCTTTCCTCTTTTAGAATTGTTTCTTAAACAGTAGTGGTGTTCTCTATTCAGAAGGAGTCGCATAAGTGCAACCTTCCATCTAATTTATAATTTTCATAAAACATGTCGAGGGGGGAAACGCTATTTGGCTTAAGCGACATTTTTTGCGGTATAACGTTATATATTTTCTGAATCAGAAGACGATAATGAAAACGATACTGATTCCAAATATGTATATTACTTAATACCCCAAAAAATGTGACTTAAGCCAATTAGACTTTCACCTCTTGATATAATACATCAAAAACAGCTCTACCATTCAATCCATATGCATAATTTTTTGTTTCAGCTTTCTCAAGGTTGTTATTGTTGAACTCAGTTATTTGAGATGTGATGCTCTTATTTAGCTCAACTTCTACAAATACACTTCGTTAGTAAACATTTGTGACCCCATTCGTGTCGGAAACGGGTACGTAATTCTCAGAAACAGTTGTGTTTCTACAACAATTTGAAATACAATAATTTTCCTCTCAACTGGTGTTTTTGTTTTTAATTTATTTGTTTTATTATATTTGATTGTGGTTTGCATAATCGTATATTTGACTGCGCATTACATAATATTATGTATGCTCTAAAGAAGCATAAGATAACATATTGAAGTTATTACTTGTCAGTACAATTCACTGGTAAAAATGGTAAGAACAGGTAAAAAAATACGAAACAAAAATACACATCACGCCTGTATCCTCGAAAGTAGGCAGAAGTTCAACCAGGATACCCACTTTTCGCCAACTGTCTTCCGTCCCATGATGTGATAGGGCAGAGTCGTTCGCCATATCGGCACTAATTCCAGACTCCCAGGCTGATACTAAGCAGAAAAATCCAATGTCACACACTTAGAAAAGGTGTAAAATTGGATTAATAACAGTTTCGTACATGGATAATTAATCAATATCGAGCAGGAGTCGTAATGGCTCCGCACAAATTACTTGTTGCGTAGTATTATTTCGTTGATATGTGTCAATGACCTGTTTGAAATATTTGAAAAACACAATTTTTTTTGCATTTACCTCATGCCTATTGCTTGTGCTAGTTTAATTTTACAAGAATTGTTTTCCTCAACTTATGAGTCATTGTTCAACTGCTAGAATTATCTAATAAATTTCATAGTCATCAACTGTTGCTATTTACATCTATGTTGCAATAAATTACGTGCTATACGTATAAAAATTTAATCACGTTGATCATGAAGTTGTCATTAAATTTTGTCTCTCTCAGATTAGAAGTTCTGTGGCAGATATTTTTTAAGCACTGGCCTATAGCTACTCTGAAGATTGTCAGTTCTCCTTCTTGAATTGCAATAGAAAATAAACAGCATAGGTTTGAAAAGAGAAGCAAACACACCAGATGGCCTAACCAAGATGCTTTTCTCCGAGCGGTAACGCTAATAGAAAACAAAAAAATATACGGGAATGATTAATCATATCCATAAGTCTATTGCAAGATATGGCATACCCATACATAATATTAGCATTAACAATTGTACAACGGGCAGCTGTCACAATGGCACACACAGCCGACACCTTCCTACCCACGATACGACACAATTACTCACCGAAACACCCATGCCCAGTGAGTACCAATCGAAAAGCTGCCGCACTGTGGCGCCTATCCAGCCAATCTACAAAGGCATCTTGGCTTCGACTGTAGTTATAAAACGAGTGAACATACGGCAAAGTGTTTAGCATTCGAAGCCGTCAGCAGACTTATTGGCACCAGATGTCGGGCGCATTCGCCTTTTCTTAATGCCAACATCTAACACACAATGGAGTTTCCCTTTATTACACATTTAGATTTTATTGGAAACTTTTGGTCGTGTTGTTTTTGATGTGATTCTGAGTGACTAAGAGTTGATGTGACAATATTATTGAAAGTGTATTAATGGTATTTTTCACTTGTTTCAGGTAAACATCTTTGATTTCTACGTTTTCCTGATTATCTTTAGGTAATATAGAATCAAAAAAGATACTGATTCCAAATATATGTATAATTTAATACCTCAAACAATGTCGCTTAAGGCAAATAGCCCTACACCCCTCGATATGATATATCAATGTCTATTTTTATCGCCAAGCAGCAGTGCATGAACTGTCGTGTTTGGGTTTGAAGGACATTGTAGCCAGTGAAACTACTGAACATAACGCGACTTAACATCTTATGTGTCAGGATGACGAGCGCAGTGGCATGCCACACAGTACTTTGTAACTCAAGGTGCTGGATAGTGTTGCTACTGTTTGTGGGTGGTCGTATCGCTTACCATCAATCGAACAGGATGCTCGTCTCGTCATTCAATGCCATATCATTCGTCATTCAATAGCAGCTCTACCATTCAATCCATATTATGCATATTTTTTCGTTCTATAGTCAGGTCGTTATATTTATCCAATTCATATCGCACCAGCCGTCATGGCGGCCGACGTAACAAAAGCAATTAATTAGGTTTTCATTGCTTACAATTCCCTCGCGGAAGACGGCGACCGCATGAACTATTCATAAGTGCAGTATAATTATTGTTGATCGTTATCTTTAGGTACTTTTTATCACGTTTGCTTTGTTGGTTATTGATATAGTGAATGTCGAGTTATATTGAGTGGTGCATTTCCGTAATATTTAATACAATCGCTACTATGTTTAGACGTTAGATTACTAATGTAAGCGTTTTTCCTCGCGAAAAAAGGTTACTAATGTAGTTTTTTATCTCACGGCTATTCAAGGAGAAATCGGTTTGGTAAAATAAGCAATCTCTTAGTTTTTATGTAAATCTATAATTTTTTATTATATCCAATAAGAATGAATTTATATAGCTCCGTTTTCTTATTGAATGCCATAGCTTAAATTCTTAAAAAAACTTCATACTATGCTAGACCATTAAAATAATACGTTATTATAAATCACTGTAGCAATTGAATAGCAGGCAATATTGTTGCACAGACCTCGAGTTAGTACTGGCAAGAACCAAAAGCATTTTAATAACTCCAATTGACAACTGGCGAGCGAATCCGTAGGAAAAAACCCAGTGCTCCGCAATATATTGTAATTAAATTCATTGGAACGATAATAATTGAGATTCCTTAGACCTGGATGAGGCGATTATGTTTTTTCCATCGTATACATTTATATACGAGATAACGGTACCCTTAAGCATTATAAGTATAAAGTAATGGAAATATTGAGAGAAGAATACATTTTGTTGTATTCCTTTCTATTGAATGACTATCAATTTAAGGTATCAGAAGTAAATATACGTACATAACAAACCGTTATATAAATTCATTTCAGTCTTCATCTATGATTATGCTTCCATGTAGTTATCAATTTGTATCGAGTTCTAGGAACATAATAACATTCAAAATAATTGCAGTTGAATAGTACAGTTGGAGAGATGTTGTGATCAGCACGGTTTACCGTTGTTGACCAACTAGTTTTAGCATCGTAGCATTGTGTACAGTTTTTTGTCTTATAACATTATGTTATTTTTTTTTTATTTTTTTATTGTAAGAGTAGTAACAGCTTTTTTTACAATATATCTTAATAATTCTTCAAAAATAATTTGTAAGCCAATGACAACTACTCATTTTACTTATAATATAAAGAAAATTACAATTCAGACGGTTTTGTATTATATATATATTATTAAATGTATAAAATAATGCTAAATAAATGACGATAAGATGACACGCACATCTACGAGTTGAACTTATCATGTATAGATATCATATATATACTTAATATAAAATTTCAATCATACAAACATTAATAATTATATATAATATACCAGTACAAATATCCGCATAATAATATGCCACATAGGTGTATTAGTTAGTTAAGGTTATGTGTATGTGTGTATGTGAATCGGATATTATTGTGATTATGTGATAAATAATAGGTTAAATGTGTTTGTAAGGTCACTGTTGCTTGAACAATATGAAAAAAATATATTTTATAATTCAGTCGCACTATTTCATTACCCTACGGCGACGGAAGGGGAATGATTTTATTTTTTACGCAGGCAAAGCTGTAACAACACCTAGTCAACTATATATGCACATCCATATTTGAAGCAGTAATCGTAGATTTAGGTAACATCAAGTAAGATGCAATAGACAGTATATTTCTCATAACGTGTACAACAGTGAAGAAATTAATTTAATTCTAATGGCGACTGACTTGACCGTCTTGGTGGAGTTGTGTTACGGTATGACTGCTATACTGAGGTCTTGGGTTCGATCCCCGAGACGGGCAAAGTGATATTGGATTTTTCTATTCAATATCGGCCTGGGGTCTGGAATTTGTGCCCGATATGGGCTTGCCCCCTATCAAATCATGGGACGGAATACGCACCGCGAAAAGTGGGTGCACTAGTTGTGTCTCTGCCTACTCCTGCGGGATAAAAGGCGTATGTATGTGCTAATGGCGTAGCTAACTGGCTATTTTAAAAGATTTATTTGATTTGTAACACAATATTTTGTCGCCACACATTTTTGACTGCAATTCAACTATGCAACGCGCGATAGATGTTTAATCCTATTTATTACCTAAAAACATTCTAGAACTTTTTATATCGTCTTGTATAGGTCGTCAAAAGTCGTAATGATTCTGAGAACTGTGACGTCACATCGCGCGATCACGTCTGCCCCTGATTTTTCTTTTTTATTTGAATCCATGGTCATTAAAAAAGTAATGGAATACTTGTTGAATGATTAACGGTACTGATACATAAGGAGATACGAGATTTGAAATATAAGTCTAGAAGATTATCACCCGATATTAAGTATTAAAATAAGACTTGATTTTTAATAGGACTTTATATTAACTAATAAGTTTTATATTCTCCATGGTCAAATACTGGTGCAAACAAAGGACATTTATTTTACTATATTTCCGTCCCATACTCGGTGGTGCCGTGCCCGATAGGAAAACTAGACAGTCTACTCCATCAAGCACGTAAAGCCGTTGGTCCTGCGCCTGATCTCTCTCCGGTCATGTCGGATTGCCGTCTCACCGGACTATGAGAGTGAAGGAATAGCGAGTGCACCTGTGTATTGCGCACACACTTGTGCACTATATGTCTCCTGCGTACCTGACTGATCTCCGTTGAGATTGGCCGCCGTGGCCGAAACTGGCTGGGAGGATTTCAATTACCATCAAAATATCGAATATGGACATGGGAGTACATTTCTAATCCCTGCAATTTTGCCCATTTATAGAGAAAATTCGCATCATGAATGTTTTTATTATCGCAAATATCGCATTTTGAATGGTTTTCTAATCTTGAGCTAAGTAATAACAGTTAACAATCACTTAATAAAAATATATCAAGCTAATTAAGTGAAGTTAACCTTAACATGTCAAATGAAAACAGTACTGCCAGTTATTATAAATAATGTTCATGTTTGCCGTCTATCCGGATATAACATCTCGTGTTATGTTTTGTATTATAATCATCTAAATCATCATGTCCGTCCGTACGCTATTGTTAAAAACAACTGCTAATTCCTTTGACTTTGTTTTTGGAGTCACTCATAATTAATACGACAAAAATATGTTTGATATCAACGTGTATTTTGTAGTTGTATTTATCAAATTTAATGTACTAAGGTACTGCTTGTGTTTGAGTTAGAATTAATATATTCATGAAGTTACTGTTGATCCAAAGTTTGGTGGCTACGAAACTTTCCGTATCGAATAGATATTGTTATAATTACCAAAAAAAAATGTTCTAAATTAACTTCAACAAATGCCAATCGCTCATACATAGTTAAAGGGAACACAAGTGTAGGTTTCCAGGAAACTGCGCGGCTCCATTCAATGCCACGCGGAAATGTATTGCGTGCATTATACACGACCCGCCATTTTATCTGTGCAGAATGGACAGCTCGAATGGTTTCTTTGTGAGAATGGGATTGCAAAAATGTGAAAACTGAGGATCATAGTGAACGTTTTGCGGTGCCGCTAGATGGGTTTAATGAGGTGTGTGTTTGCAATAAAATTAAAATTGTTCATATTAAGAAAGGCCGTGGAGGGAAATTCTCTAAAGTATTAGAAAATTTTACTCAGAATATACGAACATTTAACTACTGAACATAATGAGACTTGACATCTTATGTCTCAGGATGACGAGCGCAGTGGAATGCCCTACAGTACTTGGTAACTCAAGGTGCTGTATGGTGTTACTACAGTTTATGGGCGGTCGTATCGCTTACCATCAGACGAACGGCATGCTCGTCTCGTCATTCTATGCAATAAAAAAAAGATTGTTACAATAATAGTTGCCCTCTTTCTGTTTTTCGTTGATAGTTGCCGAAAAACTTACTCGAATTATTCCCGAATCTCGATCAGCCACGGCCAGTTATATCAATATTTGTGAAACGGGTTATGTTTGGAAGGCAAATATTCTTCGTATGGTTTGAAAAAGTAAATGTTGGTTTTGTGGTTACCGTTTGCAGTCGTATTGAAGCGTTGTACGCAATCATCATTCATTTTAATTAGAAAATCTAACATGATTTTCACGTTATTGTATCATCACAATCTATTTAATGTTTCTGTATCTACTTCTAAGAAACAGCTAATAATCTCTACATTCTTTCGCATTTATATTAGTAGAATGACCCCATAAATACCTTCAAAGTTACTCGATAAACTATCCTGTACCGTGAACCGTATTTAATTCATCTTCGTATTATCTGAATACTATTAATGATCATGTCACGTCGACTACATTGCTAAGAGCTAAGTCTTGTAGCGGCGCAAACTGATAGCGTCAGATGTTACTTGTGTGGTTTATTATATACAATATTCTAAAACGATGAACTTATTGTTCAGACACAGAGTTATCAAGAATTGTGCTGTGGAATTCGTTATGCTATTACACTAAGATGAAAAATGATAAAGTCATTCGCTTCCTTGTGAACATTTTAATAATGTTTTTTGTGATTATCGTTGAAGTGTTATATTTCTTATGATCATCCGCGCACGTCTTTTGCTCGATGGTGGATGTCAAAAGCAGTAAAAAAATCAACCATAATTTAACCCAAAAGAAATGCCCTGTACAGCATAGCGCAGTTCTTTTTCTTTTGAGCACAGTCTGTGCCACCACCCTCAAACATAATATGGTGTCTTAATGCGTAATATTTACACTCACTACAATGTCCTTCAAATAGAAATACATCAGAATAAAGCTGCTGCCTAATCTAGAAGTAATCTGACATATAAGAAACTACTCAGTAAATTAAATTGCACGAAACACAACTAACAAAACTTATTAATTGAATGTATCTTGACTATAAGTAAGTAGGCTTAGGCGAACATCCGCCCTGTGGATTGGGGGCGTTTGGAGAATTCCACCACGGTATCCCCTGCCTGTCGTAAAAGGCGACTAATAGGGGCCTCCGGGGGTCACGGGTGGGCGGGACGTGCCGCCCACCCATTAGTCTAGCCAACTTTTGTGACCCCCGTGATGGACATGTCCGAGGCAGCGTGTCTCACGCTGCCTCGGACACCAAAAGGTAGACACGGTACGGTGTTTCGGGGGCTTCTGAGCCCCCGCAACAGGAAAAGGACCGCAACAGCGGTACGTGCAGGGGCGTTTGCGGACGACAACTTAGACGTGAGTCGGAGGAAGCCCGCAGCCGTCCCTAATGCGCCGAAGATGGCATTTAAAAAAAAAAAAAAAAAAAAAAGGCTTAGGCGAACATAGTATAAGTGCAACTATGTTCGCCTAAGTGATGAATAAAGTATTTTATTTTTTGTTTTATTTTACAACTAATTTTAAACATAAAGGATAAAAACTACTAATAACTTATTCACACATTACAACATTCAATGTTTAAGTATGCATCACGCTATCAGTCAGTCAGCCCGTCGTTGGCGGTAAGTGCCGTCAGTCTGTGCATTGTAATGGGGGCTATTAGCTGCAATATGTATCATTGGAAATATGACACTCAAGGAGGAACGGATGTATTAGAGAGAAACGAGAGAAATGGGACCTAGGAAAGTTTTAGTTATGCTTGTCGGTTTTGCTAGAAGTGCAATAAAGAAAGTTATCGACGAATACTTTGGTAATATAGATATTGATTTAAATGATGTCGTAATAAATGAATACTGACAGTTTGGCCAATTTTGAGTATGTTATTAGCTGGCTTTTAGGAAGCACATTATATCCAAATTCCTTCATATGCAATAGCTATAAATACTGCATAATCTACAATAGGAAAGATAAGATAATTTTGTTGATATATTTTGACGCGCTGTTTCACTACATGATATTATGTTTGTCGATATTCTACGATATCGGAGCTCTTTTGTGGGAATCAAGAAACCATCGATCATTGCACAGATTTTCCGTCAATCGATACATCTGCGTATTATTATTTGATGTTTTTTTCTGATTTATGTTGATTCGATGCTTTATTATTGAAATTGATTTCAAAGTACCTAATAGCTAGGGAATAATGTTTATTATCAATGAGAATGAAAGATAAATGAACATTAATTATTTCACATACAGTAAGATGTAACAAATCGTAAATTTCGTAGTTAGACAATCAAATTTTCTTATGTTTTTTATCTGTGTATATCGAATGGAAATTTTATCATTTCATCGACCTGTGGAAATTTTTTCAGTCAGCTCAGTGTATTCTATGAAATAGATTTACGCATCAACAAATTTTTGAAATTTATTGTTGACGCTTTTTCTGTTTGAAACCATAAATTGTATTGATGATCCAAGCATTACTCACAATCATGGAATCAACTATAAAAATTTGCCTTATCTGAATTTTACACCACAGTCATCCATTAATGTCTCAGAATGTAAATATTTGCAGATCTGTGACGCGGGACGCGTCTGTTACTAATTTTGTACACGATTTAATTAACACAGTTTTGCACGTTGTATTTTTGGTGCGATCGAAATTATCGCGAAAGTGTAAATAATTTCTGTGTGTTTATAAAGGAAATTTTGTTTCTTTGTAATGGATGCGTCAGCGATGTGATAACTTGTTATGTCGAATATAAAAGGTCCATTAAGGATGTTACATAAAGTGGCAAAAAGAAAGTTGCAATTGCCGTTATCTTTAGCAACTTCTAAAATCTGGATATTTAGTTTTATTGTTTGGTTACAGAGAATTATTTCATTTAGGGAACGTAAGGTTGATAAAAGATCTGAAATTCCTAATGACGTTTGAATAAAGTCCAGCACTTAGCAAGTTCAATTGAGTATGAGTAATGCAGTTCTAAATATAGAACCTGCTCCATATTCCAAAGGTGATATAAATCGACTTGTACCATGATCTTACAATGCACTCCATAAACTGATATGAAGAGTGGAATTTCAATATAATACCGTTAAATGGCCATAACTTTGTACTCAAAGTCGCAATCGTAAATGTGCGTTGGTTATATTTTTACGATTTTGTTTACTACAAAGCTGTTTGAAAAAGATCTTTGTATCGGGTTACTGGGAACTGTTTGGTTTGATGCTTCAAGTACTAACTACACGTGTCCTCGCAGTAAATATGAGGTACTCGCAGTTGTTTACATTGCAGGGCGCAATTCTGAAAGAATTGATGTCAAACGTAAACAGTAACTTGATTTGTTATGGTCTTGTTTATTGTAGATAAGTTATGAGGGAAATGTTTTATACGTTTAGTGTCATGGTTCCTTTTTTTTTGCTATTTGTATACTCAAGATGTTTTTAATAATTAATTGTGCGTATCTTTATTTACGTCATGATATTTTTCATACATTGTTCAAGTGTAATTTTATGTCCAAAAATACCTTTTAGTGGACTCTATAGTATTAAATAAATACAGTGATGTCATTGAGCAAATTTTAATGTAATGATATCATTATTATTCAAAATAAGTCTGTAATATATTTAATTGCAATGGCACAGTTCTGTAACTGTCTCCTCACTTGAGAAACTTTCCACTATTTACTTGAATTGTGAATCACCTTTGCTGTTGGTTACTGTGTCATTTTATTTAAAGTTTCGCCTTCTTGTATTCATGGATATATCTTCACCTCCTTTTACAAGGGAATGTAAGGATTTCTCAAGGATTTGTATCTGCAGAATTTATTTATAAAGGTTTTTGTCTTACTATAAAATGAAAAGCTTATTATACATCTTATTCTTATTTATTTATACATATATTATATACAATACCATTACAGCTATACTAAAGCGGTGTTGTGCAAAGCTATTTGCTAATTGGCTTCAATACACCTGTAGGCCACATCTGTGAATTCCTGCAGGTAGATAGCAAACATATATCCACGTTCTCGTAAATAATTTTGAGCAATCGTATGGCCCGCGACAAAGGCAATATGTATTTGTTCAACTCTAGATTTTTTTTTATACATCCCAAGAAATTGCCACTTAAAAAACAAAATCTTAACCATCACGAAGTTTTATTGCAAGATAACATGTTCTGAAGTAATAATGCCTACAGCCGTTATCGCTTTTTTGCGCGAAGATTACGAACTAGCTATAACATTATCTAGTTTCCTGATAATCCTCATGTTATGAACCTCATCACTTTACACGCTTCCTAGAACAGCTAATGGTGGCACAACAAGGTGGATAATAAATTCCCAATGGATAAATACCGCAAGGAATTCACATGGGACCTTTTTTGTCTACAATGTTGCTCTAGAGACGTAATAGATATATTGTTTTAACACATTGTGTGTCGAAAATGTGCTACTTTCAGTTACGGAGCGCCTTCAAACAACCTTGTTGTTAATGTAACACATTAATTTTATTACATGCTATTATTACGTAGAGTTAATTTGGTTTTTGATACCTTTCTTTGTTGTATTTTAATTGTTAACAAATGATTAATCTGTCTTTATAGTAAATTTTATTTTTAGTGATAAAGCATGAGTCTAGATTTAATAAAAAAAAAATTGATAACGTCAATCAAAAATAGATACCTACTATACATAGGAATTAACAAAAAAAAATTGATGAAAAAATACCAAAAAATTAAATCATCAATGATCTTAAATATAGTGTCACAATAAGTGGCCAAGGCAGACATTTTATGATGCCAATTAATTAATTTGACGTGCTTTTGAAAAACAAAGTAAGTATTGTTTCGGCATCGGCAAAAATAATTAATTGCGTATTATTCAAGTGGTTGCAATTTGTTCAACCAATACAAAATGGCCTATGTAAGGAATGCTTAAGGTGGAAAGGCATGAAATTCTAAACGATTGTTTACGACGTATGAGCGCCGATATCGTTGTTATTTTGCACACACGTGGACGGAAAACGTGAATGATTGATGTTTTTAACCGACTTAAAAAAAGAGTTTCTGTATTAGAATCGTATGTGTCTATGTAAGTTTGTACGGTCGCGATTTTCTCAAAAACTACTGATCCGATTTGGATGGGGTTTTCGTTATTCAAATGTTTTAAATTACGTTTAATGTAAACGAACGCTGATTTTGAATCTCCAATGTTACTTTATCATTTGGTCATAGTTGGCCCTGTTTTCTAGCCTCTAGGTTGTTGATACATAAATTGTGTGCTTTATTGCTTGGTGTCACGCGAAATAAAACAGGTCGAATATGTATGGTTTTTTAAGGAACAAAATTATTTTTTCTTTATAATTAATTCTTTTGGAACTCTTGAAATTCCATTTTTCATTCACTGCAAACGCAGAGGTATCACGATCGCAGTAATTTTTAAAAACTATTTTAAATTGATAAAAATCACCAATAGCCAAGGGAGAATTAGATTGCTTTTATAAATATTTGTGATCCTGGTATGCTGTCAGTCAACGGCATTAATAAAAAGCATATGTAATCCACATTGCATTGGCTAAATAGCCGCATATCACTAGGCCGTTATAGATGACCCCGCCGCCTGACCATTTTAATTGCTAAGCAGGTGTTTGTCTTGGTAATTTATAAACTAAAATCAAGGTAAGTTTGAATAGCAATGCCGTTCTATATATCCTAATTGCTGCAATCATTGTTTTGTGTCACTAATAGATAATTAAGTGTGAAGAATTGTTTGGATTATCAGAGGTTTATAGAGGCAGATCAATTTATTATAGGATTTTCGAGAAAATATAACATCTTATAATTATGATATTTATTTCAAATAGAATAACTTTAAATAACCATTATTTTTGAGTATTGGGTTGTTAGAATTCTTTAATAATAATAAATCGATGACATTTTTGTACTTTTCATAATCTGCAAAGTTGTTTTATCTACATCGGCATAACTGTAATTGTTTATTTCTTGTGGGTTATTAAATTGTATATTATCTAGGTCTTAGGTCTATTGTTATGGAAATATACTATTTCAAGTGTTTACAAATAATATTGGCTGTTGTTTACATAGTAGAAACGATGCGACGATTTAGCGATTTCATAATTTACTTTGCTTACTCGAGGAGAATCATGTAGTTTATATGTAAAGTATTTGAAATGTTATTTTTTTTGTATTTTTGCACAAATAAAAATTACTTTAATATTTAAAATTCTCTTTAAATAACACGTTTTATTTATTTATTATGTTACACAACCTACACGTCCCAAAACAATGTAATAACGATACATTGATTACGAAAGTTCGTCTGAGTAGGTTGTAGGTATCACAGCTTATTCGTTTCTGTTGCTAAGCTAGTGTGCACTATGCATGCATTTGTTTTGCTCATTGTGAAGGGCTTCTTATTAGTGCAATTGTTTTACATTAATATCCAATATCTCGTAAGCAATACCATGCAGTATTGTGTGATTCAAAAGACAGGCGTAGTGTAGACAATCAGACTTTCACTTCATGGTAGATAGAGTTATCTCACGCATGCAGCGCATTTTGATCTTGACACACAAATATTGTATATGATCTATAAGTACTATGTTTCTTGTCCTTAAGTTTATATCTAAAATATTTTTTAGAATCTAGACATCGCTTTAAGTTACGTAGCGACGTACGACAGTCCTTACATTTATGACGTCATTCAGTGATTGAGAATCTATTTTTGATTCATTTGCTCTCGCGTGTTACATATTACTTATTATAAGTCTGATAGAAAGCGTCCTTGTTCCATTATTAGATTTTATTGCATTCATTGTTAAATAATTATTGATTTAGAGCCAATAGGTGCGTGGTGTGTTCATTCGGTTCGTAAACACGGGCGGCAGTTTTGGAAGCGGAAAATCACTTGATATTAAGCGCCAGATGGAATCACGCCAGGATATGTCGCATTACGATCAACTTGCTACAAATGGGTCATTAGGTTAACATTAACGCTCTACCTTTGTTATTTAGTATGTGCCTCGGGTGGTTTTATTGTGTAATTTTTCACGAGTTTCGTGAAACACGGCAGGATATTTAGTAGAGGAATGTTTTGGAATTGTTCAGGCTCTGTAGACAAGACGCCGTTCTACAACCGTTAGCGCCAGTAGAAATGAAAAAAAAAAATGGAATGACAACCTAACTAATGCTAGCGGCAGAATTATCGGTCCGATATGTCATTCCCGTACATTTTCTGTTTTTTTTTTGTTGCTATTGATGAATGTAGAAAAGCGTCTTAGCTACAGCCCCAGAGCAAGGTTAGACGATTAGTTAGTTTTCGTTACACCAACGATTTCATTAACTCAGTAATAGCATGGGTATTAATATAGTCCTGCTTTAAGATAATCTAAAACCGTCAAAATTAGAAATAGAACCAATATCCTTGTTTAATTGATGTAATATGTAAAACCACAACTAAGTTTACAAAGCCAAACAGATAGTTAAATAGTAAACATGCGTCCATTTCCTGTCGTAATAGTTTATTTCTAATTCTGACATAAAAGCGAATGAAACCGGCTATTAATTAAAATGATCGCACTTTTTTAATACGGTCCCGCTGTGGTATCTATTGGAGCCGCTCCAGAACTGGAAACAAAATTAATGGGACACGCTATATTTGGAAAACATAAATTTAATTTGTCTTGTAATAAATTTAATATATGGAACGAATTTTCTTTGGGGAATTATTGTGATATGAAGCGTGGAAGAAAAAAATGCTCAGATGTAAATTATGCAATCTCTATTCAGAGAAACTAATTCGATGTATCTGTCTATTGTTCCTAAATTTTCACTAAGAAGTTTTCTCAGTGATGAGACTTAAAATATACGATTGTCCAAAGAACCAGAATAAAATAAACATTAGTAAATTAACACTGTAAGTAAGACTGTCTCGGTGGCGTAGTTGTATTACAGTAAGACTGCAATGCTGAGGTCTTGGGTTCGATCACCGGGTCGGGCAAAGTAGTATTAGATTTTTATATTCAGTATCATCTCTGAGTCTGGAATTTGTGCCCGATATGGCGCTGGGCTCGACCACTATCACATCATAGGACGGAATACAAACGTCGAAAAGTGGGTGCACTAGTTGCGCCTCTGCCTACCCCTTCGATGCTAAAAGGCGTGAGTGTGTGTATGAAGGTAAACAAACGTTATGTAACTATGAACGAGTAACATGAAGAAAGATAGAGATAAAGTCACCCTGCACGTGCTTTATAGATACATGATGGTAAAACGTATTGCTAAGCATTGAACGTAGTTTACCTGCTCTGAGTTAGTTTGTAACCCGTAGTTATATAATATTGAATTTATGTTACTAGGTATGCTCTATTAGTGAACATCTTTCCAGCATCGGTAGATATGGACTTTTTATGGACAAATGATCAGGTAGGAGAGACAAGAGTGATGGGAAATGTTGATTATGTCAAAATTGCACTCTCGCATGACAAATAAAACCTGGAAAAAGTACTCTATCAACAAGTGAGACAATAAGTTAGACTATTTTAAATTATATTATACTTATAAGATCGATTGTGTAACTGTTTGTTGTCCTAAATATATTTAAAAAAAAGCAAAAAAAAAGTAAGCACTAACCCTAGCTATAGTCATTAATGTATGTTTTGATTGTATTCTGTGTGTGTCTTAAGTAAATTTAAAAAAAACACCTGAAGAGGAGCTTGGTGTCATTCATCCACATTGCCCATAGTGATTATACCTACGACTTGGAACAAGTCTCGGAAGATTAAAAAATTGTAGATGTCAGCTTGACATGATTGTTTATACTTACGGTAAAAAATGAAAATCGACTTTTGCAAGTTTTATTGCTAACTGTATAAAATATTCTGTATTTAACAAGATAAAGGCAGAGATATTACAATTTGAAAATTACAAAATTAACCATGTTATGAAAATCGTTATCACTGTATCTACTTAAACAATGAAATCCATTTATTGTTTATATGAACAAATACAATTCAGTACTAACGTTCTATTATCCTTGCGTAAGTAGGGCACCAACGTTTGGATCACTGGCTCCAGTCTCTAGATCCCTTTCCGGGTGCAGGGTTCTTTCGTTGCCAAGGGCTTGTTGGAAAGGGACGCCATCATTTACCAGAGAAGGACGAATGTAAAACAAAGTTGACCCTGAAAGTAAACCCGACCTACTGCTGATGGATCAATACTTCGAGACAAAGCCGTCGGTGCGTCGCCTGGTTACGTGAATTGTGGTTGGTGGTTGCCAATTGCGATGTTTTATGTCATCATAATGAAACCTTATGATGTGGTTCATTAGGAAGAAGCAAGAAAGTGTGAAGTCATGGTGGTAGCATGTGTTTATCCCTACAATACATCTTTTGTTGAAGTAGATGTTATGAGGCCAGCCATTATTTAAGATATGGAAAATCAATTGATCACAGATTACGTTGCAAGTTCGGGTAACGTAGTATTTTATAATATTTTTACGATACCAAAAACCAAACCACGTATGAAATCTATTATAAAGAAGGAAAATGAAATGTTTGTAAATAAAAAAGGACGGATAAAAAGGAAAAAAGGATAAATCGTCTCGTACCCAAAGCTCAGCAAAAATATCCTTTAAGTAGTGTGTAAAGAGGACACGTATCTAAGGGACAAAATGAAGGTACCAGTAAGAATCGCTGAGGTTCTTTGTGCGTGTCCTATATCGCTCAAACAAACAAAGAAGACATTGCCCTCCTTTCGAAGTAATATTACACGAACAAATAAGGAATCTTTCCTTAGCAACGCCCTACTTTCTGTATAACTTATTGAATTTTCATGCTGTTATTGAAAGGGACGTTATTTGTAAATATGTACGTCCTTTTATTGGGATATAGAAGTATTTTTAACGATGTATATTTTATCGGATCTATAATTCAAAACGTTCTCAATTGAATATGTTTGACGACAAAAACTACAATGAACTATTAATTATGTACCAACAATTCTGTTGAAAATATCAAATGTGCGACATTGGTGAAAGTATTACGTACTTACTTAATATTTTTTCAAATCAGTAATTGATGGAACCATTCTTGTTTTAAGATAAACTAACTATTAGACTCTTAGGGCGGATAGTTACACGGAAAGTGTCGATCGAATCGACTAGAACGATTATACAGAGAACTTTACAATTTAAACCCATAGTATCTCTTAAGAATGATTCATTTCATGCTATTTTTCTGTAATATTGAAAACAGTTTTTTACAACTATTAAGTTGTTGTATTTTCACAATAAAACATGTAAATAGTGAACCTATAATTCTTATTTTTTTTACTGTGACATAAGTCGGAGTTGACCTTCGATATCTCCTACCAGACAAATTACGAAACATATACACTACTAAATCACTAATTTTTATATTTCAATACATGTTTATTTCTGGCCGAAGAAATATATCTTCTAGAATAAAAAAAAGACTGTTGAACAACTTGCTTTCCTTTTTAATCCCGTAACATAATAATATAATACCTTTCAAATACCAGCTCATGATTTGGAACCGTTATAATGATAAGCAAAAAACTGAAACAAAAAATGTGATATTCCCATTTCTCGTCTCCCACACGCACGCTACGTTCTCTCAAAGGTATAATATTGAAACAACTATTTCAAGTATTATTTTATCGTGCCTTTGTTTATAAATAAATAGCTTAAATATTTTGATACTGCTTGTAGATTTGAGTTAAGAACATTTCAAACAGATTATGAAGGAAGATTTTGATACTTTAATTTCTTTTAATAATCAAGTGCCTGATGTTTTACTTAAAGATTGATGTACGCCACTCAGAAAATAATCTTAATAAAATAGCAATGGATATTCAAATATAACGAAAAGTATAATCATTAATCATTTCATTCATTGTGACCTAAACTAAAAATGTTTTATTTTGAATGCTAAGAAATTTTGCTAGCCTTTGCAACGTCTCTTACCTAGGTTATTCAAATCCAGCTGTGTAATTCTAATCTTAACGTAAATCACACGAAGGTAACCCAATTGTACTAATACAGAAAAAAAACTTGATCCCTAAGAGATGTTATTAAGGAAGATGTCACGTAGCTCGCATATAATACCAGCAAATCCACGACGAAGCAATAAGATATGCACGTCAGGTCCAATTTGTTCTTTGCAATACTTCAGAGCATCTTACTAATATTATAAAGGCGAAAGTTTGTAAGTATGTATGGATGTTTGTTCCTCTTTCACGCAAAAACTACTGAACGGATTTCGATGAAATTTGGCACACGGGTAGATCATGTCCTGGATTAGCTACTTTTTATCTCGGGGAAATATAAACCGGGACTTTTATCCCGGAAAAACTTTTTAATGCGGGCGGAGCCGCGGTCAAAAGCTAATATTTTCATATTTTGTAATTTTGAAGATTAATTTGCAACCATAGACAATATTATGTCTGTCACTATTTCGACGACTGCCATTTTTTGTTAAATTACTTTTGATTATACAAGGTCATTTTTACATTACGTTACTAAATGAAACCACATATTCGTTTATACCTCTGCTAACATTGTGCCAAAAATCATCAATGAATAACGAATACTTTCGCCAAAAATCCCGGTTGTAGTATTCCATATTTTTGTTAATTTTGTAGTTTAGTGCGAATATGGCGTGTGCGTAAATGTATTTCTGAATGAAAGTGTAATGTTGCTGCTGTGACAAATTCTCCTAGAGCAGACATAGTGGAATTAGGGCGTGTAAACTTAAAGTTACTTTTTATTGATATTTATTTTGTTCGAAACTTACACTTTTTTATTTTACATCTATTGTTAAAATAACTTAATGGAATACGACATTTTCAATGAGATAAGTATGTGGATTCATTTATTAACGCAATGTCAAAATGACCCTGTATAACTCATCCAATCGTTTTAGTTGATGAGATACAGGATTTTAAAAGGGTTTTTTTTTGTTAGGTCTGTCGTATCAGGTATGCAAGGGGCCGTTTGTGGAGGTACCATCGCAAAGTCTATTTCTTAAGCCAAGCAGCAATATGCAGGCGCTGTTGCGTTTCGGTTTGAAGACCATTGTAGGCAGCGTAAATACTGGGTATTATGAGACTTTAACATCTTATGTCTCAGGTTGACGAGCACAGTGGAGTGTCACGCAGTACCTATTTTTGTAATTCAGAGTTCTGTGCGACGTTTCTTGGGTCGTATAGCTTACCACCAGGCGAGCGGCATGCTCATCTCATCATTTGACTGCAAAAAAAATGATTTTTTTTTTATGGCATCGAATGACGTGACGAGCATGCCGTTCGCCTGATGGTAAGCGATACGACCACCCATAAACAGTAGAAACAGCGTTCAGCACTTTGAGTTACGAAGTATTGTTAAGCATTCCACTGCGCTCGTCATCCTGAGACATAAGATGTTAAGTCTCATTATGTCCTGTAGTTGTCACACTGGCCACATTGTCCTTCAAACCAAAACACAACTGCATGCACACTGCTGCTTGGCGGTAGAAATAGGCATTGCGGTAGTACCCACCCTGACGGACTCTTACATATGAGAGACCTACCACCAGTACTTGTGTAGATAATTCAATAATTATATAACTTGATCTTGACAAAGTAAATCTCGCGACAAGCTTTTATCGCTACATAGTATTAAACAAAGTTACCCACCCAGACGGACTCTTACATATGAGAGTCCTACCACCAGTTAACCACTATCTTCCGTAAAGCATAGAAAATTGTCCTTATTTTATCCTCCAATCAGTTTTTTATGGCATACTAGCTTTTGCCCGCGGCTCCGCCCGCTTTAAAATGTTTTTCCGGTATAAAAGTCCCGCTTTATATTTTCCCGGGATAAAAAGTAGCCTATGTGTTAATCCAGAACACGATCTACCCGTGTGCCAAATTTCATCGAAATCCATTCTGTAGTTGTTGCCTGAAAGAGTAACAAACATCCATACATTCTTACAAACTTTCGCGTTTATAATAATTAATACTAAATTGCTGGTCACGTGTCAAAACAACTCTTATATGTATGTGTGCGTTTCTACGTGTTTTTATTTCACGTTGGTTAGCGCGGTGTCACGTTATACCGACATAAACGTAAATTTTTATTGTCTCTATGATATTACATGTCCTAGGCTAACATTTAAGTGCTATTTTATCTTAACTTGTTGTGTTTTAGTCTTGTTACTTACATCGCGTCGTAGTAATATAGGTACATTGTTTCGACTTGTTGATTATGTTTTCTTTTTTTGGGTTTCCATTAATAGTATTATTGTTTATTGAGAAATTTTAGTAAAAATGGTTATTCTGTAAATGATTAGTAACGGAACCATTGTAGGCCCACTCAATTTTAAATTACTTTATAAAATCGTTGCTTGACGAAATAGAATGAAAAACTTTCATTAAATTGCAACATCATATCATTTTATATTATTTTTAATAAAAATCTAGCAAAATAACCTACTGTAGTTTTACATTACAAAACTATAACAATCGAAAACCGGGCTTTCTTCGGTCACTTTACCTTACTAAAACTTAATATAAATAAAAAAAAAACAAACATAATGCTTTGTTTAAGTTGAAATGGAATACAAATACAAATATGTGTGGTGAGTCTGACTTTTATAAGTTAGTCAAACTTAAAAAGTCAAAAAGTCTAACTCTCAAACATAAAATTGCAAAAGCTCTACTAACAAAATTTACACACACACACACACACTCACACTCACTCACGCCTATTATCCCCGAAGGGGTAGGCAGAGGCGCAACTAGTGCACCCACTTTTCGCCGTTATTCCGTCCCATGATGTGATAGGGGGCGAGCCTATCGCCATGTCGGACACAAATTCCAGACTCCGAGCTGATATTGAATAGAAAAACTCAATATCACTTTGCCCGACCCGGGGATCGAACCCGAGACCTCAGCATTGCAGTCGTACCATAATACAACTACGCCACCGAGGCAGTAAACAAAATTTAATTTAGTTAAAATTTCGGAATACACTAATAATAACTAGGTTATTGTTTGCCCCAATGTTTTTATTCCGCCATATCTTCATATCTTAAGACTTGATACTTTAATCATCATATCATTCGGTTAATTGATAAAACTAATTGTTTTGGTATCCATTCTCGCCTCGCGTGCGTTTTGTGAAATAATTTGTTTATGAAAATTATTATCATTACTTCACTGATACTCAAAGGCTATAAAATCTTTTAGTATCAGTTATAAAAGCTTGTCGAGTGATATTTACTTTTTATTTTATTTAATTGAATGACGAGACGAGCATGCAGTTCGACTGATGGTAAGCGATACGACCACACATAAACAGTGCCAACACCATCCACCACCTTGAGTTACAAAGTACTGTGTGGCATTCCACAGCGCTCGTCATCCTGAGACATAAGATGTTTAAGCCTCATTATGTCCAGTACTTACACTGGCTACAATGTCCTTCAAACCGAAACACAACAGTGCAAGCACACTGCTGCTTGCCGGTAACAGACATTGCGGTAATACCCACGCTGACGGACTCTTACATATGAGAGACCTACCACCAGTACTTGTGTAGATAATACAATAATTATATAACTTGATCTTGACAAAGTAAATCTCGCGACAAGCTTTTATCGCTACATAGTATTAAACAAAGTTTGATTAAATTTACAGTTTATTTTTTCTTTTTAGAGCATTTAAGTAAAGGCTTGTTTCTAAATATTTTAATTTTATTTAATTTCAATAAATTTTACTTTAAATTTATTGCGTATGTATAAGTGATCATTTGCTTTTTCAAAATCCCTACACAATATTATTCTTTGTGTCATATCTTAATGCTATTGAGATGTCCTCTAACTGATAGATACTACAACTTCAGTCTCACGTGGCACTAGAGGTTGGATTCTCGTAATCTTTGTACCGTTCTTACAAATATTCTGGAGTCTGAAGGACACACCCGACTGCTTCCCTACGTTTCACGATACATTCGTAATCTTAAAACTGCTTTTTGTTTCCATTTTCCGTAAATTAGGAACTGATCGGTATATTTTTCTGATGTGTAATTGACTCGAGCATTTGGTATTAACCCTAACTTAACAATAAAAACAAAAGTGGTAATGCGTCCAGTTTCGCAAATGCATCACACTACTTCACTCAAACATCAATGTATTTTTCACTGTAATAATACAAAACAACAAAAATATGCACGAAATAAACAAAATATGTGCTTTCCTACAAACAAAACTTATGATACGCGTGCGGGGTAATCCTGCGCAGCCATCTCGTGTGCATCTGTGCAAGTGTAGGCATCAAAATTCTGTCATTATCCTACTAAATAATGGTTTGATATAATAGAGTGGAAAATAAATAAATTACACACGTACTTGCATTAGTAATACGATCTAAAGAACTATTGTCAGCGTGCGTGACAACGTGACAAAAAGTGATAAAATATTGCATTAATTCCGTACACGAGATAAATTAGAATTAAATACAAACACAAAAATCCAATAAAAAAAAATATATATAAATTTGAATTAAGAATAGTGTAAATAAGAAAAAAAGAATATTTTAAGAAAAGCGTGGGGCGCTTATTAAGATATTATCAAAACAGTAATCCTTCTACTCATTATCTGTCAATAAAATATTGACACCTTTGGCTTTTTCTTACAATAAAATCATTTTTTTCTTATTTTCACTATTCTTAATTTAAATATATTTTCTATTTTTTAGTTGGATTTTCTATAAGGCGTGTTTATTAGTTTTTTTATACTATTATTTATTTATTCTATAAAAATATAAAATCATTATTATTTATTTTTCATTTTTTAGTTTTGTTCTACTATTTTCCAACAGATGTCACTAAAAATAAACAAACCATTATTCATAAATTTTTGTCGGATATTCTATAAAAATGTATTTTCAGTAATATTGAATTGTCATCGATCGTTGATGATCGATGCTAAATTTTGTTTTGAAGAGGGTCAAAATCGTGCTCAAAATTTCCGTTATATACATGTATACATACGTATGAAGCTAATACAAGCGTGTTAAAAACATATTTTGTTATCAAATACCTACGATACTCAGAAACCTGAATAGCGATTAGTGTGGAGGTGGCTCGAATAGTCAACATGGCAATAACAATACACGTGCTTGGCATAAATTCCGTCGTTCAAGGTGACCATAGAACGGAACTTTTTTGTAAATGTTTGATTCTTTTTATAAATATTGATATGAGAATTTTGCTGGACTCTGCAAGCTCTGCCTATAAAATTACGTCGTTTTATAAATATTTAGGCGACAGTATTATTGTAAAAGTTTTAAAATTAAATGGCTGCCTCGATGGCGTAGTTGTATTACGGTACGATTGCAATGCTGAGGTCTCGGGTTGACCCCCGGGTCGGGTTGCTGCCGGCCCTCTTGCGCAAAGTGATATTGGGTTATTCTATTCAGTATCAGTCCGGAGTCTGGAATTTGTGCCAGATATTGCGATAGGCTCGCTCCCTATCATATCATGAGACGGGATATACACAGTGAAAGTCGGCGCACTAGTTACGTCTCTGCCTACCTCTTCGGGGATAAAAGCCGTGAGAGTGTGTGCATAATAAATTTTGCCAAAGGAAACGATATCGTAAATCCTGACGGTCTAATCGTTCACTTCGCAACAGAATGTAAACAAGAGCTATTTTTAATAATGACTCAATTTATGTTGAATAACGCTTGTTACGAAGTGATTAAGCAAATGTGTTTAACCTTTAGTTACCACGAGCGTGTGTTATTGTTAATTATTGCGTCGCAATAATTTGGCACAGTTTTGTGGTTTCCATAGCAAATAGTAAAAATTATACAATATAACTTCATATTACACACAAATATTGGATATCAAACCAATCTTTCCCTAATCGTTGATGTCTCATCCTCTCTCAGTTGCCGTCCTGAGCCGAGGTTCGTAACCCGTTAGTGGGTTGCCCTCAGCATGGTCACTTAATTCAAAGGGTTGCGAGCGCCTTCTGCGTTCACCCTAAAGACCGGTGTGGCCAGAAAAGCCGACTCGCGTCAGGCTACTGGCAGTAGGGCCATTAACAAAAAAAAACGGATTTCATTGAAGTATTGATATTGGATTTTTCTATTCAGTTTCCGCCCGGAGTCTCAAATGATGTGGCGATAGGCTCGCCTCCTATTACATAATGGGACGGAATACGCATGGCGATAAATGGGTGCACTTCGGTCCGCCTCTGCCTACCCCTTCGGGGATAAAAAGGCGTGTGTGTATTACATACAAAATAAATATTTCAATATTCACAATCTTGAGCTTAGTATTTATTTATAAAATATTTGCAGCTAAGACAACCTGTTAATACGATACGGACTCAACGGTCGAAAAAAAAAATACATTATAAACTAAATATTCAAGTTTTGCGATACGGGCTCAACGGTCGAAAAAAATACATTATAAACTAAAATAATATTCAAGTTTAGGGAAAAAGAAACCGAAACATCATGTAAACATCCAAGATGAAAGTTCTATTCCTGTTTATATTTTTCCCACATGTCATGTTTGTTCTAAAACAAGGTCCCGGTAGTCTACGCGGTGGCGATAAAATGTATATTTATTTATAAACCGCGCGCGAAATCGCTCACACTGTTGTCACGTGATCGATTCGGCCGAGTTCTATCGGTGATATCGATGTCAATTGTGTATTTTATAAATTTTGTAAAAATATATATACATATATGTATACATACATATACACTCACGCCTGTTATCCCCGAAGGGGTAGGCAGAAGCGCAACTAGTGCACCCACTTTTCGCCGTCATTCCGTCCCATGATGTGATAGGGGGCGAGCCTATCGCCATATCGGGCACAAATTCCAGACTCCGGGCTGATACTTGATAGAAAAACTCAATATCACTTTGCCCGACCCGGGGATCGAACCCGAGAGACCTCAGCTTTGCAGTCGTACTGTAATACAACTACGCCACCAAGGCAGTCTGTTTGTAAAAATATATTGCAGAAAGAAAATGTACATTTGTTATCAAATGTTTATGCAATTTACTATTTTATGTTATAAATTTGGTGTAATTATTTTCAATTTTTTTGGAACGTACCGTTTTAGTAATTCGTGAGTTCTAATGACAAATTTATAATTAAATATTGGTCGTCTTAGATTTCTATTTAGTTGTTTGAAACTGATGCACAACAGTTATTTTAATGAAAAAAAATTAGAGGTACAATTAATCATTGATGTAAAAACCCTTTTACATCAATGGGCACAATAAAGCTTTAAACATGATTTATTTAGGCAAATAAATATTTTCAATAAAAGTGGACTCACAGAACAGTATATCTATCCTCCATGGGTGGACTCATTAAAAGCGAAATGTATGTCACAAGTTTCAACTATGTATTCACACTTGAAATGTTTGTCAACACGTCATCATTTTTTGGTTGCGTACTGTCTTTAAGGATAGAGTACAAAATATGATCTCCATTATTTGCTATAATTAAAACCAATGTGATGTTTATAATATTTTAGAAATACTTTGTCTCTATCTCTGGAAAATTACGTATTTGTTGTAAAAGATATACGGGCGTTTTTTTGAGTTTTCAAAGTAAATTTTTCGGAGGTAGGTATAAGACATATCAAATTCGCAACGCAAAACAAAAAGACCTTTACATAAATCTATAGAGTAATTCGTTATACACTGGTGTATTGTGTTTTGACGCACGATTTTTATACGACTTATATTATACTTAAGACCCATCTATATTATGCTTTAGTTTAAAGGCACACTTTACAATTTACCGCTTAGGCATATTAGAACCAAGGAAGAAAGAGTATAAGTCCAAACAGCGCACATTATGATAACGGTGTATAATATTATGTTTCATAACGTTATAGAGACAAGTGTTTAGTGAGTTCAGAGCGCGATCAAGGCCAGTGCGTCGTCTATTTTTGTATCCGCACGCAAATCTTCGTGTATCGTACGCGCAACGAAAAAAATAACGTATACTCTGAGTAACACTTATTTATCAACACAATGCTTTATTCTAGAAAAATATTATTCTAAATTCAAAATAAAACGTTTTGTATGAGACTTACACTCTGCGCCCTTCTCTATGACAGTGTTACCTCGTAACGCGGCCGCGTCACGTTAAATTCGTGTAATTAGTGTTAAATGGTATTCTGTATGCCAATTTCCATAGTGATAAACGCGATGAGTTACGTTATGCGCTTGTTATGAGCGATGAAAATAACGTGTGTCATAGAGAATAAGGGGGCTGCTTTGCAATGTTCGAGTGTGTGCTATTCCTCAAATATAAAATCACATACAAATGTCATGCTAACTATTGTCCCAAACAAAAGGTAAACAATTGAGAACCTACTATTGCCTATATTAGTTATTTAAAATAATAATAGGCGGGCAAAAGTGACTTAAAAAATGTGAAGTAGGCCCGTAGAAGTATTTCTACTATTGAGGGTTGTAATCATATCGATACTAGAATAGTGCAGAATTCAAAGAGTTTGACAATCTTATAAGAACTGAAAAATAAATATTTATTGACTTCGCTTAATCTCACAAATATATCTATTTTAAATGGCCGAGCGTTGTACAAACATTTAAGTTTGCATCTTTATGTAATCGAAGTTTGTGTTAAAAAATCAACATTGTGTAGATATTATTTGAACTGTTTATCTTGAAACTTGCCTGTCTAGATGGGTGTGGCCTGAAAAAGTTATTTTAACGCTTGTATTTTATTTGTTAACGGTTTTTTTTCCTTTTTTTTTTCATTTGGATCGGAATTTTGTTTTCAATTACTAACAATAGTTATTTACAAAACGTATGGGTAATGACTATAAGGGCATTTTACGGCAAACAATTTAAAAAGAGACGTTTACGATTTGTTAGAGGTATAACTAATATTCTGTGTTTGTAATTCTTAAAAAAAACAATACGTTTCTTAATTTTTTACAAAGGTTAAATACATATCATTTCATCGCTTTTCAAAAAAGAAATCTTTTGATTTTTTTTAGCAACTCGTAATTCACATAATGATTATTAAAACAATTAAACTTTACTAGCCTATTTTGCGGTTTCATTATTAACATAGAAAGATAATATCTAGTTTGCATTCAAGTGCTATACGTCCTTCGACAACAACTGGAGGAAAATCTTATCCACGTGTACTCACACAAAACAGTTACATAATAGCTCTATGTATCAAAGACAATTATAGCGTCAGTAGAATAAGATAATCCAGCGATGATGCAGAAGATTATAATAGCGACTGTTATGTATGAAGTAGAAGTTTCTTTGTAAAATATTAAATGATAGCTTTTGTTTGCGGCTCCACCCGCGTGAAATGATTTTCCGAGATAAAAGTCCCACTTTATATTTTCCCGAGATATAAAATAGCCTATGTGTTAATGCAGGACTTGACCTACCCGTGTGCCAAATTTCAACGAAATCCGTTCAGTAGTTTTGGAGATGTGCTGTAACAAATAAACAGACAGACATAAAAGAATTATAAGGATAAAGAAAATTTATTCTCAAAAAGACGAATAATGTCACTTACATGAGAATAAAACATAAGTAATTATTCAAATACAGTGGTCGCCGTGCACTACCTTGAAAAGAATTATAAAAGTCGCTGATTTGTTTTTCATTACTTTTCTTTTGTCAGCCCCTTTCTTTTTTATCACATGTCTTTAAATGTACACATACACACCGGTTTAATTATTTATTATTATATTATGTAGAGATATGATGTTCAAGAGCTGATAATATATCGGCCTAAAACATAACGTTCGAGAGATTATCATAGAGCTGATTTTAAATTACACTTTGTTTTTAACTTGTGTGCGTTATTTTAACAATGCCTGCCTGAACCACATAAGGTGGCTGGAGTCTGATATAAGACCAGTCACATAAATTACTCAAATCCCTTCTGAAACTTGTCTATGATCATGCTATGTTAACTCTAAAGACATTCAATAGTATTGGCTAACTCTCTTGGACTAGAACGAGGTTTTTATATATCAATGTATTAGGGAGACGACTAGTTAGGAGAAAACACTTGTTGATTTCTAACACAATAGCTTCTCCTGTCTTTCTTTATTAATCTTTAGTAAATCCTGTCTCCTTTGACAATTAAATCAGGATACTTACCATGAATGTAAAATGTCTGCTTATTTCATGATCAGTCTTCTCAAAACAGTTGATTCATAGTCATACCGTCCAAATGTCGGTTTTGCGAGTTGTGACAGACGTTCAGACAAGACAGATATCCGTTAGATGCAGCCGTTTG
Source organism: Lapara coniferarum (assembly GCA_949316025.1). Taxonomy (NCBI): domain Eukaryota; kingdom Metazoa; phylum Arthropoda; class Insecta; order Lepidoptera; family Sphingidae; genus Lapara; species Lapara coniferarum. The sequence goes on along the minus strand of OX438922.1, from coordinate 28,277,213 downwards.
TATCAGGGAACTTCTTGAAAACCGAAGTCAATAGCCATTTCAATATACATTTATGAGCGTAGACCCACGAATACGATTCGAGTCTATAGTTTTGACAGCTATCAATGTTTTCCTTATTTATGTTTGTTTCTGTTAGGACGCAGACGCTGTTGATTTGTTGTCGTTAAACACAACACCATTATTGCTTGCTTCAACAACTTCAGTAACCGTTAATAGTCTATGCTTTAGTTTTTAATCTGTGTCTTTATATCTGTCTGTGTCTGTGTCTCGATATCTGTACGATAAATGTATATTCATGACATTCTAATTTTAATTTTCATGTTAATGAAGATAAAGTATATTTTTATTTAAATCTTCTAAATATAGCTTTACGAGTTTTCTTAATGAGTTAACCAGTTTTATTGCTGGCCATTTGAACATGAGACTTACATTTAATGTTTTAGGACAGGGTTGTATTATTTTATCTTTCAAACTAGCGTCTATACTGTCATCTCTACTGTAGAGCATATTATAATCAGCCCATATTGTTTATGGGTATAAATAAAAAACTCATATTATACGTGCGTCGAGTAAAAAAATGCTATATGTTTTTTTGGGACGTTCATAACACTTTCTGGTAGCAAGAGGAAAAACAGCATGTACTTATATACTAGCGGCTTCGCCCGCGTAATTTTTTTTCCGGGAGTCCGATATATTTTCCCGGGAAAAAAAATTTGGCCTATATTCTTCCCAAGGTTTCAAATTATACCCCATACCAAATTTAATCGAAATCCGTTCGGTAGTTTTTGAGTTTACCGCGTTCAGGCCTTTAACCAAGTTGAGGCAGATAGACAGACACAAGTGGTGACTTTGTTTTATAATATTTAGGGATATACTTTGAGACTAAAGGTGAACGCACACTTGTCCGAGCCGAACGCGTCGAACGAGTCGAACGAAACGAATTTTAGAATTCTGTGTATGAAATCTCATGAAACCTCGCACACTTTCGATTCGGACGATTCGACGCGGGAATTCTAAAATTCGTTTCGTTCGACACGTTCGACGCGTTCGGCTCGGACAAGTGTGCGTTCACCTTAATACCACTGTTAAGATGTATGACAGTTGCACTCAGACGTTAAAATCCATTGCATTGTGTTGACACACGAAACCCTTCAGTGGAGAGGCCATCTTGCCAAGAATAATAAAGTATCTCTCGATACGAGTGGCTTCCACTCACCTACCGTCCAGCTTTTACAATTATTTATACCTACTTACTTATTATAAGTATTTTAAATAAGTATTCACGTGTTGAAAATACAATACATATCCTATTGTAACTATTTATAAAAAACCCTAACACAAATGCATTTCTTTAAATCTAGTTTTTGAGATTTCGTGATGAATGAGTGAGTGACCTTTCGCTTTTATATATATAGATTATGTGTATCATCTATATGTCAGTTTATTTTTGTCGTATCTTTTAACAAAGGAACACTGAATAGAGCCGGAACTGTGTCTCCGGGAACAATGATGCAACTGATATGGCGCCAAGTGTATTGATTTTGCCGCGGGGTTCTGCGTAATCACAACTGAGGCAATGCATATGACGTCACTTCACCTACTTACGAGATAATATGCACATAATCTAATGGAGATAAGCGTAAATTTGCATCTTTAAAAAATATGGAAATTGTCAGCGAAATACGTCGAATCGTTTAGATTTTACACTTACTAATTTAGGCACTCAATTTTACCAACGGTGATAGATACAGTTAAACAGCCAATATGCCTGGGAACTCTTCCTAAGACGTTAGAAGGTATGTGAAGTCTGCCAACTCATACTAGGCGAGTCGTAGAGGACTACCAAAAATTTCAGTTTTCAAGAACGCCCGCGCTCAACAGCGGGTCAATAAGGTTAGTATTCAGCTCTACTTTTTCACCATGGACTATGGAGCTCGGAACAATCCGATAGATAAAATGTTTTATCTTATCTTAACACGCCGTTTGCAAATTCCACACTCAATTCTAGTACCTTGGTACAACAATCACACCTAGAATACTCGATTTTCGACTGGAGCAGTTTATATGGGAAAAGGAAAAAAATGCCCCGTTGACCTCAAAAGTGTGAAAAATTTATAGGTCCACATCAAATGTAATTAGTAACACGGGCTGCGGCAAGGTTGGCAACCTTAATTAACAGTAACGATTTTCACTCGACTTATCTATTAATTACTTATTTGGGCACGTGTGACTAATGCTTTAATGTTAGGTTTGGTTCAGTGGGGAAACAGAATGTGGTATAAAAAAGATATTATGTAGAGTAGTTCCTTTAATTTAATACCTTTTTATCAAATAGGTCTAAACCCTCTCAGTAGTAGAGGCTCGTGTCTAGCAGTAGAACAGCAGGTAATTTAAGGCTGATATATTTCATACTTAAATGTTTAAAAACAAAACTCCGCAGATTCAAATCACGTACTTCGCAAATCATCTGCAAGCTTGCGGCTCGACAAAGTCAATGTTGACATTTAAAATAAAGCCGGCAAACATTGTGGGCACTCGTGTCCATAGTATTTGAAGATAAACCTCTTTCCTACCTAATCTGACATAATAAACAATTTCAATATTAGTTACATAAGAATACGTGACTACAGTGTTTTTAGGTGATAGAGTTATATAGTAATGTAGTTTCTTGGTAACAAGTTTACAGTATGTGTAAGTCTCTGTGGATATGACAATATGCATTTATAAAAAGTCCGCCGTAATTTTTTAATTTTCTGTCTTATGTTTGATTTTGTCCATTATTTTATATGTAACAGAAAATAACACGAAAAATAAATTCTTCTGTAAAATCAGAATCAAAATTGGTTGAAAACTAAAGCAGTTATTCATATTTGAAATATTGTGAGTAAAAGCGGGGGACGGGAGCGTAGTGGGGATATAAAGAAAAGAAAGAAAGAAAGAAAAACCATTTATTATATTGATATCGCGTCATCTCTTTCGCACGCACGCAGCGTTAAGGCTGACGACACCCGGTGACGTCACATTCTACTGTTTCCATTATCTGCCAAATGCCCCTTCCGACAAACTTCAAAGCTTTATAACTCATTTGTTATTGCTAGTTTTTTGAAAAAAAAAATCCTCTTGATTTCAGATGTACATTTTTTTGCATTGAATGACGAGATGAGCATGCCGTTCGCCTGATGGTAAGCGATACGACCACCCATAAACAGTAGCTACACCATATAGTACCTTCAGTTTAGAGTACTGTGTAAGTAAAGCATGCCACTGCGCTCGTCATTCTGATACATAAGATGTTAAGTCTCATTATGTCCCATAGTTACACTGGCTACAATGCCCTTCAAACCGAAACACAACATTTATTTGAAAAGAAGCAGACAACTACCCTATTGAGAAGACCAGCGAGAAGTAGTCATCCCCCGGCAGACGGCACACTATCTGGACCCTCCTCCACCTTACCATCAGTTGCATGAGGGGGGGGGGGGGGGGGAGTAATTTTGCCGTGTCCGTATAAAAAGATCGCAAAGGAAGTAACCTCAGGGTCATCACCGCACAAAATCTGTGCAACCATTAATGCGCTAACCTTTGAAATAACTGAATCATTTGTGACTAATCTTTTTTTTTGTAAGGTTTGTTAATATTGTTTTGTATATTCAAATTAAATATTTAACTCATACTTATAACATGCTGTACGTTATTTAATTTCTTACTTATCTTACTTCTTAGTCATAGTATAATTACGTTTTTTTATGTTTTGTAAATGCAGAAACCGCTGGACGGTTAGCGACCTATGAGAGTTTGTAGACCTCTGGTAATATAAGAACATTTAATACTGTCCTTCACAAATTTACAGAATGGGAAGGAACAATAAAAATACACGACCACTTAAGTTAAATTGATAAACACATATTTCTCCTTTTGTCTTGCGTTATTCCGGTTAGCGCCAGGTTTCATTTAGTTTGAAGTCTTCCGGGTTTTAAATGGCGGTTGGCGCCTGCTTTTTATTCATAACCCCATAAATCAGATAGATGCAAACTCTAGGAAGATTTAAATAGGCACCGGTAGCGCATCCCGTGTAGATACAGAAACATTTTCATTTAGATTTTAATTTTACCGACTGAATAAGAATGATGAATAATTATGAATATAATAATTATGCGCATTATGGGAGAAAAAAGGATTTTTATTTTTTATTAATACCTAATGACTACTTCGGTGGCGTAGTTGTATTACGGTACGACTGCAATGCTGAAGTATCGGATTCGATCCCCGGTTCAGGCAAAGTGATATTAGATTTTTCAAAGTGATTTTAATACCTAATTGGTTTTGCAAAAATCTATTTAACCGCCTTATAAAATTGTAATGAATTAAAAATAAACCGACTACAATAATTATTATGTTTATGTATATAATAAGCAAATCGTATCAAAACAGCTCTACATTAATCCACTATAAAAAATACGTCGAATTAATAGTTCGTTTACATAAAATATGACAAACCAGTATGCATAAACATTCAACAACTATCGGCTTTGCTATCACGTTTTTGCGTAACACATACCTACAACTCTAGTAAACATAATATAGCTATGTTGAGGCTTGAGGCGTGCGACGACACGTGACAAGCTGATTATAATAGCACTATTCGCACCGCGGTTATGGAATCGTAAATTATGAATTTAGAACTTGTATATCAATCAGCGAAAAAACTCGTTCTGAATTTAAAAAGGTTTAAAAAATATGCTTTTCACACGCTGTTCACGGTTTATTTTATAAGATTAAAATTTTGTTTTCTTTTTACTGTCGTAAAACGTTCCTTATAAATATCAATTATGTGAATTTATATGACATGAAATTTAAAAACATCTCTTTCGAAAAAGACAATGAAAGAAACCACATTTTTCATAACATAGCATAAATAACGGGTGAAGTATTAACCATGAAAAATGTATAATTAAGAACTCTCGCAATTCACATTGGTAGCTACCACATAATGTTCACCGGCAATTTCAAAGCCAGCAATATCTTGTCTGTCCTTAATTTCATTTTAATGAGTTTGGTAAACATTTACACAAACACACAAGAAAATATTACACTAGTTAGATAAAATGATATGTTTTTGCATAACTGAAACGTGATTTAATACAATTGTTGTTGAATTACGAGTGCTAGAACATGACAGAGTTTATATTTTTTAGATAATAATTTACAATATGTTAATTGAATGCAAATGATTCTAGTACGGCAAAGTGTCTTTATAGTACGTGGTGGTTTCTTTTTCTTAATTTATTCTTGTCCATGTATACAAGTCCTTCAAACGCATAATTTGTTTTTTTTTTATACTTAGTTATAGTACGTCGTAGTAAAGCAGTGGCTTCCTTACCAAGACTTTATCGAGGAGTTTTGGGGGCAACAAAAAACACTAACACTAAGTATCGCCAAATTAATGAATTAAAGCAAGAGCACTTCATGACACTTCCAAGTTCCCGCCAAAACTCGTATCTGGTGGTATTATGTGGGTATTGCCACGGTTTTAAGAATACGTTTTTACTTTTTAAGACAATGGTGGTGCAGTTAAAGCGCATTTCCTTAGTCTATATTTAGAGGAGAGTTGACATTGCGCTTATGAACCTAGTGAATCAAATTAGTGGTGACAGTTAGAAAATTAAATTAAATCTAGTTGCTTTAAAAATAAAGGTTTATCCTAGTATATTGCGAAAATAGAAATAACGGCAAATTATAATTACTTTTATACAAAGCACTCTTATATTATTTCTATAAAAACATCTAATGAGAACCGAAGGGTAAAACAGACAAGGGTAAATTGGTAAGACGAAATCCTTTCAAGCCAACGTGTTTTTCTTTCGCGTCAGCTTTTATTGACGCTACGGACTGACGTAGAACCAACTGACCATACTGTATGTGGGTCATGCGTGTTATCTTATGTCCGTTTGTTATTACATATTAATTTATTAAGGACATTTGACACCGGGATATCGGCGTGGTAGTTTTATCATTACACGTTGTATGGAAAAATACAAATGGATTGTGAGTTACCTTTTTATTTTTTTTACGAGTGACGGATACGTTTTTTATTTTTTTTTATGGTCTCGGAAAAATTACCCGTCTGCACCTCATGGTAAGCGTATGCAATCCAGATAGAGTCCCAACTGACGAGTGACGAATATCCGTCGTCAGTTGACGCAATCGCGTCCTACATATACACAAGTTATACTGGTGATAGGTCTCATATGTGAGAGTCCGCCTGGGTGGGTACCACCGTAATGTCTATTTCTACCGCCAAGCAGCAGTGTGCATGCACTGTGGTGTTTCGGTTTGAAGGGCATTGTAGCCAGTGTAACTATTGGACATAATGAGACGTAACATCTTATGTCTCAGGATGACGAGCGCAATGGAATGCCACACAGTATTTTGTAACTCAAGGTGCTGGATGGTGTTTCTACTGTTTATGGATGGTCTTCTCGCTTACCATCAGGCGAACGGCATGTTCGTCTCGTCATTCAATGAAATAAAAAAAAAACACAAGCTGATTCCGGAACACGACACACGTGGGTCGCATTGGTGGGTTTTAACACTTTATGTACACTCGGCCACATAAATAGCTGAACAAATTCAAAATTTCAAATCACTTCCACGCGTTAAGTTTAATTGAAACATTTTTTTCTTTGTGGGAAGTAAAGTTATTTGCCTTTATTTTTATTCTTGTGAAGACGAAACAAAAATTGGTAAGAACACGAAAGTGTAGACGCGATTTGAAGTTTTGAATGTGTTAAGCTACTTATGTGTTCTACGTTCAGTGGTGGCTATCCAAGCGGATAAAAGGTATATACCACAAGCATCATAACTCTACATAGAAAACTAAATTTCAGAGCTCTATATTATAGCAATGTGCTTGTTACTCTGAGACGTTAATTTCTATAAGTACACCTTTAAAACTTAATATTTTTATTTTTTATTGTATTTCTCGTATTAATTCTCTTACCATTCAATTAAACATTTTTTTTATAATTTTATTTTAAATAGATATATTAAAGTCAACTGTGACTATATTATTGTTGATAATGTTTAGTTTGCACATTGCCTCGCATAACCTTGATCTTAGAAACGGAAAGCCAATCATAACACGTCATGCCTCATATGTGTTTATGTGCCTCATAGAGGCATAGAAAAAAATTTTCATCTCATGAAAAAGAATACTTTGTAATAGGTATTTCTAAGCAATTAAGCTTGTTTTTATTTTTTTAAATATTGAATGCATCAATATATCTAGTGGTTAGCATTTTTATATATGACATTCAAAAGGTCAATAATATTGATCTTGGATCCGTTAAAAAAATATTTTTGGGCCCCTCTATTTATAACTAACTTTTTTAAAAACGTTAATTTTAAATTTAAATTTTAAGCAAAACATAATTAAGTACATAAACCTCAAAATCGAAACCTCAAAAAAACCTCTCGATTTGCCTTCAAAAGGAGAGTGCGGCAGCTATTGCTGAACGAGGCAGAATAATCACCACGGTAACTTATATTATTATATACATATATATTTATGTAACTATTATTATTAATATATATTTATGTAATATGTGCTTTATGTATTTATTATATTTATAATGTTACTTTTATTGATTTCTTTGTTTACTTTTATTTACGTTTATTCGCATCTCCAATATCTAGTTATGTATCTGATGCACCTACCTTATGTATCTCTGCACCACCCTAAGGTTGACTGGGAGAGAATGCCTTTGGCATTAAGTTCGCCAATATACAATTGTATATAGGTTGCTATGATCCAGGGGCACTAAAATGGAGAGAGTACTCTATATCGGCTCGGAAATAATTCGAAACGGTCAAAAACTCGATAAAGATAATAATAGAAAATCACTTTTTTCTAACAAGTTCTATCAATTTAATATGCAAACACCATTTATAAATATTTACAGTAACCTGCGGTCATCTGCGTGACAAAACGGCAACGTCGCATTTTGTTGTCTTTCATGTCGCCGATGAGCCGACCGGCAAATACAAATAGATAGGTAGCTCGGCGCATAAGCGGGTGGGTCTCAAGTACAAATTTAAAAATTTTCGCTGTCACAAAGTTACAGAAACCAAACACAAACATACAAAAGGTCGGTGCTCTTATCACACAAAGAAATAAATAAACACTATCACTTTTTAATACATTTACATTAGTGTCCTATCACATAAACAAAAAGCAATATTTAGATATTCTCAAAATGGCGCGTAAGCAATTATAAGATTGTACCTAGGAAGCGGCTCAGGCGCTTTCGCAAGGCGTCTCATGTCCCGGAGCAATTACGGCGACACACAAAAAAAACTAAAACAGTTCTTTGAATTTTTGAAGATTGGAATGACCCAGGTCTATGTATTAATCGCTTCTTTGTTTATGTTACAAAGTTATGATGTAATGTTATTGTGTTTTCGTTCTTATTGTACTAAGATTAAGACTCACTTTGACGTGATTATTGGCTGATAGAGGGGCAACGTCTCCTAATTTTGTTGATATTTAAGGTCACGCACCTTACATGACCTTAGATAACTATGTTTAGACTCTCGGTCAGCTGTTAGGGCAGATATACATCCCGATGTAGTTTTGCAAACACGAAAAATCTATACTGTGGCTAAACTATTCCTCCTATTGAACTGAAATTTGGTGTAGAGCTTGTATATGGTACATTACATATGTAGCTAGAAATAAAGCCTCACCGTTTAATCAACCTTGTATAAAGTGCAAATAAATAAATAAATAAATAAAAATCGGAGAAATTTAAAATTGTACGATTTATTGCAAATGCCTATATTTAGGGAGTACTATCCAAATATATATAAACTATCTTGTTTAGAATTGTAGGCCTGTTTTCTGACATGTCCTTTATGTAACATGAACCTTATTTTTTTATAATTAAAATAGTGTTTCAAGTCACTGATGGGTAATATTTTGCATGTATAACATAGTTTTACCGATAGAGATAAGTCCATTACTGCATAAGTAAATGAAATGACATACTGATCTTGATTTTATTTTTAATGGAAACATTAAAAAAGGTACAGTCGAAAGCAAGATTTGAACCCGCGACCACCAGCGTACCGTGCCGGTGCTCTCCCAACTGAGCTATCTCGACCTTACCTTCGTCTGTTCAATTTCAAGTGGAGATGCCTAGTGATATCTGTTGAACAGTTATTACAATTGCCAAACTCAGCGTTATACTCCTTTACAGGCGTAAATGCACTGACACGATATCACCAAACTTTTTTCTAATCTTATATTATGATTATTTATACAAAATTAAAAATAAAATCACTGTCCAGGCACTACATGATCCTTAACATGTATAAAAAAACATAATATAGGATACTGGTCTTGTTCCCGGCTCCAGATCCACTTCTCATGTTTGCTGTTAGTGCAAATTGATAATTGTCAATCAATACTCAAGTTATGTCAGTAATCACGCGAAAGATCACAGGCCAATGAACCTTGGCTCCAATGTCAGACGTTTTGAAATGTGACGCGAAAGAATAGCTGATGCTATCTGCCTGCCATGTTGAATGTCAATTCTATAGTCGGATTGTTTGTTCCTAAACATTCAATGGACGCGAACAGCGAATACGAAATACACTGTATTTAGTTTCTTGGTATTTGATACGCCATTTAAGTCGCAGAAATTATGTAGTCTTGATTCGGGAAGATTAGCAAAATAAATAAGTTATTTCTTGACGTTTTGTCATAATTTATGTTTGCCTGGGAATAAGAGATAGGTAGAAAATATGTACTTAGGTAATGTCTTTCTCATGAAAGAAACATACGAAAATATCTCTATTTGCTCTTAATTTTTTTGTAGTCTGAATTTTATAAAATTAATAATGTCTTGGTGTCTAGACATATTATTTTGATCGATAAAACCCACAATAATTAATCACAAGTCCAATTACGAAGCTGAATTGAATTATTCTTTAGTTTAATTGAACTGTCACTGTTGAAGGATACAGTTTAATTTATGATGTTGCTTATAAAATTGATTGTCACAACAAAGGGTTTTGTAAAAAACGTTTTGGATGGGCTTTTCTCATTGCTTGTAATGTCAGAAAACACAAAATTGACTTGAATGATACTAAACTATTGAAGTAAGTTTAAACTTGCTTCGACTAAATAATACTTTACTGTATTTTCGATTTTGAAAGAGTTTCCAAGAACATTATTTATGTGGTACCTAATAATTTTTTGAAAATACTGTCCTACTGAAACTGTCTACAAAAAAGCGTAAAGGCCGTTCTCCCTAAAAGAAAAAGCCAACAAACATTCATATTTTATAACAATGATTGTAATGTTCCTTTCTGTTTGCTCCAGCTGTGTACTGCGACTACAGTGGTTCTGGTCGGGCCCTGCACTGGATCGAGGAGTTCATCGCTAGGGATGTGCTGCCAATCCACGCGACGCGATGCACCGCACTCTCTCACAGTTCTGGACAGAGCGAAATATACAGGTGAGGCGTTACGCTAATATGACCCATATCATCATGGTTTGCTTAATCTTGGACATACATTTTTATATAAGAATGGCGACTTCACTCCACTGCACCTGATAACTAGAATCCAGGTGGAGCATTGATTAAAGAGAGTTGAATATACCTTTTTATTGCAGCTGAATGATTACACAAGCATGCCGCTCGCCTGATGGTAAGCGACACGACTGTCCATAAACTTACAAACCAATTACCTAAAACTCTTCAAGAGAATTGTAATAGATACGGAGATTAATTCTCTTTGACAATGTTCCTAATGTTCTCTGCATTTAGAACTGTTTTTTAAAAGCAAGCCTTGATTTCGTATTTATTCCGCAGATCAGAATCAAAGACGATAATCCGCAATGCAGTTGGCGCGTGCCCTGAAGATGTGGTGGTGCTGGGTTCCTCGCTGCCGAGATTCTTGCGCGCCCTCAGACTTCAGAGGGTCGTCCTCTTCGTATCCTCACGGGAGACTGAGACCCAGCTGACTCCATGGCGTGAATATAATGCAGAGGTAAGAATTAGACTATTAATGTATTCGTTACTAGTTGCTCGTGATTCCGACCACGTAAAGACATTTCCTGGTATTAAAGTCCCCCATCGTACTCTTGGGATAAAAAGTCTATGTATTAAATGTATCATGGTCTATCTATGTGTAAAATTTTATACAAATCCGTCCAGTTGTTTCGGCGTTTACTTTTAACAAACCTCCAAACATCTGCACAAAAGTTGACATTGAATGTATGACTATACGTAATTTGGGATTTTTTTACTAAAGCTACACTGTCAGTCAGGTAGGTATTCATATAATTAATCTTCGTATGTAATCCATCGGAGTCGAGTGTTCAATTACCGTACAGACATTAAGATGTTTCAACTGTTTGTTTGATCTTTTTTGATATAGAACAGTGTCACGGTGAATATTAAGTTCCCTCTTAAAAGTGAATATAGATTTTGGTCGGTATTTCGTCTAAGTGACAACTGGCAAGGAATTTGATTATAAAACTAGTGAGCTCCTTGATTACAAGTCGAGAAATAATTTGTGGTAGGTAATGTCTTCCGGGAATGTGTCTAATATGGAGTTCGTAGATATACTAGCTGCATCTAAGTCTGCCAATTGAGGATACTAGCGTGAGATTTTATTATATTTTATTCTTGGAAATAATTACTGTCAATGTTGTTAAATGGCTTCGTTACCATCCAGAAATTGCTACCAATGTGTATAATAACTAACCATCTAAATTACAGTCGATTATACTTTAACATGAATGGCATCATCCGTCGTTGAAATGATATGAAACAAAAACAGCTAATTTTATGTATCGTTTTTGTCCGCGATATGTGTACAAAAAATAATTTACTTGAGTAAGTATATTGTTAGTATAGTTACTTCTATTGAACCTATATGTAAGCTACTAAAATAATAAAAAAAAATGTTTTTGATAAAAATCAATATTATCCATATACATTCTATTGTATTGTCTTATACCTAGGATGTATCCCAAGACATTTTGGCGGCCGCGGGCAAATATAACATAAATAAATAAAAACAAATTAGTGTGTAAATATTGATCTTTTTGCAAACAAAGTACTTAGAAAACTAACATATGAAGCCGAGCCCACGCCCTTCAAAGTTGACCGTGAAATGACTTACATAATCGTCCTACACTCAGCAGTTACTGTATTATGCATGCACGGGCTTGTTTGGAACTAGACGGCTTTAATGCAGACTAAACAATTAAGTAACCAAGAAGTAAACTACAAAGTTTAAGATATAACGACATTGTATATAAATTGGAACTATGAATTAAACTATACTTAAGTGGATAGCAATTAGTAGTAGAGTTGGTAGTGACATATTTAGAAAAAATATTTCTGATTATCTGAAAATAGATTTAGATACAATATAGAAAACAATTATTATCAAGTACGTAAATGTAACGTTAGTCCGTACGTAAAAAATCGTACACGCTAAAATAAAAACCTCCTTTATAAAGACTGTTAATTATAGCGAAAAAACAAAACAATTCGACAAACACGGCTATATTCGAAAAACAACGATGTGGCGCAAAGCATTTAAAATTCGAATATGTACTATAATATTGGTCGACAGAAGGCGTTGTTATTTTTAGACATTTTTAAGGAGAGCATAATGAGTTAGCGCTCCGCGACATGCAAATACATTTTATGATCGGTAAATTCCTAAGTATTATCAAAGTGTGTTCATAATACATGATAATCATGCATGTGGAATATGGACAGACGTTATTACAGCCTTGCGAGTTGCGGTGCCGTCGCGTACTCGTAATTGAAATAGGATATAACATTAGCAACATTGCTAAAGAACTTGTTTGTTGGCAATATCGTTGCTAGGAGTGGTTCAAGTATTACGTAAGCTGAATTTTTGTATCTTTAACTCTCTCATCACCAAAACTAAGCAAAGCTCTTATCCCCTCTCCCCCTCCTTATATACTAACGTAAGAATAGGTATCTCGCCATCCGTTAAATACACCCGTCTTCTTTTACGAGGGTTATCGTTACGAAACACTAGTGTGATACATCTCTGCCTATCCCTGTAAATAGAAGACTTGCACTGTTTATCGCATGGTATTACAATATGTTACTATATAATATCCATCATTATTTTACACTTTAGATTACTTCAAAATGTAAGGAACCTTACATTTTGTGTCCTTATAATGCTGCTTATCGGAAGCCACCCCTACCATAATTACAATAATTCTAGATTTCTACCGTAGATTACTAAACTATATATTTATATATCCAAATGACTACGCTAGTTCTAACGCACGTGCCAAAATGGAAGTATTTCGAGTCAATAGTATCTTGTTTACGTAGTGTCATCTCTCAAGCGCATATAAATATTTTTAACAGCCGCTTTACATATAATTTACACGACCCTCTGACGTTTTTAGTGCATACATACATTATTATGTCCGGTATATTTCGAGTTTTGAGTTTACAACCGTGTTTTGGTACATAATATGGAGTCTGTAAAAGGAACGAAGGAATAAATTATCAAGGGGTCGTCTCAAGGTTAGGTAATACTTTGTAATTAAAGTAGTTTTAGTTTGATAATGTGCGAATCGATTTAGATATTATTTTAGGTGACATGTCTCATTACGTTGATTTCTCTGGTAAAAGTCATGGCCTTTGTCTTTCAAGTGTTTCAATTAAAGTACCATGGTCATGTTTCATCCTCTGTTTCTTCAATACATGAACTAGATAATGCTCAATAGCTTATCTGAGTATATCTTTGTATAAAACGCCTTGTTCTTAAATACCGAATAGGAAGTGTGGTTCAAAAATGTGTACAATATTTAATTTGAGTGCTTAACTCAGTAAGTAAAGTATAGGTAATGTTGTCACAGATGTATAAGATATAAGAAAGAAAGTCATTGTTAATATAATGCTCTTATAACAAGTGCTAGATAAAAATGTAAAGAAACAGACTTGATTCCATTTTATAGCTATTATAATGTAATGTAATATAATGTATTTAGATATGCATTAATACTATAAAAGCCAAAAAACATGCAGAGCGTTTTCAAGGTTAACGTTATCTTCGCAGTATTTGGGCATAACAATCGATCTCTGTTTCCTAACATGGACAATGACGTCATGTTTCGGTGCGTCGCAATATGGCGTGTTTTGCAAAAATAAACAGTGTCCTTGTTATTTATGCGCCTTGTGGGACCTATTAACCATGAGAATTCCAGGAAGTACATTTAAAACGAAATTAATAACATGAAAAATTCATTCCATTTTATTATGATGGAGCAAGGGACTTATGAAGTGGGTGTTATTGTTAGTATATTTGATTATTTATGAGTTTAGACCATTGATGTTTTAAAAAACCCGTTTAAACCAATTTATATACCTGACACTAAAATAATCATTATATCATACCATGCGATAACAGCCCTGTAACATATACTGCCCACTGCTGAGGACGGGTCTCCTCTACTGAGAGCGTTTAGGCTTAATCCAGCACCCTGGGCTAGTGCGGGTTGGCAGACTTCACATACCCTAGAAATTCTTCAGAGAACTTCTCACGTATGCAGGTTTCCTCACGATGTTTTGTCTTCAACGTTAAAGCGTGCGATAATTCACAAAAACTCATATCATTCAGAGAATTTAGGGGTGCGTGCCCTTGGGTTTTGAACCTGCGGACATTCGTTCTTGCATGGCAGTCCGTTCCACTCCCAATCTGCTTTTTCTACTAAAATAATATCTGTCCTAGAGTGTTTTGCTTATTTAAATAACTGTATAATTTTGATTACTTTAACATGTATCATTATTCGAGTTAATTTAGCTTACATTATTAATTACGTTATAGTTATAATAAATCAGTGTAGAGGAGTCTTGTAACCCTTAATTAAAATAACAAAGACGTAACTCTATACCAACGATGTTAGAATGTAATGCTTTAATTACCCAGAATTTATTTCCCGTATTAAATTTCAACTACACATAGAGTTGAATCCAAATTTATTTAGCAAAGTCCTTAACCTTGTTGTCTATAGCTTCATTACGCATTCGGACTTCCTGATTCCGTTCAACCAGCGTTCCAGTTACTAGCCATATTTGGTTCACGAGGTAACGTTTTGCTAGCTTTATCCTTTTACTCAATGCTAATGCAACTCGAGAAACTTTTAAATATATCTTGAAGTCGGTTAGTAAAATCAATTGTCCGGTAACATTGACCCACTTGTGAGGTTTCTGTGCTGACATCGCCTCGGGTGTTCACATTTAGAATGCATTTTTGTGCTCTATTCTATAACTACCTAGTAATAGAATACAGATTTTTTGCAATTTTTATTTTGTTTTTAAGACTGCCAGTGTTATTGCAAGTCGTTTTAACTTTATTCTGTGTACAAAAGGTTCTAATAGTATTGTGTCTATCACAATATTTATTTTATTATTAATTTTTAATGCGAATCCTTTTTTATTGATAACAGTAACATAATTGTGTAGTATCATTAAAATTAGCTTTAATTGAAGGCCGTTTTCTTTAAGAATAACTCTATCAAAATGCATTTAAATGGCCGTTAATGTTCCTTTTTTATTTTTGTTTGCAAGCTTTATAATGTGGCTCTGGATATTTGCAGTATTGGCGTTGTATAAATGAAAAGCAATTCCGCCGTGCACGCGATACCATTCGATCCAATAATTGGATACTCTTTAATTCATTGTTATTACGAATGAGAGTTCCATAATGTCGTAACGAACTGGATAGGTTTAATGAAAATTGATACTACATAAAAAAAAAACAGTCATTGTTATAATGATGAAGTCCAAAGTTAATCTCGATTAACGATGGTCACCAGAATTATGCTGGCGTGCATTACTGGATATGCAGGTGATGAAGAAAAAGCCGCTTTAGAATTTATTTTAATATCTAAAACACATTGTCGGTATCCAGTGAAGTATCCGGGGGTCACGGGTGGGCGGGAGGTGCCGTCCACCTATTAGTCTAGCCAACTTTTGTGACCCCGTGATGGACGGCAGCGTGCCTCTTGCTGCCTCTGACGCCAAGGGCGTCCTTCGGTGTACGGGGGCTTCTGAGCCCCCGCAACAACAGGAGACGGACCGTAACAGCGGTACGCGCAGGGGCGGTTGCGGACGACAACTTAGACGTGAGTCGGAGGAAGCCCGCAGCCGTCCCTAATGCGCCGAAGATGGCCACCGCGGAGTTTTAGTTGGTATGCCGTGCGGTGTACATAGGTTACGGACTCGGCCCGGCGGTCGCCCGACGTTTTCCATCTCTCCGGGCGGCTCAACGTCGGGTCATAAGGCACGGTGAACCCAACATAACCGCTCAGTCGTTCCCCTTGAACACTGGGCGGTAGTAATAAGTCACTTTCTCCGCGTCAACAAAAAAAAAATCCGGTGAAGTATAGAATAAGGTGGCTAACTTTCCAACATAAAATTTTAGTAAGATAAAGATTAGTACCTACTTAGTAATAATTTGACCTACATGTATAGAATTAAATGAAAGTAGAAATGATATTGTATAAAGAAGAAATTTAATTTTATGGGTACTATTGTAGTCTTCAAACTACATCCAATTTTAATCTTCACTCGGTTCTAGCTCGTGAATGAAAACAAGAGCATTGTAGATCATATCAGTGGTTCAAGGATAAGTCATTAGCGTTTGCATATCATGAGCAATAACTAGTTCTTTAAAACGTTGATATTAAGGGACGTCTTCTATTAACAACAAAATCAACAAAATCATACAAGTGTAAACACCAATCAAAATAATTATGGAAATATTTTGCTTACGAGTACGAGCCAACTTGAAAGTGAACATAGACAAATTGATGTATTAAAATGCGTTTATAATGCTAATATGTGTTGTAAATATGTATACCTTATTCAAATGAATTCTATTATATAAGATTGTTGTAGTAAATCCTTATAATTCTTTTGTTCGCAGATCATAAAAGTCCCAGAAACCAAAGAAGGTTTCATAGATTTAAACAATCTTGAGCAAAAGCTGCAACAGAATACTAGAACTGAAAAAAGAATGATTGGATTCTTCCCAGCTGCCTCTAAGCTGACAGGAGTTCTTGCTGATGATGTCGCTACCACACTACTTCTGCACCAGTACGGAGCCTTGTCCTTCTGGGATTACACATTAGTGGCTCCAACAACGACTGTCGATATGAATCCTACCTTCCCTGGAGTTGACGAAGAGATGGTGAAGAAAGACGCTATGTTCTTCAATTGTGAGAAGTTTGTTGGTGGAGTTCAAGGTCCGCATGTAGCTGTAGTGAAGAAGGACATATTTAAAAACACTCCTGTGTTTTCTGAAGATGTTGAGGTAAACACTTTAGTCGATTAAGATAGGCGTTAGTTTTACGGAGGAAACAGATGCATTGTCAATGTGGTTTAGTTTGTAATGTCAATATTTCAAACTAGTAGTGCTCGCGGCTCCGCCCGCGTGAAAAAGTTTTCCGGTACAAAAATATTTTCCCGGGATAAAAAGTAGCCTATAGCACTCAGGAGTTATGTAGCTTCCTATTGGTGACAGAATTTTCAAAATCGGTTCTGTAGTTCCTGAGATTAGCGCTATCAAACAAACAAACAAACAAACTCTTCAGCTTTATAATATTAGTATAGATAATAATCGCATGAACATCAATGGAAGGAACTTAAAAATAATAATTTGAAAAGATAAATAGACGAGTTGAAAAATTGATTGTTTTTATTTTTATTCGCGCACGGCAAAGTGACTGCACCTCACCTGATGGTAAGCGCGATGGCGTCCAGATAGAGTATCGAATGGCAGCAGATGGTTATCTCATGCCTTTCGACACAATCATGCCGCCCTGCTGAGCTGCTTCTTCACGCCACACTTTTTGCCATCTTGTCGCTTGACAACGAAGTAATATAAGTCTTCTCACGTTCTGAATTGCAATTTTCTGCAAAGGAGCACTTTGTGCATAATGCAGTGGCTTTTATTATGCATTTTAAATACTTTATACAACTCTGTAACGTCTCCATTATTCATTGCTCCGCAGCCGGTTTTAATAATTACATGTTGTAATACATTGTTTATGGTAGTAAAATGGCGGATATTAATGTAGACATTAGCATAATTCTCCTTTAGTTAATTATATTACTTTATTAAGTGGTTTATTGTCAGGTTCTGAGTGAGAGGATTGAAGAGATGAAATCTACTGAAGCAGTGAGAGCTGCAATTGTGATGCAGTTGCGAGATGCCGTAGGACTTCAGAACATAGCTGATAGACAGGATAATATAACCAGGTATGTGTTTATACTGTTTATTTAGACATTGAACAAGCAGTAAAGGTTGTGGTACAACTCGCTAAGCATGGTAGTTCACTTATAGGCGATACCCACATCAAGGTAACTGAATTATTTTGAACTCTTATGGTTATTTGATATATGATATTGACACATACATGCTTCCAACACATGTCTGTTTTATATCAAAATACACATAAAGGACAATATTACGTAGTACACCTTTACATGCATTTATATTAAAAGCTAACTAGCTACCAAGGTTGCACACGTTTGTCTAAAGCAAGCACGTTTTGCTTCAATAACGACATCTTTACCTTTCACAAGTCGCTCGGGTATTAAGATTTTATCCAATAGAAGTCGTAGTCCCCAGATTATGTCCGACGACGCGATGGCGGTTCATATTGATGTCATTTCGAAGCAATTTTTATTACACGGTCGTTTGAAACACTGCAGCAAATCCAGGGCAGCGGGACAGTATAGCATTTAGACTCGACAGATGTCTAATTTGTATTAACGGTCTCGCTTTTGAGCAATTAGATAAATTAGGCAAACGATAAAAAAAAAACATAGGTGCAGAAAGTATTAAAGAGGCTGTGATTTAATGATTCTTTCCAAGCCTATTTCTCAACAATGGGAGTTAACATACGAAAGAGTTGAAGTACATGAGCCAATCACGACAAAGCTGGCAAGCTTTGAATGTTTACCTAAATAAAATGATGTTTGCGAATCGGTAGCAGCTGGCGACTGGCAACGCGAAGGAAAAACACCGCAGACGGTCCACAGTGGCAACCCCGATACATTATGTTTACAGTTAAATACAAATAGTGGCTCTTGGAAAGCGGCTTGAACGATGTCTATTTGATAAACATCCATTGATAATTAGGATACTAATGTTTTGTTAACTATAGTACAGGATAGATGATGGTGCAAACTGCAATTGCAATAGCCTTAAAATGTTTCTTTTTATTTTAAAAAAGTCTTATTCGAAGCGTGTATCACGCGTGTGGCTAATATACTTTTTATTAATATCTCATAGTGGTCTATTTACTCAACTTTATTTATACTTTTCACAATGTTGAATAATGTTGGAAGTTGTGAAAGATACGTAGAGCAAAAACGTATGTGTTCAAAGTATTCTTGAGATGGGACTTCGAACCGTTTGTCATTCAAGAATCAGTGATGATACAGTATACTACGATAATGAGATTATACTTGCACAATTATTTATTAAGAAACGTATGAATTTTACGTAAAAGCATTCAACCAACAAATATAACTTTCAGGAATGATATTGAATGAGTTTCTCGCCAAACCACAGATTTCCGCAAACAAATTCGTTCTGATATAAACGAAGTAATTTCACCTACATACGTAAAGATATGAATTCATATAATGTTTTTGTATTCCAAATGGGTTGTTTGACCCGAAAAATACGTGCTGTCACCATAACGTATCTCCCACGTAGAAAAACAATGACGTAAAATAATATCCGTTTATGGTTTTGTCCCTTTGCTTTAATTTCGTTTTGTTTCGAGGTTGATTTTGTAAAATATACTCATGTGATAATTGGTCTTCTTGAATATTATAATACATATATTGCGTGATTATAATTAATAATCATAATAATTTAATATCCTACAATGATTTTATTCTTTTTTAAAGAAATTTAAAGAATCCGATATCTTTCTATATTAGGTACATAGTTCGAAGAAAACTTATTAGATAACTAAAATATAGGTCATCATAGTCTCTAAAGATGCAAATAAATTGTTCGTATAATAATACTTCTATAAGAAAATATTTTTTTCTTAAATATATTAATTTATTATGCAACATTAACTTGGTCTTCTTCAATTTATATTGAATAATATGATAACTATTCATAGTAACTCACATTTAAATTAACCTACATACGACAATAACAAATCAAAAATCAACATTAATTCGAAAATATTTGTATCATAAAAAATTATGTAAGATGAAAGAGAATAAAATTCTAGTCATCTCGAATCGATGGCAAGTGTCCAAAAGCCAGATGTCGTAAATCGGAGGTCCGTTTAGCCGTCCATTGACAAATTAGTAATGTCAATGTTGGTAAGACTCGCTGTTTGGTCGCGCAAACACGAGCGGAAGCCGCCGCTAACGATCACTCTATTCCATCATGAGGCAATTTTGCATCATTGTGCCGTAGGTTAACTACTCCTGTACGCACATACGCACATACGTTTATTTTTATGTAGTGAAATATGATATTTATGACTTGATGAGTGTGTTGTTATTTACTAATATTATTGCGACAACATTCACCCAGAAATGTAATGCCATGTAGTGTTTCTTTCCATTTAATTTGATTTAATTTTATGTTACCTGCGAAAGGTTTTAATCAGCTTTGAGATGTTTATTTTTTCCTACTGCTATTCCAATATTGTTTTTGAAATTTCAATAATTAATGTTTATAATATTTTTTTTATCTTTTTACATATTATCTTGTCGAATACTTCACAACGATTTTTCTAATTTATTCCCAATGGATTTATTTCAATGAAATGTATCCCTTTATGATGTCATACAAATATATCGAAATTATCATTAACTATATTATATTAATTCTCTTACAAAATAACAAAAACAAATTTGGAATTAGGAGGTAACTTAGAAATCAACGTTACTATTAACATATCAGTATTATCACAGCATGTATGCAGTATATGTAACCTCGGTCAAGCCTTGTCACAAAGATAGATCAAGTAAAGTAATCAAATCTCGTGAGGCTTCCTACTTCACTAAGATATCCTTGTAAACATAATCCACAGAGATTACGTGCCTCGTGCCAAAGCCTGTCTTAATTATACGGTTTATCCTGTTATTCACAGATAAGGATTTCGGGGAAATTCTAGTTGGAATTTGACGCAACTTTCAACATCTTTGGTATAAAAAAATATGTTCTAATGCCCTTTCGTATTTTTGCCTTAAAATAGTAACGTTATATTCCGAGAATTTAGTCGTAAACACATAATATAATTCAGACATAAACCATCTCTGCCATAACAAGCAATTTGATTTGTTAATATTATATGTTAATATAATAGTATTCAAAAATACTAAACGTTTGCGACGTCCCATTTGCTGGGAATAAAAATATTTGGCACTGGCCATGTCTACTGTATAATCATCGTCTTGAAATAAAGAAAGGGTGGTAAGTATTTAAATTTTTAGATTTGTGTTCATCATAAATTGTATATCTAATTCTTTGTTAAGCATATTAATTATTGTTTCATCTATAAATTAGTATCAGTGTACTGTAGGATATTATAGATCTATCATAATTATATCAAATTTAGTATACCGCTTCCCAGTTGCTTAACACGATTCAGGACTTTGTCTATCTTTGTGCTAGATTTCACTCAAAACACCTTAGTGATTTCCCTTTACTCTTATAAACCTTCAAACGTCT
Source organism: Lapara coniferarum (assembly GCA_949316025.1). Taxonomy (NCBI): domain Eukaryota; kingdom Metazoa; phylum Arthropoda; class Insecta; order Lepidoptera; family Sphingidae; genus Lapara; species Lapara coniferarum. Next base: position 28,255,418 of record OX438922.1, on the reverse strand, counting down.
TCACAAATTTTGCATTTTTTATATGTGTGAATGTTTCGCCATTGATTGCAAGATACTTGTGAATTATACTTCCTGTGAGTCTTCCCGCTTGAGTTGTATAATTTAATGTCTGGCCATTAAAATTGCGTAACAATTGTAATGCGAAGCCGGAGCAGATTTTATTGCTTTTTTTATTGAGCCACTACACTTTAATTCATGAGGCGCCTCGTGTTTCATCCGGTTTTGTTATTTTTGAGGTTATCTTTCATTGAAATGTGAAATCCTGGTTATTTTAGTGGATCGACTGGATTCCCACAAAGCAATATAAGTGTTAATATAATTTTACACTTTTATACTTCTTTTGTTTGTTTTAATACTGAAACAAAGTGCTGTATGAATCTGAATAAAACCTCTCGCGTAAACAGCCAACAACTCATTTTAAATAACTTTTCACAGAACTTAACTAACACTTAAAAACTCGTGTAATTTAGTATATAATAACTCCAGTCACGTAATTCTAATTCGTTTCTGGTAATGTTTAACGAGACGTCCTGCATTGTTAAGTGACATTATGTTACGCCGTTAAGATTTTTGGTCTATTCGGTTTTGCACAATGATATTATAAGTACTTAAATGATCATAATAATAAACGACCACCCTTGATGAAGATTATTCACAACATGAAATTAAGAGGAACGAAATTATTATAGGATACATTCATCTTGATAATACATATAAAAAAGAAGGGGAAATAAAGATCTCCAAAATACAGAATTGAATTTCAGAGCCTGAAATGTTTGTCAATTTTAAAATTGACAAAATACAAAACCATTTCACAAACTAAGTAAATAAATCAAACGTAACTCAGGAAACTCTTGTAATTATATCAAACTATCCGATATAAATCATATAATCTCGAGAAATATTCAGAACGAGGAAATGACTTCGCAAAAGTTCAATTGATGGAGGCGGTCCGTCCCGGCCGACAGAGTTCCGATCATTGGGAAAATTGTAGGAAATTGTGAACTCATTCGAGCTTGTGTTAAAATGGAACTGACAGAGTGAGTGTTTTCGAGATTTTGTAAGTGCTCTTTGAAGCTATTAACAGCGAAAAGTGGGGTAAGAAAAGAACACGGTTAGACTATTGCTACTGCAAATATAGTGCCTAATTAGTGGGTAATGTAATTACAATGCCTACATGTTCTCTGCCCACTCTAAAATATAGTATGCGTTTGACATAATATAGTTTTCGTAAAGCGTTACGCTCTTGTAAGCTCATTTAGTTATTATGACATCACTGTTATAATTTTTTGTTTTTTTTTTTTCTGTTTTTGACAGTTGTGTATTTTAATTAACTTCGTACTATCATAATATTTACCAACCTAATATAACTTATATTATGTATCTTTAGTGAGTATTATCAGTGAATGCTGTGTCTACTTTTTAACAATCATTGTACTTAGATTTAGCTTCTTTGATTTCTCTGTATATTTTAGATGATGTTATAGTGTATGACTGATTGTAGACCTAATAATACATAAATAAAATAATGTGTTTAAAGTACACAGAGTAGATTATTCGAATTAAATGATTATTTTACTTAATTCCATAAACCGTATAAGTAAGTCGTTTCTACGGAATTAGCAAACTCAAGTGAATTTCTCAGTGCGTGCCAGTATCGATCCTGCAGGAGATCTTGCAGTGTGGTACCTACGAAAATCTGAAACATAAACAACTCATATATTCGTTTTCGAGATGATGGAGTAAAACTATCAGTAAAATGGGGTGCAAAGGAATTAAGGAGTGAACTTACAAAATGTAGGTCGAAATTATTACAATACTAAAATTCTTAATTCTACAAAAAAACTGTGTAAAAATATTTTGTGTAACTATATTTCTGTTAAGTTGAGGTATCTGGAAATTATTTTGGATATAACTTTGTTAGTTCCACCTCTTGAAAATCCTATATTCACCCCTTTATCCTTTGCAAATAATGTTTTCGAAACCTTATACTTTTGACATTAATACAAAAATTATAATTATATCAACACCTATTAGGTAAAAATGTCTATTATACTACGAAGTTCCTGATTAGGTAATAATTTAGAACCTTCTATTAATAGAATTGGGTATAACCAATTGGATGTAATGAACACATTAATAATTCCTGTATAAATCATAATTTAACATTATAAAACGCTTTTTTGTTACAATTTATTCATTCACGAAGTACTCAGAACAATTTCATAAATTTTTATTCATCTTTTATTTCATACTAGATATTTCTCGCAGATCCGCTAGTGTTATAGACCTTTTCCGGTATAAAACTGACACTGTATAATTTACGGAATAAAAAACCAATTATGTCAATACATGGTAGGGGTAGGGCTGCCATAATCTAAATTGCCGACGCCGGATAAACACGGCAAAAATCCCGGACATTTGGGCGAAATATGGGTATTTCCCCGGACACCTCTGAAAAAATATTTTGCCGTTCCTTCTTGAAAGCGGGGAAATGCATGAAGTTTAAAAAAAAAACTTTATTCTTCACGTAGGCGAACATAGTTGCACTTATGATAAGTCGAGACATATTTAATAATTATTAGAAGTCACTTATATAACTACAGACATTTTTATTAGGAGTAAAATAAATGATGAAAAATAAAAAAATAAAAAGTAAGAAGCCAGCTCGGGCTGGCAAGAAAAGCAATATAAAACAAGAGATAAAAAACAAAAAAATATATATAATAATAGTAATAATAATGGGAGGAACGCGTCACGATCCTCACCGATGAGGACACTACAGGTCCTAGCCTAGCTAACCTACCAGCCTTTCACTAGCTACCTAAGCGATGACTACCCGTAGAAGAAAGGCAGAAAGAAACTCCGGGCTTACTTTTTTGTCATCATTTTTCCATAATTTGTCTTTATATATATATATATTTTTTTAAGTCTTTTGCATTTTAACTAAGATTTATTTCAATTTGTCGCTCATCTATAAAAAATGGATTTCCCCTGACAATAAAAGTGTCCAAAATTTTTAAAACCCCGGCCGGATGGCCCCCGGACGCCCTTCAAACTAGGACAAATCCGGGGAAATCCGGACGGATGGCAGCCTTAGGTAGGGGCTATTTGTGTGCCAATTTGCAGCAGTTAAGGCGTTTACCTCCAGACATTCTTACAAACATCCAGACATTCGCTTACTTGCTTTATACAAGGTTGATTAAACGGTGAGGCTTTATTTCTAGCTACATATGTAATGTACCATATACAAGCTCTACATCAAATTTCAGTTCAATAGGAGGAATAGTTTAGCCACAGTATAGATTTTTTGTGATTGCAAAACTACATCGGGATGTATATCTGCCCTAACAGCTGACCGAGAGTCTAAACATAGTTATCTAAGGTCATGTAAGGTGCGTGACCTTAAATATCAACAAAATTAGGAGACGTTGCCCCTCTATCAGCCAATAATCACGTCAAAGTGAGTCTTAATCTTAGTATAATAAGAACGAAAACACAATAACATTACATCATAACTTTGTAACATAAACAAAGAAGCGATTAATACATAGACCTGGGTCATTCCAATCTTCAAAAATTCAAAGAACTGTTTCAGTTTTTTTTATGAGTCCCCGTAATTGCTCCGGGACATGAGACTCCTTGCGAAAACGCCTGCGCCGCTTCCTAGGTACAATCTTATTAATGCTTACGCGCCATTTTGAGAATATCCAAATATTGCTTTTTGTTTATGTAATAGGACACTAATGTAAATGTATTAAAAAGTGATAGTGTTTATTTATTTCTTTGTGTGATACGAGCACCAATCTTTTGTTATGTTTGTGTTTGGTTTCTGTAACTTTGTGACAGCGAAAATTTTTAAATTTGTACTTGAGATCCACCCCGAGCTACCTATCTATTGGTATTTGCCGGTCGGCTCATCGGCGATATGAAAGATAACAGAATGCAACGTTGCCGTTTTGTCACGCAGATGACCGCAGGTTAGTGTAAATATTTATAAATGGTGTTTGCGTATTAAATTGATAGAACTTGTTAGAAAAAAGTGATTTTCTATTTGTATCTTTATCGAGTTTTTGACCGTTTCGAATTATTTCCGAGCCGATATCGAGTACTCTGTCCATTTTAGTGCCCCTGGATCATAGCAACCTTGTATAGGTACGTAACATAACACTCAAAATAATATTGCCTATAACTTTGACATGGGTATTCCACCTAGGAATGCCATATAGCAAATCTACAACACCCTTATACAATAGCATCTTTCCTTATTGAGGATAAGTTGTGGGTTTTACGACCGACCCTTTATCACGACCTTTTTTGGAAATACTTGTTAGCAGAAACCAGGCAACGCTTTATAAAGGATACGGCATGGCGTATGTGACGCGTAAAATTGAGTTGTTTTTTACTGGTGCACCCACTTTTCGCCGTTATTTCGTCCCATGATGTAATAGGGGACGAGCCTATCGCCATATCGTGCACAAATTCCAGACTCAGAGCTGATACTGAATAGAAAAACTCAATCACTTTGCCCGACCCGGGAATCGAACCCGAGACCTCAGCATCGCAGTCGTACCGTAATACAACTACGCCACCTAGAGCATTGTAAACTGGCAATAAAATTGCGTAAAGTCGCGAGTCATGACAAGCCCGTGTACGCGGAACCGAATTCAGGTCATTGCAGTTGCGTGCGCCCTCTAAATACGTTATATGGGTCACCGGTCGGCCACGGTGCAACTCCGTTCAGTAACTCAATTTAGGGCGATTGCTCGGCAGCGTGTACACGTGTTGTATGACGCTAGTTCATTTTCAATTTATTGGATGTATTTTAACTAGAGAGCTATAAGCGTTTAGAACATGTTCAGAGGAAAACCAAGTAATAGATACCAATATTGTTATTATCTGCTTTAATTTGTAGAAACTATGTAAGTCAAGTAACAATCTTATCTTACTCTTACTAATATTATAAATGCGAAAATTTGTGACAACGTTTTGATGTTTGTTAGAAGTAAACGCAGAAAGAACTAAACGGGCTTGGATGAAATATATCACACGGGTAGGTCTTATCCTAGATAAGACCTACCCGACATAGGCTTATTATTCCAGTAATACGCTTCCATGGAAAGTAATGGATATTTTGATCAGATTCTTTGAGTAGATAGCGCTGGCTTCGTACTGTGTTTATGGACTATTGTAGCGGAAAAGGGCGCTTACACACGGGCGAAGCCGCCAGCAGCACCTAGTGTTTTATATCGCTTTATCTAACGTCGAATATCATTCAACATAAATAAAACGTTAATCAACTAGGCGTATTTAGTTTAGCGGTAAACCCTTGTAAATACACAAAAAGATTTTCTGAAAAGGACGTGATACGGAAATGATTCTATGCGACCTTAGAATGTAAAGTTAAACATTGCAGTAAACTGCAAAATAGGTTAGCAGGAAACTTATCTACACTAGTCGATGGAAGGAAGCCAAGCGCCTGGCTGTCTACGAAACTTGTGCGTTTCTAGTGTCGAATCTGAACTTTGTTACTGTTGTAAAGCAGCTGTGTCGTAAAATGTCTGTTGTAAATAGATTGTTGCTGTGCGACTGGTGCTCGAACAAATTGCCTGTCAGATGCAACATTTGTACGCACTCGAACGGTGCACAGTTAATGCATATTAATAAACAAATATTAAAACAATGTGTAAAGCAAAGATATATTGGATTCTTTAATAACATGTCTCTCAACTTCTTAATTTGGACTCAATCTTGTACAGCGTGCTTGATGTTAAATATTAATTTATTCTATTACCCGGAATTTGTTTTATCCTTCTTAAAATACGCCATTAATATCGCATCTTTTTTTAATCATTGTAAAGAATGATCTCAAATAAGATGCTGTAAATTTTTCACTAAATAACTTTTCAAACCCTTTGCTAGGGCACTCCACTCTCTTTCTAAAGCTTATTACGAGTTTGTCAATCATAATTCGGACTCTTTCTCGACGTAAAAAAAAAGGAGTTTATCGGTGAAACATAATACGATTTCATTTGAATCCCAATGGCCTATATACGAAAAAATGATATGAACTTTTCTACGAATCAACATCAGTTTACAAATCTTCAGAATTTTGAATCCATCTCGTCATAAACATCAAATGACACATTTCCGAAAGAAATGGCACAAGGAGAAAATAGATCTACGTCATAAACTATGTGTGTCATCTCGAACAATCTAGTTTGAAAACGACGAAACAATCGTACAATAACTCATTGTGAAAGATTTGTGAAACGTAACTTCGAAATTTCCAATTTGATGCATGTTTGTGTACTCTGTTTTGTTTAGATAAGCACACTGTAAAGAACAAGATATAATATAAGGAATCAAGTTAAAAGGTATAGAAAAAATGTAGCAATAGAAAGTAGAATGCTTTACCATTATTTACCAGTAAAAATCATTGTAAATGTTGCCGCGGAAAACATTTTCTCCAATTTACTTCACTTAGGTAATAAGTTCTAAATAAAAAAAATGTTTATAAAACCACTTCTACATTACTTACACGGACAATATTTAAATTCAGAGATAGAATAATATTTTGATAGAATTTATGGCTGCGAAAACAAATGCATTGTAAAGAATCTCATTAATTTTAAATAGGTACGCAGAAGCGAAATTAGGTTAACTTAAGAATTAGGTAAAAGAGTCTTGAATTTACCACACTTGTTGGCTTTACATTATTTATCCATTGAAAATGTTAAATGGCGCTGTTTATGTCGAAGCTTGTTGAACATGAAAAAAACTGCTTAAGTTAAGTAATTTCCTTATTTTACGACTTGCATACCATTGTTATGGTCTTCAGTGATACTTTACGGTTTAAAATATTGTGAATCGTACGAGTTTCTTTATTGCAAAACATATCTCGATTTGATTCAATGTTTCGATCAAAGATCGCTTCAATTCCTTCTTTGTTGTTTCTATGAAGTTCTTGTAGTTATTGTTTAATGTTATTGGTACTATTCTTTTTTTTTCAGTCCAAACAGTTTCAGTTGAGTATATTTATATAAGTATGTTATGGTAAAGAAACGTTTTTTGTTTATCGAAGGCTCGACAAAGTGGCTTCACTGCATCTGATGGTAAATGTAGTGAAGCCCAAAAAGTAATGTCGACCGGCAAGAGATAAACATCCCTGGTCGGTCGGCACATTTATGCCGGCCTGCTTAAACGTAAACCGGAAATAACAGACGCCTTCAAACAGACAAAGCTTCATAAACTCAATGCCGGAAAACATCCTTAATGCACACGAATGAGTCACGTGAACTGACACGAATTTATCGTTATGGCTGCCTTACGAAAGCATTTTTCATGGTGAAATATATTCGGGAAATAGACTGCGGAAGTGCTCAATTGAATATGATTTTATTTGTGTCGTAACATTTTTACAGTAAAATATGAGATGCGCAAACCAACTAAATATTGTTTACTTTGGTTTTAGTGTACTTACAGTATTTGAGCGTTTTTGGTAAAAAAATGTTAAATGTTTTAAGGTTTAAATGTTAAAGTGAAACAGAAATCTGTTGACTGACCCAAATAATGTTAAATTGCCTTTACCAGACATAAATCTACAGTAACTATTGATCTTGGAAATAGTGCAAATCTTATAAGACAACGCCAACAAATCACTTGAGAACTAATAAATTCACGATATTCTGTAAATTCCAATAAAAATTTGAGCGAATCTTCGTAGGTATAAGATATTATGCGGAATGCTGTAAAGTGAGACGTTGGCAAACTGGTACCCCTGTTATGGGCCACTTACGTAACTTGGGGGAAACAATGGCGGCACGTATTCTGGAGTAGCAAACTTTGAAAATTATTGCTTTGATAACACCATTATTATTGTATATGTTCCTTAAGTTAATACCTCTATTTTTGTATAATTATAAGGTTGGCTAAAATGGAAAACCGGCGATACCAATCAGAAAACTCGATTAGTGTATAGTATAACTTGCATTGAAATTGAAAAGAATAGAAGTTCAATTTCAAACTGTATATCAAAAACTGAATGGTTAAAATTAAACCCTTTGTTCCCTATAGAGCGTCCTGTTATTCACGTACTTCTTAGTCTGAAATCGGTACTTTCTATTACAAACCATTATAAGCCTACTGCTGTCGTCTTTCAATACACATGCATAGACTGGAACGGTAGCCAAGGGACGACAGTGGAGGTATGACGTCATTCTTGACACAATCGCGTTTGATATCTGTTTCATCGCCGACAATGTAGGGGAAATGATGAATGACCCCATTATTGATGACGTCATCGACAACGTTCTTTACAGTTTTAACAGAATGCTGTGATGTATTGATATAAATAAAAGTATATTTAGTGAATACATTCAACGGCGAATCTTAGTCACGATTTGTGACTTTTTTAGTACTCACTTCAAATGTTCAAATTAAATTAATATTGTATCTGATTTTTGTGTAGCTATTCATTATAAAACAATATATTTAAATAACCTTTTGTTGCACTACGGTTTATAACGATACCTACTGGTGTCTGTAATTTAATAATCCACACACACTAAGCTCTCATAGCGGTAGCTGTAATGCGCATGCATTACAACTACGCCACCGAGGCAGTCAATTATTAATCTAATGTTAAACCCAAATCTTTCATTGGATAACTAATGAAGAAACAGACAAATTTAACCGATGCAAGATTAATCCGCATTGGCAATCACCCAGACATGTACGGACATACATAGAGATGTGTTCTGGGACCTCAGTTCTTGTATTGATAGCTTTATGTCTTTGCCGACCTACTTCTGACTCCGCTGAATGATCGTGTTGACAGATTCTATTGGCAACGATTAAAATACTTTTGAAAAGGTCTACGGTTAGTGTTACCGCTTATCTATGTGACGGTTAAATGTAAAGTAGCTAACCATGCACAATGCACATTTTTTTATTTATAGGTCTTTTGAAAACAATAGTATGTAACCTGTATTGCGTCGTTGTCAAATCAATATCTGCTATGTGCACTTTTTTGGGATTTCAACATTCTATTATGACTAGTTTGCCACCCAAACTTTGATATATTAAACCCGTATGTGATTCTAATTGTTACACGTTTAAACTATCAGCGCTAGAAAAAGTATGCTATGTGCAAATTTTGTCTCAATATTTTACATGAGAATGTTTTTACTCCGTATTTCAAAGTTTAACTTTTTGCACATAGCAGATATTGGTTTGACAACGACAATATTATATTGTTCGGTTGGATCCCTTGATGTATTGGGGGTTTTTAATACATCAATGGTTGGATCTATATTCTGACATGAAATTAAAGAATGCTTTTGATATACCTAATATTGCACACTATTTTCTTGATGGGAATCTAGAACAGTCGGCTATTTCTGAAATTGATTAGTAATACCGTTTCATTATTAATCTTTCTTTAAGAATTGCTGAATACAAATATAAATTAAATGTATAATATATAATACGTAATTATTACGATCCCAACAATATTTATCATTGCTATTTAACTATGAGCAGTTTATTAGTTCGGTGTAATTAATCATGAAACTTAATATTGTAAAGGCGAAAGTTTGTAAGAATGTATGGATGTATAGATGTTTGTTCCTCTTTCACGCAAAAACTACTTAACGGATTTCGATGAAATTTGGCATACGCGTAGATCATATCCTGGATTGACACATAGGCGCGGGCAAAAGCTAGTTAATCATTAAACGTAACTTCAATCGAATATCATTTGGCAATGATGGAGAGATTTATTGTGATCTACTGCCAGGTGACACTATCGACGTATTTAATACTTCGTAATTAAAGTGTTCTTAAATACGTTTTCCTGCTACAATTACGGATCACGTATCGAGCCAAAGACTATTCATGGAAAATAGGCGTAAATACGGAACAATAAAGTTCAAAGTTCAACATCGGTTATATATAGTACTGTTGCATTTTTGCATTTATCGTTGGCCTATCCCGTATTATCTCCCATCGTTTCCTCAGTTGCCTTCTGGTTATTTCAGACTATTACCCTGGCTAGTTCTGAAAATGATTTCAATGATGTACCGTGGGTTCTTCCTTGAACCATTATCGGTTAGCCAGAGCCGTTGTTCCGCATTTCATATACTTTCATGCGTATTATCCAATGATACACGTGACAAATGCAAAGTCATGTCATAAATTAGTATGATTTTAAGCGTGTTCATGACTTCAGCAAAACACAACATTTAAATTAATTTACATACAATAACAATTAAGTACTAATCTATTAGTCATACTTGAAGAGTAAACACTCGTCTATTACCTATAGATTTCTCGACAATTGTTTTTATCTTTATTGTTGTCTTTATTATATACGATTGTACATTTATGTTTTCTTTACTTTTATCATATATATTTTATAGAATTGTATTCATTACCAAACATGCACATTACGTAAAACCTTTCAGTACACTGATGGCAAAATATTTAAGTCTTCCCGAAAATATACAACGCTGCCAAGTGTTCATTGAGATACAACTGCTATAACTTGGCACTAACTGAACACCTAGACAAAATTCTCAGAATTATACATTAAAAAGAATTCAGAATTGGATCATAGAGTAATTTTAACATCTGATTTAAGCCAATTTTGTTTCTTGTAAATAAGCGCTTTTCAAGAGTAAATTGTTACAACATAGTAGCACTAATTATCGATCTTGCAGTTTCAATATTTGCTTCTAAATTATCATCCGCCTACGAAGTGGGAGCTGCAAATAAACTTCGGATCAATATTGACGTATTTGGTCAATTAGCTTAGAATTGCTAGCGCAAGGTCTTTGTCTTGGTAAACAGAGCATAGTAACAACTAGTATGACTACAATTGAGGAAAATAATATTTCTTAACAGTTTAAATTTTCGGTATATTTACCAAACCAGTTGAGTACAATGTTAATTAATATAATTTACTGATTATGACGAATTTAATTTCTGATATAAATATGAAGATGTAATATCGACTTATAAATGAAGAATTTATTCCTAATATATCAAATTAGTGTCCTGCAAATAACAATCTACTTTACGAAAATGAACCTTATAGATAATTTTTTTATTCCGTTTATTCCAGGCAAGTCCTTTCTCACATCAAGAATATACCGGAGCTTATTCTCCTGGGCAACGTGTCTCCCACTGTTCGTAGACTGCCCATCTTCTCGCTTATGGTCAAGCATCCTAGAGGGACATTCCTCCACCACAACTTCGTCTGTGCAGTCCTCAATGACGTATTCGGTATCCAGGCAAGAGGAGGACTAAATAGTAATCTCAACTATGGCTCCGACGTCTTGGGAATAGATGACCAACTACTTAAAGAATATGAAAAGTTGCTGGATGTTGAAGCGTGAGTAGCAAACGTTTTCCAACTACAATAATTCTAAGATAAAGCGATTTAGAAGACAATTCTAAATTATATTTAACAAAGATCCACTAAAAGTTGCTGGCATTAGTTAGACTTAAAGGTCAAGTTCAATAATTCGCGTGGGCTGTTGTTGAAACAAATTATTATGTCAGTATTTGTAAATATAATCTGCTGGTCAGTGTTAAACGAGCTTTGGAGTGTGTGTAGGTTAGGTAATTTTAAATAGCTTTGAGACTCATCAATTGTATATTAAACATATACAAAAACTAGCAATTTATTTGGTACCTGTAATAATATTTGGTATTGCGAATGGCATATAATTAAACTATTAAATTTGTTTTGATCGTTACAAATCTATTGCAAAATATCCATTCACATTCCACATTCTATTGCGCTCAAAAAACCCAACATTTAAATTATTGTTTTGTTATGAACAAGTACTAATTGCGCATGAAGGCCAGGCGGTCGTAAACTATACGTACTAATATATCAAAGCAATTCATATTGCAGGCAAAAGGAGATAGCGCGAGTTCGGAAACTCAGCGATGTTAAAGCTCCCGAGGTACCAATACACAACGAGCATTTGAGACCAGGTTTCTGCAGGATATCGCTACCATACTTCATGTCTGATACGGAGCTGGCTTTTGTCTTGGAGGCTTTGAAGATGGTGGCGACTGAGGGTTGGAAGATCCTGCCACAGTATGTCGTGAATCCAGAGACAGGGCAATGGAGACATCATTCTTGCTCAGTATTGAGAGACAGAAAGTCTTTACATGCGCTCAGATTCAATGGCGGGAAAGTTACTATGAGTGAAAGAAGGATTTCTGGTGGGTTTTACATCATGTGATTTTTGTTGTATTAGATTATCTACTACAGTTAAGTACTTAAAGAATAAACCTAAAAGGTTTATTTTGATGTCAAGCAGTATCATAGTTGTGACTTTGAAGACAAAAAAACACTACTATTTATTACTATGTTTGATATTGTTTAATACCTCATAACCTTATTTTACTTTTCTTCAAACTATTACAGGTCCCGGAATTTTCCCTCAAACTTTCACGGAGTGCTTGCAGACTGCGCGAAACTTATTCAATAGAGCCAGAAAGTTGGCAATGAAATGCTCAACTGCTGAACCGGAAGTCAGTTTCAATCCGCGCATAGACTATTTGCGATGGTTCATGTTGCCAAAAGAGGCTCATGATCTATTACTAGGTCGTTCGGCGAGTGTTAAGCATATTGTGCCGTTTGATCCGTCAGGCTATACTGGAGCTAGAAAGAGTCTACATCTCTCCCGATCTTCCATTACTTCTTCGCCAATACTTGGATCGTCAGCAAGACATTTTAGTCTATCCGCTATCGATGACTGTCAAATATTTAGATTAAAACAGAAGACAAAGTTCTATTCTCGAGAGTCAAGTCTCAGAGAATCGCACAAGGAAGGCACGGTAACAAATACTCCACCAGTACAATTTGCTGTTGGAGAATCCGTCTCACCATTAAGATTGGGGCCGTCAATGCAACCGTTGTTAGTTAGATCCCGATGCTACAGTCTTGGATCTGACACTCCCCCAGTACAATTAAGCGCACAAACTAAAATGAATTTGGGCTTGAAAGAAACAAGTCCGAACAATGTAATTGAGAAAACAAATAACTTTTGCAATTGCGGAAGTCAAACTGATCTATTCTCATTAGATGATCCAATGATCTCACCAGGAAAATCATTCCCGTACAGTACACAAAGCAGTACATCGATGTCTGACTGCAGCCAAGTCGGCCGCTCATCACCAACAACATCATTGACGTCTCACACTTCAGAAGACCTTCATGCTTACGTAAAAGAGATGACCAAAGAAATAGCGACGGAAATAAAGTCTGAAATAAGGGAAGTAATATCAAAAGTCGACGACATATTGGAAAATTCTGACGCGGTCGAACAATCCAATTTGAGTATAAATTCAATTTCTAGTCAAAATGAAAGAAATTCGGTATCCGTTATCGACGTGGCCGAATACTTAATGGGAATGTCCAGAGAGATGGCTTCAGAAGTCAAGCACGAGATTCGCGAGATGGTTAATCAAGTGGATGAAATGATTTCCCCGGATTACGCAGGGAGCTGTGCAAGAAGAAGTTCTCCGCCTCAGACTGGACGCAGAAGAATTGGCTCAGGGCCTGAATTGGGACTAGATTTGAATAAGACGACACAAAGTCTGAGGAAGTGTCCCACAAGTCCTGTGCTTCCATCTCAATATGACGAAGAGAATGGTCGATATTGCAAACTATCGCCTCAGTCGCCCAAATCATCTCAATGCACGCCTTCCCACGAGGTGTCTGGACCCAACAGCATCTCATTCAACTCAAGTGAGACTTCCACTCCAGATACAATCATCCAGATTGTCACCACTCAGAACTCACCAAACCTTCCTAAGTCTCTAAGCTCAAATAAATTGTCTGACGACGAAGCGAGTTGCAACGATATTAATTGTAGACACTGCTGCAGTAAGAAAACTTGGTGCCAAAACCCTTCAGTCAGTTCACAAGACAGCGGTATTAACATGACCTTCGCAGAGACGGATTCCTATTTAGATTTTGGTAAGTAGATATGACAGAAACTTTGAATGTCTTCAATAAAATATATTTAAATCGAAACTAAACATTGCCAATAAACGTATCTCATCGTTTCCAGTAGATACCGATTGTGTCCAGAATATTTATGGACCCAGTTTATATGTTATTTTTTTTATGGTAATTTATATTTATATGTTTTTTATTAGTTCTGAAATGGATTGTTTTCTGTATCAAGCTACGGTTTTCTCTATTAAGGTTTATTGATACTTAATAATTTGTATGTGACTTTTTAATAATATATAAAAGTCCTATAATACATTTAAGGCTATCTTACAGGTGCCTTAACATAATCAAACAGTTTTCTAATTAAAATCTTTTTCTTTAGATCCTACGCACAAAGGAAGAAAACTTCAAGGTAGACTGAGAATGTGCCAAAAGCACGAGAAGAATGAAGTGCCAGACATAATAGAAGGAGTGCCAGTTTGTTCTGGAGATCACACAACGAGGCCTATCAAGAGGTACGATGCAGTTACTGATCCTACCAGTATCGTGTTCCAGATGCCAGATGATGCTGATAGGCAGAACAGGTAAATCCATCAAGTAAAGTCCTGCATTGATTATAATTATTTGCACTGTTTTACGTTTCATTGTTGTCTAGCACTTTCCAAATTTTGTGATTGAAAGCTTTATGGAATAAATATTTGAATTCACAAGAAGTATAAATTATGAATATTCTGGGTGATCTAAAAAATTAAGTCTTGTGCTGTATACCTATCTATCTACAAGATATATCAAGCCTTCTAGCGCCATCTGTTAACATTTTACGGAGTTAAGTCACTGCGAAATGCACAAATCCATGCTAAATTCATAATCCATTATTCACATTAATAATTTTTCTGAATCTGTCACTCGTTGCGTAAACACATTCATTGCAACACGTAACCGCATTTCAGGGGTTAATAAACTCTGTAATATATCGCTGGAAACATCCGCCTTGGCTATTTCTTTGATGAACTTTTTAATGGGTGAAAATTATCTTTTGGCTCTTGGCATTTACTCAAACATCTCGGTGACGACTCATTATTCACAAAAGCAATAACTCAACGCGACAGCGCATGGTAACTTGGCTAAACACGTTTACAATCATTAATACGTGGAAATATTAACAAACCCGGATGTGACGAAATGGTTATTAGGCTGTCATTCGGTATTGTCACTTGGAAGTGTGGGAACTACGAACGAGCAAAGAAATTTTATTTTGAAAATATTAATAAATATGTTATCATAATAATTAACGGCGACTACAAAGATTCGAAATTTGAATATAAATCAGTAATTATTGCAATCTGTAATACTCCAATAAATATAAATCTTGAAGACGTTGGGCCACCAACTCTAGAAGCTATTTAAGTATTTACAAATATTAACACAAAAAAAACTTTGTCCTATCTAAGAGTATTTCAACAGCAATAATAAAACTGTTAATCAATAATTACAACAATATTACTAAAAATTTTTGAAACCATAAAATCATTGAAGGCAATAATGCTAAATTCCTAACGAAAGGTTAACACGAAAATCCTGTGTAATCTAAAAGTTACCAATAACAACCGTTTGGCGCAGGGCGGCCGCGGTCGTTGATTCGAAGCGATCAAGTCGCTCATCGAACGCGTCGTCCAGCTGTTCAGATCGCAGCTCTCGATCCAGCGGTTACGGCACCGACCAGAGGCCTCAAGACGAACGTTTTTATGACAGGAGGTTAGTCTAAGGCTCTATAACAGCATATAAATTGTGTTTAGTTGATTCAGAAGAATCACCATTTGTGCAGTCCTGGTAGAGAAGGGGACAGGAGATAAATCGTGTTTCAGTTACTAACGCACATTAAAATTACTTACAAAATTAAAACTTGTTAACGGGATAACATCTTTGATCATAAAATTTATTACCATTGATTATTTTTTTTCGCAAAATTATTCTTTCACGCTTTTTGGTCGCTTTGCTTCCATTACAAGTACCTACCACTTATTTATTTAAATAAAGGAACATATTCTGTGGCTTTTAATAGAGAGACCCTATCGAAATAGTATTTTTTTAATAGACTTAGAATGAGTGTCTTAATGTGTACTAGGTATTATGATTACATGTCCATCTTCAGTACAGACAAGACAATTTATTGAAGATATTTTCAAGATTTTTTTAAAATATATTGATATTCAAACCGTGATTCGAAGTTTCTCTGACATCTATAATAGATCTAATTTTAAAGGTGTGATGAGTGTCATTTATATCATAATCTGCACCATTAACTATTGCGGTATTACGTTCTCAGTATGTCCGAGTGTCGTACCTTCAAGCCGGAGTTTTGGGAAGAGGAACCGGACGACAGCAGCGCGTGTAGCGACAACTCTCTTACTGACTTCACATTGGACGATGAGGGAAAATGGCAGTGCCCGCCGAAGCCTATTTGGAAAGCTACTGTTGAGGTAGGAATCATAGCTTTAGCCTTATCGATAAGCATGATATTAATAACTTCAGTAATCATTATTATTATTAATTAGATATTCACAATGTTCGGCAAAAATAAACTAAAGGAAAAGTATCTAGTTGTTTTAATTTTCTTTTGTATTTGGTGTGTACGAACTATGAAGGTCCAGACAGTTGTATTGTTTGAAAATAAAGTACTATAATTGTTTGAGTTTTTTCGTTTTAAGACTAGAATAAAATGTATTTGTAACTCATCTAAAATATTTTCGTATTAATTGTCAAATACTTCCATAAATTTTTGACTCTGGTAGTTATCTCATTCTTTAAGATTTCAAGGAACAGTATTATCAAAACTTTTTCTTTATAAACAGGCTATCCAGGAGTTCAACATGGTGCGTCCCGGAGACAAGATTTTAGTGTGCCTGTCCGGGGGCCGTGAATCCATAGCACTCCTCCACACCATGCATCAGTACCAGTTCTACGCCAGATCCAAGGGAATACACTTCAGTATTGGTGAGTACCTTTACAACATTATGGGATTTAACTCTCAAGATGTTATGTTGAGGGTAACGAATGCTGTGCAGTGTCACAAAATCAGGGAGTTCCTTCGCGAGAGTTTATCTGAGTAGGTGGCTCCATCCATTTTTGTAACAATACAAGCTACAATTTTAATTATTTATTGTTTAATTTCAGGTGCTCTATATGTCCACGAACCCTCAGCGCAAGTGGATCCTTTGCATTTGATGGCGTATTGCAAAACTCTTGGTGTCAAGTTCATATATCAAGATAAATTGGAGGAAGACGAGTGCCAAAGTAAGTTTTTTTATTGTTTACTTGTTGAGCACGTACGTATTGTAATTATCCGTTGTACTTAATAGCCCATAGAACTATTGAACTGTAGTTATTATAACGACTATGGCCGTAAATATATAGCAGAAATTAACGTATGGAAATTTTGTTGTATTTTGTAGAGTAAATGAGATTACCGAAGACTAAGCAAGCTAAGCAGTTATAAAGTCTTTATTATATGTGTTCATGAGATGATCCATCACCTATGATCCTACAGATTAGGACCGGTAACTAACTACCTATCGAAATCGATATAATATATTAAGGCAAATGACGTCAAGTCTTAGTGATGCTGTTGTACGTGTGTTGTACTGAAATTAAACGTCAGTTTTTTTATCGAACTAACAGTTAAATAGTACTGTTAAGATTTTACGAACGACAACTTAATGTCGAGATTATCACCCCCCAGAAGGCTTGGACAAAATGACAAAATAGTAAAATTGGAGATTTTGAGCGAGGAGCAAAAAGGTTAAAAGGATGATGACCTAAAAAACAAAACTCCTGCAGAGTTAACCGTAAAAAAAATCATACGGATATAACCATTACACGGATTTTATCGCTGTTTTTTAATTTATATTTTCTCCCGACGTTTCGAAAGCTTTGCAGCCTTCATTGTCACGGGGCGGACTAAGGTGTTGGTAGTACGAAAAGTAAAAACTACAATACCTACCTTAACTTACGTAAATTGTACATTTAACAATTATAAAACATTTTTTAATTTTTTATTTAAACTTTAACATTCGCGTAAACATAAGAAATCATTATAAGAAAAAAACAAAAAAAAATTCGGACTCAAAACAGGGATGACTTCGCAAAAACAGTAGATTTACTGTAAAATAACATTGGCAACACTGTTTATAAGTATTGTGATTCAGGCACGCGCCGCTGCCGCATCTCGCGGTGGGCGGGGCGCGGCGTGCGGCGCGCGGCGTACAGTGCGGCGCGCGCGCACGGGTACTGCGCCGCCGCGCTCGCGCACACGCTCGACCACGCCGCCGCCGCCTTCCTCGCCGCCGCCATGCACGCCGGCGAACTCAACACCATGAAGGCACATTATACAATCAGGTACGGTATCGAGGTTCGTAACCCGTTAGTGGGTTTTGCATCCACCCACTAACACGGTGAACCCAACATAACCGCTCAGTCGTTCCCCTTGAACACTGGGCGGTAGTAATAAGCCATTTTCTCCGCATAAACAAAAAAAAATAAAACCGTTAGTGGCTTGCCCTCAGCATGGTCACTTAATTCAAAGGGTTGCGAGCGCCTTCTGCGCTCACCCTAAAGACCGGTGTGGCCAGAAAAGCCGACTCGCGTCAGGCTACTGGCAGTAGGGTCATTAACAAAAAAAAAGGTACGGTATCGCTCTTACGGCCTTATTCATAAACACTTTATACACATGTTTTGTCTTCTTTGAACGAATTTTGAATTGAGTTCGAAAAGAGAAGACAAAATATTCTTTAAATTATTTATTAAGGTCGTTATTCTTTATCAGTTACTTACGTTACAGAATATGGTATTATTCCCGTAGTTGCCATATGCCAAATTCTATCAAATATAATTAGACTTTTTACAGTCTGCCGAGACAATGTCCGGAGGTTCAAACCCAAGGCATACACCTCTGACTTTTCGAAGTTATGTGTGTATTATTTATCAATTATCGTTCGCTTAAACGGTGTAGGAAATTATCGTGAGGTAACCTACATGCCTGAGAATTCTCCATAAGAATTTCGAAGGTATGTGAAGTCTGCCAATCCGCACTAGGCCAGCGTGGTGGACTAAGACCTAAAACCCTCTCAGTTGTAGAAGAGGTCCGTGCTCAGCAGTGGGCAGTATATAATGGTTCCCTATTGGATTGCATAAATGTTTTTGTAATAATATTGTTACGCATCTTAGCTTTAAGCCTAAATATCAATGTGCATAATAATCACTACGCATCGTTTTAGCATAAAATAAAAAAGCATAAATACAAAAAGCTTAAATACAAAAAGCACAAGCATCAAAACGACTAACGTCAAAAAGCATAAATATCAAAAGTCATAAAAATAAATACGCATCATTCATGTTTGGTTTTGTCTGAGTTGGAAACGACTTAAAGTCGGTTCTGGCTTCGTTCTGGCGGTGGTTCATATGCACCTAACACGCTCGTCGCTTCGCTCCTCGCTAATCTAATTTATTTTAAATACATGTTATGCGAAATGTGTATTAGTCTAATACAAATTAGTCAAGCTAAAATTATTCCAATTGCTTATTATGACAAAAAAGTAGTAGGACAAAACATTACTATGCGATACGAGACTATCCCGCCCTCACACCCACCACTGCAACTCCTGTAAGCCAGGATCAGCAGTGGCACGCATTTTATGACACCGAGCGGTGAAGCTCGGCGAGTCTCAGGGAACACTAATTAGTCTTTACCCGCAACGAAGTTAATCAAACAGAAGAATAGGGAGGAGTTAGAAATATATTTTCCACTTCCCTCCATAGCAAAGCGGGAGACAAAATAATGAACTAAAAAAAGGTAATTTAACCTTAATTATTTAGAGTTTCACAACTGGAAAAGCCAGATGTAAAGCACCACGGATAAAATTAAAGGGGTCCTACTTGAGCTGTTAAACTTGATTCCAATAGTAGGTATGGCAAAAACGCCGGAAAGCACGGAAATTCTGCCTAGTGTCCACAAGGTCCATGTAGTATACAACTCCAGATGTTATTTGCATACTATCAAACATAATGTTACGCTCATTTTGCCAAAGACTACACTCCCAAAGTATGTGATGCGCAGATTGTTCGTAGTTGCAGTCATTAGATGAACATGGACACGCAGGCGAATCAACCAACTTAAAGGAGAATAATTTGTACTTAAAATTACCATG
Organism: Lapara coniferarum; assembly: GCA_949316025.1. Classification (NCBI taxonomy): domain Eukaryota; kingdom Metazoa; phylum Arthropoda; class Insecta; order Lepidoptera; family Sphingidae; genus Lapara; species Lapara coniferarum. Next base: position 28,235,234 of record OX438922.1, on the reverse strand, counting down.
GCCTGTAAGGAATTGCGAAACACAATGGTCAATTTCGAGCCAAGATTTTGTAAGACGGTCCTGAACAGAAGGAAAAAATTGATACAAATGCCGCCCTTTTGTAGATATTTCCCACCTACACTGCCATTCCTCTAGAAGATCGTTCATAACATCTGGACTCGGCTTAAATGATCTGTTAATTTTTAAAAGTTCGCGCGAAGTTAAAAAGCTTTTGTCGACATCGTCTCTAGCAGAGTAATACATCGCGGCGCGACGCTGTACCTCCAGATCGACTGGGAGTTACTATGCGATAGTACTATTATGCCAATACATATTATGCAAAGTCAAATATGCGAATAAAATTATAGTTTAAAAAAAAGTAGGCGAACCAAAGGGATCCCGTATATAATACAGGGCTGGTATTATTATTCCTTTAGACATTCATAATCGAAAATCACCTAGGTTTCTAGTTCAGTTGTTCAATATTCAAAATGAATGAGACATTAAGTTACCATTGATATATTGTAGAGAGCACGAGGTGCGCATGATCCGTCCGCTGATCTACGTGCGCGAGCGCGCGCTGCAGGCGTGGGCGTGCGCGCGCGGCCTGCCCGACTTCCGGCACCACGACCTGCCCGCCGGCACCGGGACCGATGCACGGACACGGTACGTTTAACCTACCTTAATACATACATATACACTCACGCCTGTTATCCCCGAAGGGGTAGGCAGAGGCGCAACTATTGCACCCACTTTTCGCCATTATTCCGTCCCATGATGTGATAGGGGGCGAGCCTATCGCCATATCGGGCACTAATTCCAGACTCCGAGCTGATACTGAATAGAAAAACTCGATATCACTTTGCCCGACCCGAGGATCGAACCCGAGACCTCAGCTTTGCAGTCGTACTGTAATACAACTACGCCACCGAGGCAACCTACCTTGAAGTTTTTTTTATGGCATTGAATGACGAGACGAGCATGCCGTTTGCCTGATGGTAAGTAAAACAAGAAACAGTAGCAACACCATCCAGCACCTTGAGTTACAAAGTACTGTGTGGCATTACACTGCGCTCGTCATCCTGAGACATGAGATGCTAAGTCTCATTATGTCCAGTAGTTACACTGGCTAATTGTAGCTAGTGCATTGGCCCTTCAAACCGAAACACAACAGTGCATACACACTGCTGCTTGGCGGTAGAATATAGACATTGCGGTGGTACCCACCCAGACGGACTCTTACATAGGAGAGACCTACCACCAGTAAATTTATGTTATCATCATCAGCCATATGGAGTTCACTGCTGAACATTGCTCTCGCCTAGAAATTTCCAGATGGACCTGTCAAAAGCGGCTTGCATCCACTGTATTGTTACAAAAATGTCGATGAAATTAATTGAGAAAATCTTGTCTTCATTAGCTACTGCCCTAATGTTGGTTCTGCGGCACATTAAAAAAATCCAATTATTACAAAGACAGCTGACTCATCACACAGGCCTTAATAGATCTGAAAATGACTCAGCTTGACACTTCACATAAATTATAATCCCACTATTCTCCACAGCAGTGAAGAACCCGCCATGGATAGGTCTATATCAGAGCCGTGTGGATCTTCAGAGAAGCCCACGACAGTAAAAACAAGCCGTTCACTGGAGGAACCCCTCTCGGAGGTCCTCGCGGACCCTGTCGACTGCGTGAGAGACTTGCTCGCTAACCAGGAGAATATTTACCCGTATTTATTCGCTAGTCTGAAGAATGCTCTACACCCGCTTATGAGTGGCAGGTAAAGCAATTATATTTATGTTTAAATGCTAAAAAAAACTTCTGAATCATTGATGTAGCTGGCAAGTTCATAGCACTCTTCACCAAGAAGGAGAGGTGATGGCGAAAAATTAGGAATGTAGCTGTCGGATGTTTGTATATTGAAACAATAGCATATTATGAGTCGAAGTATTAAAAGGGTTTTTTAATACACCAATGTTCGGAATAATTTATTTGGTTTGGTCTATATAGTTTTGTTTGAAATTTTCTTGTGTGTGAAAATTTATTTTTCTTGGTTAGGTAAAGTAAAAATTAGAATAATCTTGAGACAAAATTATAATTTGACTCAAAATATTATAAATAACGTTTTCGATTTCTTTGTTCATAGAAATTATGACCAGAAGCAAAGAGAGCATAGACATAGAAAGAAGTCCGTGATACAAATGAAGAACGGAGCCCCGGTTTACGACTCGGATGAGGAGACGGAAGAGGAACCAGTGCCATAGACAACTGTCAAATCTCCCGCCAAAACGCGACACATTTAAAGTTGCTATTTATTGTATATCGTGTTTATGAACGATTTGTGATTACTCAGTGATTGTTTTACTTGTGATGAAATATATAACACGTTGAAATGATGACGTATTAGTACATAAGTTGTAAGAGAGCGTGCTTTATTTTGAGGTTAAGTTTGTCCAGGGTTGCCATGTTGAAGAATTTTTGTTATAATAGTATGTTTTTATTCTTACGAATAATTGTGGAATTGAATATAAAGTGCATTTGTTACAGTCTGCTAATATTAATGAAATATATTTTTCAATGTTGTTGAACGTTTTGAAATGTATGCGAGATTGGGTCCTATTTATTCTGACGTAAGCTACGAAGAGATATATAAAGTTATATAAGGTAGATGTTTACTGTAATAATTTCGTTCCGGTACCTGTAGTAATTATGCGTCCTTATAATGGTACCTAACACAAAAAAATATATTTTATGGATATTTGATTCATTATTGTATTTACATTTGAATATACACTTTTACAAGAGAAAAGTTAGCTTGTACAGCTAAACATATGTAATTAGATGTAGACTATGCTTTTTCTATAATCATTCGATATCGCTGTTGTCTATCTCTCTGTACGAACATAGGACTTGTATGAGAATTTTTTTTTTAAATGTCGCCACTTCTTAGAATCCTAATATTGTATTGAGCAATAGATATATTTATATAATGACTCTTAGTAAAAGAAAAAAAAAACAATTCTTTTTATTACAGACGTGGACACAAATCAGGTTTACAGACCATTTCTAAATAAATTAATTTACAAAATAAGGGAAATAAAAAAATATACATGAAAGTGGCGGTATTAGTTTTTTATTTTCATAGAGCGTAATTCGGATGAATTTGTAATAATAAGTTGGCAACATCAGCGACCAGCTTCCATTATGGCGGGAAAGTCAAAATGGAATATGGCCGCCAATGTTAGACTGATTTAGTTGGTGTGATTTTTCATCTCATTTTATATTGTTTATCGTGCTGTATGTCTTTTGTATCGCCATATGTTTCTAAAATTTAGATGTAAGAAATTCCTATGTTTAGGACGAATATTTTAGAGTATAACGATGAAAGTCCCATTCGTTGCTTCCATGTTGTATTCATATACATTGGACTTATAAAATAAAGAAATGTTTTAATGAAAATGTTGACTTTTATTTTTAATCACCAGTATTTGAAACGGGCTATATACCAGTAAAAGCGATAGAATTCGTGCAAGTTTTTTTAATTACATCTCGTTGTTTATGGCATTGGAAGGTACAGTCAGCCACAAAGTAGCTGAACAAATTCAAAACTACTAATCCGCTATTGACGTTGAAAAAATTTTTTTTCGTTGTGTGACGTAAAAAATTATTGGTAAGAACACAAAAGTGTATCTATAGGCGATTTGAAGTTTTGAATTTGTTCAGCTACCTTTGTGGTTCAAATTCAAGTTCAAATCATTTATTCAGTAATTAGGCCCCTAAGGGCACTTTTACACGTCATTTTTCACAATGTTGTTTTACTAAAAGATTCTACCGGTGACTGTACATACACGTCATTCTGGAGTTTGGTTAACGGGTGTACATAATATGTACATATACATATTATAGGCCTGTCCGTAGGTATGATTGTTTAAGAAGTTGAACGTCAGCATGTAGTATATTACTAACACTTTTCACACGCGTTCCTTACACATGGTAGATTGCCAAAAGAGGATTAAATCCTATCGGTCATACGGCTACTATGTAGGTATAATAATTGAAAGTGCAAACTAAATACGCTACAAACACCACAGAAACCACAACGCTTACAATAAAATAAATCACATAATTAAATCGTCTTGATTTTGTTCAAATGTAATTATGAACCAAATAATTTCTTGTGACCAACAAGAGCAATTTTTGTGACCATTTAATTTTGCGTCTTAACGCATTGTCGTAAAGATAGCTACCGTTGTCCGTAAGACAGACGGGTATGTGGGTGTAAGAAATTCGTTGGAACCAGGGACTAGTGGCGTAGTAAACCTAACTAAAAGTACTCTCACTCGTCCATGTCCTTGAAATAATTACCTACAGCCGCGCAGTACTTAAATACGCCACAGGGCTGCCCGTCTACGGTATTTTAATTTTATCTAAGATACTTGAGTTTCTTTCTAGTTTTCAGATTGAAGACACATACAGACTCACGCCTTTTATCCCCTAAGGGGTAGGCAGGGGCGCAATTAGTGCACCCACTTTTCGCCGTGCATATTCCGTCCCATGATGGGATAGAATTCAAACAACCAAAAACATCACAATATAGTCTATAATTGCTCTTTGCCATATTAAGTACTCGAATCTATTTATTTAATTCAAATTTTCACAAAATGCACGCTTACTGTTTATTTATTTGTTATGGTACACCAACAGCATATATATAGAAATTTAAAAAAACAAAAAAAAAACAAAACGAAACAAAACCATCACACCGTTCGTTCGTCACTGCGGCGCACTCGCGACTGTTTGTGTACTTAATGTGTACCAAACTCGAGGGACGTAGGCATCACTCGCGTTCCGACCGTTTATATGAAGATATTCTACTGTATAGATATATCTATACAGTGCCAGTGGGCCCAGGGTAGTGACTTTCGTAAAACCTACATTAATATCTGAATTATTATTATCTGAAGGTAGTACCTTGGCTCAGCATGTGTTATGCATTTGTCTGTTCCCAGTCCTATGACATGCAATGTGTCACGTGTGGTCAGTCCCACGATACATTCATAACCCAACAAGTTACGTGTGTTTAATATTTATGTGCCCAACGTCCATTAATTCAAACATATTTTCTTATACACACACACACGCACACACACTCACGCCTTTTTATCCCCGAAGTGATAGACAGAGGCGCACTTGTGTGCACCTAGCTTTTGCCGTGCGTATACCGTTCCATGGTGTTATAGGGGGCGAGCCTATCCCCATACCGAGCTCAAATTCCAGACTACTCGCTGATACTAAATAGAAAAATCCAATATCACTGACCGGCCCGGAGATTGAACCCGAGACCTCAGCATTGCAATCGTATACAAGGTTTCTTGTGACATATTTTAACATTATGTCATAATAATACTGTCCCACTACTGGGCACGGGCCTCCTCTAGTACTGAGAGGGAAAATTATGTCATATTAGCTGTTGCCCCCGGCTCCGCCCTCGTGAATGAGTTTTTCCGGGATAAAAGTCCCGCTTTATAATTTCCCGAGATAAAAAGTAGCCTATGTGTTAATCCAGGACATGATCTACCCGTGTGCCAAATTTCATCGACATCCGTTCAGCAGTTTTTGCGTGAAAGAGTAACAAACATCCATACTCACAAACTCGAGTTTATAATATTAGTAGGATTACAAAAAAGTTCTGCTTAGTCTGGAAACGCCCTCCAAAAGGTATCTGTGGAGCATTCATGGAATCATTATGAAGTTATGTAATCTCTACAATGCCACATTCAGCAATTGAGCGTTAGTTCGCAAAACGTATGAGTCGATTCGATCCGATATTGCTGTCAAGTTAGAGAAACAGGCTGCTTAAACAAAAGGATGTTAAATAAAACACACATAGTTACAGGCTTACTTTACTAGATAGATACACTACACAAATTACGATGTGTGTGTGCGTGCCCACATTTCTTACATTAATGAGTATTACATGTACCAGGGACTCTCCCTTCAAAGACAAAGCTTAGTTAAACACTGAATGTGATAAAATTACATAATTACTTAGCAGTAAGCAGAGAACTACCCTAAGAGAATAAGCTATAATAAACGCTAAGTTAAATGTTTAGTTTACATTTATTTCATGACACCACAACATTATTATCCTTATGCTAAAATACATAATCTTTAGAAAATCAACTACATTATATGTGTTACTCAGCTATTTAATTTCTACGTTACGTCTAGTTAAAATAGAGAATCATTTGGGAAAAAAATATGAAGATTTATTTTTTTGCACCACCCTGGCAGCAGGGCTTGCCACCTGTAAAATATTAAAGTAATTAGTAAATCACATAATGGAATAATATTATAGACAAAACATCTTGTATACTATAATAGGACTGACTTAATTTAGCTGTACTACTTTCTAGTGATAGATTAGAAATCTTTAGTTTTACCCCATGAATCTACTTAATATCATCGACAGTAAAAATAAAATCTCTAGCTCGAAAATTCTCTCCACAAAATAGAACAAAGCTTGATTTAAATGGAGGAATAACCCTAAGCAACTATGGCAATATTTTTTAGACATCTTTCTAAAGTCTCATATACGTCATCGCGGCCGAGAACCTCTTGCGCATGTTTACACGAAGTAACTTTTAAAACAATAATTGCTTGCGATTATTCCTAGCTATATTTTTGCTGTCTAAATAAGGTGTAAATAGATCGAAGAGATGGTATAGATGTTAATATAAGTTGGTACCCACCAGATGGCTTGCCATCGCCGCATGCGCAGTTAGGGCCGCAAGTGCAGTTAGAACCGCAGGCGGCCGCGCCCCCACCGCACGTGTCTGCAAAACATAATAAAATAAGGATCAATTTACTGTATTTAAATGACAAAGACACCCTTTATGTTGGGCTGCAGGGGTAATTGACGTTTCTGGCGAAAACTAGATAAAGGTAAATTGGACCTACTTACTGGAATTTGTCCCTGATATGGCGATAGGCTCGCCCCCTATCACATCATGGGACGGAATAACGGCGAAAAGTGTGTGCACTAGTTGCGTCTCTGTCGACCCCTTCGGGGACAAAAGGCGTGTGCGTGTGTGGACTTACTTACACAAACGCGAACAAACCCACACCAAAATATTTTCTACGCGTTGATGTATTTTTGTTTTACAACTAGTTGATTGATATAAAATGTGTGGCATTACATATACAAATAAGTTATTTGGACAATTAACTCTATATGAAAATAATAAATCTGTTATTAATTATTGTGACAAGTTTTTATGATCAAGTCAAATTATAAGGGCTTGTGGGTTGTTTCCCGTTTGCGAAAGTAGATCCAATATAATGTAATGTAGTAGTGTAATGTAACTATTCGGAGTAGATGCTACAAGAGTCGTAGCCAACATGCCTTTATATGTACAATCTAATTACAAATTAACTAATTAATTACAACAAAAGATATATATTAAAACCTTCCCCGAAAAATATATATTTGGATAACGAAACCCTATACAAATCGAATCGGCAGTTTTTGAGAAGCTTGGGGCCATAAAAACTTGCATATATTTTTTTTATTGCATGGAATAACGAGACGAGCATGCCGTTCGCCTGATGGTAAGCGATAGGACCATTCATAAACAGTAGCAACACCATTCAGCACCTTGAGTAACAAAGTACTGTGTGGCATTCCACTGTGCTCGTCATCCTGAGACATAAGATGTTAAATCTCATTATGTCCAGTAGTTACACTGGCTAAATGTCCTTCAAACCGAAACACAAAAGTGCATGCACACTGCAGCTTGACGGTAGAAATAGATATTGCGGTGGTACCCACCCAGACGGACTCTTACGTATGAGAGACCTACCACAAGTAAAATACATACATACGGGTCGAATACAAAACCTCCTTTTTGAAGTCGATTAAAAATATGACAATGATATATCTATCGCTTAGATATGTCATTCGCATACTTAACATCAACGGTTGTACAAAGGCATCTTTGCTACCGCCATCTTGACGAAAGTCTTTATTCTAGCACAACAAAGTTACAAATGATGGTAAGTGAAGTCCAAGAATATTATCAATTTCTGATAGATGAATCTCATTATTGTAACAATAATTTTGTCGGCTTGCTTTATTGCCTTGTCATAATTTTCTTTACGGACGTAACATTAGCACGTCAGCAACACGAGGTCCTTAAAGTACGATGACGCACACAGAAAATCAAACTTAAACCACAGAAACAATTATAATATTACATACTTGGACCCTCAAAAAAACAGTCTAGCTTGTCATTGCGTTACTCTCGTTGCATCGCTGTCTTAATTAATTATTCAAGAAATGAACCACATTACGGGTCTCCTGGCTTTGTGAAACTTCTTTACTTCGACTCTACGTTCTAACAAAGCCTCATTAAGTTTATGAGCCCTTAAAGAATCCTTTTATTGTCTTAAATAAATTAATTGGCGCCGGACGACGAGCCGCATTCCTTTGTTTAAATTTTAATTCGGAATGCATTTTTGTTTAAACCTGGACAAAGTACTTTTTGTTTAAACCTGGACAAAGTACCTATCACGCTAGTTTGTAAATGTTATAGTCATTATCGATGTAATTGACTTTCGTAATGGATTTTATTAGGATTTTGAAAAGAAGGGAAAAACTGGGAAGAATCATAGTGTTATTTTACTAAGAATAAAATATGACGACTTTATGAAAACTTAAAACTTTATAAATATCATTTATTGTGTTATTATCAAAGGTAAAAGTTTAAATATGTACATCATTGTAAAATAAATATCATTGTCAGTCTAATTAAAGATATGCAGTGTTGTGCGCACTTATTTTTAAAATTAAAATATCGAGGAATTACTAAAGTGAATTACGAATAAAAAAAAATTAAAGCTGCAACATCAAATTTAACAATTAAAATATAAAACCAAAACATCATGAAAATAAATTTAGGAATAATAAAATGGTTACCTTTGCACGAGTCGCACGGTGCAGGCATGATGGGCGACTGAGCTGGGCCAAACGTACGAGGGTGCGCGCGCACCGGCACCGACGTCTAGAAACTAACGCGGGTCAATAACTGAGTTGCTACGTGGGGGAATCAGACGATTGCTGTCGTAGTCCAGCAGCTTGGAGACGTCATGTTTGATCGATGGTTTATCGTGCTGATAGAAAAAGGCAGAGTATTTATCGAGGATGGCTGAGATTGCTATATTTTAGCTTATTGAGCTGTAGCAATAGAAGAACACACTACATTTCAGACTAACGATGTCTATCGTTAAGGCGATTAATATAGAATTACTTTAGAGGAAACCTGAGACTATCCATGATAAAATCAATTATAGTTGAGACTTGTTGGTTGATCGTAGTAAAAAGGGACAGAAGTGATGTACAACTGTAATTTCTCCATTGCGCCTAGGAATCAGCGTCATAAATGATTCTTAGTTTGGGTGCAATTACTGGTCCAGAAGATACGGAAAACTACAATCCACATCTCAACCGATATAGGTAGATATTATTTGATAGATCGTGCAAGAAATGTCATGTCCAACTTTCGATTCATTTTTACATCGAAAGCTGACGAAACATTAACACTTTCACACAATCGTAAAACAAAATTAATTGTTCACGCATAAAATGAACACAGGGTGAAAGTCACTGCACAGAGAAACTGCACTCAAGCTCTGAGACTAAAATAAGATAGTTAAGTAACTTATACCATACATAGGTATAATAAAATGATCAGAGGAGCGTAAACAAAAACACGGTCTGGTCCCCGGGAACCGGTTGCAAGCCCCTCTCTTGAAACCAATGAGATCAATCGGAGTTAAACTGTAGTCAGTTTGGCAATGTTTTGATACTTTGCTTTCGAGTTTGTTCTCTTATAATTCATATACGCCATTGTTGACCTTTCTATTTGAAGGAACTTGCGTTAAAGGTAACGCTTTTGATATTCATAGGCTTCGAAACGTCGATAGTATTTAAAGTCGAATTTTGCATGACAGAGGTTTCAATGTTTTTTCATCTTGAGTACTTTAAGAGTCCGCTCCGTCACCATGAAGGCTGCAAAGTCTTCGAAAGGTCAGGAGAAAACAGTAGTACGTAAAATAGTTTTATTTCAATGTCTAATATTCGCGTAAATATAAGGAATCATTATACTTTATAGGTGCTCCCATGAAAACATTTTCGCTACATTAACCACCCATATCTTAAAAGTAGCATATCGTTACAGTTCTATGATGCCATGGACCGTGATGGCCCATATGTATGCTGTAATGTAAAGAGGCAGTGTATTAAATACCCGCACCAAAAACCGGGACTAAAGTTTGTGCAGTAATTTATTTCTGGCTTCGGTGTGCAGAAAAATTGAAAGTCTTGGTCAATATCGCCAAATCCCTTGCCGATGTATTCCATTGGCGGGAGGAGGCGTTCAGTCGCGGGGAGCGTCCGGCCCTGAAGGAGGTGGAGGCCAAGAGGGCCGCCTTACGGCGAGCCGCCGTGGAGGAGTGGCGTCTCAGGCTGGAGGCCCCGTCGTGGGGGCACCGTGTCGTAGAGGCAGTGCGTCCTGTCTTTGCCGAATGGCTGGACAGGCGCCACGGAGCGGCAACATACCGCCTGACGCAGGTGCTCACCGGGCATGGCTGCTTCGGTGAGTTCCTGTTTCGGGTGGTAGGGATAGAGGAGTCGGCCGTGTGTCACTATTGTGACAACTGCCCAATGGACACGGCCCAACATACGTTGGAGTGTTGTCCAGCCTGGGATGAAGAACGCAGCGCTCTCAGAACAGTCGTCGGAGAAGACCTCTCGCTGCCGGCCGTGGTCGCTTCCATGGTCGGCGGCCGGGAGGCCTGGCAGGCGGTGGCCCACTTCTGCGAGGCGGTCCTCTCGCGGAAGGAGAGTGCCGAGAGGGATCGCCAGCGCAGTGGTGATCCCTCCCGCCGCCAGACGAGACGTAGGAGGCGTCGGGTGGACGACTGACCGACGTCTCCCGCCCTGTGGATTGGGGGCGTTTGGAGAATTCCACCACGGTATCCCCTGCCTGTCGTAAAAGGCGACTAATAGGGGCCTCCGGGGGTCACGGGTGGGCGGGACGTGCCGCCCACCCATTAGTCTAGCCAACTTCTGTGACCCCCGTGATGGACATGTCCGAGGCAGCGTGTCTCACGCTGCCTCGGACACCAACAGGCGGACACGATACGGTGTTTCGGGGGCTTCTGAGCCCCCGCAACAGGAAAAAGGACCGCAAAAACGCGGTACGCGCAGGGGCGGTTGCGGACGACAACTTAGACGTGAGTCGGAGGAAGCCCGCAGCCGTCCCTAATGAGCCGAAGATGGCCATATAATAATAAAAAAAAAAAAAAAATGGTCAATATGCCTCTGAGCTATGGTGCCTCCATTTGATTTCAAAGAGTTATAACACTAACCAATATTGACAGAAATTATTCTTTCAGCTGCTGTTTAGCTTGGAATTTGAGCCCTGTGAATTCATACCAGTAGGCTGGTGTCTATGAAATTATTGGTCTGGACAGGTACCGTCGTGGTAAAAGACTTCAGTAGATAGTATAAATCATTACCCGTATTAGACTGATTAGAAATTGCAATAACTAGATATAGAGATAAGAATGATGTTCTCCCAGCATGGCAGGCTGGAGGATTTTGACGAATATGTTAGCGTTTAGTATAAAAGATTTATGAAAAATACACGACAGCTTAAGAACTTAAACAACATACTAGTTCCTGTAGTGGCTTTTCTTGTGCTTCTGATATATGTTCCGGGCGGAAATATCAATGAACTTTCTTACTGCGGAATTGCAACTGATTACGTATTTTAGTGTGATTAATGACTTAAGCCTTTTTACTTTTGAATCGTAGGGACTGACCAGAGTCGAGCATTTATCTATGCTTTATCAACGGTTGGCAGGCTTCATTAAGTTTTATGCATATTTAGAGTCAGCCCATTTCCTCCGTTTTTTTATTATAGTTTTAATTTTTTAAAAGATAATGTCGCTTATGTCAATTACGCTGCCAACCGTCAACACATTTTTTTAGCGATTCTTGGCGCTACTAACCATGCATACCTATATATAAATATTAAAGCTGTTATTATAAAACTTTCTTCGTCCTATCCCGCCTATTAGATTTCGTGGGAAAACGAATTATGGATACCACCCAGCCTTGGGCAAAATGAGATGGTCATAGCAGGAACTTATCTTCCTTTCTAGCCAGCACTTATTGCAGGCAGTTGGTTTACATTATGATTCGTACTTGGAATACGTATTAGGTTTTTCGAAAACCGTGAAGAAAATAATGAATAAGAATTTTGACTCATGTAATACAATGCAGAAAGATAATATAATCCAGCTGTTGCAATTTTACATTTTCTAGGAGTTCTTATGTCTTCTATATTTTACGGCCGTCAACGAAATTAGTGTCTTGCAAATTTGCAGAACGCATAAACGATTTCAAATCAGTAGGGAATTCAGAACAAAATGTTAGCTCAGTAAAATGTTTATCTAATGGACGTCCCTTTAGAATTTATTATATTAAAAGCACTAAATATAATTTAATCCTACTAATATTATAAAGGCGAAAGTTTGTAAGAATGTATGGATGTTTGGATGTTTAGATGTTTGGATGTTTGGATGTAAGGATGTAAGGATGTTTGTTCCTCTTTCACGCAAAAACTACTGAACGGATTTCGATGAAATTTGGCACACGGGTAGATCATGTCCTGGATTAACACATAGGCTACTTTTTATCCCGGGAAAATATAAAGCGGGACTTTTATCCCGGAAAAACTTTTTAAAGCGGGCGGAGCCGCGGGCAAAAGCTAGTTTAAAATATAAATCATTTAATTATTTCCATGTTATTAAAAACAGACAAGTACGCAACAATAATTTGAGAGCCGTAAAAGCTTTTGTCAGTATAAAAGTCATTAGTTAGTATATCCTCTTTTATTTACATCAATTACATTTTAGAAAGTAAATTGGTTCATCTTTAATTATGGAGAAAAAACGTTGACCCCTCGCAAGCTTTACAACAAATTAGGCGTAATATTTTGGCTGAATGGCAAGCCATTGCATAATATTCTGAGTCTTGAGCCAAAGTTGTCGCTCTGTATAAACGCTGACGTCGACTAAAGCAGAACCCAACCGCGCCGAACCGATTAGATTTGTTTCGTATGCGCAGGAGATTTGGGTCGGAACACCATTGCGCGTTCCTAGTGGACGCAGTTTCTTAGCAAATGTACCTATGGCAGACGAATTCATGTCTCGATTCGATTCGGCGACACTACTCAACGCTAGCTAACGCACATTGTCGTCGTCTGTCTGTTGACACGTTGCCAAGAAATGCAAGACCAAAACGTCCCTATTGATTACTGTCTGCAGCAACGATAGAAAACAAAGGGTGAGGCACGATCTCTAGGCAAGTCTTCTTGTGTTCAGAATGGCCGACCTGACCGGAGAAATACCACTTTTATAATATGTCCGAAAGCTCAAATAATCCATATATTTGTGAAAACCCCTCTCTAAACCTTCTCCATCTGGTAGCCCAGTCTTAATTAGTTTGTTACTAGCATTTGGCCGCGGCTTTGCCCACGTTAATAAGTTTTCCGGGCTAAAAGTACATAAAAACCTTCTAGTTGAAACACTCTATCCATTAAAAAAAACCGCATCAAAATCCGTTGCGTAGTTTTAAAGATCTAAGCATAAATAGGGACAGACAGCGGGAAGCGACTTTGTTTTATACTATGTAGTGATTATGGGTTATTAAACATCAAGTGACCAGTTTGTTTTTTGCTGGCCTTTAATAAAGTAAAAGTACTACAACCAAAATATTTAAATTAATCACTATTTTACCATACACCTTCTTAAAATTAAGTTTCGGAATCAAAGCCATAAAAATATGAACATAAAAAATGCATTTTGTTTTGTAACTACCCTAAGAATGAAGTGACTGGTCTATTCTCCTTATATTCGCTAACAAATGGCTTTATGATTTGTTCTTACATACATACATAGTATCACGCCTCTATCCCATAGGGGTAGGCAGAGACTATGGATCGCCACTTTGCTCGATTCTGGCACACTACTTTCGCTTCCTCTAATAATATAATAATAATAATAATATAGCCTTTTATTCAGATCTTTAGCCTATACATACATACATTTAATTAAAACTAATGCAAACGAAATAAATAAAAGTTAAAACTTATTCTACTATCTGCTGTTTGGTAATCTTTTGCAGATCTGTTTGCCAATCGGCAAAGGCCTCCTCCAACCTTTTCCACTCTGTTCTTACTTGAGCTACTCTGTTCCACGTCACTCCTGCCACCTCTTTAATGTCATCATCCCATCGTTTCCGCGGTCTCCCTCTTTTTCTTTTACCTTCCCTGGGGTACCAACTTGTAACTTTCTTGCTCCATTTATCAGGACCTCGTATCATATGGCCCGCCCATCTCCATTTGAGTCTTTTTATTTTTAGTGTAACATCTGTTATTTTTGTTCTATTCCTAATAACGTTGTTTTTTACTCTGTCTGATCTCTTGATATTCAGCATACTCCTCTCCATAGCATGCTGGCAAGTTGCAAGTTTGCTCATCAATTCCTGAGTTATAGTCCATGATTGGCAGCCATAGGTAAGGACAGGTAGTATGCAGGTATTAAATAGTTTACTTTTCATGTTAGTCTGAAGTGTTTTGTCTTTCATGACTTCTTTTAAGCTCCAATATCTTCTCCATCCGTTTGTAATTCTTCTTTTTACTTCCTCGGGCATTGGTTCTTTATGAGTAATGAGCTGTCCTAGGTAAACGTATTCATCAGAGTAGTTAATTTCAGAGTTTCCTAACATTATTCTAGTTTTATTCCATTCGTCATCAGTCTAGTTTTTTCTGGGTTCAGTTTTAGTCCTACCTTTTCGCTTTCGATCGCGAGTTCTTCAATCATTCTATTAATATCTTCAGATGTTTTGGCAAATATGACTATATCATCAGCGAATCTCAGATGAGTCAGCGACGAACCGTCGACATTAATCCCAAAGCTTTCCCAACTGAGTCGCCTGAAAATTGATTCCAGAACAGCGGAGAATAGTTTAGGAGATAAGGGGTCTCCTTGTCTGACGCCTTTCCCTATTTTGAATGAGCGGCCTTTCTTCTCAAGCTGAATTCTGGCTGTGCTGTGACTATATATGTTCTTAGTTAAACGAATGTATTTATGTTCGACCCCTTGTTCCACTAAGGCTTCCCAAATATTATTGTGTAGCAAAGAGTCGAAGGCTTTGCTGTAGTCAATGAATGCCATATAGTACGTAAGCTGGTGTACAATATATTAAAATAAAGTCAATTTGATACGGTGGCCGGGGTCTGTGTTACCGACGTTAGATAGAAGGACTTTCCTTTAGTGCTCGACTTGAGAATGTGTAAGATGCTGAAGAAAGTAATGAACGACAAATTTATATCATACTAAGGAGGCGAACTGTAGGGTCATTAGTAGTAAGGGATTCGACGGTTCTGGAGCACGTTCGGGGGCCGGTTGGCGCCACACTGGCCTAGTTCGTCTATAATTTCGATTGCTCCAATTACGGCGCGTACAATCCGCGAATTAACCCGCGGATTAACTTTATACCTACCGCGAATTGTTCCGCGGATTTAATTAATACCTACCGCGAATTTTTCCGCGGATTTAATTAATACCTACCGCGAATTTTTCCGCGGATTTATACCTACCGCGAATTTTTCCGCGGATTTCATTAATACCAACCGCGAACTAATCCGCGGATTCCATTTAATATCGCCCGCGAGATAGATATAAACCGCGAATTGGAGTTGCATGGTTTACGGTCCTCTCAAGCTTGTACCTTTTCCCTTTGTTTCGTTGTGCTTTTGTATTTCTACAGCGACCCTTTTTTACTTTTTATATGAAGAATACAAATGTCTTTGTTCCATATTCCTATGGACTCGTGTTTCTAGTTAAAAACCGTTTACAATTACCCATTACTCACCCTTTATGCATTACGGGCAGTGTTTATAATACATAAATCAATCGTTACAATACACCATACGTTTCTCAAATTCTAAGTAAAACCCTTCGGGTCTTCTCATTGTCAATGATTAATTGCCTGTCCATTATTTTTAACAACAGTTACGGATCCTATTATTCCCATTTCCTGATGTTACGTATTCAATGGAACGTTCAAAGTGAAAGTTGAACATGTTGGATCCTGTCTGCAAGGAAACAATACTCGCTCTCCATATAAAAGCCAAACTCAAAATCACATGATATCGTATTCCACTCTGTGCTCTCTTCGAAGTGTGATCTCCAGTTGTTGGTAATAGTGAAGTGATAGTAAAACAGTGTAATAGTAAATACTGAAGCTGATATAAAATGAATGTAAGTACCTTCTTATACTTTGATCTAAAATTGTTATAACCAGATGTTTTATTAATTGTATTTGTTATGTGTTGTTCACTGGGTTAATGCATTTTAGTTGTATTTGATCTCTTATTTAATTTATCAAAGTTACTGTAGTGCATTTTATTTCACATACCTATAAGTGTTTATCATACAATACTTCCTTAACCAATTTGTTTTATTTACAGTTTTATTTTCGTTACATTTGATCTCTTATTAAATTATCAATGTTACTTTAGTGTACATTTATACTTCGCATACCTATAAGTATTTATCATATAATACTTCCTTAACCGATTTGTTTTATTAACAGTTTTATTTCATTTTATTACAGTTTTCGGAAAATACTTTCAAAAATTACTATTATGCTGAAGATATAGATGAACCTAGTGATGAAGAAGGTACACTCGCCTTTAAAGTCAAAAAAGCGATAATAGCAAACAAAAGATCCATGGAATGCAACAACATTGACGAATTTTTCGAAAAACCTAAGAAAAGGAAGACAACGTCAAAAAAATCATCTAGTGTTGGTCGAGCGACGAGTGGTGGTGTTTCATACATAAAAACAAACAGCGATGACAGCAGTTCTGCATCACACCTCATAAAAATTGAGGTGTATGATGTTAATAAAATAAAAAACATCGCACCGACGGAACAATGGAAACATGCTGATGTGCGGGTTAAATATTACGCGGAAAACGAGAGTGACAAAAACTTGCAATCTATCAAGGACACGGTATACAATATAACCAAACACTTAGCGAGTAAGGACGATTGTGTTAAATATTTTATAGACAACGAGAAATGAACAAAGTGCCAGTGCGTATCAGTGTTTTAAAATCATAATTTTAGTCATATACTTTATTCTAAGAAACTATTATTGTAATAACTATACCTATTTTAATTTAATTTACATTGTATTGTATTTTAACTTTGTACTATTTTAAGTTACATGCTTAACAGATTACTTCGTTTTTGATTCTAGAACTCTTTGTGTTGTTGCTAAGTATTAATGTAAATAGTAATAAGTCTTTTTAGTGTTTTTCATGCTCATGCTTACGATTGTAAAGTTATTACGAACATTCATTAATTGTTTGGAAGAATTATAAGTTTGTATGGGGTTATTAATTCTCAATAAAGAAAAATCATTCATTCATTTTCATATTTCATTTATTCTCCTCAAAACATGATTTAAATAAACCAGTTAAAAACACATCATTGCCTATTGTATTATCACTAAATAATACTTGAAAATCTTTAAGACTCTGACCATAATATTTATAGTACAGATACATTAAACAGTACTCTCCACAAACTATAGTAAAGTCATTTTGAATTCGGTTTGTATTGTAATTCCACATTCTAGAATTCCTCGCTAAAAACATTCGGTGGTATCCTTGAGGTGGTCGACCGTATGAATCAAAGTACTGTCCAAAACCATTCTGATCTATGTGTATGGCAACCCAGTGAGAACCTGGTTTGTTATCAGAGTCTAAGTTGCTAACTACATATGTAGGAGTTACTACATGTATTGGTAGGCGATTGGCTGCATATACATTATATTCAATACATGGATCAATTTTCTTTAAGTAATTCTGTATTTCTATTGTATTCATTTTTATTTATCGAATCGCTGCAGAATCTTATCAAGTCGAATGATAAAGTGGTAATGCCGTATATAAGGTTAAGAAGACACTATTATGGTACTTATGTGGTAAGTTTTCTATTTTTTGTGGGGTTGCAAGGATTATGATAAAACAAAAAACTTAATATTTTTTAATTCATTTTATTCGTAACTTACATCTAACAGAAAATCTGAATTAAATTATTCATACTTAATCTAATCTTAAACAGTTAATTTTGTTTTCTTAACTACTATAATCTACTGAAATGTTGCGGTTTTTATCTATTTCAATAACATTATCAAACTCCGCATAAACAATACAATTAATAGTTTGTGACAAAGCTGTTTCAAAACGCACTTCTAATCTCACACTACCATGCTTTACAAGATTCCAATGACTTGAAGAGTTTGCTGATAAATCAGGTGTCAAATCAAATGCCAACATACAATACCCTTGAGCGTATTGTTCTCGGGATATCCCATTACCTTCATTTAGAAAGTGTATACCTGTTCCCGAAAACAATGTATGATATACTGAAGTAAAAATATTGTTCTCAAATGAGGGTTGTAAAGCCTTTGATGGTATTTGTTGGCCGTCTATATATAAACTAAAAGTATTAATGTCATAATTTTGAAAGTTAAATGGGTTCTTAGTGAGGTTTCCATTGAAAGCAGCGTTATTTACAAATCCTACTATACACCTTTTAGGTAATTGCCCTAAGAAAATGTTATCTAGAGTTTTTCCTTGAACACCTGATGGAATTGTTAAAACTTTAACTTCAGCTCGAGTAATGGGGTATTTGGCTGTGGTAGAAGCTAAGACCTTTTGATGAGCAAGTAACACGCTGGGATTGATTCGTGCTCTACGAATTATCAAAGATGCATCCGTAATAGATACCTTTAATTTAAGGTCACCTGTAGAGGCCATTAGATTGAAATTTTCTCTAGAACGAACTAACTTAACACAAATATCAACACCATTGATTAAAAATTTTTCTTGATTGAATAAATCGCCATGCAAGTGACCAATCATTTCCAATTCTTTGCTTTCACTGGCTAGTTCTTGTCTCTTAGTAAATCCTTTATTAGTATCATCGGTGGAATCCATTTTTCCAGCTGTATCTTCATACCATAAGCCACAGGTGAGGTGAGAATTTTTTGCCGCAGGAGCATAGTTCAATAAGTTTTCTATGTACGCACGATAAGCATATGTGTTATTGGGTGGTGATACAAGTTTTTGATTTAAGTACACATCAAGTTGACTGAAGAGTGAGTGCAACCAATTGTTCACCGGAGCAACGACCGTAGATGCGGTGAGTTTGGTGTTATCTTGATTTACTATTTTCGCTTTCAAGTGAATTAACGTATGAGATAAATCTATGTAGTCATCTCCTGCCCCAGGAATTTGAAATTCTATAGGACCATCATCGGCAAGAGATGAAATTGGTTTATAATGGATCCAATTTCCACTTTCAATGCTAGTTTGAGTCGATGGCAATGCAAACAAATCCAATTCGGACTTAATACATTCACAGGAATGACTATGTAAAAAAGACATTTTAATTAATTGTTAGAAAAAATGTCTTTAATTTGTTTTGAAGTAATTTTTGATTTTTTTAGAGCTTTCACTTTCGCGGTCAACGACGGAATGACTCCAGGTAGACGTTTTCGTTTTGTTATATATCCTGATCCAGACATATTGATTTTATTTATTTTTTCATCGGCCTTGCGTTTCAAGTTGGTACCAACTTCTTTAAGACGTGCTTTTATTGAATCTTCCATAGGTCGCGCACTAACCATATCTGTCAATAGCCCAACACCAGCACTTAATGCCTCTTTACCAACAGCTCGAACACCGCTAGATAGTAATGGTAAAACTGACCTAAACAGTCCCCCAAGAAAACTACCGATTCCATGTCCTTTTTGATAAGGCGCCCCTTTATATACCACCCCTATACCTGAACCAGCCTGATGAGAATAATACCGTTGATAAGGGCATGATATGTCGGAGCGTTCAAATTGCATTATAATTTTTTAAAATGTAGTTTAACACACACCGTTCCAAACTGAAATGGTATCTTTTGTCCGGTGCTCGACCTTATATCTATTTCGATGGTATCGAATTCTCTTCGCATTACTGATAAGTAATGTGGAGGTGAAAATACATGCATTTTATTCGCACCATAGATGTATTTTGAGGGATCTAATGGTATAACTCTTAGAAGAGGTGTCATTACATCACCTACAATTTGAGGTTCAACTATATCGCAGTAAACGAATAGTTGAGATGGTAACCCTAAATGTAAATTAGCTGGACATTTTGCTAAATTCTTTTCAACGAGATTTCTGTTTGGTTCAAATCCCAACTGTAAGCCTAGTTTAGGAGATAATGTCACAGATTTAATTGTTTCGTCTAATACAGAAACAGACACAAATTTGGATATATTATCGTAGCGGAATTTGATTTTTTCCCTTATATTATTTAATGCTGATAAAATATGGTTAATATTATCATAGTTTGTGGCAGGTATATGAGTCTTATAATATACTGTGGATAGTTTGTCTTCATGGGGCATTTTCATGATTTTTGTTATGTAAATAACATTCTCATGATCTTGAACAGTAAACATGGTACATGGATATTGGAATTCAACGATTCCTACACACCATTCTCCTTCCAATATTATGGGTTTGGGTAATTTTGTTGAAAAAATTGATGTTTTGTTCTCAGGAAAGTATTCCATTGAACTATTGCTAAGTAAAGTTAAATAAAAATCCTTAATCATATTTTTTTCAAACTGGAAGCTAAAATCCAACTATTAAATTTGTTCGGATAACCTTTCCACTTAACTAACACTTGTTGTCTGCTGCCAGAGTAACGAGAACGAATTATTTTATCGATCTTGTGTTCAATGGTGGGGTCATAAATGACCTTTTGTAATTCTCGTTCATAAAACGTTCCTACTATCTCTTCACCATCTAAATCTTTAATAGTATAAACAGGCCACGGAGTACGTTCTATTATAGAAGAAATCACAAATATTTCATCGCTCCAATTAGATTCATAACCTTTTTGGAATACATGTTTATATTTGGTTATTCTAACATGATCACCGAGATGAAACATAGGTAGTATATTTTTTGATGATTTTCCAGATTTTTCATATAAATTACTCCAAACTGTCATTATATTATTAGAATTAACATCTGAAGGACACATTTTAATACTAGAATGAAAACTGTGATTGTAAGAGTGTATCAAATTCTGCAAAATATCAATATATTTATGTGTATTCTTGTGTGTAAAATAGCGCCACATCTTCATTTTTAGCGTTCTTTGAAATCTTTCTACAATACTTGCTTTGATGTCTGGATTATTTGTAGTATAGTAATTAATGTTTTTTGTTTTAAAATATCTTTGAACATCTTTTGATACGAATTCAGTGCCTTTATCAGATTGAATGTGTGTAGGTGTGGTACTAGCTTCATTAAATATACTATCGAAACACTTTTTTACGGTTTCAGAATTTTTCTTTTGCAAGGGTCTGGCATATGCATATTTGCTAAAAACATCAATAACACAAAGAATGTAATTGAAACCTTTATTATCTTTAGAATAAGTTCGCATGTCACTTAAATCGGCTTGCCAAAGTTCATTGAGATTAGAGAGAACGTATTTGTTTCGAGCGAATCTTCTATGTACTGGTTTATGGAGTGTATACGTAGATTGAGATTGCAACCAGTTTTTAACGTCCTCCTTTTTCATTTTACCTTTCATAGCTTTTGATAATTTGTCGATATTACTATATCCAGCGGGGTGTGATACATCATAATAAATTTGATTTATTTCTAATAAGGGGTCCATTTTTCCCAATCAATCTTTTTCTTAATTTTATTTGCGTGTTTAATTTCACTAGTTGGTGTCAAATATACCTCTGTGTTTTGTGGCGGTTGTTCTTCGATGTCTTTTTGAAGTTGAGCTATGTACTCACGTCTTTTTGGGTTGCCAATATATGTTAAAGGTATTTTCAAATCTTTTAACGCTTTAGCAAATTTTTCCCAACCGGGTGGGTCGTTGTTTTTCAATGGTCGCAGTGTATCGCTTATTAAATCGATAATGTTACTGTTAGGAATTACTTCATTATCCACAATCACTGTGCCAGCATCATTCCAATAAATTTTGTTTTTATTTAGCGACACCGAATTCAATAATAACTCACCTTTTTTTACATATGTTTTTGGTATTAAATTTAAAATTTGTTCTGTTGAATAGAAAGGTTTTTTTTCGAGTGTAAAATGTTCTTGTTGCTTCTGTTCATCACTCAGTGTCTGACTGACAACTACATCTTTATTCTTGATATCATTATTTATATTAAAATTTTTCCAGCTTTCAGATGAGGGTTTATTGTTATCGTCATTTGAAGTTATTATAGGGAGTTCAATGGGACGACGATCTTCTTCCATAAAGTGGAGATATCTTTGTAAAATTTGTAAGTATAATTTACACTTTTTTCGATCATCCATATTACTGCTGAGTATTTTTTCCATTTCGCTATCTAAACGAGAGGTAGGATTTTCATTTCTTTTTTGATTTAACTTATCTATTAAACTTGGGTCAACTAACAGCATTTTTTTGGCGTGTTCCATTTTAAACCAGTCCACTTATCAATCCACTCAAAATAGAACCCAATATGATCGGAAGAAATGCACCACCTTTTTGAACTATTATATTCTTTCTTATTTTATTTGTACTTTTACGTACTAATTTTCGTAATAAGTTTTTGTATTTTTTTAGTTTATTCTTCGATTTTTCTTCAAGATTTATATTTCCTTGTAAAACATTATGAATACATTCACAAATAAAATTAATTTCGTTTTCGTTACACACTTTTAAAAGAGCTTGTTGATGTTTAGGTTTAAGCTTATAAAGAGCATTTAATAAGTGTTCATGCGTCTTTAAGCGTCGATCCATCATTTGCAAATGACGGGTATTTGTTGGTTTTTGACATATTTAAACTCTTTTGTGGGAATGTACACTGTAGGATGACCATCAGAAGGAAAGATCTTTGATTTAATTCGACACATATCAAAAGTATCTTGTTTTAGATCTATCATCAAATAGCCATGTGCTTCTTTTGTAGCATCTCTGTATGAATCTTCTATGAATTTGCTATTTTCTGGTGATACTTGTCGCGCTAAGTAACGTATTTGAGTTTTATCACGTGGGTTTTTGAAATAAATGATGTAGTTTGAATTCAAAGAAATGTCTCTTTGTCCTTTACCTTGATGAAATAAATTTTGAGTAATGTAAAATACACTCAAGTTCCTATGATGACTACCTTTAGTAAATATGTCGACAATGCGACCATCAGATTCCCTCATAAGATCATCGATAATGATAAGGTTAGCTTCCTTTCCATCAAACATATTCATATCTGGTATACCCTGATAATAGTTTACATTTGGTACATCATATAAGGGTTGCATCTCATCAAAACACCAAGTAATTTGATGAAAAGTGGTGTTACACATATCATTAATGTATTTAATAAAGTTTGTTACAAAATTAGACTTTCCACACCCACTTGGACCTGCAACTATGGCAGTAAAAGGATGATAAAAGTGAAACATTTTTAAATGCACGTGTGAACTCGAAAAGCGCTTCGGATTGAATAAAACAAGAAGATACGATTGAATGTATTATATTGAATTTTTTTGTTTTACATACAAAGATTACATAATATTCAAATAGTTTGAAAAATGATCACATACAATTCAAAGATGTTTTCAAAAATATTACTGTAATAAAATTAATATAAATTAAAGTTAAATCAGATATAAGAATAAACTTCCTACAGACATTCAAATTTGCATCTTATTTTTCATGATACACAAAATAGTTGTCATAGTATCACAATAAAAAAAAAAAAGAAAGTACATAATAAAGACAGAACATTAAAATAACAAACATACACACACACACACATTAACATACATATTTTCGTTGTACAGAATTCATTGATAAAATCAAATGTCCTTTATTTTATAATGACCCCATGCAAGAGTATCTGTTGAATTCTCTATTAAATAACGTTTTGTGTCATTGTGTGATAAAGATATCTTATTGATTTTTTGTGTAAATATAGCATGTTTAATTGATTTGAATCTTATCATTTCACTGTATTGCGTTTTCTTTTCATATAAACATGATTTATAATCGCTGAGACAAAATTTTTTTGTGACACTTTTATTAATCCCTTTTGCTTTACATATACATTTATTTTGCACATCCATTGCATACATTTTAGAACGAAGACCTACAAACTCTTTAAGAATTTTTCCGTTATTTTCGTCTTTAAAAAATCCTAACCGTTTTTTATTCAATAATGGTAAACCATATTCATTATTTGGTGGATAGTCTGACGTATCAAAGTAGTTGGCTAAATCAAGTTTTATATCAGCATAATAATTTTGCGTAAATATTTGATATATTAAACTATCGGTATCAGTATATAGTAATTTAATATTATCTTGATATTTCAATTTCATATAATCGTAATGGAAATCGTATAGTAATGTTTTCGATATATCTAAAATACAAAAACCGAGGTAAATTGGTTTATTATATAAAACGTTAGTTTTGTGTAATTGTATTGCAACTAAGCTCTCTGAGAATATAGATAAACTATGGAATTCTGGTCTTGCTATCAAAGATTGAGCACCTTGAGTTTTGCCACGATTTAACCAATGATTTATTAATTTGACATGAACTCGCTTTCTTACATTTTCCATTGTTTTACCAAAAACAGAATTATTCATAAGTTTAAAAAAATCTTTCTCAAAATCTGAAGTAGCTAATGATCGCATATGAGTGTTTAAGTCTATGTAACTTTTCAACCATGCAGATTGTTCAAATTTTAAAATTCTATGAATTTTAACTAATCTGAGACCATTTTTTAAACATTGTTTGAGGTTTCTATAATGAATGACGTAATTTTTTTTATCTTTTAAATTTGGAATCAGTTTCTTGTCTTTGCTGCTTCCTAAACATACGTTTTCTGGACAAAATGGAAAATCTGAATGAAAATCATGTAAAGTTTTTGAATATTCTATATCTACTTCCAATATAAACCCATTTTTTGCATCATCGGCTATATTAAAATCTGTATCTATGTCGACCCATTCAAATTTGCCTGTCGGGAGACATTGGGACATAGCCCAACCATAAAGGTTATTTGCGTCTAAGTACATCAAAAATGAAGATGGTTTATTTGAATTGTATTCCGACATAAATATGTTATTTGCCACTGCATGTCTATTGCTGCATTGTGATATACCACCCCGAATATTATTTGCTATAAACGTAACCTTGTCGATATCTGTTAAGAGTTCCAAATTTATCTTGGTAAAATTTAACATAGCATCCCAACTTAAACCAGGTGCTGTATAATAGTGGGCAGGATCTAAACCGTATGTATTAAGACAGACATCCCTAAAATTTTCAAATATATCTGCTAACAACAATACATCTGTTTTTAAATACAGGTCTGAATATTCACCCATATTCTTACAATTAAAATGTTTCCACACGTCTTGGGCATGATGGTATTCACTTTCTGTAATGTGACTATCATTTAAAGAACTATAAAACTGATTGCGAGTGGGAAGAGAAGTTATTTTTAAAGAATCAAATGTTGTCATGTATTCGTATGGATATACACCTTTTCTTATTAAACGTTTAAAATCTTCTTCACATGGATATTTTAACTTGAGTTCACGAAATTGTTCGGGTAGTAAGTTCTGAGCTAATTTGTTAAGGCTACTTGACATAAATTTAAAAGAATCAAGAAATCGTAATTTTACAACTCTGTTGTTGATTTGTAAAACTTTAGAAAAAGAAATGTATTTTTCCTTGTTCTCAGGAATAAGTTCAATGTCACCTTTCTCGAAATCAAGACCATGCACTATGAAATGAGCGTCATAATTACTTAAATTATGTAAAAACACTGGTACAAAATTAGGAGCTTTGTATTTCTGAGAGCATACTCTATGAGCTACACCTTCATATACTCCAGTATGCCAATTGTAAGATACTGTGCTATCATTGTTTAATTTAGTAGCACAAATGTAACACGAATCACTTTGACTGATATTTATTTCATTTTCTTCAGTTAACGGTAAAGGTGATTTTACAAAAGAATTTTTTTTACAGATATTTTCTAAATCTGTGTTAATGAATTGCATAAATTTTAGTGCGCAATCTTGTCCTGTATAAGACCTATATACTGAAAGATTATCATCATACGAACATTTAACATAATACCCAAAACTATACGTTTCATGTTTTTGAATATTAACAGTTGAAGATTGATTTGGATTGTTAGAACAACTCTCTATTGGGTTTAAAAATGCTTCAAAGTCAGCATACACAACGAATGGAACTCTTAATTTACGTTCATAGTTATTAAATGAAATTTGGTTTGATGGTATTAATTCATTAAACCAATTTCTTTTGCTATCGCTTTCCGATGGTAAATTTGTGCACACATTGAAACAGTCGTTTTCTTGGTGTCGTTTTAAATTATGTAATGATGGAAAACTTAATAAACACCCATCACAAATATGAACTGCATGTTCAGAAGTCGATAACTGTTTAGATAATAATCTCGAGAGGTTTTTAATAAAACAGTAATGACCTTTAGAACCTTGAGATATATACAATAAGTTCAAGTGAGTAGTTTTTCGGCGTTTCGTAAAGTGTAATGGACCTACAACTTTATTTGATTTGCTTATTGAATCATATTGTAATCCAAAAACATTAATACTCATACTGTTCAATTTTTCAAACTTATGGATGTCGTTAATTTTTATAGGAAACGATAGGTTATAAAATTTTAACTTATTTTTGTGTATTATATAAGATGATACCCTATTGGAACTATGAGTGACTGGAAATAATCCTGACAAAACTGCCCAACGAAAGCATTCGTGATCGTTATTTTGAACATTGATTATAGCTTTCTTGTGTTTTATGTCTAACGGTAGGTCTATGTATGAAGATCCACGCAATGGGTTAAATTTGTTGATATTCATATCCAAGTGATTTATTTTAACTAAACTCCATCCACTACCTTTTTTTTGAAAATTTGTCATTTTGTTTGTGATTTCGGTAATTATAGATGAGAAAATAATATCTTTATCATCACCTTGACAAACAAGATAGTTTGAAATTTGAAAATCAAAAATATTTTGTAGATTTTTAGTTTCTTGTGTGAAATCCGCATTGAGAATAAAATTAACTTTTACAACAGAATATTCTAAAATAGATCGTTCTAGTAATGTGTATATTATATTTTTAATATTTTGTAAAAATAATTCAGGTGATTCAAACTGCGTATCAGAAACTAAATTAGATTTCACTCGATATGTAATAATTCTATTACCAAAAGCAGTATCAATGAATTGAACATTAGGTAGATTATTATCTCTTCTAATTAAATTATTTTTATGTTTATTGCTCTTATAGTGACTGGTCATATATTTTTTTGACACATGTATGTGACACTCAGGACATTCAATTTTATCATTATGCTGTTCTGTACTTACATTTACAACGGTACCCAGCGATGATGTAGATGTTGAAGGAGCTTCAAGACGAATATTTGTTCTTCTATTTAACGGATCCTCTTCAAACAACTCAGTTGTCGCTAATCTTTTCCTTTTTCTGCTACCTTCTCCATTCTGCATAGATCTGATGAATAAGAAAACTGTTAAAAATTGTGATCTCACGTAATAAGCTTCTTACTATATTTCTATTCTTTAAATAGATACTAACATGTTTTGTTATTTACACTGAAAACAATATGCTTTCATTGATAATACACCATCAATATCATCCTCATCGGTATGAGTTTGCTGTAAGGTTCTATGACCACTACATGGTGTAAAATAAGGAGAAATATCAGGATCTCCCAACATTGACACTGGCAAAACATTTTGTATATACCAAAACCGTATGAAACGATGATATTTATTTAGAATAATATTTTTATCGAAACTAGCAATCTCACTCTGCGATAAACTAGAAATATCAAACGAGTGGTACATTTCGGTTGCACACTAATGTTAAAAATATAAACGGGAGAAACAAGTGGAATGATTGTGCAAAGATGTCCCAACCATTATAAATACTTGAATTGTATCCCCTCTTCGTGGATTCCCAAAACATGTTGCAACAAGTCTTAACATAATAAAAAATGTTATACTTACGTTTCAACTTGTCTTTGTTCCATTTTATCACAGAGCTCGTAAAGTTCTTTGTCGTATTGTGATGACATCAGGTCCATAGATTCAATGTTCTCGAGAAGTGCGACGAGTTCCATGTTGTGTAAATCACAGCTTGATATTGCATCCATCGTGAGCAATGTCTTCGTAGTACCTTCTTACTTTAATAAACACTACCCTAAACAATGCAATTTAACTTTAAACTATCCAAACAATTAATGAATGTTCGTAATAACTTTACAATCGTAAGCATGAGCATGAAAAACACTAAAAAGACTTATTACTATTTACATTAATACTTAGCAACAACACAAAGAGTTCTAGAATCAAAAACGAAGTAATCTGTTAAGCATGTAACTTAAAATAGTACAAAGTTAAAATACAATACAATGTAAATTAAATTAAAATAGGTATAGTTATTACAATAATAGTTTCTTAGAATAAAGTATATGACTAAAATTATGATTTTAAAACACTGATACGCACTGGCACTTTGTTCATTTCTCGTTGTCTATAAAATATTTAACACAATCGTCCTTACTCGCTAAGTGTTTGGTTATATTGTATACCGTGTCCTTGATAGATTGCAAGTTTTTGTCACTCTCGTTTTCCGCGTAATATTTAACCCGCACATCAGCATGTTTCCATTGTTCCGTCGGTGCGATGTTTTTTATTTTATTAACATCATACACCTCAATTTTTATGAGGTGTGATGCAGAACTGCTGTCATCGCTGTTTGTTTTTATGTATGAAACACCACCACTCGTCGCTCGACCAACACTAGATGATTTTTTTGACGTTGTCTTCCTTTTCTTAGGTTTTTCGAAAAATTCGTCAATGTTGTTGCATTCCATGGATCTTTTGTTTGCTATTATCGCTTTTTTGACTTTAAAGGCGAGTGTACCTTCTTCATCACTAGGTTCATCTATATCTTCAGCATAATAGTAATTTTTGAAAGTATTTTCCGAAAACTGTAATAAAATGAAATAAAACTGTTAATAAAACAAATCGGTTAAGGAAGTATTATATGATAAATACTTATAGGTATGCGAAGTATAAATGTACACTAAAGTAACATTGATAATTTAATAAGAGATCAAATGTAACGAAAATAAAACTGTAAATAAAACAAATTGGTTAAGGAAGTATTGTATGATAAACACTTATAGGTATGTGAAATAAAATGCACTACAGTAACTTTGATAAATTAAATAAGAGATCAAATACAACTAAAATGCATTAACCCAGTGAACAACACATAACAAATACAATTAATAAAACATCTGGTTATAACAATTTTAGATCAAAGTATAAGAAGGTACTTACATTCATTTTATATCAGCTTCAGTATTTACTATTACACTGTTTTACTATCACTTCACTATTACCAACAACTGGAGATCACACTTCGAAGAGAGCACAGAGTGGAATACGATATCATGTGATTTTGAGTTTGGCTTTTATATGGAGAGCGAGTATTGTTTCCTTGCAGACAGGATCCAACATGTTCAACTTTCACTTTGAACGTTCCATTGAATACGTAACATCAGGAAATGGGAATAATAGGATCCGTAACTGTTGTTAAAAATAATGGACAGGCAATTAATCATTGACAATGAGAAGACCCGAAGGGTTTTACTTAGAATTTGAGAAACGTATGGTGTATTGTAACGATTGATTTATGTATTATAAACACTGCCCGTAATGCATAAAGGGTGAGTAATGGGTAATTGTAAACGGTTTTTAACTAGAAACACGAGTCCATAGGAATATGGAACAAAGACATTTGTATTCTTCATATAAAAAGTAAAAAAGGGTCGCTGTAGAAATACAAAAGCACAACGAAACAAAGGGAAAAGGTACAAGCTTGAGAGGACCGTAAACCATGCAACTCCAATTCGCGGTTTATATCTATCTCGCGGGCGATATTAAATGGAATCCGCGGATTAGTTCGCGGTTGGTATTAATGAAATCCGCGGAAAAATTCGCGGTAGGTATAAATCCGCGGAAAAATTCGCGGTAGGTATTAATTAAATCCGCGGAAAAATTCGCGGTAGGTATTAATTAAATCCGCGGAACAATTCGCGGTAGGTATAAAGTTAATCCGCGGGTTAATTCGCGGATTGTACGCGCCGTAATTGGAGCAATCGAAATTATTGACGAACTAGGCCAGTGTGGCGCCAACCGGCCCCCGAACGTGCTCCAGAACCGTCGAATCCCTTACTACTGTCATTCGGGGCAACAGCACGCAGTGGGTAAAATTTCGCATGGTCAATATCTCGGAACCTATTGAGGGGGCTCAGACACTTTTTCGGCTAAATTAGGGGTGCGTCAGGTATGATGTCAGAGCCCACAAGCTATTTTACCAAGCCTCACTTGTTTAGCGAAAAACAGCGATCAACGTGATTTTGTTGATTAGTTATCAACTATTTTGTGCTGGGAAAAGTTTATAGATAGACGGTGCATCAGTTTACAAAAGACCGTTGATTATGTTAAGTTTACACGATTATTATAGTATTTATTTTAGTTATTAATTCTGTCCTAAAAAATAGCTGCATCTCAACTGACGTGTGATTGTTAAAATATTCCCTGTTGGGTAAGAGTACGGGATTAAAAGTACGCACGCTGTTATAACTTCATTACAATGAAAAGTAACATCAAGAGTTCCTAAAATTACAGTGATCATTAAATTACAAAAATAACTAAAGTTGATTATAAGTACAGTCTAATTCATTATGTTTCTGGTGCCTACAATAGGTGTACATTTAATGTTTATTTTTACAATATTTATACCAAGAATAAAGGAAGTTTAAAAACATATTCCATATGATTCCATGTGTACTTGTACAATTTGTAATTATATGCCTGTAGTTTACCCGCGTGTAAAGCTTACCCAGTATGCGAACTATTAACCGCATCTTTGCGTAGTTTTACCCACATGACGGGTCAAGAGTACGAATTTCTCCCGCTGCACTTAAACATGTGTTGCAAAAAAACCGATGAAGCAATGTACAAAAAGTCATTAAATAATAAAAGTAGAATAAATTTACTTTAAATAGAGTGTTAAAACGTTTATCAGGACCCTATATTTTTGTGTGTGCAGACGATAGAAAAAAAAGTGCGTACTTTTGAGCTGAATGACCCTAACTGAAGAAAGATATTAGATATTTTCATTATTCCAATTACATAGTTATACTTACTGTATTCATTGAACAATAGCAAGTATGTAATTATTTACAAAATAGTATCACCATTTTTTATTATAAGTTACATGTGGGAACTTAGACATAACTTTATTTTCAGTTTGTTCTTTTCTGAATACTCAGTAGATATACCATGTAATGCAACATGTGATACATCTAACATACTCTTAATAACATAACTAAGGCTTAATCGCTACACATTCAAAAAATCATGATAAAATCTCATGATGTTTTTTCTACTTGAACTATTTATGCCATCTTATTTTTACCATTTACCAAAATTCATGCCTACTACAGCCAAAAAAGGTCAAGCATTTAGCCACTTAATTTTCACCTTAATTCCTTGCCATCTACACCTAAAAGGCAAGATTTTATCAGATTTGTTTAAATTGTTTAATACCCAGTGGTAAAAACGGGTGACGCGGAGTCGTCGACCGCACCATCATTGCCGTGATTCATCGTTTTATTACAAATCGTACTTTAAACGTGTCGCTTTTTGCGACTAACAATATAAATTCTCATTTAAGTTTATTGTTAACTTTTTGCGTATCAATGGGGTATGAACTAAATGTCTAGAAATAAACCGAAAACTCACGCACTCTAAATTAAAGGTACTTTGAACTAACTCTCTGAGTCTAGGTATTCTATTACTTATATAGTATTTAAATAATGGTAAACTTAATTTATCCACTGTATTGAATGCAATTCTGAATTCGAATTTCTTTTTATATTTTTTTTTACATCTGACTGTCCTTTGGCTGGTTCTTGACTAAAACCGGAACCTCACCCGGTTGCAATTGTAATATGCTTTATATTACCATCAACATACTTGGTACTAAATTGCTTCATTCTTAGACTATACATATAACCTTAAGTTGCGCAGTACTTATATAAGCCACAACGTCTAACAATGTGAATCTAGGAGAATTAACTGAAATATCAAGTCTTTGTGGTCAAGTAAGATTTAGAGATGAGCCAAGACTCAAGGTTTTATGGTTGAGAATAATTAATACTCCTTTTTTGTTGGATTGTATAAACACAATGTGGTGCATTAGTTAAATAGATAAGTAGGTTCCGGAGGTTATCTGTGCCACTATGAAGATTCCTCTTTGTTGCCTACTAACCTACTAGCTGTTAGTCAATTCGTCTCAAGATAAAAATGATCGTATAGTAATTACTCCACAAGACCGCAGTTCCGTCGTCGCCGT
The DNA here is from genome assembly GCA_949316025.1 of Lapara coniferarum. NCBI lineage: Eukaryota > Metazoa > Arthropoda > Insecta > Lepidoptera > Sphingidae > Lapara > Lapara coniferarum. The sequence continues at coordinate 28,202,517 of OX438922.1, read as the reverse complement.
CGAAGACCTCGCCGCGTTCCCCGTCGCCCCACGACCCCCCTAGCAGTTCCAGCCCGCGTGCCGATGACAACACAATCTAATAGGATTAGGCCTAAAAAACAATCTTTCCCTAATCGTTGATGTCTCATCCTCTCTCAGTGGCCGTCCTGAGCCGAGGTTCGTAACCCGTTAGTGGGTTGTCAGCATGGTCACTTAATTCAAAGGGTTGCGAGCGCCTTCTGCGTTCACCCTAAAGACCGGTGTGGCCAGAAAAGCCGACTCGCGTCAGGGTACTGGCAGCAGGGGACATTAACAGAAAAAAAAAGTATAGTAATTTTTCACGGACAGACATCTCAATGAAACGTAACTCGTTAGATTTGAGTATATGATTATAAAAGATATTTTGCAAAGTCGTCACTACTATAATATTAAATAACTTATTCTAAGTTATTTATGTGCGACCACGTAACATAAAATTCTTATCGCAAACGTAAAAATAGTTTAGTTTTTTGTTTTTAAACTAATTTTATATTATTGAACTGAAGTTGAAAACAATATTTTGCGGCGCATATTTGCAATATTGACGAGACAATGATTCTTAGAATTGTATCACGATTTTCAGACTATCGGGCCTCGATCTCGAATTGTACACGTTACTTTGAGTTATTTAATGACTGTATCTTTTCGTCGGACAAATATATTTTTTGCAGCAATTATTTCCACCATGGCGGGTCAACGTCTTGTTAACCACGAGTTTTTGTTATGAGATTTCAACGCAAAACTAAAATTGAGTGAAAAGGATGCAAATAAACAGACTAGACCACAGTTAAATTACAATGTATACCTACTTTGTAGTGTTTTATAATAACTAAAATTATTATTTAATTTGCTTTCATAAATTTTCTTTTGTAGAGATATTTTGTACACAAAATAAAGCACCCGCTGCCCTTAAATACATAAGTCACTGCGCAAACGCTATCAACTTGTTACTGAAAAACTACTACGAACTAGTAGCTACTGAAGTTGGAAGAAACATAACAAATTCTATGACCCTTACAACAACTACATCCGAGATGATAGCGTTTGCGGGACGCCTGAAGTCTAAAACGTTCTTAGTACAGTGAAACTACACAAAGCGATATTTCGTATAAAAACGCTGGTATTTTCAAAAGATCGCCATTTCCATTTCGTATTCACTTTTAGATGTATGTTCTTTTAATTGACTGCTAAGCACTTTTTTATATCATTCAGTGTTCATTCATTCGGCATACAAACTTGTTTGATATACTTAATAGAACGACTTCTTATTCCCATGTTAACGGTTATTAAATCTTGACCGTGAGTAAACCATAAAAATATCGTAATAAAAATATGCTCTTAGCTGTTTTTATCACTGATTGCGCATTAACATTAATAAAGGCTTAATGGGTACATTGATTTCTTATATAATGTATACCAAATTGAAATAGCCCCCTAATACATGGAACCAAACATACCAAATACAAAATTGACAACACTCCTGTTTACCCTGAAAAAGGAAAAAGAAAAGGTAGGATACCACCTTTGATTTCTCATAACATTAGGGAGAGTATTCTCAACCGACGCGACGTGAAAACTGGAAATGATTAAAGGGAGTAGAGGAAGTAATAAAACATTTGTTAATCAGTTAAATAACTTCACAAGTCAGTTCATATTTTAACCGACTTCAAAAAGGAGGTTCTGCATTCGATCCGTATGTATGTATGTATGTATATATGTTTGTATGTATGTAAATTTGTATGGCCACGAGTTCCTCAAAAACTACTGATCCGATTTGGATGTGGTTTTCGATATTCAAATGTATATTTTTCAGGGGAGGTTTAAGTATATAACTTATGAAGATCCGATGAAGATCTTCGGAGATACACAATGGAACTCTTCAATAACTAACAGCACATGACTCGCGAATGCTGCAATCGTATATCTATGATGTATTGTTTACACCATTCCATAATTAACTAATAAAAAAGCAATAAATAAAAACTTTTTAACAAAAAATAAACAGACTTCAAAACCACTACAAATAAAAAAATAACTAAAATTTGTATTCGTTTAGTATATACGTATATTTGTCGGTGCCTAATTTAAATTGAACAATGTTTTCGTATATTTGTTTGTGTATTTCCTTAGCTTAGCTGGCAATTTAAATTAGGTATCGACTCCAGATATACGTATATACTAAGCGAATAAAAATTTTAATAATTTTTTTATTTGTAGTGGTTTCGAAGTCGGTTTATTTTTTGTTAAAAAGTTTTTATATTTAATCGGGTTTGCTTTCAATTTTGAATTTAAGTTTCCTCTATTTTCTGCTTATAGTCCTCAATGAACTCTATTCTATTTTGACTATTATACCATTATTATAATGACGAGACGATTATGCCGTTCGTCTGATGGTAAGCGATACGACCACCCATAAGCAGTAGCAACACCATTCAGCACCTTGAATTACAAAGTACTGTGTGGCATTCCACTGCGCTCGTCATCCTGAGACATAAGATGTTAAGTCTCATTATGTCCAGTAGTTACACTGGCTACAATGTCTTTCAAACCGAAACACAACAGTGCATGCACGCTGCTGCTTGCCGGTAGAAATAGACATTGCAGTGGTACTCAACCAGACAGACTACCACCAGTAAATAGTAGTATTCTTTCCACAATTGTCTTTATAAACTAATTCATAATATAGTAAATCCAGCTCTGTAGGTGTATATGCCCAATGCTGAGCACGGGCCTCTTCTACTTTTGATAAGGTTTATGTTTTATCGTATGGCAAAATATGCTTTATCGTATCCCATCGTTTACTCCACTTTTAATGTACTAGGAATGCATACCGACAGCATGTTAGTGGAAACGTGACTTCAAGCCACGATGCCGGCCGAAGGCAGCTCGGCAAATTGTGCAATTACTACAATCACATTGCGTAGGGCAATTACTTATTTTGATTCTGTTCCGCTTAAATTATAGGCATTTGTATTTTGATTGGGAAAGTAGAAGAAAAAGAAAGTCACACCCCTTAATTTTAGTAGATTTTTTACTCAAGCTGTTATTGAGAGATTTTCCATTTCAAATATGCTTATTTGCTCGGAGTTCAATTGGTGTCAATGTGTCGATTCTGGGATGGAACAGCCTCAAAAATCTTACTTCAGAAGTTGTATAGCATTATACTTATCTCGCCTTACACCTTCGGAGATACATGCATGCAGTATAAAATACGATTTTTAAGAATACCGTTATTAGTTAGAAACTTTAACGATACGCGAATGAATGTTTGAACAATAGAAAGATTTCAGAAACAATTTTTTGATTTTTATCTAAAACAGGCTTTCTATTGTTCCATTTATATATAAGTATGTGTACAACGACGGTAATTTCAAAATTATAGTGTTTGTAGTAGTTCTTGATTTGTGAGGTCTGAACAATATTTGACTATAAGTAGAATATTGCATTTATTGAAATATTGTCATGGGCATGTCGTTTTGACTTTTAATAAAGAGAAGGAAAACAAATAACACAGCTAGCAACTTTTATTAAATATCCGAAACAATGGAATAAATACTTAACACTAATAATAAATAATTTAAATACAACTTCTCATCATTCTATCTTAACCATCTTCTCGTTCCTTTTCTTCATCATCCTTCGCAAAATAGAGTAACCGACCCAAAACACAAGATACACCTTAGAATCAGTGCTTACCATAAGGTATGTGGCCAGTATAGCTATAATAATTCCTAAGGCATTAAACATTATCTGGAGTGGGGTCTTGGAATTCTTAACTCTGCAGGGACAATCTGCAGGACAGGTGTTCTTCGCGAAGGTCACTTTTTTGGGTTTCATTTCTATCTCCAAAGTTTTTTCATGCTTAGTTACGAATTCTGAAAAGAAATAATGTTTTTTTTAACTTAGACATGACATCCGTCATGGCTCCGTATCACATCATGGAATGGAAAATGCACAGCCAAAAGAGCTTGCCGCTTGCAGTTAAATAAAAGGCGTCAGTGTGTACTGTGCATGGAGATGTCACAATTATGGTGCACATTGCTTTTAATTTTAACTCAGGCGTTATTTAAAGGTGTAGGAAATGTATTCTGCTTTGGATTCTAGTGTAGGCGTTGTTTTATACAAATGAGATTTCACTTCTTTTGCTTATACTTTTTGTGTATTTCTAATTTTTATAAATGTATAATACCATCCCTGTATTATATACTGCCCACTGCTGAGCACGGGCCTCCTCTACTGCGAGGGTTCAGGCCTTAGTTCACCACGCTGGCCTAGTGCGGGTTGGCAGACTTCACATACCTTCGAAATTCTTATAAAGAACTTCTTAGGTATGCAGGTTTCCTCACGATGTTTTCCTTCACCGTTAAAACGAACGATAATTGATAAACAATACACACATAACTTCGAAAAGTCAGAGGTGTGTGCCTTGGGTTTTGAACCTCCGGACATTGTCTCGGCAGACCGTTCCATTCCCAACTTGGCTATCGTCCACCTATAAATTTAAATGTAATGTCAGTTTAATGTAATTTTCTACACTAACAAACGTGATATAAATTAATCAACAATAATCTACACAATATATAAAATGCTTTGTCCTGAATGACTGACTGACAGATCAACGCACAGCCTAAACCGCTGATCGTTGAGACCTGAAACATTGTACGCCTTTGGTGTGTTCTTTGTATGACGTAGGCATCCAATAAAGAAGGATTTTCCGAAATTCTATCCCCAAGGGGGTGGAAAAGAGGGGCAAACTTTGTATGAGACAACGAACTCCTTGGTGCAATATAGTTCAAATGTTGCATAATTATTATTTTTTCAGAATTGGTGGCAGACGTGTTTCGTATTTTATTGAAATGCATCTATATAATATACTAGCTTTTGCCAGCAGCTCCGCCCGCGTGAAAGAGTTTTTCCGGGATAGAAGTCCCGTTTAATATTTCACGGGGATAAAAAGTAGCCTATGTCCTTTTTCAGGCTCTAAAATATCTGTGTACCAAATTTCATTTAAATCGGTTCAGTAGTTTTGGCGTGTTTATAATATTATTAATTTCCACCAAATTTGATTACCATAAAAACGGTTCTAGTGAGTTAATCTTAAAGGATAGACACATACTGTCGGGGACTTTTTTTAGATCATTTCAAGAGGAATAATTCTTTCATACATATATTTTTGGTATCTTGAACCGTTTTCGCAGCGCACGCAATGGAAGCCCTCAATTTTCCCCATTTTTTTCACATTTTCCATTATTTCTTCGCTCCTAATAGTTGCATCGTGATGTTATATAGCCTATAGCCTTCCTCGATAAATGGTCTATTCAACACAAAAAGAATTTTTCAATTCGAACCAGTAGTTCCTGAGATTAGCGCGTTCAAACAAACAAACAAACAAACTCTTCAGCTTTATAATATTAGTATAGATAAAAGCGAAAGGTTTAATAATTGTTATTTTAAGTCAACTGTATGTTTGCGTCGCGACTGTGACTAATAAATGGTTTTTCTTTCTTTCTTTCTTTTCTTTCTTTAAAGGTCACTCACTCACTTACTCGCTCATCACGAAATCTCAGAAATTACAAATAGTACTAGGAGTCTCAAATTTTGCATGGGGGTTCCTTTCAGGACGTAGGTGCTTACTAAGACGGGATTTTGCGAAATTCAACTCCTAAGGGGATAAAAAGGAGTGGCAAAGTTTATATGCGATAAACTCAAAAACTATCGAATGGATTTCGATGAAATTTGGTATGGAGATATTTCGAAATCCTGGAAAAGTTTTATGCTGCTTTTTATTCCGGGAGTATGTTTAGCGGGTCTTTTATCCAGGAAAACTCTTTCGTGCGGGCGAAGCCGCAGGCACAACTAGTTGACAATAAAACATTTCATGAAGTTCCAGAGCATGACATGAGATGCAATAATCTCGGAAAGAAAGAAGACAGTGGACAAGCCTAAAGAAAGATAATTTAAGCTGCAAACCAGCATTTCGTGTAATTATAATTGCAAAAAAGTATTTAAAACTTATTACCTTCCACGGTTTGTGTAATTGTCGCCATAACTGCAGTTCCCGGTGTACCGGATGGGAATGACTTGATACAAAATAATATCACTTAAATATTATCCGCAATGCGTAATCGAAGGCCGTGTGACAAAAATATAGGAAATGTTTCGAGAAGACGACCTTTTTTCTTTGGTGTCATCAAATGAATCCGTGCAGAACGATTGAATCTTCCGGAACAAATAAAAAGTTATTTGATTCAACGAATAAAAAATACAAATTGAAATGCAGAAAGACTTGAAACTTTGTACAATCATCATTATTTTTCCTTGGATCAAATTTATTTAGGGTTCGTGCATACACTGTTTCATTCTTCCCTTAGCATTTTTTTCCGTAATGCACGTAGGCATAGTAATTTTCAATACTTCTTTCGCCTACATTTACTTTCTATCGCACAATTTTTTTTACGGAATTTCTATGTACAACAGAAACCATATTGCTTGTACTTATTTTATTACTCAAAAACGATAGTTTTTGGCAGTTAGCACTTAAGTAACATAATATTATTTTGCTGCCCTGCTTCAATGGCGTAGTTGTATTGCGTACGCGTTACGAGTACGATTTGTGCGCTGAGGTCCTGGGTTCGAATCCCGGGTCGAGCAGAAATAACATTGTGACTGGGTCTTTCCATCTTGAAAATTACTCAGTCTCAGCTCGGAGTCAGGAAGTTAGCCGTGTGATATCGCCATGCCTCGGAAAGCCGTTGGTCCTGCGCCTGATCTCTCTCCGGGCATGTCGGATTACCGTCTCACCGGACTATGAGAGTGAAGGACTAGCGAGTGCACCTGTGTATTGCGCATACACTTGTGCACTATAATATCTCCTGCGTACCTGGCTGATCACTGTTGAGATTGACCATCGTGGCCGAAACTGACTAGGAGGATTATTTAGTTTGCTATGGCACAAAATGTATGCACCGAAATGCCAAATTGATATATTATTAGGTACATTGGAAATATTGTACTGTCTATTGTAATGGTGTTTAAAAGAAAATATAGACTGCGTAATCGTTATGCATAATGAGCCACATCTTAGTATCTGTTCTATACAATCTTACACGACAATTTGTAATTTGAACTGATCGATCTTCTTAATTACCTACTACTTAAGCCCTAAAGGCAGTAATGGCAGTGTATCGGGCAACTGTTTTGTTTGTCTCATCTTTAATTTGTATAAGAAAACCCCCATAGGTCACCTTACATCTACTTATAAACAAAAATGTAAATTATTTTGATGTCAATTATTACAAGTAGGTAAGTAGGTACTTTAGATAATCCTCAAATCATATAAGACACGCGAAATATTCTAATAATAAGATTTGTTGAAAATTTAGGTTCTACAATATGCGTTATATTTTATTTTATAAAATTTATAATGGAAACCTTAGCAACATTGGTTTCCAGAATATCTTTACTTAAAAACAAAACTTGTAAAAAACCAAGTTTCGCAATTCAGTTCTCCTATCGTAAAAAGTTGTGAGATCCATGTAATACCAAGTCGATTAATTTATTTAGTACCTACCTACTTAAAAAATACAAACACACGAATTGAGAACCTCCTCCTTTTTTGAAAGTCGGTTAAAAATAGGTTGACTTGGCAATCGCACCAAACAGTCTTCTTTAATATAATATTACTAGCTTTTGCCCACGGCTTCGCCCGCGTTAATAAGTTTTTCCGGGCTAAAAGTACATAAAAACCTTCCCGTTGAATTACTCTATCCAACAGTTTTATTTGGATAAAGATTAATATTATGACGTTGATACATCTCTTAACAAATAATGCATTAATTTCGACGAAATTTGATTACCATAAAATCGGTTCTAGTGAGTTAATCTTAAAAGATAGACATATACTGTCGCGGACATTTTTTTAGATCATGTCAAGAGGAATAATTCTTTTGTACATATATTTTTGGTATCTTGAACCGTTTTCGCAGCGCACGCAATGGAAGCCCTCAATTTTCCCCATTTTTTTCACATTTTCCATTATTTCTTCGCTCCTAATAGTTGCATCGTGATGTTATATAGCCTAAAGCCTTCCTCGATAAATGGTCTATTTAACACAAAAAGAATTTTTCAATTCGAACCAGTAGTTCCTGAGATTAGCGCGTTCAAACAAACAAACTCTTCAGCTTTATAATATTAGTATAGATGACGTATTAGTTGTGAGATAACCTACATTGTGTTTTTATACGACGCGATGGCCAAGACAATCTATTTTATTTTGAAACGTAAAAGATTTTTAATATTGATATGGTCACTACAAGATGTTGTTAGGTTAGCTAGTTACGTAATAACTTAAGACAAAAGGTCCCTTAAATAGGTACTGAATAAATTAATAGAAAGCTCGGAGTCTGGGATTTGTGCCCGATATGGCGATAGGCTCGCCCTCTATCACATCATGGGACGGAATAATGGCGAAAAGTGGGTGCACTAGTTGCGCCTCTGCCTACCCCTTCGGGGATAACAGGCGTGAGTGTATATGTATGAATAAATTAAGAAACTTAGGATAATTATAATTCTTAAACTGCTGATTCAAATTGAATGAAATTTGATATATACCGTGTTTTACAATGCCGCCTTGGTTACTAAAAATTCAGGCTTCTAGTTTTATACACAAAAAAGTTATAGGGGGTCGAAATGCCACGAACTGCTTCGAGAAAAAGATGGTACGGCCGTGCCGCTTTTTTGCTCGACTTGACAGGGGCACTGCCGTGCCTCCAGATTTATGAAAGTTATTTTCGTTTACGACAATACTTTTTCTTTGGTTATTGTACATTTTCATTCACTTTTGTAGTCATTTCATATTGGACAATTTAAGTGTTATAATAGATCAAGTTTTTTAACAGCCTTGCTCCAGATCTGATGGGTTTTTGCACGTATTTTGCGGTATAAAACATCATTGGCTGTCGGGCAGTGCATAGTGCAGTAATAAACTACTAAGAAACAACAACCAAGATGCCTTCCCCCTGTGAACCCTGCAAAGGTAAGCTATATACATTCCAACGACTTCTAACTTCTAAAGTTGATACTTCAACGGTATAGTTGCAGTATAAATATAGCTAGATATGTAGTAGTTAAGTTAAAATAGGTAATGTTTTAAAAATTTGGTTTAGCAAATCATTTACTGACGTATATTGGTACTTTAAAAAAATATACAAGCCCTTTTTCACCATTAGGAATAAAAACAAAGGTAACCAAGAGAAATATACTTATAGTTTTACCAAAATTGAAGAGAATCTATGAGGTACTTACTTGGATAAAAAAATCTTTGTTTTCTTATTTTGATACCCGCCAACCCAATATTTTAACCTCGCAAAGGGATGGTTTTTTCAAAAATCCCCTCTTCTACTACTACGGATTTGTAAGCCATCAGTTGAAGCTTTACGTTGTTTGTCACTCAGTTTAAGAGCCCATGTTTCCTTCTTAGATTCCTGCAAGGACGGCGCATGCACCACCAACTGTGCGTGCAAGGACAAAGGCTGTAACGATTGCTCATCGACAGGTAATTTCTATTTTTTTTAAATATTGATTCCTTATACCATTAAGAAGAAGTATACCGAATAATCAATAGTAGAAAATTTTACTGAATTCAAACATAACAACTTCAGTTGAATGTAAACATTTTAAACCTTTAGCATAATACGTTGCAATACTTAATGCACCTAAAATACTGCATTTGTTGAAGAAATATTTATTTATTTAAACTCTTTATTGTACATCAAAGCATAAAGTATATATTATATACAATAGAGACAACACTAAAACAAGAAGTACAAATGGCGGTCTTATCGCAATCGGCGATTTCTTCCAGACAACCCTTGGATGGACTTAGTTAACTAGGAAAAAGAGTAGTATTTCATTTTAATTTAATTTTCCAGGTGGCTGTTGCTGACAATGGACCGAGCTAGCAGCCGGCGCCCGTCGCGCTGCACCAGAATCAACAAAGTCCTAGAAACCTGCTTCCCCATCGCCTTTACTGTTGTCTTCCTCATCACCATTATATTGTTCTACTGTATTATTTAAATTATATAATTCATTGAAATTCATTATTTATTTTACTATTTTATTCTCCACTTTTATGATTAAGCCAGTAATCCAAACGTTCTTTAAGGGAAACGACTTAAATTGTTTTGAATATAGGTTTGTTATCCAAAGACTAAAAATTTTACCTATCAGGAAAATAGACATTATTTAGTTGGTATCGATAAACTACCCTCTTGAGAAAATTACACGTAACACTTAAAGCAATATATGACTTGTTAATATAAATAGAACTTATAAATCAAAGGAAGTTCGTAATATGTTTAATTTGATAATACGCACCTCTTTGCTTTAACGGCAGCGTAAATGTATGGGCTATAGAAGAATTTTCCCTTGTAGGCGCATATCCTGAGATCAAATCCTGGATCGGGCAACAGGTGGTGTGATCTTGCACAAATTGCAAGGGCTGAATATTCTAGAAGATTTGATACGCATTTTGACGTACATACGTACGTTCCTTTTGTTTCTATCATATTCATACTGGGTCGAATGACATTAGAGGTCTCAACAGATAGATTTTTCATAAAAGCCCACAAAACAACATTTTTCTCCATCAAAATATTTGATATACTTCGTAAATAAAACTTAGCGATTTCTTTTTCATATTTGATGGGTGATGCTAGGTTGCCAATAATATTCTTGGGTACGTACGTTATGCGTAAATGTCCCTAAAACTAAATAAATACAAAAAATAAACCTTCGCGATGCGTCGCCACCGATTTCGTTTGGTTGCGTTGCACGAACATTTTACTATGCCGTTTCGTTTGTCAGTTTTGATTAAATCTGTCCAGCGCTTGGGGCGAACTCTGACGCTTTTAATTTTTCCTTTATCTTTCATGGATTCTAGGATGATTAAGGGGTAGTTCGGGTTGACATAATATAAATTTTGTATCATGACTCAGGGCGTCTTTGTCTTCCATTCATCTCCCATTCAAGCGTGGCGTCGCATCACCCTTTTTCAAATATGTCGAAATATTGATTAAGGTTAGTTATCCCACTGGTAGCCTGTCTGACACCAATCTCCTCTACAAATGCTAACATGGATACAGTGTGTAATATACCTAAAGCAAGTGTCTGACATGGAAATCGAAATAACATGCTTTTAATAACCTATGCCACTTGACGAAAGACATTAAAAAATATTTTATAGATTAGTTCTCAACCAAAGCTACATAAGTATTATTAAGTATCATCAAATCATCATTTATTAGCAATGTCTGGTGCACATCTCTGAAACATTAACTGTTCAAACGAACGTTTCATAAACGGCATAACTTAATCATTATTCATCATTAAGGTCCTATGACCCCTGGATGGAGCAGAGTGACTCACACAGTGACTCTCCATTTCTATCGGTCTTGAGCTTCGCGTTTGATTTCGCTCCAAGCCTTCCTAATACTTTTCGCTTCGTCGATCACAAAGCGTCGCCAGGTTTGTTTGGGACATCCACGCTTTCGCTTTCCTTGAGGATTCCAATCCATTGCCTGTTTAGATAGATCGGGACCTCTTCGGACTTGGATTTAGGATGCATTCAAACAGAACAGTGTATGCACACTGCTGCTTCGCGGTAGAAATATATATTTACAGGTATTACCTACCCTCGCATAAGAGACACCTACCGTCAGTAAGAGTAGGTATTCTGACGAATTACATAGATCCAGGATAGCGGCGAACCAAAAAAACTTAGGCTTTGTCGTCTAATACCCGTGGCTCTCATTTGAAGCAAAGGAATAAACTGTAATATTACAGAACACTTTACGCTTTGCTAATGAAAACATAAAATATTCAACATTAAATATAAAATAATATATATTGAACTGCCTCGGTGGCGTAGTTGTATTACAGAAGGACGCAAAGCTGAGGTCTCGGGTTCGATCCCCGGGTCGGGCAAAGTGATATTGAGTTTTTTTATTCAGTATCAGCCCGGAGTCTGGAATTTGTGCCCGATATGGCGATAGGCTCGCCCCCTATCACATCATGGGACGGAATAACGGCGAAAAGTGGGTGCACTAGTTGCGCCTCTGCCTACCCCTGCGGGGATAACAGGCGTGTGTGTGTGTGTGTGTGTGTGTGTGTGTATAGTCAACGTTTAGAAGGTGCTGGTGAAGCTGCGGATAAGAAGCACATAACTTTGACCCTAGGCCAATCAAAATTCGGGTTGGCAAAATTTACCCTGGACGGGATCCTTAGCCGCGAATTATACAGAAAAGGCATATGGTGAAGGCGCGGCGCAGAGCAGGCGACGAAAGACGGAAGAACTGACGAAACGGTGTGCCTGCGCCACGCAGCTTGTGTATAATTCACAAAGTGTCGCCTACCTACATTTTGTATTGAAACGTTTTGAAGCGGCAAGATGCCTGCGCCGCGCCTTCACCTTTTTTTTATGGCATTGAATGACGAGACGGGCATGACGTTTGCCTGATGGTAAGCAATACGACCACCCATAAATAATAGCAACATCATCCAGCACCTTGAGTTACAAAGTACTGTGTGGCATTCCACTGCGCTCGTCATCCTGAGACCTAAGACCTTACGCCTTTTCTGTATAATTCGCGCCTAAGAGGGTGTTAATGAAACAGACGATCATAAAAATTAAGCCAGATTCCAGGACCAGTATGATTGAAAATTTTGTTGCATGATGCAAGGAACGCTTTGAACGGAGATTAGTGCAGCTAGGAGTAGAAGAAGAATCGAGATATCTTCCATAGTTCTATTTATTTTTTGATAAACATCAACCACTTAACGGTCAACACATCGCACTTTTAGGATGAAAACGACACAATTCAAAAAGATAGAAAATTGAGTTGTCGTCATAAAATTACTTAAAACGATGTTCTCAATACAATAATAGTTCAAAAACAGCCATATTCAAGCAGGAAAAGGACCAAATTGTTATATGGGTCCCTTTTTCATTATATTTTTATAAATAAAGCAGTAGTTTTTAGTCATTTAAAAATGACAACTCAATTTTTTGATTTTTGAATTGTGTCGTTTTCGTTCTAAAGGTGCGACATAAAGTAACACATTCAGGTTTATACCAGAGCAAACACAAGTTTGCAACATTAACAGTTTCCTTATTAATTAACATAGATGAATTACTGGATAGTGTTTGTAGTGTATGTTATTTCAGCACTAGGACATTTCCTCCTCTTTTTGAATCTTTTTCAAATTTGAAATATGTCAAACAGTTTTTGAGAAATTTGAAAAAAAACAAATCCCATTTCATCTTTTCAGTTAATTGTTTATAACTACTGTAATTTCTGCAAGCGGATCTTGATTTTTTTCAAAAATATTCTACACGCCATTCCAAATCGAAGGACACTTCGTTTATATTTTTCGGAGGCGAAGAAAAAAGTTTAACCTGATAGGCACTTGTTGACCAGACTATAATTATTATTCTGAGAGACAAAACAATGAATAACTATCACAGGTGTATGCAGCATTTATTAGTAAAGCGGTTAGTTTTAATAAATTAGGTAATTATTTGCTGTCTACATAATATATGTGTATACCATAATTATATTTACATCCCTTGAAGACCAAGTGAGGAGTAAAAGAGAAACTTGTGTGTTAACAATATAATTTATTGCATGATCAAACTATAATTCAAATCATTAACATTGTAAATTGTTAAACATCATTCAAAGCTCATGGAGTCAGGAACAAGATTAGCAGCAACCGCCTGAAAGAGAGATATTAAAACACGAATGATATAAAACCAACTGGATTCACGTGTTGAAAACATATTGCATGATATGGATATTGCATATGCTTTTGATTTTACTATACGTAAACAGAATAATATATAAAAAAAAAACGTTTACAAAAGTAATAGAGTTATTTCCATTAACAAGAAGGTTTATCAAGAAGTTAATTAAGAAGCAAACACTTAAGGCACACATTTATATATTATGCAGAATATTTGCAACAGATAGAAAATGCTCTCCTTTAAGTAGATTATGATTAATATTATTCATAATTTTACGTCTACTCATTTATAATCTGTTATGGAATAAACAAACAAATAAATACCTTTTGTAGAGGAGCAGTCGGAACAATTTGGTTCACAGCTGCAATTGTCCTGGCAGTTGGCATCACCATCCTTGCAGGAATCTAAGGCAACAAGCAACCAGTATATATTAAAACCAATAACAGTCTAAAGTACACCGTATTATTTGGATATACAATACATTTTTAAATAATGAATAGACTCTCACCTTTGCAGGGTTCGCAGGGGGCAGGCATTTTGAAGTTTGTTTTGGTTAGTTGAACTACTTTAAACAGAAGATTGAGATTGAATGATGACTTGGTTGCAGTGGGTGCAGTTTTATATACAACATCAGTTTGGTAAAAACAATCAAGTGCAAGGCTACGTATCGAAAAGACTTCTATTTCTTTGTTAAAGCTTTTTTCAAGCACTACTTTTGATAAGGTCGTATTTGTCGAGCTATTTCGTGTTATAGATAGACTAAGAAATAAGAATTAATTCGACGTTAGTTATATAACACTTAACCATGAAGAGATGTTAACGCAATCAAGTGCATTTATATTATAGTTAATAAAGTACGATTATATTCATGTCTTGTACGAGCTATTTGATAAAATTATTAAAAAGCTTAACATGAAAAATTGAATAATAAAAAATAATAAAATGGAATTTAATGACCTATATTTCAATAATAATTTGAATTTTAAATATGATTTATCGATAGTGGGTACTTCATAACTTATATTTAATGCTGCTAGAAGCAAAGAAATTCACTATTTCTACAAATATCTTTGAGTAACATCACATTATCATCAATCCTACTAATATTATAAAGGCGAAAGTTTGTAAGAATGTATGGATGTTTGGATGTTTGGATGTATGGATGTTTGTTCCTCTTTCACGCAAAAACTACTGAACGGATTTCGATGAAATTTGGCACACGGGTAGATCATGTCCTGGATTAACACATAGGCTACTTTTTATCCGGGAAAATATAAAGCGGGACTTTTATCCCGGAAAAACTTTTTAAAGCGGGCGGAGCCGTGGGCAAAAGCTAGTCTCCTATAATTTTATTGAAATACTAGTAGCGCTCGCGGCTCCACCCGCGTGAAAAAGTTTTTCCGGGACAAAAATATTTTCCCGGGATAAAAAGTAGCCTATAGCACTCAGGAGTTATGTAGCTTCCTATTAGTGAAAGAATTTTCAAAATCGGTTCAGTAGTTCCTGAGATTAGCGCGTTCAAACAAACAAACTCTTCAGCTTTATAATATTAGTATAGATAGTATAGATAAGATATAAATAAAATCTATATAATCAAATCTACATTAACTTGTTTCTCCGTTCCTACATTTTTCTAGAACAGCACGTAGTTTCAGTTTCTTTTGTTGTTTTTTAATCTAATTGGAACCGATTATCCGCTCGTCACGACTAATTTAAGTTTTGTTAGTGTTCCGTATCAATGTCAAAGGTTCGTGAAAGGTCGCTTTTTGTTTATTTTTGTCATTGTTATACAATTTATTGGTGCATTACGAGCCATTGTTATCAATAATTTGTCACGGGTAACACGTCTATTTATAAATATTATCATTGAAATTTCAAGTAACAGCTCCTAATTTTTGGGTAACAATTTCTTCTTTCGCATATATTTCTTTGTTAAAATGAGAGTAATTGATGGACGATCGTGTAAGTTTCGCTAAATTTATTTTATTACTACCAGCTATTCATGATAATATTTAATTGTTGTTTCTTGTTGTTTATTTTAAACACTAGACAGTAATACAGAAGTATTATTTACATTTTTTTTAAATGTATCAATAATACTACATGGACACATTTAAATTCAATTTTCTGATACATAACAATATATCAATAATAATACCATGTATGATACATTCATAGAAATTCTGTGTGTCAGTAGTTCGCTAAATATTGAAAATAAGTTAAATCCATTATTTTATCATCAGATCTGAAGCCTGACACGCCTTGGAGCAAAGACTGCGTGCCGGGCTGCGACTGTCACGACATCTATGTAGATAGTGAGCATTGAATTATAAAGTACTAGCCTTTACTCGCGACTCCACCCCGGTGAAAAAGATTTTCGGGGATAAAAGTTCCACTTTTTATTTTCCCGGGATAAAAAGCCTATGTTACTTGGTGATAATGTAGCTTTATGTTGGTGAAAGAATTTTTCAAATAGTTTTTGAGTTTATCCATTACAACACACACACACTCACACGCCTGTTATCCCCGAAGGGGTAAGCAAAGGGTACTTTCCGCCGTTGTTCCGTCCTATGATGTGATACGGGGCGAGCCTATCGCCACATCGGGCACAAATTCCAGACTTCGGGCTGATACTGAATAGAAATACTCAATATTACTTTGCCCGACCCGGGGATTGAACCCAAGACTCGAAATCAACATTGCAGTCGTACCGTAATACAACTACGCCACCGAAGCAGTCCATTTATCTCTTATTCTCTTTATCCATTACAAACAAACAAAAAACCAAATCTTTCCTTTTTATAATATTAGTATAGATTAAAATGATTCAATTGTGAGTAATTGGTTTTATCTCCGTCAAAGATTAGATCCAGTTTTATATTTATGATGTGATCAATCAATAGTTAAGAAATCGTCAAAATCAAAACCCTCCTAACTTAAATCAAACTCGTTTTTTCAGGTTCCTGTATCAAGTAACTAAATGGATATAATATGATGTTTATTTAACGTGATTGGCGTAATAAATGCTAATATTTATAACAAAAGTTAGGCAGTGCTTAAAATTGTGTAAAATTTATTTATTTGTATCACAGTGTATTGTAATTTGAAGTTACTGTTAATTGTTATTGATTACAAAATTAAATTATTATTTGAATGATTCGTTTTATTTAACTAGGAATAACAAGGATAAATATATTACTACTACTAAAACCTAGTACTATATACTGTCTTACTGCTGAGCACGGGTCTCCTCTACAACTGAGAGTGTTTAGGCCTTAGTCCACCACGCTGGCCTAGTGCGAGTTGGCAGACTTCATAAACCTTCGAAATTCTTATAGAGAACTTCCCAGGTATACAGGTTTCCTCGCGCTGTTTTCCTTCACCGTTAAAGCGAGCGATAATTCACAAAAAATACACACAGTACTTAACACAACTTTAGAAGTCAGCGGTGGCCTTGGATTTGAACCTGTGGACATTCGTCTCGGCAGTCCGTCCCACTCCTAACTAGGCTATCGCCGCTTCCACTTTTTTTAGGATATACACAAAGGTTTCTAAACATAAAATAAAACAAACATTACATTTCGAATATTATTCAAATACAAATACGTAAAGTTTGCGTATTACATTTTCATTTATAATAATGTATTGATTGATAGATTGTATAAACGAAAACACAGAAACTAGGATTACTTCTTGGTGGACTTGTCACCGGAGTCTCCTGTTGAGGTCTGCTTGCAGGCACATGAGCAGGACTCATCGCACTTGCAAGTCTTGCAACACTGGGAAGTGCTGCATTTGCAATCTGCAAATGAAAATCACTTGAGTGTCTTACTTGAGATCATTCTATGTACAATTGCCAACATAAGTAGCTGAACAAAATCAAAATTCAAATCGCCTGTATATGCGTTATGTTAAACTATTTTTTTTTCTTAGATTGAAGTAAAGCAAATTTCTTTTATTTCATTTCTGTCAAAAAAAAGATTAGTAAGGACACAAAAGTGTGTAGGCGATTTGAAATTTGTTCATCGACTTATGCTGCTAACTGTACCTATAAATCGGAATAAAAAAGGTTTCGCATAAACGAAGGATGGCAAAGTTTTCGATGACTAGGATTCTATTTTATTTAAATACTAAGTGTTGATTGCGGCTTCGCCTGAGTGAGAGGCGTTTCCAGCTACAAGTCCCTAAACACTCTACGACACCAGCGCCATCTATTAAAAAAATCAGATGAAAATTACCGGTATTAAAAGTAGCCTATATGTTAATCCAAGACATGGTCTACCCGTGTGCCAAAATTCATCAAAATCCGTTCAGTTGTTTATGTGTTTACTTCTCACAAACGTAAAAACATTCAAACATACAAACATCCAAGCATTTTTACAAACTTTCGCATTTATAATATTAGTAAGAAGTAATAAGTTAAGGTGTGAAGTCTGCGTTACATTTTGAAGTAGATCTGAAGCAGGTCATAAGTAATTTGTGTATGTAAAACCTTAAGACCATAGACTGCCTCGGTGGAGTAGTTGTATTACGATATGACTGCAATGCTAAGGTCTCGGGTTCGATCCCCGGGTCGGGTAAAGTGATATGGATTTTTCTATTCAGTATCAGCCCGGAGTCTCGAATTTGTGCCCGATATGGCGATAGGCTTTCCCACTTCATGGGACGGAATATGCACGGCGAAAAGTGGGTGCACTAGTTGCGCCTCTGCCTACCCCTTCGGAGATAAAATGCGTAAGTATGCGTATACGTAAGACTATAGTGCAATGTAGTTGTCAAGTACCAATTATCGCCGAATGGCCGTCGAAAACGGAAACATTTGATTATCACAACTACTGGCATTTTCATTTTTGTTGTAAAATTTTTCCGTGGCACATCCTAAAAGGTGAGATTCTACATCGAAGGAATATACTGCTTGCAAACCAGGTTTCTATAATCATGCTTTATTCTAGAATCACAACAATCAAATAGGCATAACAGAAAGTCAAGTGCAAAACCAAATAGACAATGTTATCGCACGATGTTTACTAAAAGTTATAAATCGAGTGGTGTGTGTCTTTCGTTTGTTAAGAAACTCAACGATCGAACCTTGATATACATTCTATAATGCTCGGTTCTTTTGTTATTATCGTAGGTAAAACGAAGAATGATTTCGTCCTGACCCAGCAAACGCTTTGACCATCGTAACACATTCGGCCCAACAACGTTTAATAACGTTAATTATTTTTCTAATAAATTTACATAACCTCTAATCGCGTCTACTGTAAAGTGTAAAGCATTGTATGTACGGAAAATATTGTGTCATATTGAGATTTGTGATTAGGGTGTCGTTGCGCCGGACGTGTCAAGAAGCTTCAGCTATAATCACTTGGCTGAAGCTTCTTTACGATAATATTATTGTTGACTATCATCCATTTTTAATAAACGACCCCAATCTTCATTATTAATCCGATTCCGAGAATAAGACAATAAAAATATGTTATTTTCAATGTAAAAAAATCTTCGTTCTAATTGGTAAATTTTCGTGATGGATTAAAAATATCGATTACATTTTTTTAAGCGTTTGTTAAATGAGTAGTTTTGAACGACAAGAAAAAAAATACATACACTCCCGCCTTTTATCCCCGAAAGGGGTAGGCAGAGGCGCAACTAGTGCACTCACTTTTCCCCATGCGAATTGATTGATTCGTCCCATTATGTGATAGGGAGCGAGCCTATCACCATTTCGGGCACAAATTTCAGACTACGGGCTAATTCCGGAGTACGGGCTGAATAACCCAAAAAACGAAAGAAAGAAAATCCCAATATCACTTTGCCCGACCAGGGGATCGAACCCAAGACCTCAGCATTACAGCCGTATCGTTACACAACTCACCGAGGCAGTAAAATAATGTCATAAATGATAATTTAGGTTAAAAAATAGACACTGAATAAATAACGAAAATTGATAATAAATAATAACAGGAATATACACAGCTCTAATCATATTTTTTATGACATAAGGGACAAACGAGCATACGGTTTCACATGATTGTAAGTGATCACCGCCGCCCATGAACATCTGCAATACCAGGGGGTACAGAGATGCGTTGCCGGCCTTTTAGGTGGCCTAGATTTAAATAATATAATTATTTTAAAAAAATTGCTTGTCTGTTAACTTCCTAGCTTCGCTGGATGTCCATAAGATAAATTGTGTGGTTGTATTATTGAAGACAAAATGATGCAGATGGCATCTTGCAAAGAGCAGTTTGTTCGAGCGTTATGAATACGCAGGTGCGCGGGCGCATTGCAGACATTCTCAGTGCAGGTGCACTGAGATGTTTTATTCCGCATAATGTCAACAATTATTGTCTCATTTGTTTTATTTTAGTAGCTGTGCTGTAAAACTGGTGATGATATCCAGTCCAAATTACCAAAATAACGTGAAATTTTTAGATTGTAATATATATCTAAATCAACCGAAGTTTATACTTGGCTAGCGATTGAGTTTACATGCCATAAAAGAATATATTTGGAGACATGAAAGAGGGTAAAAACACTTATAATATGACCTCTTATAAAATACGAAACTAAAATTATAATTAAGGAAAATACTATTGTTTTAATTTATCATTTTAGTAAAATTTAAATATTAACAAATCCTAAAAAACTACAAATCCTTGCACTAATTGACATTACAATTAAATTATTAGAAGCTATCAAATCATGTATAAATTGAAAACAATCAAATAATAAATACAACTAAGAACTCTACACGCAGATCGGATAATATCGCGTTGTATCCAGATTCTCTATAATTAAACGATGCATACATATTTAAGTATTACAAAAAATCAATTACAAAATGTATTATACTCACTATCAGCGCAACCACCGCAAGGCATTGTTCAGTTTGAAAATAAATGTACTTAATTCAAAACGCAGGGACGGTCGTGTTGCGATGTCGGCGTTCGTATGCAGAATGATATCGCCTATCGGCAACTTCTTGTATACACGTATACACACGAGACGTTCTGAAACGTGTGCAAAAACTGTATAAAACAGTAGGGATCAAGTCTGTTCATTATTAAATTAAACTTGTTTCAAAATAAAAAATAAAATGAGGTGGTGAGAGCCAGTTTACAATCCAACAGGACGTTTAATATGTTTTTGTTATTAATGTGAATGAGAGAGATCACTTGGTGGATCAACCTTCACCCGTACCATGAACAAAAGCAAAATTAATCTACAAATCTGTATAGAGTAAAATGAATAGATAGAACTGAATGTCCCACAGCCCAAAATCCTTAGAATTTAGAGACGACGGAAACCCATATTCTATGATGCTCGTGTAATAGCAGTTCAAGAAGTTGTAGCTGTTAAATAAGGACACTCAGTTTGGATTCAAACACTGAACGGTTGCCGGCGTTACGACCCCAAAACAGTCTCGGGCCCCGAAGAAGGTGTCGAGGGCCGCGGGTTGCCGAACGCTGATCTAAACGGAATTCACGTTGAGTTCATTTTAGTATACCGACCTTAAACCACCATAATTTTATGATACATTTTCACTGTCAAGGTGATTTAACATGTCATAAAAAGCATTTGTATAAACAATGCCATAATTAGCCAACCTCCAATTCTTCAGGACAAGTTGTACAAAAATTATGTAAGAAATTTATATTAAGTATACTTAGTAGAAGTATTTTTTTATCTTTATCTTTAATCTTTAGGGAGACCCTCCTTCAGCAGTGGAGTTCATGTGGTTGATTAAGATGATGGAATATTTGTTTAATTAACAGTGAATTCATATATCCAACTCTCTACCTTTCTGTTTGACTGGTTTTGTTGCGGGTTGTAGAACTAGACAGATAAGTGTCCTAGAGACTTAAAAAAGGGCGGCGCGGAGAGCAGCGAGTGCCGCAATTGTTTAAGTAATATTAAATTGGGGGTACTTTATTTTTGATCCCGCCTAAAGCCTCACGATCGCTAAGGCTGCTACTGAAATGGGTGCGGCTAATTTTCAATAGACCCCGAGCCCCAAGACCACGCCACTGACTCTCGATCTTCAAAATGCTGGCCACTGTCGATCCTGACTTACATTAAGGAGATTTTCATTTCAGAACAATCCATAGTGTGCTATCTTACAAACGCTCCCTATAAAGTACACATCTCTGTAATTACGTTGAAAATATATTCTCGAATGTTCTACGTGTATTTCAAAATGTAAAACAACCATTACTGCTTGTATAAAAACGATTTTAAAACGAACCGAACAAAAACAGCGTTAGACTAAATACAATTTATATATACGAATGTCTTAAGTGTTTCAATTGCGTAGATAGAACTGCGTGTCGAATTTATTTAGCTCTCATTGAACAATGGACTACAATTAGTTCTTTGAGAAATATTTCCATTGTAAATAACTTATCGATTAGACAACAATATGGACTCTATAACTACCTACTGGACGATGGAAGAGTTTATAATAAACAAGGCTTTATTCTATAGGTACTAGGTACTGCGCAATAATTATATTTTATTATTAGACGGCCAAGAATATTGGAAATTGCTAAGTATGTATCTAATTGAAATAAGATTATTAAATACACAATATTAGGTAAGTAATATGTTGTTTTTGACATCAATATCATGCATCACGTGACAGTAGGTGAACAAAAAGTATGAAGATTAGATGGTTTCAATGGTTTTCCTTTCGTCCTTAGAATAGACTGGAAAAAATATTTTAAATATATGGCATGCCCAGATCAATGCTGTCACTCGATCAATACTACAATCTGTGAATCGTGTTTTTCGTTTTGTGTACACAAAAACACGATTCACAGATTTTTTCGAGATAGTTCAGTATTGATTTGCGCTTGCAATATTATAATCGTAATTCGTATAGATAGAAAATTATATGTATTACACATAATTTTTTAGAAAAGTCAGAGGTCTGCGCCCTTTAGTTTTGAACCTGCGGACATTTGTCTCGGCACTCCGTTCAATTCCCAACTATGCTATCGCCGCTTCTTTGTGAATTATCGCTCGCTTTAACGGTGAAGGAAAATATCGTGAGGAAACCTGCATACCTGAGAAGTTCTCTGATTTTCGAAGGTATGTGAAGTCTGCCAACCCGCACTAGGCCAGTATGGTGGACTGAAGCCTTAACCCTCTCAGTTGTGGAGGAGGCCCGTGTCCAGCTGTAGGCAGCATATAATACAGGGCTGGTTTGGGATGGTGGTATAGTCGTAATTACAGACGACTTGATAAACGTCGCAGAAACACGCTGGATGCAGGCTGCTTTTGACAGGTCTCACTAGAAATGTTTAGCGGAGGCCTATGTTCATCAGTGAACATCATGTGGCTGATGATGATGGTGATGATTATAATCGTAAACTATGACGATGTGCAGAAACTATCTAAGGTGCTGCAGACGGCGATGAACATCGCAAATTGGAGATTGTTTTTAATTCATCGCAAGTAACGTATGGATCCTGCTTAGACCATCAAGGTCCCGAGTGCACAACGCGTTAGATAATATTATACACTAAATTCTATTTCTGACGTTGTTAATATTTTACGTTGACCTAGTGAAATGAAAACCAGTAAAGAAACGACTGTGAGGAATAAAATATTTAAGAACTGTCCACTTTAAAACAGAAGTCATTGATAAAAAAAGTCATCTCATTCATAGAAAAAATCTAATGGACAACGTAAATATTATAAATGAACCTTTTCAAAGAAATAGAGCAACAATACTTTTTGTTAGTTTGCTCATACATTTTCAAAAGTTGATTTAAATACTCAATCTTCTCTAAACGACGATTAAGAAGAATACGAATCCACAAAATGTCTGTAAAAGGATCGGGCCATTGTGCATGATATGCATGCCAGCTATGGAACAAGCCAGACTATCTATAAGCATTAACTCCAATAGAATAGAAAAAAAAAATACGAATGACGTATCTTTGCAACAGACTTATCGATGTGCCATTATCCTTCCTATCCTACTAATATTATAAACGCGAAAGTTTGTAAGTATGTATGGATGTCTGGATGTATGGATATACGGATGTTTGTTACTCTTTCACGCAAAAACTACTGAACGGATATCGATGAAATTTGGCACACGGGTAGGTCATGTCCTGGATGTTAGTCCCGCTTTTTATTTTCCCGGGATAAAATGTAGCCTATGTGTTAACATATGTGTTAACATAGGCTACATTTTATCCCGGGAAAATAAAAAGCGGGACTTTTATTCCGGAAAAACTGTTTAACGCGGGCGGAGGCGCGGGCAAAATCTATTTCCTATATATTGGCGTTAGCGCTTGAAAAAAATCACCTTGGCCACGGTCCCAGAAGCCTCCACCAACATTTCTGAGCCATAATATCCTCTTCACTTAACTACACAAAAATAAAAACGAATACTTATTGTATAAGGACAAATTCTTTGAAATTAAAAAAACCTAACTTAAGCCAGCATAATATAATGCTAAAATTGTTATTCTAGGCCTGCTCTCTACTTTTTAAAGCCTACCTATTTTCTGTTTTGGAAATGTTAATGTATACTAATATAAGATATTATAAAGCTGAAGAGTTTGTTTGCTTGGTTAATTGCGCTAATCTCAGGAACTACTGAACCGATTTTGGAAATTCTTTAATTAATAGGAAACTACATTACTCCTGAATGCTATTGGCTACTTATTATCCCGGGAAAATATTTTTATCCCGGAAAATCTTTTTCACGTGGGTTAGCCGCGAGCATCACCTACCAATACCTAGTAATAAATAAAGAGGTCTCTATTCCGTTCTGTGAAGAAACTGCTGGGTATTTTGTTTTAGAAGAAGAGACCAATAATAACAAGGTTTGTAGCCGCTTCTCTTTGATAGGACTTGAGCCACATGGCCAAATATGTAAATGATATTTCCTTATCTTTTCTTCGATTGGTTAAGGATTGAAATGCTACATGTACATATGAGTTTAATAAAAAATATGTGAATATACCGAATATATTCATTTTATTGAAATGTTTGACATATAATACATAATGTAAATATAACGTAAATTCCGAATTTGGCTGTGAGATATGTCATACTTATTTGCATTAATTTAATTTAGAGAGCTGTGGATTTTTGTAAAATAAATAAATAAATATTAAGAAATTGCATGCGATTAGACCGCCAATTGTGCCATCTCTGTGCCTTTATTGTGTTTCATTTAAAACACAGTATATTTTGGTGTATAATAAAGCTAAAATAATAAATAATATTACCTACATGGCAATGCAGATTACGTTTCATCCATATTTTTCAAGTCGATTTCGATTGATAAAATATGGTTAATTTTTCTTTATTATATACTTTCCGTAACAAACATTCGCAATGACATCATAATAGTTCCGTTCCGGAAATTCACGATTTCCGAATATTTTAAATTTAATGAGTCAGTCTTACTCATTATTACTTACACAAGTTACGTTTGTATCTGGAAAACAAGCGCTATCATACGATAAACAAGTACTTTGGATGCTTTATTGAATACAATACCGATAAAATGCGTGTCCGGAACCACGACTAACCTTATAGAAAAAAGGAGAGAAAACAAAACTATATCTGATTCATTTAATTAAATTACTCAGTAATATACAGCCACTCGTAACAGGGGATTCATAATTACACGACAAGGGATATTAAAACTTCAATAAATTGTATGAATGTAATATGGAAAAACACGCTTTATAAAAATCCAACTAAAAAATAGAAAGTTATTTAATAAATTTGAATTGAGAATAGTGTACTGTGTAAATAAGAAAAACTTTTCTTATTTAGGCAGTACACTATTCTCAATTCAAGTTTATTAAAAATTATTTTCTATATTTTAGTTGGATTTTTATAAAGCGTGTTTTTTAGTTTTTAAAAACTATTAATGATTTTTCATTTTTTAGTTCACTAAAAGACAAGTATGTACGATTTTTAAAAATGCGAACTCATATATTTTCGCTTGCTTGTAAACCATAGCACGATCTAATTCTATGCTAGCACCATCTATTGAAGTACAAGGAAAACTAAGTATTTTTTATTTAGTTTGATTTGTATAAAAACGTATTTTTTAGTTTAAAATATTGTATTGCCATCGGTCCTTGATAAGTATGCCAAATTTCGATTTAACCCGACGTTTTGAAGTAGTCAAAATCATGTTCAAATTGTAAGTTACATACATACATACTTCTAAAGCTAATAAAAGCGTGTTAAAAAGCGATGTTGACAGTCTCTGGTCAGAAGTTTCAAACATTAGTAGATTTATTACGTACCAGCAAGCCTTCCTTTGAATGAATAATATTTTATTACAATATGTCATTAACGAAGCCCTAAATACGCAGGGCTACGATTAGGACAAAGAATTTGGCACACCTAACGTTCCTATTTGCTATCTTATCATATCTTTTAGCGATAAAGTGATATCAATGGGCACACAATGTACCGGCACTTCAGTTGCTTCATACAATAGCGAGGCACCTGTCGTTGTTAAAACTGATAACCCGACTAAATAATGTGATGACCACGACAGTGCTATAGATTTAGGAACAATGGGTGTTAAATTTAACATAGTTTTAGTTTTAGTATTAGCTATAAGTGCGAGTGTGATTGGACAAGACGCTGTTGTTGATTCAGAAAGAACTGTCAGTGACGTCACACCAGTGCCAGAGGAAGTAAAAGAAACAAAACAAGTTGAAGAAGCGAGTAATAAAGTTGAAGAGGATGAATTGATTGATGAAGCATCTCCAGTGGAAATATTGACGGAAGCAAGGGATTTGCATATAAAAAGTGGAAAATACCAAACCCTGAACGATGGTTTGGTTGGCGAAACACCCGTGGAGTTGGAGGCTGTTGACTTTAATTCTAACAACGTTGAGAGCGAGAAACAACTGATGTTACCTCCTACGACGGGGACCACAAATAATGAATATGGTGAGTTATAGAAATTACTAAGCCTATAATGGCGTTGTTTGCCTGTCGTCCATTTCTGTCTGAGCTCAACGTTCGAACTGTAAACATTTCTAGTTAAAACATTGTCTTTTTCTAATTAATTAAGTAGGTAGGTGTTCACTCTCCCCAAAACCTGTGACAAATTCTTTGCTCTTCGACGTTCTAGCATTCTTAATTGTTTGTATGTTTCTGTTGTTGATAGCTTATCCTGGAAGTTTTAATTAAGTAGAAGAGACAATCTTGATCCTCACTCTAATAGTTTTGTTTTTTTCGGAGGTACAATCTCAAGTACCAGCTTCATAGCAAAATGTAGTTATTCATAATTGAAATGACTCAGCATGAGTCACTAGAGACAAATCATTATGTACATAAACGAAGTGTGTTCATTCACATACCGTGATTATCTTACGTATACATATAAGTATAGTTATATAAACAACTAATGCACCATGTTATAAAGATGCATTTACTCATATCTTAATCTCTAGGATTACACCAAAAGCGTTATGTAGGTATGTTGTTATATATTTTGTACCCGACTGGTTAGTGACCACATGGTCACTAGCCTGCTGCTGTTGCAGAACAAGCCTTAATGGAGGATTTCTGGGATTTCTTATTTCTTTTTCCGGGAATGCAACAGCATTCCAGGATAATCTGGTACATAATTCTGGCGACCATCCAGGGATGTGAATATAATAATAAAAATTAGACTGCTGTACTAATAACTAATAGCTGGTGTTAGTTTTTTATCTGTAAGAGTCCGTCTGGATGAGCATCACCGCAATGTATATTTCTACCGTCAAGCAGCAGTATGCATGTACTCTTGTGTTTCGGTTTGAAAGACATTGTAGCTGGTATAACTACTGGACATAATGAGACTTAACATCATATGTCTCTGGATGACGAGCGCAGTGGAATGCCACACAGTAGGTACTTTGTAAGTCTGGATGGTGTTGCTACTGTTTATGGGTGCTCGTATCGCTTACCGTCAGGCGAACGGCATGCTCGCCTCGTCATTTGTTTCGTGACATGTCACCTTCTTCCCAATTTTATTTGCGAAAAACATGGCCGAAAGTAAGGTTATGTTTCAACTCCACCCACTTCATATAAAAAACCCACCAATTACGACCTACAAATTAATATCAACTGGTGTAGCAATTTGATAAGGGCCACACCTAGGCGCCTACAATGCTAACAATTTACGTAGTTGAGGCAGTAATGCGTTCCACGAACGTATTGAGCGATACTACAACGGTACGGATAATCTGACAAATATTACTGCAACCAATTAAGTTCAGATAAAGGCTCCATTATCAGTGCAGATAAACATGATCTTTATAAATGTTACCAAAATGATTTAATCGCAAAGTTGACTAAATTTTTAAACTGCTTTGACAATCATTTTAAATGTAGCTCTCAATTAAATACTATTTATTTAATGTACTACGAATTCACTTACTACGAAATTTGTACATTGTAACTGCGCCAAAAAAAAATAAAAAGAGGAATTCGTTCGAATAAGCGACAATAGCCTAGTTGGGAATGGAACGGTCTACCGAGACATTGTCCGGAGGTTCAAACCTAAGGCACACACCTCTGACTTTTCGAAGTTATGTGTGTATTGTTTATCAGTTATCGTTCGCTTTAACGGTGAAGGAAAACATCGTGAGGAAACCTACATACTTGAGAATTCTCTATAAGAATTTCGAGGGTATGTGAAGTCTGCCAACCCACATTAGGCCAGCGTGGTGGACTAAGGCCTGAACCCTCTCAGTAATAGAGGAGGCCCGTGCTCAGCGGTGGGCAATATATAATACAGGGCTGATTGCATTGCATTGATTGCAAGAGGAAACCGATGTTCTACAGAATATCGATGTTGGTACGTTTTGCTGTCCAGTTCCACTGTTAGTGATATTACCTTAAATAAATAAATCTGTTCCCTTTCTTTATATCTTCTTACCAAAGGTTTGCTGACCTTAGATCTTCATTAGAGATCATGACCTATCTGCTGACTACGTGGTCTATGCCCTGCTATTAAGGATATTCCATTTTCCGTCATACATTTATATTAATAGCGATCTTTTTCGAGGGGCAATTTGCTACTTCATTAGATCATCGTACCTTGGGAGGCCTAGAAGACAAGATAAGAAACCATAATTCAAAACCAAAGTGTTTGATTAATGTGTTCTAGTATAGGTACTGACTTTTCCCGCTGTCGGCGTGCTAGTAGTGGGGAATAACTACACTATTTCGAGATAGTAGTTGCCTATCCTACTAATATTATAAACGTGAAAGTTTGTAAGTATGTATGGATGTATGGATGTCTGGATGTATGGATGTTTGTTACTGTTTCACGCAAAAACTACTAACCGGATTTCGATGAAATTTGGCACACGGGTTGATCATGTCCTGGATTAACACATGGGCTAAATTTTGTCCCGGAAAAACTAAAAAACGCGGGCGAAGCCGTGGGCAAAAGCTAGTAAGATAATAATTCAGTATTTAGTTTAGCAAAATTTTCTACAAAGCTAGTTAGCTAGGCGTTAAATACTAAGAAACATCTAAACAAACAAACATTTTGACAAACATTGACATATAATGTACCTATTATTAAAATGATTTATAGGAATCTCAGCAACATCCTTAGAACTTATCTATATTAATCATCATAAAATTGCGTAAAAACACCATTAAGGGCTTGACTCATGTATTGATCAAATACTTAATCTATCTTTCCTGTAGTCAATTCTAATAATATAACAGCTTTTGAAACATTTTATTTTAGAATATTACAAAATGGCTTATATTTGAAGGTGTAAACACAAATTAATAATACGTCTACATAAACTTAAAGAGAATTGTGCGTAATTACATTTTGTTAAGCAAAATACTCGTGCAATACACAGTAACAATCAATTCTCTGTGTAAGGCTTTATTCTACTTAAACGGAAGAAAAAATGCAAGAGATAAAGAAAGAAAAAATGTATTGGTTTTTAAATACTATATATTTATTTCAATAATTAATCCTGAATGACTGATGGTGGTTTAATAAAGATATTTAATAATATCCAAAATTATAAATGTACCAATGAATCTAGTTTGAATGTGAGAATTCATACATCAAGAATTTGTACAGTAAAAGCTTCATATTTACATGATTGGCTAGTGTTCACAACTTTAGTTCATTCGCAATTCTGTGTTCTAATTTGAAATCTTCCCCGATTTCCTTTAACACTTAGGTAATATAATGCAGACTATGTTAAATGTAAAACAGTTATTTACCGCGAAATGCAATGGAAAAGACATTAAAATATTGAATTAATAATATCTATGACTAAAGGTATAACTCAATTTCGATACAACCAATAATAAAGGAACAAAACATATTTGTTACTACCATTTGAGTTTAAAACAAAGACGTGGAGTGACATCACCAGTATCCCAGGAATAGCCTCCGAGCTCTCCGATATACCGATAGCTTATCACTTATCAGGGCCTAACGTCGATACCGTTTGTACTCACAAGAACCGTATCAATAATTGAAGCGTCAATGAATATTTCAGTTTTCATGTTGATATTAATATTTTTGTTTAATTTCTTTTAAATAATTTGTGAGATATTTTGTTTTGTAACACATTTACTTGTTATGGGGTTACTGGGTCATGGGGGTCGGTGATCCGCCTATAGTGATTCATCTATCAACACTACCTCGCCCACTAATGAATAGACAAAATAAATGACGCAAATTAATGTGGAAACAGATAAAAAGGCTTTTGAGCTCGCCATGGAGGTCCCAACAATAGATTTTAAATATATATGTCTTGTAAAAGAAAAGAAATGATAATAACATGATTACAATTAACGTTTATTAATCCGCCATTATGCACTGTGCCTTTGGCAAAGTGGGGATGTAAAAATATATCAAACAAGAATCGAAAATCAGAATACCATAAACTTGTATTATCATTCCATGTGCCTCACCTATTCATTATGAAGGCACCATGTTCATTATGCTACTATCGACTATATACGACTATGTTTCGGCCCGGGACCTTGGAGGTAGCTACTGAGTTTCGAAACCTATGTACATATTAGCACACCTTGCTCTTATTGTAGGAACATCAAGATTTTCAACATAATTTGTATGTTTGAACTTCGTATCTTTATAATAGAAGACGTGAAGTTAAAACGAATCATGTTGTTTTACTGCTAAACTTTTGTTTTTGATACTATTTAGCCTTGTTTTCATGTTTGGAGAAATGAATCCCTGAAAAGCAATCATTGTAAACTGGTATAAAATGCCCCCTAAACTCACATTAAATGCTTCACCAGGGAATCAAACAGCATTTAAGTTCACTCTTCTCAACGATTTCAAAAAATGTCTGATTAATAATATTTTTTTTAGCCCACATCGACGGTCGAGTGCTACCTGCTACCACCTACCAGAATAATGGACAGCCATACGTTATCACCAATCAGAGACTCACGCAGATCCGCTCCAATTTCCTGTACTGGTTCTACGATCAAGGAGGCAATGAGAATATTGGTGACTACCAACGCGACATCCACACTTCCACGCCACAGATCCATAAGAATTTCAACTTCCAACTGCCCTTCTTTGGGTTTAGATTTAACTACACTAGAGTAAGTAAATCTTTTTAAAAATATTAATGGTATCTTATTATGCTTTCGAACGATGAGAGGCCTCACGGTCATCTTCTGCTTTTTCGGCCTTTGGAATACCACTGCTGAACATAGGCCTCCCCCAAAGATTTCTAGGTCAACCTGTAAGAAATCTCACGTCGCTCAATGTATTCTGGGTAATACTGAAAGGTTAAACAAATTTTACATAGCTGAAAACTCGCTAAAATTTAAGTAGATCACCAGATGGTAATAGATTGTGATAGCCTATAAATATTACCAGATGAACAATGATTTTATTGCCGACCTTCTGACCACGTGAATTTACAACTTCACAGCAGTTTTCTGCAGTGTCGGATTGTAGACAAAATTACTCAGTTACTGCTTTGTTATATTTAAATTTACTTCTTTTAGCTGTCGATGAACGGATACATATACTTCAGCGATCCACCAGACCATTACACCTACCCATTGTCCTTCCCTGTGAGAGACTGGCCGACCGTCCACGACCCATCCTTCATTGGAATCTTCTTCAGCAAGTGCCGTATCGGAAATATGAGGCCAGAGGACCCTGATCAGAGACGGCCTGGTGTTTATTTCAGGTTGGATAGAGATTTGCAGGTAAAATGTCTGATTGTTTTGATTTCCTAAGATATTTGTGAATGCTACTTCTGCCACCAATGATTGTAAAATATTTAACTTAAATTCACTATCGAATTATTATAAAATAAAAAATGAGAATCCATGGGAATATGAGTCTATCAAAGCATAATATTTTAACCCCCTACAGTATTACAACTTTATTATCTTTTCTCCTTTTTAGACTCGAACTGACCAACTGGGTGTTGAAATGCGTGAGCGTGTCACCTGGGACATCCGCGAGGGTGTGATCGGCTCAGAAACCTTCTTCCCCAAACACGTCATCACTATAACTTGGAAGAATATGTCTTTCGCCGGAGGTATTGACAACTCTCTCTTTATGGTAAGTGGAGACGTTACATGCCATATAATGTATAGTGTTTTTGTTTCAACAGCACAAATTGAATTTAATATTTCAAGCTGAAATTAAATTATATTGACAATACTACAACTACTTACTCACTCAATAGATGCGCTTTAACAGCATGTATTAGAAGTGAATTTGCATTGTAATTTTGTCAGTGATTCTAAAGAAATTATATAACATTCTAAGATTAGCTGAATTAAAAATCAGCTCTTGAGATGATGAAAACGACGAAATTCCTTAAACGCGTCCATTTTGTATAATATTACAGTAAATCTACATTATAAATATATTTATTTTCAGACAAACACATTCCAAATGGTTTTAGCTACTGACGAAGTGTTCACATACGCTATCTTCAACTACTTGGAGATCAACTGGAGTTCTCACACTGAAGCTGGCGGTGATACCACCACTGGCGAGGGTGGTGTGCCAGCTTACGTAAGTCAGCCTAAATTTTCCTGACCATGCTATAATTTTGTTTAAATCGAGACTGTTTTCTTGGTTAACTTTAATTCCCACCAGAATGTTTCGTCTCGGTACTATAATTAACTGAAATAATCACCATCGTAGTAGCAAAATATGAGGACGAGTATTAACTAAATATAGCTTTCAATCTTGCACAATTTTTTCATCTTAAATAGAAGTCACGATCTATTTAGGTAATTTCTATTTTAATTAATTGGTACATACATTACCTCCATAATTTTAATACAAAATACATTTTAATAACTTTTAGATCGGCTTCAACGCTGGTAACGGAACTCGTAGCTACGAATACAAACCATACTCCCAAGCTTCGGTTCTTCGAGATTTAACTGGCAGGGGATGGGCGAACGGATTCCCAGGACGGCACATATTCAGAATAGATGAGAACATATTGATGGGAACGTGTAATAAGGATATTGGTAATTATTTTTTTCAAAGCTATTACAATTCACAAGTTTTCTTGTACTGACATCGTGACTTTTTTGTAGAAAATACTATGCATTCGTTAATTACTATCATAAAGACTGCTTTTTCATCATTTTAAAAATCGTGTACCTGATAGTATTTATCTGATACTTGTACAGTATTCTAACGATCACCAAAAGAACTAAATAACTTATCTCAATTCCAGACGGCGCCAATCTCCCACTAATGTTCGCACCCGAGAGCGGTAACATGCTTGGTGGTACCGTTGTGAACATCACAGGACCTTGCTTCAACCCCAACGACAGGATTTCCTGTAGGTTTGACACTGAAACTGTCCTCGGAGCCGTGGTGGACATCAACAGGGCTGTCTGTGTACAACCACGTTTCTACCACAATGGCTACGCTAGATTCGAAGTTGCCATCAACAACGAACCTTATAAATGGAAGGGAAGATACTTTGTCGGTAAATATTTTGATTTTTTGTTATGTGTTTTGTTTAATAGTACTTTAAGCCCTGATTTTACCCTGATTAGGCAATGGACATTCAATAAGTTTGTTTTGACATTCAATAACGAAATAAAAGTTAATTCTAACATTAAGACAATTGTAATATTATTTTATAGAAACCCCAGCCACTGCCTCGGAGAAAATCTTCTTCCCCGACAACTCAATACACGAGCGATATCCACCAGAGATAAGAATCACATGGGACCGATTCAATTTGACCACGAACCTTAACGTGCAACTCCAAATCAGTCTCTGGGGTTACAAAGAAGTTACCATCCGACCTCAGTTGGAGTACATTGATATGATTGAAACTGGCGTTGCAAACACTGGAGAATACGTGATCAATCCTCAAAACTTTAGAAACAGG
The DNA here is from genome assembly GCA_949316025.1 of Lapara coniferarum. Lineage (NCBI taxonomy): Eukaryota > Metazoa > Arthropoda > Insecta > Lepidoptera > Sphingidae > Lapara > Lapara coniferarum. The sequence goes on along the minus strand of OX438922.1, from coordinate 28,168,299 downwards.
GAAAATATTATGCACAATGATATGCAGTTTGGTTTCCTTCAGATCAATTTGACCACGCCCGATGTTCATATGGGTGTATCTATTTCTCCGTAAGTAACATCGAATAGTGAAAACATACTTTAAATTAAAAAAATAGATCTATTTTGCTTTTTGCTGTTTGTGGTGTTCATATCACTTGTATTCCTCTCCTCTCTATTTAGTCTGTAAAGTTTTTAATCAATGTTAATTAGTTAGATACTGGTTTATTTTAAGCATATTTAACGCATTGGATACTAATTCATGATTTTTCGAATTGGTAACTTCTATTTATAAGTCGATTTGCAAAGTCAGTTCTTTCGATTTTTCTAGAATTCTCTGGAGTCGTCCAATTCCGCTGGGTTGGTACTTCGCACCGCAATGGGAAAGGATTCATGGACAGCGTTGGTCCATGGCCATGTGCAACAACTGGCTCCGAACGGACAGGTTCCTCAAGAACTTCGCTTCGCAGGTGTCGGTGTGCCCTTGCACACTGGAACACGCCCTACTGGATAAGGGCAGATTCATGCCGGATACTGCTTGTGACAAAGATACAAACCCTACTTGCAGATACCATTGGGGCAGTTTGCATTGTGTTAAGAGTGGTGGGCCGAGGTAAATTGGTTTTATGTTCTTTTATCCTGCTAAGGTAATTTCCACATTCGATATGTTGAAAGTTGAAACATACAGTATCTCCGAATAAGAGATGTTGATCACTAGAGTTAAGCCGTCATTTCTAGATCATGGATATGGACTGACTAACCACGGAACGAACTGTAACACGTTTTTCACCATATTTATGGTGATCCAAGAATTTGAATATTTTTAACAGGCATTCGATAATAACTTTATTCACGTGTACGTCTAAGTCTCCAATTCGTGTAAAAACTGAAAAAACGTAACTTATCTCTATAAAAAGAGCAATATCGATTACAATTATCTACAGTCAATGGCCCTTGATACCAGTAATTGCAAAACTGCAGCAATCGTTGCCAAACATACTTGAAAATTCTAATAATCTACTCAATGACTCATCATATGATACGATCATTAGCCCCATTTGTTTGTTTGTAAGTTTGCGTTTCCGTTCACAAAATCTACAAATCTACCGGTTCTTTATCAAATGATACAAAAAAAAAAATCTCTTGAACTATTGCTTTCCATACACTGAAGATGAAAACCAACCTTTTTTTTTATTGCATTGAATGACGAGACGATCATGCCGTTCGCCTGATGGTAAGCGATACGACCATCCATAAACAGTAGAAACACCATCCAGCACCTTGAGTTACAAAGTACTGTGTGCCATTCCACTGCACTCGTCATCATGAGACGTAAGATGTTAAGTCTCATTATGTCCTATAGTTACACTGGCTACAATGCCATTCAAACCGAAACAAACAGTGCATGCACACTGCTGCTTGGCGGTAGGAATAGACATTGCGGTGGTCACCCACGCTGACTCTTCCATATGAGAGTCCTACCACCAGTGTAACCTACTCACGTTATTCCGGGTCTTATTATTATAAACACAATATAGGTATTTATGTTGTTTTTCTTTAGTGCGGAAGGTTCTGGTCAGCAATGTTGCTATGACAAGAACGGTTTCCTGATGTTAACCTACGACCAGATGTGGGGCTCCAAACCGGCCAGGTCCCACGACTTCGGGTTCACTCCTTACAATGAAGCTAACAAGGTATTGTACACTTTACCAAATTACTTTGTACAAAAAATCCAAGGGTTTCCCTTTTTTGTCTAGTGATAGGATGCAAGTTTTGTAGTAATGTCCTGGCTTCGATATCTAGAGCGAAAAATGAAAAAAATTGTTAGAGTTTAGCAAGCGATATATCGAATTTAAATAGATCGGAATTAGAATCTGTAGGGACACAATTTTTAATTCATTATTTGAGCGTTCTTGACGTGTTTTTATTTTTCATTAACACAAGAAAGATGAGAGTTTAATCCTGTTTTTACAGGTTCCCTCGCTATCGAATTGGTTCCACGACATGATTCCGTTCTACCAATGCTGCTTGTGGCAAGAAGAACAAGCGGTCGGATGTGAAACGCTAAGGTAATGAACACACTATGAGTACACACCTTTATAAAGTTTTTTTTTATTTTGTAGTTAGTAGATATTTGCCTCGTTACATTTGAATGCTGAACTATCTGGATTTAAGATATATAAATTATATTTCGCTGTTCAGAATATTATTTATGGTCATATGGTTCGTACTCATTACCCAAACAAATATATTATACGAGATACGTATGCAGTAATAATTTATATGTGTTTCTACAATACAATTTATTCTTCATCAGATTTGAACGTCGTCCATCTCAAGATTGCGTAGCTTACCAGTCACCTGGAGTAGCGGGTATATTCGGAGATCCTCATATTATTACCTTTGATGACCTTCAGTACACTTTCAACGGCAAAGGTAAGTCGTATGACGTTTCATCACGATACGATTTAGTTATCAGTTCAATCCGTGATATGATTGATGTCAGATCGATAGCTTAAGGTATGGAGATTCATAGCATCGAAAAGGATTATTTTTTTCTTCAACTTAAACTCAATCCCAAATATTTACTATCGGATTGTTAGACTGCTGAAACATTATCCCATACTAAAAACCACCCTACAACATCAGAACTATATAGGTGATAAAAGAAGAAGGTAAAAACGATACACAAGATAAATCCCACTATCGTGGCCCACGTAAGGGCGACACCCTTCCTGGATCAGTCTGTGTATAGCCCTTATCAAACAGGCCGAATAATTGTGTCGACTAGCGAATAGTAATCGTCTATCGTCAGTCCATACTCTATTTGAACTCTACGGCACTTACCATCTGATACAGTGGGATCACATTGCTGTTCCCGTATAAACTGCTATGCTATTGTGTCATGTCTCACTATCGAGCTCATTTCTGAATCCACAGTGTAATCTACACTAGCGCCATAAGGTGAGAATGTCGGTGAAGCGAACTACACTCCCTACTAATAAGTGAGATCTTACGTATAACGCTAAGCCGATTCTGTAACCAAAGATTTCGACCGCCACATTGGCTTTGTGTCATAATCTCACCAGACGTCGAAGTCACCTCTTTCAAGTCATTTCTACAGAATTGCACCGCTGTTCGTACTTATCACATGTTTTATTTATTTAGGTGAATACGTATTGGTGCGAGTGGATCACCCGCAACTGCGACTGGACGTGCAGGGGAGATTCGAACAGGTTCCCAGGAACAGGCACGGACCTGTCAACGCCACGCATTTGACCTCCATTGTCTCAGCCTCCAACAACTCCGTTCCTATTGAGGTGAGTTGAAATATAACTTATATTAATTCAATTAGTTGCGAGTGGTAAGTTGACTGGTACTATATCCGCAATCATGTGTGCCTGGATGTTATTTTACTGTTTGAAAAGATTTCGGAGTGATCGTAGGAATATAAGACAGACTGGTCAAAAGATTTGGAAATTATTGAATCAATTTTAGTTACCTGAGTTAAATAATGTAACTGACTCTACATAAGGCAATCAAAGCAAACTGTAATGATATAGCACAAGCAACATTTAAAAAAATCTATCAGGTCCGCCTTCGTCCCGAACACGCGCAATGGAGGTACAGGCTCGACGTGTTCGCTGACGGCAAGAGAGTCTACTTCGACAGATCAGCACTCAGAGTACAATACTTCCCTGGTAAGTCACATTTACATAGAAACATTACACAAATAATGAGACACTCGGTGTCTCATTATTTGTGTAATGCGCTTCATAAATACTGGTCAAATTTTATTGTTGTGCCTTGGCTGTACTTCTACTTAAATAAAAATGTATAGATTTTTTAAATTAAATTTGAAAAAGTAATTTCTAGCGCGCTACAAATAACATGTCAAAAATTACTTTGGTTATTTGTTTCATTATTATACGATTAATCCTCATAGGATTTTTTTTCTTCGGTTATGCATTGTTAAATCTCTTTATCCTCATCAGGCGTGACGGTATACCAGCCCATGTACATCCTGAACCAATCGGAGATCGTGATCATGTTCTCTTCGGGCGCGGGAGTTGAGGTGGTGGAGAACAAAGGCTTCATGACTGCCAGGGTCTACCTGCCTTGGACTTACATGGTAAACTATCATGCATTAAATGGATTATAATAATAAATAATAATAATACCAGCCCTGTGTTATATACTGCTCACTGCTGAGCACGGGCCTCCTCTACTACTGAGAGGGTTTAAGGCCTTAGTCCACCACGCTGGCCTAGTGCGGGTTGGCAGATTTCACACACGAAATTTCGAAATTCTTATGGGGAATTCTTAGGTATGTAGGTTTCCTCACGATGTTTTCCTTCACCGTTAAAGTGAACGATAATTGATAAACAATACACACGTAACTTTGAAAAGTCAGAGGTGGGTGCCTTGGGTTTCGAACCTCCGGACATTGTCTCGGCAGACCGTTCCATTCCCAACTAGGCTGTCGTCCACAAATGGTTTAGTTATCTGCTTTACCAAAGTGTAAGTATTTTGAGTCAAACACACCTGAGCTGCTCAAGATTGGAATTAGTGCTTGTTATTGTGCCACTGCCATATTATGGATAGTAGTAGCAGTGTAGAGGTATTATTTATGTCTCGAACTATCACTTGGAGAATAAAAATCGTGAGTTTAAATGTAGGTATAATCTGAACTAGAGATCATCTTCTAATTATACCAATTAGGTAGGTTGTTTATGATTTTGAGACTAGTATTTATAACTAACTTTATCTCCCCAGAATCAAACCCGAGGTTTGTTTGGTAATTGGTCATTGGACATAAACGACGACTTCATGCGGCCAGATGGAACAACAGCTGCTGTAGATTTGAACAACTTCCAATCAGCACACAGGGACTTCGCACAGAATTGTAAGTCTTTTATAAATAAAAATAAAACAGTTTGTTGCGTAATTTCCCATATATATGCCTATATCTTGCGTTAGAAGCTAAATTTAGCAGCAGCATCTCTTAGAGTTCCATTTTTTATTCTAAACTGGAGACATTGGTAGACAAATGCAATGTTGTCCAAATGTAATTGAAATAAATAGTTAATTCTATAACTAAATCCCTTATTATGCTTAAATAGATTCAGTTGTTACAAACTCTCAAAAGGATCTGAAAAACTAAACCCTTAGTTTCTCTCCTTCTGTTATTCGTTACCTCAATTTCTTCCATAGCATTAATGTATATTTCTGAGAACTAGTTATGACTCCATTTCACTTTCCAGGGCAACTAACGGATCGAGAACAACGAAATATAGGCGTGGCCATGTTCGTAAGAGAATATGGTCGGACGGCCGCGTACTACAACGAAAATCAATTTATACCGAACTTCATACGAGAACCAGCGGACTTCCTACCAGCCAATAGATCCCACGACGTGGCACGAGCGATAGAGATTTGTCAGGACTCATACCAATGCCGATATGATTACGGCATGACACTGGATCGAGACATGGCGGAGTTTACGAAGAATTATTTGTCTTCAATCGTAAGTAGTATTTACTTCCTATAAAGCGTAATGTTTTCTATTGTATTCGTTTTTGTGCTAATCCAGTTAATCCTGACGTATCGCTTATTTTGTTTATTTAAACAGAAGTGCATTCGATAAATGTGTATCTGCCATATTTTACTATGTGTTGTAATTTTTTTTTTAACATAAGTGATGGACACTTCGATCTTTAGTGTTGTTGGTTTAACAACCACAATGTTTTTATTTTTCAACAGCATGAGATTTTTTTTATTATTCCTAAAAATTAAGCTTCACTTTCTCCAAATTTTCTCTTGGGTACTTATCTATCTGCTAAACTGCAAAATTGATTTAAAATTCGTTGAAGACTAATCTCCAGTTGCCTTAGAATTACAACCATACATTAGAAGCTAACCTACATCTATTAATGATGTATTTAGTGTTATTTCATTATATCCTAAACATAAATCGACGTATTTTCCCTTACGATGACTGTAATTGCAATTACTATGACTCACTTGCGATTTCACACAATGGTCGCCGTCGTCAACAACACGACAGTTTCCCACACGCGAAATAAGGTTCCCTTAGATATTTACATTTAATTATCGGCAATCAGCGTATGGTAAATGGAAGAATATAATTTGATGACTGTATGTTACATGATTTTTGAATCAAGGCTGTTACTTTTGAGATGTACCTTATGGTGTAGGGACTTAACCGTTTAAACAGGTTTAAGATTTACTATAAAGGCGCTTTCTATTCTTCTTATGATAGACTTTCAATATTTGATACAAGAACGCATGTCTCAACGAAAAGCCGTGTCTATAGAGGCTACGCAGGGTAAAAATACAGCAGTATTGACTAGTACTGGCGAGTCGTCGTGGGCAATCAGATGGTATGATCGTTGAAAGATGTATTATCTCTGCTTAGTCAACATGCTTGTGATTATTGATATTATTGTATCAGTAAAAAGCACTCTTCCTAAGAAACATGACGTTTGAAGCTCCTTTGAAACACCAGCTTATTTCATAGCACTTCCTAGTTTTGCAAACTGGACATTTCTTTTATGGTATTGAATAACGAGACGAGCTTGCCGTTCGCCTGACGGTAAGCGATATGACCACCCATAAACAGTAGAAACATCATCCAGCACCTTGAGTTACAAAGTACTGTGTGGCATTCCACTGCGCTCGTCATCCTGAGACATCAGATCCATGTCTCATTATGTCCAGTAGTTACACTGGCTACAATGTCCTTCAAACCGAAACACCATAGTGCATGCACACTGCTGCTTGGCGGTAGAAATAAACGTTGCGGTGGTTCCCACCCAGACGGACTCTTACATATGAAAGACCTACCACCAGTCACAGGTTATTGCCGATTTGCATTTTTTGTAAGATCGAATTCCTGCAACATTCTTCATTGTCTAGAATGACATCTAGGATTAGTTTTAACCACGTCTCGCGTGCAATCAAGTATCTTGTTCGTCCATTGTTCTATTAATTATAATGCATCAGCCAAGGACAGTAGGACCATCTATGATTAAACCTCAGTATCTGTCTAGTTCTCGTGACAAACATTTCGTTTGCGTATGTAATATTTTATAAGTGAGTTTATTATTTCGCATTTTTGCAGCAAAATATTTTGCCAAGTTTTATAGTACTTTGGAGTTATAAGACAAAAATATTATTCACTAGCTTTTGCCCGCGGCTCCGCCCGCGTTAAAAAGTTTTTCCGGGATAAAAGTCCCGCTTTATGTTTTCCCGGGATAAAAAGTAGCTTATGTGTTAATCCAGGACATGATATACCCGTGTGCCAAATTTCATCGAAATCCGTTCAGTAGTTTTTGCGTGAAAGAGGAACAAACATCCATACATCCAAACATCCAAACATCCATACATTCTTACAAACTTTCGCCTTTATAATATTAGTAGGATTAGTAATTTTTTGGCAAGGTCAATAAGAATAAAATTATAATTTAATTCCTTTGGGCTAATAAACTTCATTTTATTCAATTTGCTAGTTTATTTCTCGACGAGTAACAAATTGCGGTTTACTTTACTCCTGACCCGTATAGACTGTGGTTTTATACATTTTTCTATTTACGACGAACGGTTATTGATTTCAATGTATATTATGACATTGTAAATTGATGCCTCATTTATTACGTTCAATAAATGTACGCAATTGAGAAGAACTTGTTTTTTTTTTTCAGACCAACATAAAGGAGACGAACGCTCGACGTGTCATCAGTTGTGGAATATTGGAAACCCCACGGTTTGGACGGAAGAGTAACTTCTTCTTCACACCCGGCACACGGGTAAAGTACAACTATTTGTTAATATTTTCTGGCTTTGAACGAACAAGATCGTCTTGCCAAAGTTGTTTTATTTGATAGAAATATAACACAGGAAATAATCGAAAAATATTTTTTAAGTTCTTTAGATATTTATTGTCACTAAAGTGTAATTGAATACAAAAATAATTCCTTTTGTGAAAATTATAACAATTTCTTATTGCGAAAAAAATCTTATTTTATCGCATTTGAGCAACAACTTTGAAGTTTCAAAATCATTTTGCTAAAAGGCTTCTGTGTCCGAAAATACACTTGAAAGAATTTCCTAATTTTTTAGCAGTTAAAATAATTATTATCTATACTTTTTTTACTTGCAAAATATTTATAGGTCTAATATAATAGGCTTATTATAACCGTTTGATAAATAACAAATACAAAATTTCACAAACCTTAAATAACATTCAGTCACTGTTTCACTGAATTCACACATTGTCCCTAAAATAAATCCCTATTTATTTTTCCTCATATTGTGATTCAATAACATTACTTTCCTGGTGTAGGTGAACTTCGAGTGCAACCAGGATTTCATTCTGATCGGTGACAACAGACGCGTGTGTGAGGATAACGGCAGATGGAACCTTCCAGATTATGGATACACCGAGTGCTTGCGTGAGTGTTTTTTTTATTAAGAATCTCATTAGGAAGAGCAGATACCTATAGTCTTATTATGTTTATTATTTTACTTAATGGTGTTCACAAATGAAATATTATTTTTTATTTAAAGTACTTTCTTTAGGAAATACGAATAAAAATAAAGGTTTTTTAGACCTCAGCAGTTCTTAGAAAATAAGTAGTATCTAAATAAGGAAAATATATTGTTGCTTGAAATAAAACGATAGACAATAAAATATTATAGGGAAGCTATATAAGAAAATCAACTAAGTGTGTTTAATATCCAGGTAAACAAGAGTACTCTCAACGCGCCCTGTTCCTAACCTGGGGCGTCATAGTGGCAGTTATTCTACCATTAGGCCTCTTGATTTGCCTACTCTGGTTCTGGTGCTGGTACAAGCCAAGGTCCGAGGGCAAACAGGGATTCCGATTCGAAGACATACCACGTTCAAAATCCGCCTCTAGACTTAATCTGAGATCAACATCAATGGGAAATATCACAGACACTATGAAATCTTCCACTATGCGTAGTCAGGACTCTGATGAGAAACCTAAGTTACCTATCACTCCCACGGAGGAAACACCCATGACTCGACCAGCTATCGCCAGGGCTGCACCAGCTGCTCCCACTGATGGGGAAAGCTCTGGCATAGGGTACCCAGATTCAGGTAAAAGTGAGTCTGGCAAATCTGATAAGAGCTCTAGCTTGCCAAAGAAGCGTCGCAATTATAATAAATCTTATCGTACTAACGAACCACTGCCAAACGCTCCTGATGTCGAGTTCCCAGAGAAACCTTGGGATTTGTCTGAAGAAGACTTGCTTTCGATAACTTCCCCGTCTGATTCCGAATCTAACAAAGATTCCACATTGACCCGCCCTGCAAAGGACATTCAATACTTAAGCAAGCCACGTCAGACCGGTCGACATGCTCTCCCCTCTGATTCTGGTTACTCGACCAAAGATGGTTCTGAGGATCCATACGCTCCCAAATACGAAGACCAATATAGTCCCGTTCCTTCACACTATTCGCCAACTTACTCTGAAATCTATTCTCCCCCTATCAGTCCCACTTCTGATGCAAGCCCAAGGAATACTTATAACAACCCTGGTCTTCCGGAGCCTCCAAAAAGCGCGCCCGCTGACGAGATAAAAACATTTACTACTTCTCCTCAGAAGGGGAAGTCGATGGAAACTCTAATAGATCCACCGGCTTCTGAATTGCCAACTTTTAGCAGTCGATCTACAATGGTCTAAATTAGGTCATTTGAAGTATCATAAATTTATTTTAAGTTAATTAAAATTCACTGCCCATGTCTATGACAATTGTTTGGGTGTACATTTTATATTATAAGATTACACAATATCTTATTATTTTGCACTTATTTTATTTCTTCGGATAACTGTCCTAATGAGGTAGTGTTTCTACCCAAATGTCTCGTGACTTTTCCCATCGTTGTTGAATGTTTGTGCTATTTATATGTAGTTCTAATATTAAAAATAAAATGATTTTACATAACTGTATTTCACATCAAGAGGAAATTTCTGTTCCTGTGGTAGAATGGCTTCCCTATGATTTTATATTTGTTTATTATAAGAAAGCAAGAAATAATAAACCACGTTTTTAAGTGGAATGGAAATTTTCTCATATTGTGATGTGTTTTTATTTTGTTGTTTCCTATAATCTGTGAGATTATTACTTGCTTTCTTATCTCCTATGCCCACAAAGAATTTGGGTCACACGAACGGTGAGTATCAAGTTTTTTTATTTGCCTGTGTATTAGTTATAGATAATGTAGGCCTATGAGCGATTACAGATAGCGTATCTGCTGGTGTTTAGATAATTTGCGAAATAAAGTTTACCTTGTGGATATTTATTTTGTTTTCATGTAACACATTGGGATTTTGCGGTTCAATAATATGAAATAAACATTACGTACACATCCATGTTTATTTATTAACGGCTATAAAAAAATAAATATTAAATTGCGTTATTATATGTTTTGAGAGCCAACAAAATTTTGTTAGTCAATCATAAAGACTCATAATCGTCAGTACTCATAAACGAGCGCTTGTTATTGACAATGAAAACTGGAGTAAAGTAAAAATTCACAGCCAAGTAGCACAGGCATCAATTAAGTTTATTCAAACAAATCATACTGAATTGACGAATTTGTTCAAATATCCAGGCAAACAGGAGTACTCGGCACGGACCCTTGGTGCCACTTGGGGCATCATCAGCGCTGTGATGGTACCCATCATCGTAGTGCTGATCTGCGTCGGTTGGAGAATACTGCAGAGGAGGAAGGCCGAGGAGAGAGATGAAGCTGACTTCCTCACCATAAAGTAAGTGGTTGGATCTGGCTTTAAGGAATTTAGTTCCGAACATAACGTACAAACATAAAAAATATTACACCCAGTTCTTACTGGTGGCGTCTCATATTTTAATTTTTACTCGAAACAAAAGTTTTCTAGTCACAATTAATCCCCACCATTGGTCAACAAGTTCCACTTAAGTAAAAAAAAAATGCAAAAAAATTCAATGCGGAAACACCACTCAAAAAGTCACAGAAAAGCAAAATTCTCAATTTCGTATAATTGGATGACATACTTTTTCCAAGTTATTTTGGTTTTGAAACCAAACTACTTACCCGATTTTGAAAAAAAGAATTCTATAAGAGAAATCAGGAAGTATACCTATTCTTTGTAATGAAAAAAGAATATTGCAAATCGGTCAATAAATAACGATGTTCTTATTGAACAGACATTAAAAAAAACGTCTGCGTCGAATTGAGAATCTCCTCTTTTTTTGAAGTCGGTTAAATAAATAGGATAATGAATCTACTAAATTATATAACTTAACTGTAACATGAATTATTTCTTGTAACTTTACAGAACTCGTCCTATCGACCCAGATGAGTCAGTGAAGATCAACTCTGATGATGAGAGCATACCCTACAAGAAGGATGTGACCGAAGACAGTCCTGAACCCACTGAACCCGTAAGGGTTGTCGACAGTGCTGAACCTGGTTTTGCTTACGGACAACCCTACGAGCAGCAAACGCAGCCACCCCAAGCAAGACAATGGGGAGGCGAAACAGAAATAAATTAATAGAGATCATAACCTCGGTGAAATATGACAAAAGTAGTAGTAGATTTGCTCCATAAGAAAGTGCGTACTAGAAAAATTATGACTGAATCCTTAGGACGGTTATTTAAAGTTTTGAAATAATAATTATTCAGAAGGTTAGACATATTGTTAATCTGTTTTTTAATATGCGCTGAGGTGTGATCTTTGTAACAGAAACGAATGTACCTTTTTTAATATTTTTTAATGTTATTTTTATTTTTTACCGTCAATATTTTGATAATTTCTTTGTACCTAGTACAATGTATTTTAAGAATTTTATTTGAATAACAAGAGTCGTATTCTTTCAGGTAAATTATAAAACTTATGTCTATAAATCATATAGGTACTTCATCGATTAGGTACTGTAGGTTAGTTAGTCGTAGCTCACTCTTGGTTTAATTTCTACGAATTATTTTTCTGTATCAGTGTTATATCTTTAGTAATTCAGATGTAGTATTTATGAAATCCCACCACTTATAAAATGAAATTAAAATCTTTACAGTTTAACTACATTTTTTTACATTACAACACAAAATGTATGTACGTTTTTAGCGGCATAGGTAGGTATACTTACCTATTTAATTCATTCTTTGTCCGTTGACAATTTTTTTAAAAATAGCTCAGAGTAAGGACTTGTAGTCTTTATTCTATGAAAAAAAGATAGTTATCTATTTCTAGGTGCAGTTTCATAAAAATAGATTCTATATCACCTACCTATTTTATAATTAAATACTGAGCTATTTACACAATGTAGTTAACTGATTGATGTGTTGAAATAAAGTGCTTACTAGTTTTATTACCAGATTTGTTTTTATTAAACCTTACAAATTCCGATACTAGTTTACACTTTTAATCTCTGAAATCCCTCTATGAAAGCACCTCTACTGCACGATAGCCTAGTTGGGAATGGAATGGTCTGCCGACGAATGTTCGCGGGATCGAAACCCAAGACACACACCCCTGACTTCACTTTTCGATGTAATGTGTTTCTCAATTTACGCTGAAACAAAACATTGTGAGGAAACGTATATACCTGACAATTCCCCACAAAGAACTTCGAAGATAAGTGATGGCTGCCAACCTATATCTACTAGGCAAGCACGGACTAAGGCCTAAACCCTTTCAGTAGTAGAGAAGGTCCGTGCTCAGGGTGAAGGTAGGCAGTACCTATATAATACGGGGCTGGTATTATTATTATACAATCTAGGATCTAAAAATACGTAGGTACTTAGGTATTTATACCGGCTTTTGAGGTTATTATCTTTCGCTGTATACAATGTATGTATGTATTATGTTGTAGAAGAAGACCATGCCTTGCAAAATGCGTTTTTTTTTTTTTCGTATGGCCACCTTCGGCGCATTAGGGACGGCTGCGGGCTTCCTCCGACTCACGTCTAAGTTGTCGTGCGCAACCGCCCCTGCGCGTACCGCTGTTGCGGTCCTTTTCCTGTTGCGGGGGCTCAGAAGCCCCCGAAACACCGTACCGTGTCCACCTTTTGGTGTCCGAGGCAGCGTGTCTCACGCTGCCTCGGACATGTCCATCACGGGGGTCACAGAAGTTGGCTGACTAATGGGTGGGCGGCACCTCCCGCCCACCCGTGACCCCCGGAGGCCCCTATTAGTCGCCTTTTACGACAGGCAGGGGATACCGTGGTGGAATTCTCCAAACGCCCCCTATCCACAGGGCGGGAGACGTCGGTCAGTCGTCCACCCGACGCCTCCTACGTCTCGTCTGGCGGCGGGAGGGATCGCCACTGCGCTGGCGATCCCTCTCGGCACTCTCCTTCCACGAGAGGACCGCCTCGCAGAAGTGGGCCACCGCCTGCCAGGCCTCCCGGCCGCCGACCATGGAAGCGACCACGGCCGGCAGCGAGAGGTCTTCTCCGACGACTGTTCTGAGAGCGCTGCGTTCTTCATCCCAGGCTGGACAACACTCCAACGTATGTTGGGCCGTGTCCATTGGGCAGTTGTCACAATAGTGACACACGGCCGACTCCTCTATCCCTACCACCCGAAACAGGAACTCACCGAAGCAGCCATGCCCGGTGAGCACCTGCGTCAGGCGGTATGTTGCCGCTCCGTGGCGCCTGTCCAGCCATTCGGCAAAGACAGGACGCACGGCAGTGCCAGTAGAGGCATCTACGACCCTGTGCCCCCACGACGGGGCCTCCAGCCTGAGACGCCACTCCTCCACGGCGGCTCGCCGTAAGGCGGCCCTCTTGGCCTCCACCTCCTTCAGGGCCAGACGCTCCCCGCGACTGAACGCCTCCTCCCGCCAATGGAATACATCGGCAAGGGATTTGGCGTCCAGGTCCCAGGGCAGAAATCCGGCCAATAAGCAAGCCGCCTCGAAAGAGACCGTGCAGTACGCCCTGACCGCCCGCTGCGCTAAAGCTCTCTGCGGGGCGCGCTGCAAAATGCGGTGAAAATGCGGTAAAGCACTGAGTTTAAAATCTCGACATACTGAAGGATGCCTACGACATCCATGCCTAGGACTGACCAGTCATATCGCCAATTACCTAAGTGTAAGTTGGTTGTACAATGGAAAAATGTAGGCACCTACTGTGATGGATCTACATCCATACGTTTAGCAGAGACTGTAGCAGCAATAGCAGCAACAGCTAAGTATAGAATTTTTTATAAAGCAGACAAGAGACATGTCAGTAATACTACCAACTTATGACTTGGCAAAATGGTCCCTGACAAACAAACAAGAAAACGTTATAAAGATAACGTTAACTGTCATCGTTACTTCAACATCATCATCTTCCTGCCCTGGTCCCAAATTACTTGGGGTCGACGCAACATGTTTTTCTCTTCCTATTCTCCTCTATCTTTCGTCATCAAATCATTCACGCCCTTTTCTTTCATATCATCTCTTACACAATCCTTTCACCTCTTCCTTGGTCGTCCTTGTCCTCGCCATCCATCAACACTCAAATTCATCACTCGTTGGGTTACATGACTTTCATTTTTTCTCCTCATGTACATACCAAGACAGACGATTTTCTTTCAACTTTTCTGTCACTAGTGCCACTTTCAAACTCCAACTGTTACTTAACCAGCATATTCAAATTTTTATGTGCAAGTAAAATAAACCGCAAGTTCTCGCTATAGGCTGTCAAATTGTCTATACACAATATTTTGTTCCATCGCTTAGTCTTGAAGGTGATTCGATATAAGGCGATCAACATAATCTCTGCGAGATCAACCCCGATCATATGCGTGCTATACCTACTGAATAACAATTTGAGAACAATCTCCTTCCTCGTTAAAATTGATGTTCTTTGACCAATGCTTGATTTTGCTCATATTAGAGAATTCAGGAAAGATGAGGCTACTTTTGGTGCGAGAAAATCCAAAAACTTTCTTCCTATTTCCATTTTAATTAATAAAAAAAAGGCATACAACATTCACAAACACCAAACAAATATATTATAATATCAAGTATAGCAGTATTTAATATTTAGTAATCAAACAAGAATTATTGGATTTATTATAGGAATATTATAATGTGAAAAAGATAATATAGCCCAATAAATTAATATAATCTCAAAAAACATGTTATTAAGTAAATCCAATTCAGTGTTAGTAAAAGCGCAACGTTACACCCGCGTAACAACTTCTACTTACTATACTTATTTGAAAGCTTCACATTGTTGTAAATACGCAACATCTATGAATATGTGGGAATATCCCGTATGCAATAACTTATATAACATAGATTTACCACACAATTTAGAATACTCCTAAAAACAATAATTCATTTTCAATTTTAATCAAAATTTACAAAAGTACGGTATATTTTTTTTACTTAAATTTACCAGACATCCTAGGATCATGTTATTGACTTGACACCAAGATGGTCGCAACTAAGTAATGATACGCGGGATGCGATTCAATTTTACATACTGATGAAAGGAAATATTGCTATTCTTTTTGTTTTGTTTCTTTGAATCATTTTTACAGGATGGCACCACATATTCCACCATTGTTACAAAATATTTTATCAAATGTCGCTCTTCGAAACAACCACGGCGCGCTTTGCACAGCGTCTAAATTGACATAACCTGGAAAAGTCACACTGGTCATACTGGTGCTTACAGTTCATACGGGCCTAGACACGCTCTATACTTATCTATACTCTAAGCTTGTTACTACTTAGACGTTTGAACCCTCTATTTATCATTTTACTCTTTGCAGTAAACCACAGACTTAGTATAGTAAACAGTTGTCAAATGTCACTTGTCATTTTGTTAGACATTTTAGGAAGTGTTTATCTGCATTATACATAATATTATGAGCTGCGAAATCACCGATAAATAATCGGTGGAAGCCATAAATCAAAAGAAGAAGAAGAATACCTAATGCTCGTAAAGCATATAGTTACAAATCATGGAGCATCAAAGTTGAAGGTTAGTAAGCAAATTGTCAGAATTAATTAAGTACAGCCCTAATTAAAAATTATTCGCGCTTCCCACTAATCAATTTCTCTTTAATTTCAGACATATAGTCATCACAACTAGAACTCTAAATAGGATAATCATGGAATTGTAGTTTGAATTATATTTAAAATCATGTACAAAAAATGAAAATGAATTTGAGATCTAGAAATGTGTTGTCCTGTTTATTTCTTCGACCCTGGCTAGGTGTTCCTTTCGGGATATGGATAGCTATATCAGTGGCATACTATTGGTGGTTGATATCAAGGATAAGTGTTCTAGAAACACAGAATAAAGTGTTTAAAACACAGCTGCGGTTGTCTCAAAGTGCTATGAGGCAAATGACTGTTGATTCTGCTACTACTTACGAAGTTCCTGTTGTGAGTATATTCCTGTTGTTAATACCTCTCTATTTAAAATGTTATATGAGTTTTGTTTTTTATGTTTAGAATGTTTGTCATAGTTCTTGAAATTTTTGCATCTCTGTAGGGGGTCATTACTATTTATAACTACCTATTTTAAATTATAAAAAGCTTAAAGTTAAGAAAGTATTCATGTTGATATAAAGACAGTGGAATATATCACATTATTTCAGGCAGTTTATTTATTCTACTGGTGGCAGGACTCTCATATGTAAGAGCCCATCTGGGTGCATACTACCGCATTGTCTATTTCTACCACCAAATGGCAGTGTGCATGCACTGTTGTGTTTCGGTTTGAAGGGCATTGTAGCCAGTGTAACTACAGGACCTAATGAGACTTAACATCTTATGTCACAGAATGATGAGCGCAGTGTAATGCCACACAGTACTTTGTAACTTAAGGTGCTGGATGGTGTTTCTACTGTTTATGGGTGGTCGTATCGCTTACCATCAGGCGAACGGCGTACTCGTCATTCGATGCCATAAAAAAAAAACACTTTATACAAATGTAAAGGTAGACTTATGCTGAAGGCATTTTCAGCAGTTCCAATTATAGAAAATTTATATTTTTAACTACTTTGATATTGGTAAACATTGTTGTTTCTGTTTAGTTTTCTGTTTTTATTTACAGATTACATTTTTTTATTTATCTTTTATTTCAAAAAATTTAAATATTGCTTCTAAAATGTAAATGAATAACTATGACTCTTAACAAATAGAAATCCATAAGCATGCTGTAACAAACATGTTAAAAATTAATGTACCTGATTGGATTGAAGTGGACGATAGCCTAGTTCGGAATGGAACGGTCTGCCAGATGTCCAGATGTTCATAACCCAAGGCACACAACTCTGACTTTCCAAAGTTACGTGTGTATTGTTTATCAATTATCGTTCGCTTTAACGGTGAAGGAAAACATCGTGAGGAAACCTACATACCTAACAAGTTCTTGATAAGAATTTAGACAGTATGTGAAGTCTACCAACCCGCACTAAGCCAGTGTGGTGGACTAAGGCCTAAACCTTCTCAGTAGTAGAGGAGGCCCCATGCCCAGCAATGGGACAGTATATAGGGCTGGTATTATTATTATTATTATTGGATTGTAACTTGCTATACTTAATTTCTAGATACCAGATACAATAGGTACATTATGTGAGACAATACACATAGCACTTGTGTGCATGGGCAAATGCACTCGTTTGATCACGCCCATGCTGAAGTCCATGCTGCATCATCGTCAGAACCCGCTGCATTTCCACATGATTGTAGATGTGGGCTCTCAACATACAATTACCAAGCTTTTTGACACTTGGGACTTGCCGGACGGTGAGTGGAACTTGAAATGTTTAATGAGTTTTGTGTTGTAGGTCAATGTTGTTAAAGTTGATTCTGTAAAAGATTCAGACAACTTGCGAAAAGTGTGATGTGATGACCAAGCATTGGTTAAGTATAAAATCAGTAAATATGCCTTAAATGCAATATAGCTTTAACAAAATGTTCACATAGTATATTATGACAGTCATCAATGGATAGTCACAATATTGAAAATCTGTATTTGTAGAATACCTGGAATACTATGTTTACTAAATTGTTACCTATTAACTTAAGAGTATGATCTATAGTCCAAAACTTTTCATGAAAAAAATCAATTCTTTAAACCCTGTTTTGTTTTTGCTTATTTATGTCTATGTGGGATATCTAATTGAAAAAAGCTGTGGGATGTTTCAATCGAAAAAGATAGCAAATATCTCTCTTTATAATTTAATTCTCATTCTATATACTTCTTACAAATATCTTCTTTCTAAGTTCAACTTCACACTCTTTTTTTATATTCCATAAATGATTAAAGTCTAACAAACCAGCAACAAACTAAATAAAAATTTCTATGTCTAAACTAAATATTCCCACATCTACATTTAAATCAATTAAAGCACCGATATGGTACGAAGATAAAGTCTAATCTATGTTTATATTTCAGTAAAGTATACATGCTATAATGCTCAAAATCGCTTGTCGCAAGTGAGATGGATACCGAACAGTCATTATTCTGGTGTATATGCTTTAGTGAAATTATTGTTTCCTGACATTCTACTGTATACACTGACCCAAGTCATAGTGTTGGACTCTGACTTGACGTTTTTAAGTGATGTAGCAGAACTGTGGGGTATGTTTAGAAACATGAGTGATGATCAGGTGAGTATTATGTAATTTTTATTAAAAGTATATTTTAAGAAAACTTCCCGTATTTTTACATGCCCCTTATTCCTTCGAAATTGTGAATGTTTTTATATTTTTATTATTATTTTATCAATATTATATTAAACTAGCTTTTGCCCGCGGCTCCGCCCGCTTTAAAAGGTTTTTCCGGGATAAAAGTCCCGCTTTATATTTTCCCGGGATAAAAAGTAGCCTATGTGTTAATCCAGGACATGATCTACCCGTGTGCCAAATTTCATCGAAATCCGTTCAGTAGTTTTTGCGTGAAAGAGGAACAAACATCCTTACATCCAAACATCCAAACATCCAAACATCCTAACATCCAAACATCCATACATTCTTACAAACTTTCGCCTTTATAATATTAGTAGGATTTATCTTTTTTTTTTGTTTACAAATGACACATTACAATAACGCTTAATAATATTCTTATACGACAGATATAAAAAACAAAAAAAAATTATGTCTTAAATAGTGAACACACATATTACAACACTAAAACTCATATAAAGGTGTTAAAAATAATGAGTATAATAACAATCATAAGCTACACGAAAAAGCGAAACACATAAGTTATTGTAATTACCGTTGACTAAACAATATCGCCAAATGAAATTTTAATTTACCCTTAGCAGAGGACATTGAAGGTATAAAAATATCATTGCGTGGGCTGTTAATTTGTCTGCCTTTAAAGGCAATAAAAAAAGAGTTCATTGTTTAAAATATTTTTAATTCCAATAAGAATGAAAATACTATCCAAACTCTTTCCTTACAGGCCTTAGGTTTAGTAGAGAATGAAAGTAATTGGTACTATGATACCGCCAAACGTTGGCCAGCACTTGGCAGAGGTTATAACACTGGAGTAATGTTATTAGACCTTAATAAAATAAGAAATAATAACGATTGGACAAACCTTTGGCACGACGCCGTCTACGAGAATATAGATAGACTGAAACAAACAACGCTTGCAGATCAGGACATAATAAATGCGATTATAAAGAAAAATCCACGTTTGGTTTACAATATAAGCTGTCAGTACAATGTTCAGATGTCGACTAAGACTTTGGCGAAGAACTGTTATGGTGAAGACAAGAATAATGTAAAGGTATGTTAATGCTGCCCCCTTATTCTCTATGGCACATTATTTTCAACGTTCGTAACAAGCGCGTAACGTAACTCATGGCGTTTATCACAAATTTGCACACAGAATACTGTTTAATGCTAATTACACGAAGTTAACGTACTCTTTGCCGTAACTAATGTCAAATGTTTTAGATACATTGCTTTATGCTACCATTGTTTCTTCGTTATCCTCGGGTTGAAAGTTATTCTAAAAAAGTTATGATAATATTATTTTATCATCTACCCACTTGACATTGGCAAAATCACCGATGAAACGGTGGAGCCACTCTTAAAAAAGAAGAAGAAGACGTTAACGTAACACGGCCGTGTTACGAGTAAACACTGCCATAGGGAATAAGGGGGCTAGTTTGGTTGTGTTTGAGCCGTATTACATAACTAGTAGTGCTCGCGGCTCCGCCCGCGTGAAAAAGATTTTCCGGGACAAAAATAATTTCCCGGGACAAAAAGTAGCCTATAGCACTCAGGAGTTATGTAGCTTCCTATTAGTGAAAGTGCGTTCAAACAAACAAACTCTTCAGCTTTATAATATTAGTATAGATAGATCAATCTCACCTTTGAAGTAAAATCTCAAGTAACCCTTTCATATATTGAACTATTTAATAAACCAAGCTTAAGATATAATTTAAGACCTTGTTTTCAGCTGGGTCGGTCGTGTTAAGTAAACAAGGCTGTCAAAATCTTACAAATATTATTACTCAAGATATCATTAAGCTGGTGTTAATATGGGTTTATACAGGGTCATTTTGACATTGCGTTACTAAATGAACATATTCGTTTCTCACGGATGATTTTTGGCATAATGTTAGCAGAGGCAAAGACGAGTATGTGGTTTCATTTATTAACGCCATGTCAAAATGACTCTGTATAGTGACTATCTTAAGATGCTGACTTTAATTTGACAGCATCTCAGCTGACATTGCACTTCAGAGTTGAAACTGAGTTGCACATATTAGTAAGACCCCTAGAGTACTCTAAAATAAGTAAGAGCAGAAATACGTCATGTCTGTCGTTTATAAACTCCCACATGTAACACTTCCACAGACTCTAGACAAATTGTTTCATGCAATCCTAACCTGGAATTGCCCTTTCTAAAATATTAAGCAGTTTTGCGGTAATAAGCTAACGTATTTTTGTGTAGACATTTAATATTTCAGATATTACATTGGAACTCTCCATCCAAATACAACATAAGGACGCGTGACGCAGATTACTTCAGAAATATTCACCAAGCTTACGTCAACTTCGACGGCAATCTACTAAGAGAGAAATTACATAGATGTTCGCAAACAGAAGTTGTTACCTATAAGGTATATTTACGTTGTATACGAATTTTACTTTTATTAATAATAAATGAATGAGGCATTTGAGAGAAAAGGTATGAAAGTGAACGTAAAAAAGACGAAAGTAATGGTTCTGGAGAGGGATGAATCGAGAACCGAGTGTAACATAATGATAGGAGATGAAAGAGTGGAACAAGTGAATGAATTTGTTTATTTAGGATGTATGTTCACTCGAGACGGAAAGTGTGACGGAGATATGGAAAGAAGAGTACAAATGGGAAATAGTGTTAATGGCGCCATGTACTCGATTATGGCTAACAAAAATATTTCTAATAGCGCTCGGTTAGCCATTCACCAAGGAGTCTTGGCGCCATCACTAACGTATGGGAGTGAGTCGTGGGTGTGGCAGAACAAGCATGAAAGTAAGATAAATGCAGTGGAGATGAGAGCTTTGAGAAGTATGTGTGGGCTGAAAGTAAGTGATAGAGTGAGGAATAGCGTGATAAAAGAAAAATGTGGATTGAAAGAAGATGTAGTGACTAAGATTGAGAAAGGAATGCTTCGGTGGTTTGGCCACATTGAAAGGATGGATGAAAGGAGAGTAACGAAAGAAATTTATGTCGCAAAGGTGAGTGGTAGTGTCGAACGGGGACGTCCTAGACGTACCTTTATGGACCAAATTGACGACCTCTTGAGGAAGGGTCAAATAAGGAGTTCTCGTAACCGACGAGCATGTATGAAGAGACTGATGACTGTGGAAGAAGCGAAAGAGGTATGCTTAGATCGTAGCACTTGGCGCTCCATAGTCTCTGCCTACCCCAATGGGAGAAAGGCGTGAGTTTATGTATGTATGTATGTAATAAATCAGAAAAAAACAGCGCCCATATTGTTCTTTTAAAAATATTAACTGCTGAACCAAGTTACTTTTATCAGAATAAAATGTATATCTAGGATGACAAACTCGAATATCAATGTGTAAAAAATTATTTTATTTTATTTGGGAAACTACAGAAAAACATAACACTTATAAATTAAAAACGATTAAACAACACATTATCCACAACAGTTTCCACAGATATTAGTATAATGTAAACAAAAACAAAGACAACGGTGGCGCGATGCGGTAGAAGTGCGGACCCACACCCAGAAACCAACAACTAAAATTGCTCAAATACAATTAAATTTAGTTACAATATATTTCTCTAACAACATTTTTTTTTGTACTGAGATAGAGAAAGGTGAAAGATATCGATGCAGTCAGTATCAGCTGATGTAATAATATTATACAATCGACAAGCTCTTTTAAT
Organism: Lapara coniferarum; assembly: GCA_949316025.1. NCBI lineage: Eukaryota > Metazoa > Arthropoda > Insecta > Lepidoptera > Sphingidae > Lapara > Lapara coniferarum. The sequence goes on along the minus strand of OX438922.1, from coordinate 28,145,866 downwards.
AAATATGTTCATCCCAAAAAATATAAAAATATTGTAGAACGTAACGACGGGTTACCTTAAGGGATTCTTGCTTGAAATGTTGTGTTAATTTTCAGATGAATCATTCAGACTTATGTCTAAGTTTTCGCGCGGCGCAACGTGTCAAGCTACGCACACATCTATACTACATGGACTATAGTTACACAGACATTGATGATTTTGATGTCACATTAGTTTTACAATTGTCTATGGACCGGCTTCAGTTTTTGGAGAGGCTGGTTAAACATTGGGAAGGTAGATAAAACTTGACAACACTAATATCCTAATCGATTTTTTTAAGAATCGATTAAATTGACTTTTCATGTTTTTCTCCACATATAGACTGTATTTTATATTGGATTGAATATGTTTTAACAAATATTTTCAGGTCCCATGAGTGCTGCCATATATTTATCCGATTGTGAAGTGAGCAAACTGCAGACCTTCATTAAAGACTGGTCTGACACGCTGAGCGCAAGGAAAAATGTCGCCTATCATCTTGTCTTTAAACATGATTCTGTAAGTATAGTAAATAAAATACACATCGAAATTTCGTTTACGATTACCGCATTTAATCGATTAAGGTTATTGATTCTTCGTGAAAATTAAATCGATTTTGTATTTAATTATATTATAGTAACCATCTAAGCAATTTTTTGGACCTTATTTAACAATGTCCTTTTACCTATGAATCGATTATGTAAAATCGATTATACAAAGAAGTCAAAATCGATTCTACAACTTCCGATCAAGATTTTTTTTTAAATAATTTTAGGTACATTACCCAGTGAACTACCTCCGTAACGTAGCGTTGGAGAACGTCAACACGCCATACGTTTTCCTAATGGATGTCGACTTTGTACCCATGGCAGGTCTGTATGAGCATCTACGGTCCGCCATCAAAGTCATCAACCCTTATCCTCAGAAACAGGTGAGTTTGTTTTATTATGAAGCTGGTGATGTCTCGAATATTGTAATAAGAAGTTAATATTGTTAGTAAATCTTATTTTACTTCTTACTGTTACCAATATTACAAATGCGAAAATGTTTGGATGTTTGAAGTAAACGCAGAAACTATTGAACGTATTTGAATGAATGTTGGCATACGGGTATATCATGCTGGAAATTCACATAAGCTTTTTACCCCGGTAATTGACTCCCATGGGAAATTATCGATATTTTTTATCTGATTCTTTAAAAAGACGCTCGCGTCGAATTGTATTTTAGGGACTTTAGTAGCGGGAAAGGCTTTTGTTCGATAACACCTAGTTGTGCCACCACCTCGTGCATATACCGGGTGGAAGGGAGTCGTGAAACAATATTTTTAATGAGTTGGTCATGGGTGTATAATAGGGGGGTAGGGGGTCAGGGGGTCCGTTCCTCCGGACCGCTCCGCTCCTTTAGGTTGTTTACTCCGCGGTAAACAACCTAAAGGAGAATATTTTTGGTGGTAGTGCCTGGTGGTGGCGGCGTTCGAGACGCAGCGGTACCGCGCGTCGGTGCCGCGCAGTAAGGCGGCGCTACTGGCGCGCCTCGCGGCCTCGCCCGCCGACGTGGCGCCCTTCAGGGCCAGGGAGTGGCCGCGGGGGCACCGCCCCACCAACTACGACAAGTGGGCCACCGCCAACAAACCTTATGAGGTAATCGGCGAACACCAACAGGCCCAGTATTTAGGGTTCACTTCACTTATCAGCCCCCTTATTCTCTATGATAGTATCCAGGTATTTTTTTTTTTCATTGTATGACGAGACGAGCATGCCGCTCGCCTGATGGTAAGATACGACCACGCATAAACAGTAGCAGCAGCATCCAGCACTTTGACTTACATTATTATTTTCTTAAATTGGTAATGCATAAAGGTCTATCCACTTGGCTACCAATAAAGTGTACGGGGAGTTATTTTGTTTTGCCGCATTCACATTTTCTTCCTGAAATATAATCAAAGCATCCCACTCTACAACCACATTTTTCGCAATGAAATCGTCCTTTTGTCCATTGTTCTGCTTCAACTTTATGTTTTATCCATGATGGAAGCATGTCTTGTAAGTAAATAAATAATTTAATCTTTTATTTTATCTTTCAGGTAGAATGGCAAGCGGACTACGAGCCGTATTTAGTGGTCCACCGCTCGGTGCCCAAATACGACACGCGTTTCTCAGGATTCGGTTGGAACAAGGTGTCGCATAGTGTGGAGCTTCGCGGTCGCGGATTCCGGGCTCTAGTGCTGCCCGGGGCCTTCGTAGTGCACACGCCGCACGCTCCGTCCCGGGACATCAATGCGTTCCGGAACGACCCGCACTATCGCATGTGAGTATATTAAGGCACCAAGTAAAAACCCCATCCAAATTGGATGAGTAGGTTTTGAAAAACGCATATAATGTATACATATTATACAAGGTCATTTTGACATAGTGCTAATAAATGAAACCACATACTTATCTCCTTGAAAATAACATTTTCCATTATGTTATTTTAACCATTGATGTAAAATAAAAAAAGTGTAAGTTTCGAACAAAATAAATATCAATAAAAAGTACCTTTAAGTTTACACGCCCTAATGCCACTACTATTACTCTAGAAGGATTCGTTGCTGGAGCAACATCACACTTTCAGTCAGAAAAACATTCACCCACACGCCATATTCGCACTTATAGTCCGTCCAACCATTTATTTAACTTTTGACAGTTCGGTTTCTAATCAATTAGAGATGTACTAATGCGTTACCGATTCGATTTCTTGTAGCAATCGATTTAATTTATGCAGAAGTTTTGATCGATTAAACACATTGAAATGTTATATTTGCTCAACATTTTGTATTGTTTTATCAACATGCCTAAGCGTGTAAATGTGTATATTCTCTGTTTATAAATTTATTCTGTAGGTATATATTCTATATCCAATGTCATTTTGTCAAAATTTAACTTGAATAGTTTATTTCATCGGTTATTATATACTTACGCATATATAAAAAGATTTTTTTAAATTTGCACAGCGACATTTATTTTTCAATGTAAAAGTTTTGAATTATTTTTGTTACACAATCAGTGGGCTTACGAATATCGATTGATAATTAATATCGGAACTGAACAGCAAGTCCCTTCACTATGGAAAACAAAAACGCGTCCATAAAGTATCCAATTATTTTGTTTCGATTCCTTGTCAAGAATTATAAAATTTCATAGGCGTGCATATGTCAAAAGTTAACTCATCAATACTCGCTCGGTTACATTGGCCCGGGACGTCATCTGTCAACAAGCGAAAATCGACCTTATACGCACCCACATAAAGTGTAAAGAGTATTGATGAGTTAAATAAATGGTTGGACGGAATATAACTACAAAATTATAAAAAATTAGGAAACTAAAATTGATATTGTGATGTGCTCCATCTCGCTATGTCTAGCGGCATTTAGTATTGGTGGAAGCGAGTCGGAGCATCTTACAGCTATAGCGGATGTGTGCATCGTTTTGCTTGTTCTTGTTACATTTAAGTCGTTAGTTTATAAGAGTGTTCGTCATCTTGTGTTTTTATATAATAGTGTTTTAATGTTCCTTTTCTTTAACTATAATTTATGTCCATTTTAAATATTTTTTGTGTGTATGTTGTGTGCAATAAATGTTTATATTATTATATTATATTATTATTATATTATTATATTTTTGGTGACAATGTTCGTTTCTCATGGATGATTGTTGGCACAATATTAGCAGAGGCAAAGACTGGTATGTGGTTTCATTTATTAACGCAATGTCAAAATGACCCTGTATGCGGGGCGAATATAGAACCTCCCTTGTTGAAATCAGCTAAAAATGGATTTATGTATCGTTAGAAACATTTATATGGCTAAGCGGATTTTTCTAATGTTTTTTTTTTTCGCTTAAAGTGAACTGTTATTTAATTTGTTGCATCTCTAACTGCTGTTGAGATTAATAATAAATATCGTGCTAAACATTTTTGGTAATAACTTTCAGTTGCCTAGCTCTACTGAAACAGGAGTTCATGGAAGACCTCAAGAAAAAGTACAACGTGTCGCTGGACGAACCTTCGAAGCCAGAGTCAATTTATCTAGGACAAGCTAAGAGTCTATTACTAAACCAAGCTAAAGACGCAAACGTACAAATACCACCAAATCATGTGTGAATGAAAATAATTTCATCAAAACAAATTTCTTTTAATAGTGGCACAATTCGATAAGCTTTTTAATCGATGAAAAATCGTTTATGATTATCGATACTTATCGATATCTAAATCAAGTACTTCAAATTCAACACCAAATCGTTATTCATAACATCAATATACATTATTGCAATACATAGGTACTTTCGCCACCATATTAAGTTATCGATAAATTTCATATTTTCATACAGATAAGCTTTTATGTTTGATATAAACATTCCATATTATATTTTCGCTACATTCAAGCACAAGTATTACATAGGATATAACTAAACAATAAGGACAGCACTAGTTATGTATTAAAATAGAATCGATTAATGAGGCACATTTGTCGTTAATATCGATATTTTTCAACTATGTGCTCCAGATCAAGGCAACTAAATAATAAAATCTCCATTAAAATAATAATGACACCAAAATGCGCTATTTGTATAATCGATAATAATTAAGTTTATTAGTACAGTCAGCAGTATAACGCGTTAAGTTAAACTGAAACATTTTTTAGTTCGTTTGAAGTAAAGGAAATCTGTTTTGTTTTTGTGAAAAGAAATAAAAGATTAGTAAGAACACAAAAGTATGTAGGCAATTTTTTATTTGTTTAGCTTTGCTAACTTATGCTGCTGACGGTACATTTAGGCTGGCTTGCACAGCGACGCAAAAATATGATTAACGCTGAATGTATTTAATCATAGTGCTGTCTTTGTCAACTTCTAATGGATGACGGTGACAGAACGAGTTTTTAAATTTTAGCATTAAACAAAATTTTAAAATTTTTGTTATTTACATTATTTAGTGGGTTTTATGCGTGGTGGCGCTCAACAGTCACAGACAATATAAGATCTATGATTAGACCTATCAAAATTTGTCCGTGTCTGACAGCGATGGAGGCATAACCTAAAATTTGAATTGAATTGAAACACAGTAGGTCGATGTGCAAACCAGACTTATTGTTAATCGATTAAAATATGTTTTCTTATATTTTAATTATATTACCCGCTTCTCATTAATCATTTCGTTAGCGTAAGATATGTTTTTATCAGTCGCCAATATACATTATTTTAACATTCCGTTACATTTCTTAAACTGAAATGCATTATTTTATTATAGAGAATGTTTAGTGTATCGATATATTTTATATGCATAATCGTCCGCATACTGACGCCTTTTATGCACGTTAGGCAGAGGCGCAACTAGTGCACCCACTTTTCGCCGTTATTCCGACCCATGATGTGATGGGGGCGAGCCTATCGCCATATCGGGCACAAATTCCAGACTCCGGGCTGATACTGAATAGAAAAATCCAATATTACTTTGCCTGACCCGGGGTTCGAACCGGAGACCTCAGCATTGCAGTCGTACCGTAATACAACTACGCCACCGAGGCATATGATAACTGTGTCAGAACAAAATGCGATATAGTGTACCAGTACATTTTTTACTGTGTGGGGTATATATAAAAAAAGTTTGTGTGTGTGTGTGTGTGTATTAATGTACACACGTATAGATGGAATCTTTTTCAATCAATTCATTTTCGTCATCTATTGTATTCCATTAATACGGTCAAATTATTATTATTGAGTTGTATCTTTTCTGCGCGAAATCACGGCAGGAAGGCTGGTCCTTTTGGAAGGCTTGCATGGGGATATGGATCCAACACGTCGAGGCCCCTTTAATATACATTACTCTAGTTGGGATGTGTACACCTTACAGGTACTCTCTCTGTCTGTACTTATTGAGGAAATACAGCCAAAGACAGCTCCCGCAAGGTGCAAGGACTATTGCAGAGAAGATGAGAATTATAATGGCTCTATGGATGGTATCTAGCTGGACTGGTTGCTGGGCTATTGATTGAGGCAACGAGACGCCTGCCAAGTGAAATGGCTCAATAATTTGTATTTAAGGTGACCTGCCCCCACAAGATGGGCATCACAAATGCGGCAATTATGCCAAAGACGCAACGTCGGTGCGGGTGGCTAAAAAGTATCGAGAGGTGTGCACAAGCATCCTGAAGCGGGTTTCCTCGCTATTATGCAGACTGAGCACTTCCACTGGAGCTCAGATTCTTAACTCTTGCGACTTCTACCCCTAGCCGGCCAGTTAAGGCAAGCCAAGGGTTAAGGGGTCTCATTTAGCCCCCACGGAATCGGGGTACGCGGTATAGCCACTCAGCGTCGGCTCACTACAAACGCGCTGTTGCGGGCTTATTATTGTTAATTTTTAAATACGTTTAAATATTATTCTCTGCTAAATTGAGTCATATTTTGAAATTATGGTTAATTTCAATAAATTAATATACATTTACTCATACTTACATTCAAAAGTGAGGTTAACTTAAAAATAAAAACTTAAATACAAACTGAATTACTCCAATTTCAATTATAAGTGACCTTTGGACTGAATCAATGACAATGCACACCTTGTACCCAGCATTCGTAGTGTAACACTAGTCTCACAATTTTGCATTCAATACTGATTGTCAAATTGGCCTGGAGGCAATTCGATATGCGCTGATCTAATTAATGTGGGTTGGAAACCTAGTACATGTCAATAATTACTTTCTAATTTTAAATTTCATATTGCTTAGAAGATGGCGCCGTGACGGTCTAAGTGACAGAAAATGTGACGATTTTCGTGTGACGATTTTTTTTACATAAATTTCTCCCGTACGTCGATATCAAAGTTTCACGTCAAAAAGATTTTAACAAACATAAAAATGCATTCGTTAATGTTAATCAAACGACCGCGTTGGCTTCAGACCACAGACAAAAAAAATATTTATTTCCATAGACACACATTAAATTCCACAGACAATTTAGATACATCTATAAACACAAGTAAAATAAACTATTTATTTTAATTTGATATATATTTCAATAGTTAACCTTACTGCTTTAAGTCTGGTTTATTCTAACGCAGATTTATAGTATAGTCAGTTGTTTACTTACAAATGACTGAATCCTACATGTCAAACGCATCTCCATAAATAGAACCTTAGTTTTTTTTACCAGTAAAGTCACATTTCCTATCTTGAGGATATCTCGAACTAAATCGTAGTATCGGAAGCGGCAGTTGGGCTCTCTAGGTTATACTAAGAGTTCCATGGAAAAACATGAGGATCTTCTGGAATATTTATTCCGTAGGATCCAAAACTAAGATACAGGGGTGCAGACCATAATAAATAACCAAAGTACTGTCGTTTTTGTAGTTTTACAAAGTGGAAAACATAGCAGAATCTCTCTTAAGCCCTCGCGTGCCGAGAGCGTGGATCCACGCTCAAAAAAAGTGTTCAAACTCTGCCGGGAGCGTGGATCCACGCTCGGGCCGATTTCTGCAAAATGTATGAAAACTGAACATCTACAGGTTGTTTCTTTTTAGCTTATTTTTGGGTTTCCATTGGATGCAAATCTTAATTATATATTAGAATTGAGAAAAGCGGCCGCCATTTTGAATTTCTTTGTTTTGAGGCCGATTGGCCTCAAAATCGATATCTGGGCAGGCCTTTAGGTACAAAAGACGGATCCAATGTTAGAATTCAAAAAAGTGGCCGCCATTTTGAATTTCTTTGTTTTAAGGCCAATCGACCTCAAAATCGATATCTGGGCAGGTCTGTAGGTACAAAAGACCGATCGAATGTTAGAATTGAAAAATGTGGCCGCCATTTTGAACTTCTTTGTTTTAAGGCCAATCGACCTCAAAATCGATATCTGGGCAAGCCTTTAGGTACAAAAGATGGATCGAATGTTAGAATTGAGAAAAGCGGCCGCCATTTTGAATTTCTTTGTTTTGAGGCCGATTGGCCTCAAAATCGATATCTGGGCAGGCCTTTAGGTACAAAAGACGGATCCAATGTTAGAATTCAAAAAAGTGGCCGCCATTTTGAATTTCTTTGTTTTAAGGCCAATCGACCTCAAAATCTATATCTGGGCAGGTCTGTAGGTACAAGAGACCGATCGAATGTTAGAATTGAAAAAAGTGGCCGCCATTTTGAACTTCTTTGTTTTAAGGCCAATCGACCTCAAAATCGATATCTGGGCAAGCCTTTAGGTACAAAAGATGGATCGAATGTTAGAATTGAGAAAAGCGGCCGCCATTTTGAATTTCTTTGTTTTGAGGCCGATTGGCCTCAAAATCGATATCTGGGCAGGCCTTTAGGTACAAAAGACGGATCCAATGTTAGAATTCAAAAAAGTGGCCGCCATTTTGAATTTCTTTGTTTTAAGGCCAATCGACCTCAAAATCTATATCTGGGCAGGTCTGTAGGTACAAAAGATGGATCGAATGTTAGAATTGAAAAAAGAGGCCGCTATTTTGAACTTCTTTGTTTTAAGGCCAATTGACCTCTAAATCGATATCTGGGCAGGCCTTTAGGTACAAAAGACGGATCCAATGTTAGAATTAAAAAAGTGGCCGCCATTTTGAATTTCTTTGTTTTAAGGCCAATCGACCTCAAAATCGATATCTGGGCAGGTCTGTAGGTACAAAAGACCGATCGAATGTTAGAATTGAAAAAAGTGGCCGCCATTTTGAACTTCTTTGTTTTAAGGCCAATCGACCTAAAAACGATATCTGGGCAGGCCTTTAGGTACTGAAGACGGATCCAATGTTATATTTCAAAAAAGTGGCCGCCATTTTGAATTTCTTTGTTTTAAGGCCAGTCGACCTCAAAATCGATATCTGGGCAGGCCTGTAGGTACAAAAGACGGATCCAATGTTAGAAGTGAAAAAAGGGGCCGCCATTTTGAATTTCTTTGTTTTAAGGCCAATCGACCTCAAAATCGATATCTGGGCAGGCCTGTAGGTACAAAAGATGGATCGAATGATAGAATTGAAAAAAGTGGCCGCCATTTTGAACTTCTTTGTTATAAGGCCATACGACCTCAAAATCGATATCTGGGCAGGCCTGTAGGTACAAAAGACGGATCCAATGTTATAATTGAAAAAAGTGGCCGCCATTTTGAACTTCTTTGTTTTAAGACTGATTGGATTTAAGATAGATATTTGGGCTTGTCTTTTAGCCAAAAATAATTAATCGAGGTTGGAATTTCAAGAACTGCATTCCATGTTAAATGTTCTTGTTTTAAGGGCTATTAGTTTTAAAATCAAAATCCGCTGGACATGGCTACAAAGTATAGTAGGTTTTAATTATAGCACTTTTAAATAATATCACCATCAAAGCTTATTCAATTCTCTTCAATAACGATATCGCAGCTTTGTTATGTCGCAAAATAAGAAATTTGTCTTCGAATTTAAGAAGTGGCCCGTGGCACCAAACACCTAATAAATTAAATTCTTCTGTGAAAGCATCAAAATCGGTTAAAAATCCGGGGGTCGTTAGCAATTCAACTATAGCTTTAAGCATAATTAGCCGCGTAGTAGAAATTATCTTACTATATTTTTCTTCCCCTACATCGTTATGCCCTGGTGGGTGGCCATTCAATTACTGTATCTTTTTTTTTTGAAGTTATACTTTAGGCGCGTTATGAAAAATTGATGGGAGTGAAATTTTACGATGCGTGCGCATGTGTGACACAAAAATTCTCACGGTTGTTTTTTTATAATTTTCCCCTTATAGGGAAGGCAAAGGGTTCAAGTCCATACAGCCTCGTCGTAAGTGATATTATTGGTTGTCTTTTTTTTTAATTAATTATAAAATTTATTTATTTACTTTAAAAATATTAAATAATCAATAATAAATATTTTGAATTAAGAATCTTCTTAAATTTAGTACAAATTATGTCACATATATTTATTATTCTCTAAATTCTATATTTAATAATTATATAATATAATTTAATTTTTGAGTAAAAGGAGAAGGCAAAGGCGCTTAGCCATGCAGCCTTGTCTGTTGTTGTTTTACCACACCCAAGGACTTTTTCAAAATTCAAAGGCCGAAGCCAAGACTGCAATTTTTCCAAATTATAAAGGTTAATGATGCCCAAGAAGTATAACTTCTCACGCGCGTACATAAGTACACGCCCGGTTTTTTTTTAATTTACCCCCTTCACCAGACTTAAAAGGCTACTCAGGTTGATTACCTTATTAATTTTTAAAAGTATTTAATTTTGATGAGATTGGGTATTGAAATTTTTAAATTAGTAAAATTAAGACCTCGATTTATTCTATTTGGCTAAGGACAAGCCCAAATATCTATCTTAAATCCATTCAGTCTTAAAAACAAAGAAGTTTAAAATGGCGACCACTTTTATTGAGTCTAACATTAGATCTGTTTTTTTACTATCGCCAAGTATCGATTTTGACGTTAATTGGTTTAAAATAAAGGAGTCCTAAGTGGTGGCCTCTTTTTTCAATTCCGACATTGGATCCGTCTTTGGTAACTAAAGATATGCCTAGAAATCGATTTTGAGGTCAATTGGCCTTAAAACAAAGAAATTAAAAATGGCGGCCACTTTTTTCAATTCTGACAATGGATCCGTCTTTTGTACCTAAAGCCATGCCCAAACATCGGTTTTGAGGTCGATTGGCCTTAAAACAAAGAAATTCAAAATGGCGGCCACTTTTTTCAATTATAACATTGGATCCATCTTTTGTACCTACAGGCCTGCCCAGATATCGATTTTGAGGTCGATTGGTCTTAAAACAAAGAAATTCAAAATGGCGGCCACTTTTTTCAATTCTAACATTCGACCCGTCTTTTGTACCTACAGGCCTGCCCAGATATCGATTTTGAGGTCGATTGGCCTTAAAACAAAGAAGTTCAAAATGGCGGCCACTTTTTTCAATTCTAATATTCGATCCATCTTTTGTACCTAAAGGCTTGCCCAGATATCGATTTTGAGGTCGATTGGCCTTAAAACAAAGAAATTCAAAGTGGCGGCCACTTTTTTCAATTCTAACATTCGACCCGTCTTTTGTACCTACAGGCCTGCCCAGATATCGATTTTGAGGTCGATTGGCCTTAAAACAAAGAAGTTCAAAATGGCGGCCACTTTTTTCAATTCTAATATTCGATCCATCTTTTGTACCTACAGGCCTGCCCAGATATCGATTTTGAGGTCGATTGGCCTTAAAACAAAGAAATTCAAAATGGCGGCCACTTTTTTCAATTATAACATTGGATCCGTCTTTTGTACCTACAGGGCTGCCCGGATATCGATTTTGAGGTCGATTGGCCTTAAAACGAAGAAATTCAAAATGGCGGCCACTTTTCTCAATTCAAGCATTGGATCCGTCTTTTGTAACCAAAAATATACCCGGATTTTTATTTTGAGGTCAATCGGCCTCAAAACAAATAAATTCAAAATGGCGGCCGTCTATGCCAAATCTCACAATGTTTCTGAATATTTTAGTGACCATTGATCCATAATAAATAAGTAAATAAATAATTTCAAAATTCGTACTAAAAGAATTTTATGGTGTATAAATTAGAACATCCTTTACACTCAAAATCCGATTTTTTCAAATGTATGGGCGGCACGCACGCGTCTTTTACGCAAACTGAGCCCGGCATTCCAGGGGTTAAATAGTTTTTAATTTTACGTCTCTAGTTAATTATACCAAATACTTTATAGTAAAATATTGTTGTTCTCCTTTATTGAGAATTTTTATCACATACAGCGTTGCTTTTTTATTTTATTTTTTATCTTAAGTATTTGAATGTCTTACTGATTACTGAATCACAGGTCTATACTTAGGTTATTTTTATATTTTCTTTGAAATATTGCCTTAACTAGTTTTTCTAATATGTAGTTCCTTTTAGAGCTAAAGAGATTGTAAACGGAATTAATTATTATCGTCAGTATTCTAAACTATTGTTTGTAATTTTAAGTACAATTATTTTAGGCGTGAATTATATATTTTATGGTATATTTTAATTTAGCATAATTTGGAAAATGTATCTATTAAACACCGTGAAAACATTTTAAAGAATTTTGGAATTCATTTAGGGTATAAATTTACACAAAAACAAAATTAAGATATTTTACCTCGAAAGGCGTTTATTTGTGTGTAAAAATTCGGCAAAATGTTGCCACAAAAGTCTTTGTGCAAATAATACCTAAGAACGGTAAAACTATCGAGAAACTTCTACAATCGTTATCTATGATGATATTACTTCATAACACAAATGTGAATAAATCGCAATATTATGCATCATTATGAATTCTCGGCTATGCTACGATTCAACGTTAAAATAAAGAAATTAAAAACTAAAAATTATCTTATTTTACCAAACTCTCATTGCTAATTCTGATTCGATAGCGATTGTAGAGAGTTGTTATATAGATATAAATAATCGATTATAAAATTGTTGTAACAAAAGCCGTTAGAATAAAATATCGTAGCCGTGGAGAGTGATAAATGGAGATTGATGTTAAAACTTGGTACCTAACGCTCTAAAATACGAGTATTTTATAACGATTAACATGTTACATGAATAAAAAACATTGTGAAAAATATAGTTTTATTTCATTGTACCTACATTTTAAATTGCTCAGCTGCACTACTAAAACTGTCTGAAAGTGTCATAAAGAGAAAATTTTTGTGAACAAAATTGCCATATGAAAAAATTTCAAGTTTGTAATGTCCTGTTTTATGGACAGTATTTCGACGAAATTCACGATATTATACACTCAGCAAAACCGTTTATTAAGAATTCAAAAAACTTCATTACTAATCATCCTAGGTTCGTTGTTGGTGAAGAGACTGTTACTGTTAGGATTTTCTTTGGTCGTTAAAAGCCAAAGCAAAACGATTATCTGGAAATCCAGCTCTTGTATATCCTTCTTTAGCGTCGCCACAGCTTTCTTGGCAGTTAATAAAGGAGAGTTATCATTCATAGAGGAACCTTTGGACTCTGTTTTCTGCTTAATACTCTCAACTTTAGCTGAAACTTCGTTTAACATTTCTTGCCTTTCTGTCACTCCTACACTTACCTCCTTATATTCATTAGTTACTTTACTTAATTCTTCCAATAACGCTCCGTACTCCTTAACCAAAGGCTCGAATTGGTCGTTCAAAATATTCTCGCGTGCAGCTATTTTGTCCATTACAGAAGTTATGGCACTATGCAGTTTGTTTAGCTGAGATCCAGTTGTTTTAAATCTTTCAAATAGTTCGTCTTTATAAGATCTCATTTGGTTATGCCTAGCTCTCCAATCTCTGCCGTCGGCTGATATCTTGAGTCTCAGAGCTGGTGCCACCCTTTCTAATTCAAGCTTCCACGCTTCCCAATCATGTACCTTGTGAGCTATATTTGGTTCCTTTTCTTCATCATTGCATTCTCCATCAGAATCCTCGGAATAAATTGCCATTTCCTCTTCGACTTTTTCTAGAAGAATTTCAGTCTCATCTTCTACTTGATCAATGTCATCAGTAGATTCTTCTGGCTCTGGAATATCTACTATAGGCTTCTGCCATTCAAAATTTTCTGCTTTCATCGCTTCGTCAGCTAAGGCGTTTAGAATATAGCAGACTTGCTCACCGTAACCTTGTTTTAATTTGTGAGAAGAGAAATCGTGTGAAATATCCTTTGCGCGCAAAACATCTATTATTGCTGCGATAATAGTATTAGGATCGTCTTCCTCATTAGGTTGCTCGAATTCTTTACCTGTTTTTCGAATTAGCCACGCCGCGGCGGAGGCGAAAACAAAGAACTGTTCATTAGGGTTCGTCGACGTAATGAAATAGTAACGACTCATTGGTTTCATTTTTATTTGAGGTCTTAGTTCCGAGTCGATTTTCAATAATCGCAATTTATCCATTAACCGTAAATCCATGTCGGAAATTATTATATTTTCTGATTTGTATTACAGTTTGGTTATGTTTATGTTACTGTTTCCATGACAACCAATGTTGCAAGTCAAGTCTCCATTAGTAGAATCTGAGAATAGAATATCAACTTTGCTCAAAAGGAATTCTTACATACATACATACATATACACTCACGCCTTTTATCCCCGAAGGGGTAGGCAGAGGCGCAACTAGTGCACCCACTTCTCGCCATTATTAGGTACGTCCCATGATGTGATAGGGGGCGAGCCTATCGCCATATCGGGCACAAATTCCAGACTCCGAGCTGATACTGAATAGAAAAACTCAATATCAATTTGACCGACCCGGGAATCGAACCCGAGAAAAAGGAATTCTATGGAAATGATATACCTAATTAAATTATTTTTATCTATACTAATATTATAAAGCTGAAGAGTTTGTTTGTTTGAACGCGCTAATCTCAGGAACTATTGGTTCGAATTGAAAAATTATTTTTGTGTTGAATAGACCATTTATCGAGGAAGGCTTTAGGCTATATAACATCACGATGCAACTATTATGAGCTAAGAAATAAAGGAAAATGTGAAAAAAACGGGGAAAATTATTCCATTGCGTGCGCTGTGAAAACGGTTCAAGATACCGAAAATATATGTATGCAAGAATTATTCCTCTTGAAATGATCTAAAAAAAAGCCCGCGACAGTATATGTCTATCTTTTAAGATTAAACTCACTAGAACCGTTTTTATGGTAATCAAATTTGGTCTAAATTAATGCATTAATTGTTAAGAGTTGTATCAACGTCATAATATTAATCTTTATCCAAATAAATGTGTTGGATAGAGTGATTCAACGGGAAGGTTTTTATGTACTTTTAGCCCGGAAAAACTTATTAACGCGGGCGAAGCCGTGGGCAAAAGCTAGTATTCTTATATATCTACTTACACGTATATCGAATCATTAAATCTAATGGCTTCTAACTTGGAAAGAATTAGACAAATTATATTCTTGTCAAGAGCAGATACTAGGAAAATCATTACGTTGATTTTGGCAACAGTAGGGTCATTCAGCTCAAAAGTACGCACTTTTTTTTCTATCGTCTACGCACTCAAAAATATAGGGTCCTGATAAACGTTAAAACACTTTATTTAAAGGAAATTTACTTAACTTTCATTATTTAATGAGTTTTTGTACATTGCTTCATCGGTTTTTTTGCAATACATGTTTAAGTGCAGCGGGAGAAATTCGTACTCTTGACCCGTCATCAGTGCCGGATTAAGCAAGCGCGGGGCCCGTAGCAAATTCTTTTAAAGAGCCCTTGATCTGCTATGGGTTCTTGAGTATAAAGTGGTGAAGATGCAATTCAATACTCGATACGTTTATTTGCTATCTATAGGTTACAATTTTGTGGGTAATTAATAGTGTAGTAAATTACGATAGGCGCTGTTAGGCTCTGACAAGTACAAAAAGCCTGAGATGAGATTTCCTGGCAATTTAGAATAATTTTGATAGAAAACTAACAATTGAAAACAGATGATACTACACAAATTTTTTTTTAATACATATTTCAAAGTTTATATTTAATACAAATTATTATATTTTTAGGAACAGCTAATGTTATATTTAATCAATAGTGTACTATAATGTTTATATTTATTTATCTGTTGCCTTATTATTTGTTATACTTTTACAAAGTAAATTTAGAAACAATACTATTCGTATCAATTTCTCTCACCAAATCATATTCTATATTATTTATCAAAGCGAGATAATTCAGACGTTTTTGACTCATAGTGTTCCTTAACTAATTTTTTATGCGCTTTAATGTCGAAAATTAACGTTCGCCATTGCAGTTAGTGATCATGAGAATCTCTCTTGAAGTAATAAAATATTTTTTTTGGTTCCCTATTGGATTGCATAAATATTTTTGTAATATTATTGTTACGCATTAAGATGCGTAACAATAATATTACAAAAATATATATATATATTAAATAAAAATATATATATATATATATATATATTTTAATATATATATATATAATATATATATATTAAAAATATATATATTGATATTTAGGCTTAAAGCTAAGGCTTTAAGCCTAAATATCAATGCGCATAATAATCATTACGCATAATTGTTTTAGCATAAACTAGTAGTGCTCGCGGCTCCGCCCCCGTGAAAAAGTTTTCCCGGGACAAAAATATTTTCCTGGTATAAAAAGTAGCCTAATAGCACTCAGGAGTTATGTAGCTTCCTATTAGTGAAAGAATTTTCAAAATCGGTTCAGTAGTTCCTGAGATTAGCGCGTTCAAACAAACAAACCCTTCAGCTTTATAATATTAGTATAGATACAAAAAGCACAACCATCAGAACGACTAACGTCAAAAAGCATAAATAACAAAAGTAATAAAAATAAATAAGCATCATTCATGTTTGGTTATGTCTGAGTTGGAAACGACGTAAAGTCGGTTCTGGCACTCGCCGGCCGCTGCTGCGGCACGCTCGCTTCGCTCGCTCGGCTCGTGCGGTTGTTCATATACACCTAACACGCTCGTCGCTTCGCTCATCGCTAAACTAATTTATTCTATATACATGTTATGCGAAATGTGTATTAGTCTAATACAAATTGGTCGAGCTAAAATTATTCCAATAGCTTATTATGACAAAAAAGGAGTAGGCCAAAATATTACTATGCGATAGTACTATTATGCCAGTACATATTATGCAGTCAATTATGCGAAAAAACAACAGTTTAAAAAAAAGTAGGCGAACCAAAGGGATCCCATTTTTTTTAGTCATAACTTCTATAACTCAATCTATACTAATATTATAAAGAGGAAAGATTTGTATTTTTCTATGTTTTATCCCGGTTTTATTCTCGCGGGTGGGGCGGCCAAACCACTCAACCGATTTCTATGAAATTTGGTAGGGAGATAGTTTAAAACCTTAGGGAGAACCAAGGCTAATTCTGATCCCGGGAAAAAATAAACCGGGATTTGATCCCGGAAATATTCTTGCGGGTGGTACCGCAAACAAATAAGTATGGAAATAGTTTGAGACTGAGGGAAAGACATAGACTACTTTTATCCCTGAAAAACATAAACCGGAAATTTTAACCCGGATTTTTTCTCTCGTGAGTGGAGCTGTCACGCTCAAACCACTGAACCGATTTCGATGAAATTTGGAAGGGACATAGTTTAAAACCCTGGAAAGGATCTAGGATATTTTTTATCCCGGGAAAAAATACACCAGGACTTTTATCCTGGAAATTATTTTCTTGCGGATGGTACCGCAAAGAAATAAGTATGGAGATAGTTTGAGACCCTGGGTAGGACACAGAGTACTGCCCATCCCGGAAAATATAAACCGGATATTTTATCCCGATTTTTTTTCTCACGAATGGGACGGCCAAACCACAACCGATTTCAACGAAATTTGGTAGGGAGATAGTTCGAAACCCTAGAAAGGACCTAGGCTACTTCTGATTCCAGGAAAAAATAAACCGGGACTTTATCCCGAAAAATATTTTCTTGCGGGTGGAACCGCAAAAAAACAAGTATGGAGATAGTTTGAAACCGAGGGAAGGACATAGGCTACTGTTTATCCTGGAAAAATAGGAACCGAGACTTACATCCCAGATTTTTTTACCTCGCGGTTGTAGCCGTCACTCTCAACCGATTTCGATGAAATTTCGTAGGAAGATAATTGAAGACCTTGAGGAGCACCTAGGCTATTGCTTATCCCAGAGAAATATGAACCGGTACTTTTATCCCGGAATATATTTTCTTGCGGGTGGAACCGTGAGAGAATAAATATGAAGATAGTTTGAGATCCAAGGAAGGACAGGCTACTTTTATCTTTTTATTTTTAAGGATATGTCCTTACATCATTACATATTATAAAGCAAAGTCCCCCTATCGCATCTGTTTGTCTGAACGCGATAAACTCAAAAACTACCGAACGGATTTTCATATGTTTTTCACCAATGGACGCAGTGATTCAAGAGGAAGGGTTATGTGTATAATTCATAATTATTTTGTACGACAGAAAATTAAATGTATAAATATTGTGCTTTGCTACCTGTGCGAAGCCAGGGCGGGTCGCTAGTATACATATATTCTAGAAAATAGATTTTTGGTATATGGTTACTAGATTATATTTAACATAATGTAGACTGTTAATCTTATAAATGAATAGAAAATTTTAACAATTTAAATCAAGCTATTTCAATTCTGCTACACATCCACACAAAGTGTTGGGTAAGAGTGCTTGCATATACGGTAGACATTTTGTAGAGCTGATTATCAGGCCGACTGAAATTCTACACGTTTATACAAGAAACTTTTTGTAGAACTTGTGTGTTTACCGTATGAAATTATTTGAATTATTTACGCCAAGGAAATAGTCGGGTACCGAGTGTCTGACGTGGATTGTCTTAGTAGGAAAAGTTGTAACGTTTCACGTTTTTGTGACATAAAAAAAATTTTACATACAACATCGTAATAAGTTTCACTCAAAAAATTACGCTCAGGCTGAGATGAGTGGGTTTAAATATGCGGGGCCCCCTTTCGCGCGGGGCCCGTAGCAATTGCTACTCTTGCTACGTGGTTAATCCGGCACTGCCCGTTATGTGGGTAAAACTACGCAGAGATGCGGTTAATAGTTCGCATACTGGGTAAGCTTCGCACGCAGGTAAACTACAGACATATAATTATAAATTGTATATGTACATATGGAATCATATGGAATATGTTTTTAAACTTCCTTTATTCTTGGTACAAATATTGTAAAAATAAACATTAAATGTACACCTATTGTAGGCACCAGGAACATAATTAATTAGACTGTATTTATAACAAACTTTAGTTATTTTTGTAATTTAATGATTACTGTAATTTTAGGAACGCTTGATGTTACTTTTCATTGTAATGAAGTTATAACAGCGTGCGTACTTTTAATCCCGTACTCTTACCCAACAGGGAATATTTTAAACAATCACGCGTCAGTTGAGATGCAGTTATTTTTTAGAACAGAATTAATAGCTAAAATAAATACTATAATAATCGAGTAAACTTAACATAATAAACGGTCTTTTGTAAACTGATGCACCGTCTATCCATAAACTTTTCCCAGCACAAAATAGTTGATAACTAATCAACAAAATCACGTTGATCGCCGTTTTTCGCTAAACAAGTGAGGCTTGGTAAAATTGCTTGTGGGCTCTGACATCATCCCTGACGCACCCCTAATTTTGCAAAAAAAGTGTCTGAGCCCCCTCAATAGGTTCCGAAATATTGACGATGCGAAATTTTACCCACTGCGTGCTGTTACCCCGAATGACCCTACTCGTTAATTAACAATTGGCAATTACAACGAATTAATCGTATTTAAACTTAACGCAATATTAGCTCCTTTGAATTACTCACTCCATTTACAGTACGTGTATAAAATAAGTAGGTACATGAAGTCGACCACCGTAGTGACTAAGCTGCCTAATTATGGTAAATAGGTAGACGACTGCTTTTTGATGTAAATAGGTAGAGGGAAAATTACTTGGTCATATGCATGCAAGACATTGAAAGATAGCTGATTTATTCTTTGACTGGTTGTTGTGACCCTGTAACCTATTTTATTCGGTGTATTTGACCATTAGTTCTAGGAACACTGCGGGCACCGCAAAGTATACTTTGCCTTTAAAACCTGCCATAGTGGGGCCACATAAGTGCCGCGTTCCGAGATCATCCTGTGTATCCAGTTCACATAAGGCCGGCACATGGGCGTATATAAGGGGGTTTTAGGGGTCCGACCCCCCCCCCCTTTAGCTTACAAGAGGATTCGGGATTCGGACCCCCTCTCCCTTACGAAGAACCCACGCCACTAAAATTTTTACATCACAGGAACCCCCCATGTGAAAGCTATAGCTACTCCCATGGGCCGGCATAATTTTGTCGACTGGCGAGGGACACTCATCTCCCGTCAGACGGCATGCGATCTGGATTCCACTTCACTTACCATCAGATGTAGAGGGGTCATTTGGCCGATCAGTGTAAAAAATCCTGATGAATACAGGGCAGTACAAATTGAATGTCACCAGTTGCTGGCCTGCGTCGCAGGATGTACTTGCGCTACAGCGCTTAATTTCAGAGCAAGCCAATATGGCGGATTTTGCATCACTTACCTACACACGATTCCCAATCAAATACTCGCTTCTCTAAACCATAAACCTGCATAATTTTCTAATTTATTGAACCCAAACGTGTTAAATTGATGAGTAAAAGGACTTGACTAGGTACTGCTATTTTTTTTTTATTGACAACAAATTTCCCGTCATAAACGTACATTATTAATTATATACTTACAGTTTACATACAAGTCAAACCACGGGCTCAGCCAGTTCACAATAAAAAGCTAACAAGGTAAGCTGATTAACTTGTTTTTTTTTACTGTAGACAGAAAACCTGACACTAGGTGATTATGGATCTAGATCGAAAGGTTGATCCAAATTAAAGTGGAAATTGTAAATGTTAAAGGTTACGATATAAATTTTAATATTAATATTTTATTCAACTAGGTGTTGATCGCGTCTCCACCTGCGTGGAAGATCTGTCCCCGGAATAATACTACCCACTGTGTTACTATCCCGGGATAAAGGGTAACCTTATAGTAAATCTAGGACATGGGCTATCTGTGTGCGAAATTTCATCCTAATCCGTTCAGCGGTTTCTGCGTTTACTTCTAACAATCATCACCACATCTACACAAAATTGTATAACATAAATATTAGTCAGATATGGTTGTTATCCCATCGTCAGTATTCTTCTGGCGTGAGGAGGCATCCCGTCTTGGGCGGAGACTGGCTCCGAGGGAGGTCACGGCCCAATTGGCCTCCATCCGTAGAGCTACCGTGGAGGAGTGGCATACCAGGCTGGAGAGCCCGAGTGCGGGCTTGAGGACTGTCGCGACCGTGCAACCTGTCTTCTTAAGCTGGCTTGCCAGGCACCACGGTGCGCCGATATTCCGTCTGACGCAGGTGCTGACGGGCCACGGGTGTTTCGGCTCGTTTCTGTGTCGGATCGGAAAAGAGGAGTCCGCCGTGTGCCACCACTGTGACAACGGCCGCGAGGACACGGTCCAACACACTCTCGAGGAGTGCCCAGGGGTTGGGGTTGAGAAAGTCGCGGGGCGAGCGGTGGGGGGCTGGTCGCTCAACTACCCCAATTTAAGCGACTCTGAGATGGACGACAATGCAGGTGGTCGGTCTCCTGCAGTAGTAGACGCCAAAGGCGTGCTTTAGTTTTCAGGGGATTCGCAGCCCCCTCATTTAGAGAGGGGCCGCAATGCGGCATCGCGCTGGGCCGGTTCCGTGCAGCTATCTTAGTGCAACAAGATACCCCGGGGACGTCCCGTATGCGCCGAAGAAGGACACCGCGGGTTTTGGTTGGTATACCGGTGTAGGGTGTACATAATGTTAGGGACTCGGTCCAATGCTCGCTCGGATGATGCTATACTCCCGGGTGTCGATATTGGACCGTAAGACTGTGCGAAACCAACATAACCGTTCCACTCACCCCCCAGTGGTGGAAGCGATAACGTGCTTTTCCCCGCGATAAAAAAGGAATAGTTGTTATCCCAGAAGGATATTACATGTATGAAATTAGTTGTTATGCTTATTGCCATAATATGATAATTTAATAAAATGTATTCGTATAATAAAAATGATAAAAAATATTAGAAGGCCATAACTACGCAGCTTAATAAAAAAGGATCTCTTTTGTTACTTCGTCATGATCTTTCTTTAATTTCGGCACTGCTACGCCTCTTTACAAAGGAGCGTAGTTCTTAACCTAGTGTGTGAAAAGTCTTTAAATTATTTAAATGCCCTAACAGGAATCTAAATTCTAGAGTTGCAAACGTCACGATGCAAATATCCAGCGGTGATGGGTAATGTGTGCGAGTCGGTTTACTTTCGCCAAACCACTGTACGTGAATTTAGGATGTACCGTTTGTAATGTTGGACGGACATTAGACTAAATTGGAATAGTTATTTTAAATGGTGTTTGGAGCAGGCTGAAGTTATATTTAAGAGGGGTCGTAGAGGTAGAGTCGACTCGAAAACAAATAGGAAACTTTGATTTTCTATACCACTTTTTGTTTATGCAATAGATACCTTTTTAATGTACTTAGATAAAATGTATACATTCAGGTTATAAGTACCTATTTGTTTATCAAATAATTTCATACATGTATTATCATTTACGAAAACGATACCATTTTAAAATTATAAAGTCAATGTTGAAATTGAATTATCTTTTAACCAGAAGGTCGTATGACTAATTCTAACGACACACGTACCAAAATTACGTCAAGGAAAATTATGCATTGTAAAACAAATAGTTTCACAATATTAATCGATATTCATGATTCAGAATAATGTTCAAAATATTAAACAATAAACAACTCATTTAACGTGGAATTATATTTATAGACCAAGACATTTTATAAGGCCTAACTCCTCTTAGTAGAGGAGACCCGTGCTCAGCAGTGGGCAGTATATAATACAGGGCTGGTATGGTAAGGTATATTTTTAGTATTTTCTAATAATTGTAACTGAATGGCGAGAAAAGTGATTCTTTGCCACCCTCTACACTTACATCAGGTTAGGGCCCCACGGTCTGTCTCCCCATTATTGTCTCTGATCTCTCGTAGTACTTGAATCATATATTTTTTTGCATTGAATGTCTAGACCAGCATGCCTCTTGCCCGATGGTAAGCGATACGAGCACCCATAAACAGTAGCAACACAATTCAACAAATTCAGCACTTTGAGTTACACAGTACTGTGTGGCTGTTAGTCTAAGTGTGTGCCATTCCACTGCGCTCGTCTTCCTGGGACATAAGATGTGAAGTCTCATTATGTCCACTGGTTACAATGTCCTTCAAACTGAAACACGACAGTGCATGCTCACTGCTGCTTGGCGGTAGAAACAGACACTGCTGATGGTACCCGGTGGTGCGGTTGGCAGTAGATATATTTTAAGTGCTTTATTTTAAACTCCTTGAAGTTATTTTATATAGTCTTTAGGGGTAATAAAGATATTAAAGCCCTGCATCCGTATACATCTGAATAAATAAGCTTTGCTATGACCTAAAGCTAAATGAGTATTTTTTAGGAGACGGTCCACCCCAACTAAAATAGGAGAGTCTTGTCTAACTCTCAAGAGCTTAAATCCTGTTCCTTGTCAGTTGTTTGGTAAGACATTATAAACATTGTATGTCCACAAGCTACCTCTAATCATACGGCACACCCTAATACACCTTTTATTGACTTGTCGATTAAATATTAAATCACAGCCTAGAACATTGATCGGCTTAAGCACAAAAAGTTTAAATACTATTGTGTTACATACAAAATGAGTCTTCAAAATTATATTTAAAATCTTAATTACGACAAATTTAATTAAAATATGACCGCAGCATTTATCACAAAACAAATCAATGAGTTTCAGTCGACTTTGCAATTATATTCTCCAATGATATTTGGGCGATTTATGGCTATCTTCTAAATTACTGACAAAGCCTCTCATTAGTAAATCTCATGCAGTTGAGAGCTCTCGATGCCTTTACGTATGAAATAAAATAAAAAAGGCTCCTTAATAAAGACCGGCTTTATCTCGTATTACTGGCACGATAAAATTAGAAACGCTAGCGACCACCGGCGCGCCACCTCAGTCGCAACCGAGCACTCGGCGACGCGCGAATACTCAGCGCACCCACATTTAAATTTAGAACTTATCCATAGAAGAATTTTGTTTTCTTTTGTTTTTTTAAGTGCGGCAAATGTGTTACGAAACGTTTATATTGTGCCAGTGTTAAATGACAGTGGATGTGCAGCCCCTATTGTGTTGTATAAAAAAAGAAGGATTTTGAATGCGCCTGCTTGGTGTGATGTAAAATTGTTGTTGTCAAAGGTAAGTTACCATTTGAAAATTTTGTAATTCCCGCTAAAACATCATAAATGGAGTTTTTTAATTCATGTCCGGTTGCCAGTTACTGGGTCACTTTCGCACCGTTCGACGTAGACAAAATGTAGAGATATGGACCTCGCTGACACGAACTGTGGGAAAGCGGAAAAACTTAGGTATACCTATCTTACACGATGGAAATTAGAAAGACTCTGTGGACATTATAAGTTAAGCAACTTATGCGACACATCGTGAAAAGTTGTTAGCTATTTTGTGAGTTTTTTTATGTTACCAAAGAAATATTCTGAATATATTTTAACACATAGATTTATATTCTGGACAGGATCGTTGATTCCCACTCTTTAAAATAAAGTATTGTGTTCACGATGGTTAAGAAAAATTTTTTTAAAGGTCACTGTACCGTTATGCTTAATTTTACTTAAAGGTGATTCTATTTTCAAAATATTTTTTTATCTCGCAAACAAGTTTATCGAAAAAAACAATTAATAATATGTAATTTCCAGTAGATACTTTTGCACAACCATAGACATTCCATTCTTAATACTTATCTTGAACAACTATCTCAAAAGCGTACTTTACACGTATTAACCCAGTATTTTATCAATAGCTCTAGGTAGCGTTTTAACACAACTTTATGATAAAACTTTACACGCTACCATGGTGATAATTTTTACGCTAAAAAAACAATTATTATGCTGTCTAGTTGTGGTAACCACGGTATTCATTAAGAATTTAATAAAAATAATTACGGGTAATGTAAGGTCCATAACAACTTTGAATAACCCCATCCAAATCGGATCAGTAGTTTTTGAGAAAACCGCGGCCATAAAACTTACATACATACATACATATACACTCACGCCTGTTATCCCCGAAGGGGTAGGCAGAGGCGTAACTAGTGCACCCACTTTTCGCCGTTATTCCGTCCCATGATGTGATAGGGGGCGAGCCTATCGCCATATCGGGCACAAATTCCAGACTCCGAGCTGATACTGAATTGAAAACCTCAATATCACTTTGCCCGACCCTGGGATCGAACCCGAGACCTCAGCATTGCAGTCGTACCATAATACAACTACGCCACCGAGGCAGTCATACATACATACATACGGATCGAATACAAAACCTCTTTTTTGTAGTCGGTTAATAAATACAAAAAAATGGCAATTGTAATTTTCTTTTAAATGCCTTATGTAAAACTCTTGCCAAAATTCTTGCTCTGGATGAAAAAAATACTCTACATCCGTTAATGTGATTCAAAACGAAGATCTTTAAATAGTTATTGTTAAATCCAATAAAGATTTTAATCTGCTTAATGCGAACGTATGTTTACAACACAATGCATAAATAGATTAGATAACTTATCACTGCAAAATGTGACTTTTGTATATTCTTTTATTTAACATGGCTGAAAGTTTAATGAAACGAAATCGATTAGTTGTTCAAAAATGTGGACGATCACACCAAGATACAATTCTTGTGGATATCTTAAGTATATTTAGGCTCGCTCCCTATCACATCATGGGTAGGCTCGCCCCCCTATCACATCATGGGACGGAATAACGGCAAAAAGTGGGTGCACTAGTTGCGCCTCTGCCTACCCCTTCGGGGATAAAAGGCGTGTGTGTGCATCTAAAGTATATTTACTAACCAAGTTATACAAAGGTAAATATATAATATCTACCCACGTTTTTTTTACATTTTTTATTCCCATACCATCGAAACGAGAAGTATTTGCATATGAAGCATACATTATTGGTGCGCCAATCGAACTCATAACCATCTTTTTTAGAACAGGCTCGTAACCCGCTACGCCTAAGAGGTTGGTAAACGTCAGGTGTCTCGTTGATAAAGTAGTTTGATGTGGGCTCGATGGCTTTATTGGTGGCTATAGAATGGGCGCTATTTTGCATGCGGTAGTCCATGCAAAGTTACCACCGCTTTGTCTATTTCTACCATTAATCAACTTGTGAATCACTTTTTGAGAGACTTGCTTATTTGTACTATTACTTTTAATGTTCAAAAAAATTCAAGTGTCGCTTAATCAAGTTTGTTTCAAGTCTGAAACGCTTGATACTAAAATCAGATACAAAGGAATCCCGAATCTTAATTATTATTTCTAAATAAACCCATTACCAAGATATCATAACGCTATTTTAATGCAACAGCGGATGGCGATAAAATTCATAATGGATTTCGAATGACATTAGTCATTTTTTCATCATCATTATGACCACAAACTACACTTATCAATAATCAGAATACACGTGACCGCCATATAGAAAGAGTATTGTTTCAATGAACAAAAGATGATCGACAGATCCGAGAGCGCATTGTCAGAAAGTTGCACGGTTCGACAATGGACTAAAATATTCACCAGCCATCTGAGTAATCAGCTATTAGTTTTAAAGTTTTGGTAAATTATTTTGTATAGCCAATGTACGCGGAAAGGCCACGTAATTGTTGTCTTATCAATGTCATTAAAATTTTACATCTAGCTTCAAAATTTACAAAAGCCAATGCATTTTACTGTTCGTCTAGTAAAATGGCTAGCGGAAAATTCTGCAAGTATTCGTGCCAATCTAAACCCCGTTTGAGATGATAATTTCCAATTGTATTTGCTTTTGATTGCCTCGATGGCGTAGTTGTATTATGGAACGACTGCAGTGCTGAGGTCGCGGGTTCAATTCCCGCGTCGGGAAAAGTGATATTGGGTTTTTCTACTCAGTAACTGGCAAAAGGCCCGTCCCCTATAACATAGGACCTAACACAGCTGGCGAAATGCGAGTGTGATACACCTCTGTCTATCTTTGAAAAGGGAAAAAGTCTCGATGCTATGTATGTATTTGCTTTTATTCCAATTTGAAATACCTTTTCTACCTTTTTCATAAAATCTTCATATGATTTAGTACTTAGCTAAAGTACCTGGTCTTTTGAGTGGTTTATTTTGTTTCGCAATATGATATTCTAACCCTCGATATGACATCCATACAGTTCGCAGAGAGAAACCCATCATAAAAACAGAGTGAATATCGCGGACACCACAAAAAGATGCACCCTTCCAACATTCTTTTAGTTTGTACTACTTTCTAGTTCATTAGAATACATTCTAATACCACAAACATTTCAGTTATAAATAAAAATACATACATACATACATACACACTCACGCCTGTAATCCCCGAAGGGGTAGGCAGAGGCGCAACTAGTGCACCCACTTTTCGCCGTTATTCCGTCCCATGATGTGATAGGGGGCGAGCCTATCGCCATATCGGGCACAAATTCCAGACTCCGAGCTGATACTGAATAGAAAAACTCAATATCACTTTGCCCGACCCGGGAATCGAACCCGAGACCCCAGCTTTGCAGTCGTACTGTAATACAACTACGCCACCGAGGCAGTCATAAATAAAAATACCGATTTTAATGAGATATTAGGTATCGGGTAAACCGATGCGAGGCTATGCGGTGGATCAGCGGGCGTCTGAAGAAAAAATGTTATTTATTTAGCTGTGTTTGATTAATAACACTGACATACCTTAGTGCTGACGTTATGCTGAATGCCTGTTGATATGTCGTTAAAGATGTTTAATAAGGTCGTATTAACATGTTACAATTGCATAAATAAATTACAGTAAGCATATAAGTCTACAAAATATAGAACAGGTTAATTCTAATAATAAAAGTGTGTTAAATACATGAAAGCTTATTATATTATAATTTCGTTGACCAATATTTCCTAAGAAAACGTAAAAGAACGTTTCAACCAGTTCGCGCAATAACTATCTCTGAGCTAGCAACAAATACCTATCAATCATCTAATCGTTTTTTCATGACCAAAAAAGCCAAAACGATATAATATATTAAAGGCGATAAAATAAAATTCTCGTTTGCGTCCAAAACATCGTATGTCTCTTTGAATAGCGGTTATACTTAATGGACTTTAAATATCAAAAACAATTAAGCCTTAAAATGCCAGATAACTTTCCTATACTGGGAAAATCTTTACAATACCGTATCTGGCACATGAAAATCTTCGACTTGGACGAAAACAAAAAAGTCTCACGTAATCTAAATCAAATCTCTACTAAGTACTCAAGACCTACCATTTTAAAGTTCCTAAGAGGAATGAAGTGAACAAGAAGCAAAATAATATTTATGTCCACTGTCTGCAAGTTTTTGCGACATCACAGCGTACGAAGTTCAAAAATAAACCGTCTAGCCGACTGTCTGGGCTGTCGCACCAGTTAACGTTAGAAAGATCCATTCCACATTACAGTTATACATTATCATACACTTTCATCCATTTTTACACCTCTTTTCAAGTGCAAATGTCACGAAATGTGTGCCATTGACGGGACTAGTCGTTTTAAAGTAATTGTAAATAGTTATATTTTGGACAGCTTTTCGTTTGTGTTTTTTTTTTTCAGAATGATTTCTGACTTTGGAGAATTACGTTACTTAGAAAGGCTGTCATGAAAACGAGTTTAATAAAGTTCAGTAGTACGTATAATACGATTTATTTTGTTTTTGATTCTGAAGAATTGGAACTGCATTAGTAGTCCCGTTTACAATATAGGTTACATATTCTTAATCAGAGATGCCAGATTTCCGTTATTAGTTCCAAGAAATAACCAGTGAATGTAAAACCTAAAAAGCATAACTTTCATATCTAAAGATAATTTGAATTAAGAACCCATTGTCTCTGACCGGTGATCGATCATGAGAGACATTAACGTTCTTAGAACCGTGACGGGAGAATTTATGCTTTCCTTTTCAATCAATGCTCATTCCCGCAAGCAAGTCCATCTATATGATATAGCGGAAAATATGGCGTATTATTATAACTCGGTGAACAAATTAAATCAGATTTGATGCAATGTCTATAAAATTATTTATACCTTTCAATTATGTTATTGTGGCGCCAAGTCTCTAGCAAACGTAATAGACGTTTATTTAACTCTTGACGTATTTAAATGCAGCATATAACATTTACAACAGCCTTGATTTCTTAACTTACTTAATATTTATCAAAGAGGATTCATTTTACTTCCATATAAAAACAGTCAACAGAATAAATTGAACTTAATGTTTCGCAGACAATTGCGTTTTGTTAAGATGCGAACATTTTTACAAAACAGGCCATGTTAAGAAAGCCATTGATGCAATTCACAACAGAGTTACAAAGCGTTGGTGTCCCTAAACATTATTATTGTCGCTGTTATTTCACGTTTGATCCGTAAAAGGCAGACGCCATGTTTGGTCCGCCATTGTGCCAAAGTGTTGACGTTAATAAACCTACCTATCGTAAAGGCGTATGTTTGTCAAGAATGATAAATATCACGTACTTTATTTCAAAGTAATTTTAATTTGAGAAATAATTATCAAGTTAAAATTTGCAATATACATACATACATACAATATTATAATTTGGAAACATTAAGGCAAGTATTTTCGAAAAAACAACAGGGTCAGTTAATTCGTTTTCACATCTGTCTTTAGCTCCGACAGCCGTCTATTGTAGCTTAACCTCAACGTTTAATCAGGAATAATATACGTACATTAAAGTGAATAACGGAAAGTCAATATCTTCAGGAAGGAAACGCGTTTAATCAACACTGACATCTGACGAGACTTTGTAAAGGGATAAAACTCACTTTCGATCATTATTCCAAAAAATCTGTCATTATAATTACAGTAAACGCCTACATTCAAAAGAAATAGTCATGTTTGTTAATAAACAGCTGTACTTAAAAACCTGATTACCCTGAATTTTAAGTTATCAACATGGCAATCCTGCATATGTGTAACATGACCGTACCGTGTTCGAGAGGCTTTATCGAGAAACACGTTTGGAAAGCGAATTCCGGTCGATGAACCCGTAAACATTCTCCCTATCAGAAGTCGCTTTGTGACATTTTGAGCACACAAATTTAAAAATGGTGATATCTGTACTTGGCTTGGATTTCTGTTCAAAAATAATTATAAGATTATGAAGTGTGGTATGGTTTGAAGAAAGAGCTTGTTCGAATAGTGCTTTATGATTTTAGTCAGTAAATGTCTAATTGCTAAGCAAGAACCTCCTCTAATTCCATATGACAAGGGTCATTTTGATTAGCAACAGATGGGACCAAGCCGGGTTGGTAGATCGCATCATGCTTATTTAACAATAGTAATGAATTAAACAAGTATTTGTAACAAATGACTAGTAATTTTCCGTGAAGCATTCATATATTTTCTATTTCGATTCTGACAAACACACTTGACACTATGACCAACCAAATGACCAATCATGAAAATATTCATCATCTGATTATGACAAACCACAAATTCCTATTTCAAATCTCTTTCAAAGCCGTTACAATAGTCAACAACTGTAAGTAACATAAATTGCACAAAAATAACACGTATTAAATAACCTGTACACGTCATCAGACAATTACATCCGGATATGCATACAAACAATAGTAACTCGTAAGCCAAGAGTGGTCGTCTACATACCTACTGAGCCTGACGTTGGAATACGAAATTGGCTCCGAGTGATCGTACATCGATGCCAATTCAACGATTCATCTCAGCATCGAATTAGATTGATATCGTCACTTCCTTGATTGACTTGTGCTTCGGAAAAATTATATAGAGATGTGTGACGATAAAAGTAAGGGATAAATTGTCTTTGAAAATGTTGAAAACGAACCATACTGGCCTAGCTTGATGTAAGATGGGAAGCAGTTCAATAAAGCTTTTTTTTATTTTACGCAGGAAATAATGATTTTGAAGGGAGGGAATAATTATAAGTCTAAAGAAGACAATCTAACTATGAAATAAACTTAGTAGCATATTGGTAACCCGTTTAATTCGACGAAATTTTTAAAACGCATTTTATTTAGCCTTTATAATTTATTCCGTTGCGAAAGTTATGATTAATATGGTCGGAAAGTTACACCAATATTGTTTTTTAATATAATTATCACAGAAAATGCATCAAGTACCTACAAAATCATCACTTTTTTACTGGTGGTAGATCTCTCACATTATGGAAGAGTCCGTCTGGGTGGGTACTACGGCAATGTCTATTTCTGCCGCCAAGCAGCGGTGTGTATGCCCTGTTGTGTTTCGGTTTGCGGGACATTGTAGCCAGTGTAACTACTGGACATAACGAAACTTAACATCTTATGTCCAAGGATGACGAGCGCAGTGGAATGCTAGACAGTACTTTGTAAGTCAAGGTTCTGGATGATGCTGCTACTGTTTATGGATTGTCGTATCGCTTACCATAAGGCGAACGGCATGCTCGTCTCGTTATTCGATGCAATAAAAAAATACTTATAGAGAGTGACTCAAATGTCTTCAACTATTTTATAAAAAAATTTAGTGTTCTTTATTTATAATTAGAATTGTAAATAGTTGCATTCATAACTAGCGTAATTTACATCAAAAATCTAATAACGTATTGTCCATTTATTTTCAAAAAGCTGTACTAAAATGTAGAAAATTTTCATTAACCACTTTGAACTGCAGTGGTAACAAAACCTTTTTTTCGCAAGTATCAATTAGAGATGAGGTTAATAAAAATATGAGGTTTTAAAAGAAATGTTCCAATTTTAAACGTTTCATAGAATTTTACTTTCTTCACATTCTGGATTATATTATATGTGTTATATTAAAATATATAAATAGGCCAAAAGGAATGTGTAGATAAACTTACAAGACAATCCAATGGTTTATAAGACAAAAACATTTTAGTAATATTACACGTTTTATGTTGACATGTCCCAAATATCTGCGTACAAGGAAAACCGACGTTTTATGACCGCCCTCTTTCGTATGCATGTACAAATATGAAATTGCGAAAACACTCGTAAGCTGCATACCAAAAATGGTTGGTTAATAATTCATCTTACAAATACGAAAAATATTCTTTGTTACCTGTAAGTGTTAATGGATGGTAATAAGGTTAAGACAATCCTACCAATCAACTTTTGTAAATATAACTACCCTGACTGTACGCAAATTCTTTGAAAAGTATTAACATGTTTTCTCTACAAACATAATCCTTTATGTTAGAATGCGGTCTCCCGTGACCTCTTCACTCGGTAACAACAGACTGGCTTGTCTACAAAGATACAATTTAAATTTATCCTAATAATAATATACATAAAGTGCAAAGTCCATGTTCGATGTAAGTTTCAAAAAGTTTTAGAATGTCCAGTCACCGCACGCGAATTCGAGCCTGCGGTACAGCCATTTAAAATATATCTAACAAAAAATCGTCCAAACTGGAGTCGTGAGCTGACTCATGGACTGGATCCGGAATTATAAAGAGAACTTTAACATATAGCGCAAAGATAAGTCGTGAATTCGGATGAGTGAATTTAAATTATAATACAAATTAGACCGCTATTAAAAGGCAGAGACACATTGACGTAACGAAGTGCATAGATGCAAAGACAAAATTACGCACCATGAAATGATAGCAGGTGTTTTTCGGCATCATTAACCTAACCTAATTAAAGAACAAATTCAGTGTCTTCCACTGTGCTTAGATACTTAGAATATATATTTTTAAAGTCTTTGGGTACATCTCTGAACAAGTCTACCTTTTAAAATAAACATAATATTCCACCAGGCCGGGTAAATGTATCATATGGCTGCTTTGAAGTAAAAAAATGTTCCGAGCCTTTCGCACCCTTCATTTAAAGGAGTTACCTACAATTCGTCCTTTACACCAAAATCAAAACAATGAGTAATGGAATGACTGTACAAAGGTCTTTGATTACACTTCCGCGTAGAAATAAAATTGTGGCTAAAAATACGGCGCATTTCAAGGGTAAAACACCCACCGAGAGGAGATTCTTATTTTGGGATTAGCTTCACGTGAAGAAATTAAGCATTTTTAGTGCTTATTCATTGATTTTTCATTGGTTTTCTAGAGGAAATGTGTCAGAATTCAATCTTGATGTGGTACTACTTTTTGACAAAATACTGATTGATAAAAATAAATAAAACTACTCTTCAAATATTGGTGACAAGTAAAAAAACTACGAGTGAGCACTTATGCGCATAATTTAATTTGATTCCGCATTGTTTCATACATCTTATTAAAATGTATTATGAAAATATTGTGCGAGAGGAAATTATGATGCAAGCTACCCTTTATTTTGATCAAATATAATTTGCAACTAGCACAGACACGAAACGAAAAGACATAATATGATACTGTGCATGCCCATTTATTATATTTTGTAATAAAGTAGTGTCAACGTTGTTATGAGGATTTAATTGACCACAAAACCGATCAATTAGTTATTCCTTAACTTATATACAAATGCGGAATATTTTGGTACATTAAACATTATTTATCCTATTAATATTATAAAGGCGAAATTTTGTAAGAATGTATGGATGTTTGGATGTAAGGATGTTTGTTCCTCTTTCACGCAAAAACTACTAAACGGATTTCGATGAAATTGGGCACACGGGTATATCATGTCCTGGATTAACATATAGGCTACTTTTTATCCCGGGAAAACATAAAGCGGGACTTTTATCCCGGATAAACTTTTTAACGCGGGCGGAGCTGCGGGCAAAAGCTAGTTATATCCATAAATTAACCGTAGCTACAGACGGCTCATTGTCCAACCCCTCCGATAATTTTTCACTTTAACATTCACATTTCGCACAGTCATGAGCAATTTTATTGTCTAATAATGGAATAGTAAAAGAAAAAAGAGAAAAAAGTAAGCAAGAAAAGAAAAGTATTTTTTGCAAGTTCTCATAAAAGCGTTTGATGCAATCTCATCCAAAGGATTTTTTTGGGTCAGCAGAGTGCAACTAAGGTACCCAGATATTTTATAACCCGAAATAATTTAAAAAGAAACGTAATGTTTTGAAAAGCCATCGAAGATGATAACCGCATAGTGTCAAATATTAACACATTATTAATTAAATGGATATCACTAACCACTATTCTGATAACCTATTCATACCTTTTGCTAGTATTCATCTTACTAATATCATAAATGGGATGAAGATAGAATGTTTGTAAGAAGATAATGCAAAACTACCGAACGGATAGGCAACGGCTTGGTTGTGCCTCTGGCATTGCTTTAGTCTGGGCGGCGGATGCTGCTTACCATTAGGCGAACCGCTTGCTCGTTTCACAAGGCAATAAAAAAAAAAGAACGGATTGGTATGACGTTTGGCACACTGATAAACCACGTCTTGGAAAAACATTTAGGCTACTTTTGTCGCGGCAAAATTCATTGTGGTGTTTTGTTCTTGGAAGGATCACCCAAGCGTAGGCACTAGTAACACGTATTACCTCATAAATATACGCAAAAACTTCCATTACCAAGAAATCGCGCCTATTCCGCTCGTTGTCAAGCATCCAATCTTGATAAGTCGTTTCTCATTATGTAAAACCATTAGAGGTTCTAAGAATTCCGCATCTTCAAAATACGAAAAAGACGTTATATATCGGTAATATCACTTACATCATTAAAGAATAGCGTTTTGATATTTAGGGATATCAGTATACTTACTTAATAAAGTAATTACGAAATATCTACGCGTACGTTGTCAAATTGGGTACAAAATAGTCCATCTAAATATTCTCATACAAGCATCTAATCTAAAAACATAGTCGCTACTTACTAATTTACACTGGTATTATTCGTCCCAATCTTTAAATCATATCTAAGTACATCTCATCTGCATGACCACGGTCAAAATCTAAGGTAGGTACATCAATTTCTATAATTAAGTATCTTGTCAAAATACATGTAACACTAGCTTTTGCCCGCGGCTCTGCACGCTTTAAAAAGTTTTTCCAGGATAAAAATCCCGCTTTATATTTTCCCAGGATAAAAAGTAGCCTATGTGTTAATCCAGGACATCATCTACCCGTGTGCCAAATTTCATCGAAATCCGTTCAGTAGTTTTTGCGTGGAAGAGTAACAAACATCCATACATTCTTACAAACTTTCGCCTGTATAATAGTAGGATTAAATATTTCATAACCTGTAGGTACAAAATGTAACCTACGTAGCGCGCGAACATAACATCGGAAAGAATTTCACCTTGAAACTCGAAAGCTAAATATGCAGACCCTGTTGGTACTCGCAACGAGTTTCATATTTAATTGTTCTTTGCTGTAAATTGGGTTATGTTGCTGTATTTTCGTGAAATTATTCGCTTTTTAATTTTGAATGGCATCTGGAAATTATAAAATATTTTTTTGGTCGGCAATTTTTGATTGAAATATTACCTGGCAGGTTTAGTAAAAAAAAGTTGCTTAGGTTAGGTACTCTACACCTTTTTTTTATTATTTTGTTTTATTAAGATAAATAATATTATACTATTGAGAGTTTATTCATTGTAATATTTCGCTTTGTAAAGAAAATCGTCATACTATGCTTGAAAAACTTTAGTCGAAATAGGTATTCGTTTTCTTTCTAACATCAAATTACGTAAAAGCGTACAGTTGAATATAAGAATATTCGTAAAATCTATATCATAAAATGTGTCAGTCTTTGTTCTTTATCTTCGTAACCCATTACATAAATTAATTAAACGAGTTTACGTCGAAAAATTACAATTAAAAATGCAGTAAGGATGTGAAATAACCTGAATACCACGGAATATTTTATAGCATAGTAAAATATCAAACGTCGACCTCCTTTCATCACAGAAATACGTTGAATAATTACACATGTATTAAATATTTTTACAAGAACACAAAATTACGATAGCGACACACATTTTGCATCGTCTCAAGGTCGTACTGATCGACAGGTAGCGCTATGGCAAGCACATAATATATGCGTACGCGGCAGAATGAAAGCCCCTCATTTTTTGTAGTCGGCTTACGCTCTGCCGTCCACCAAAGTTATAGGATAAGTGTGTAAATAATATTATTTCTGAAAAAAAGAATAAAGAATCGTTCTTTATGACTGCCACTTTGCCACAGTTTAGATAATTACGTCTACAACTGTATCAAAGACGACCAAGATATGTTTTACAATCAGTAAAATTGACAGCCAAAGGCCTCGTCGCCAATCCACAATTATTTTTATAATACTTATCTAGCTCTACAATTTCTCTAGTGGTGATGGGCGGCAATCATTAACCAGTAACTGACGGTCACCTGCAAGTCTACCTACGCTCTAAAAACTTTCACTTCTTGCCTTGAAAACACGTAGTTATCAAACATCAATTGTAACTTTTGCAAAACAAAATCGTCCCACTTTTATAAAAGTAAATCGTGATCAAAGTGTTTTGTATCTAAATATGTTTTCGTCTTCCCTAATTTAATTTAAAAATGGCCGCCATCAAAGTGAAATATAATTTGCTACGAGACACTATTTCTATGCCAATTTTATTTACGAAATCACACTTCTGTTTTACGTATTTTAGACGCTTCAAAAAATTCACTGAGTGCGTTGGTGATTTGGTTTTTTCATTGAATGTGATTGCAACATATCTATTTTTAATGATGAAGACAAAATCGCATCACCAGCCACAACATATTCTGCTGAATATAGGCCTCCCACAAAATTTTCCAAACCATTCTGTAGAATCGCCGCCTTTACCGTCGTGCTACTCAGTGTTCTGTGCCTTTACATTAATATTTAAAACTAGCTTTTGCCCGCAGCTCCGCCCGCATTAAAAAGTTTTGCCGGGATAAAAGTTCCGGTTTATATTTCCCCGGAATGAAAAGTAGCCTATGTGTTAATCGAGGACATGATCTACCCGTGTGCCAAATTTCATCGAAATCCGTTCAGTAGTTTTTGCGTGAAAGAGGAACAAACATCCAGACATCCATACATTCTTACAAACTTTCGCCTTTATAATATTAGTAGGATTATTGGTTTTTAAACGTATACATTAGAATAACGTTGATAATAATCTTTGGAATTAATAAAAGTACGTTGAATATGCGTCAAATTGCCGTTGAGAAGCAGTTCGTATAGTAAACAACGTCAAATTAAGAGCGATTATCAGTGATAGAGTACTTGCTTCGTACTAGACTTTAGATAAGCATCATCATATGATGAAAATACTAAATTTATGTCTGGGCACTGCTTAGTTATTTCATCAGTTTCTGCTTAAATGTAGAGTTTAAAACTGCAGAGTAATAAAATTAAATGAAAATTGTACGAAGAGGTCACTGAAAAATAAAATACAAAGTTTGGATAATAACAGTAGCTGCTGTTTAAAATTATATTAATTTCAATGGTGTTTGTTAACTAATTGTAAAACCGTTCCACTCACCCCCAATATGGTGATGAGGTTTTTTTTTTTCGCGAAAAAAAAGTATAAATAGCACTAGAGTTTTGATACCGTTCCTCGTTCCTCTACTTAATAAAATAACAGTGTAATAGCGGAATATAAACTATGTGTTAGGTATATGATACAAATTTAATAAAGTAACATTTTTATCCGTCTATATGGACATACATAAATACGAATAGGAAGGACCTGTTCCATAGGTTTAAAATAAATTTTATTTGATAGTTATCGTATTTAACAGTTATGTTGATAGTAATCATTTTATTACCATTTGTTTGGGAGAACAGATTATATTGTGACTTTTGTATTTGGTCGGTTAACACATTTATGTGACCAGTAGGTAGCATTTATCAGCAAGCGGTGACATCGGCCCTCCGAGTCGTGACAATTTAATCATTAACTTTTTTCTTTTCAAAATTAATTTAGTGTTGGAAATCAGAAGCGAGTTTGATTAAAATAAAAACAATTTATCACTGATTTTACATAAACACACTTTTCACTAATTTTACATAAGAACATGTAACAGAAATACTTTTACAAAAATATCGGCAACTAACCGACCAGCTTGAAAATCAATGTTCAACTTATTCAACAGAGAGACCAACCGCGCACGAGAGTCGGAACACGAATGAATCCAAATGGCGGCAGGGCTGCCTTTTTATACACCCAACCGTCACTCCCACCATTACTTTGACGTCTCGACTGGTTTCTACAACTTATTAGCACGCCACAAATACCGTCACAAATACCATTAAAAAACGTTTATCCCAACATTAGTATATTTTAAAAATAGAACGAATCGAATGGTAAATATTATGTAAATACAAATAGTAAAACTGGTTGCAGTGTCCAGCGGGCAGCGTATTTAGGTCGTCTATTTACGAACCATGCGCTCAATTATAATGCTTTGTCGATCGTATATCAATGTACTAAGAAAAAGCATAACATTGTACTAGTTATAGCTGAATTGATTGTCTAGTGGATATAAATGGATTTTCAAAAGACCGGGTGATAAGGGATCGCGGACACAAGTGAGGCGTCTAAGGCCCTTAGACTAACACTAAGCCCTAATGCAAAATATAAAACTTCGTTTACGGGATATTAAATCATAAAATCCTATGTCGATGAAGAGACCTTCATCAATTTTGGAAAATTGATGTGCATTAATAAAGTTATGTTTATTTAAATATAAATAAACCAATACATTAAATAAATCCCTTGATATACATCTGAACCAGGAAGTACAGGCGTTGGCTGTTATACTTGTATGCAATAATCTTTTGTTATCATATTATTTCGTGTTTATCTTTTATATCCGCCCATGCGATAAACCGAAAGTGATCCAAGGATTCAATCGGTGAAGTGTTACACGGTAATTAAAAGGCACGTGGGTGTGAAACGTGTTAAAATACTTATTGAAATATAAAAGACCGGCTCCAAAATGACGATTGAAAAAAACAAGTTCGTAAGATTTCTCTTTCTGAAATTCGCAAAATGAGAAACGAAATGATATGCTCATGTTAATTACGGATTATTCGGATTCCAGTTAAAGAAAACATTCGTTTCACCAATGTGAGATTGAAATCAGGGAGACTATAACTTATTGTTTGCCTAAGTATGTAATTGGAAGATTATTCCTTCACGTTTCCATAATAAATGTATTTGACCTAACTGTACATGTGACCTTACATTTGAAATAAGTACAGTCAACGTCTATTAAAGTGGGCACATACGATGCGATTTGGTACAGCCGAACCATTAAAATGGTATGCCATCGAACCATATCGTGTGGGGCACGGTTCGATGGACATTATTATTATTATTATTGGTACGGCTGGTTCGATGGCTTGTCCATCAAACTTGGTTGTATACAACTGGACATCGCATGGTACGGTTCGATCGTGTGGCGTGAAGACTGTACCGCGTGACGAATTGGTCGCATGATACCAAATCACATCGTATGTGGATACTATTACTCTAAATGTACAAACAAGCCTGGCTATCAAACACCCAAAATTAATCTTTGTAAACCCTACTGCCTGACAATTTTCTAAAAGGCGCGAAGTGGGTGATCGTAGAAACAAATCAACCAATCCAATTCAAGTAAACCTCAAAACGAAGGTACAAAATTGAAAACAAAGACATAAAGTTCAGGGCCGTAGTTTGGCGCCACGACTGAATTAAAAATGCAGTCACCGACCCGAATGCAAAAAGCAACGAAAAATATTGTGTTTCAATGACATTATAGTGCAATAAATAATGCTCCAATTGGGAATAATTCAAGTTCACACACGATTTTATGAAGCAATTCAAAATGTTAATGTTTTTTGTGGTTAATAATTATAAACATCTGAGTAAAGACGACATCGGAGTCAAAAGTGGCTTATATAGAGTAGGTACTACGTTTACTTATTATAAAGTATATTAAAAAAAACTTGAGAGGTGTCAAGGGACACCCGGATGGAACGAAGTTCTTTTCGATTAATTAGTGAAGATATTGTAATAAAATTTTATTTCTTTTAAGTTATAATAATAATTGTATATTTCATTAAAACGTTACCACATCAATGAAAACATTTACTTCTACCTACACAATAGATATGTCATCGAATCACGATCATCACCTAAGCAAGCATTGACATTAAAATTAACATACAACTAACGAAAAAAAAACTACTCTAAAAAGCATTTAAATCTTAGAGTATGTATACGTAGTTATACTTACTCTAAGATTTAAAGTGTCTTTTTTTATTTAAATTTCGAACCAGTTCTTTATTGTTACTGGCTGGTTTCAGAGGGCAAGTATAAAAGTGTCGTGACAATTTTTATAAAAGTGTCGTGACAGCTTTTCGTAAGATTTTTTTCCGTCTAGCCCCCTTTCACAACGCGCGATAAGGAACTTCGTTCCAATTATGACAAAATAAAATGAGAATTTTGTAGAAAGATTGAGATTTTACTGGTGGTAGGTCTTTTATATGTAAGAGTCCGTCTGAGTGGGTACTGCTGCAATGTCTATTTCTACCGCCAAGCAGCAGTAGGTATGCATGCACTATTGTGTTTCGGTTTGAAGGACATTGTAGCCTGTGAAACTACTGGATATAATGAGACTTAACATCTTATGTCTCAGGATGACGAGCGCAGTGGAATGTCATACAGTACTTTGTAACTCAAGGTGCTGCTGCTGGATGGTGTTGCTACTGTTTATGGGTGGTCGTATCGCTTGCCATCAGGCGAACGGCATGCTCGTCTCGTCATTCAATGCCATAAAAAAAAGATATTCCTTTTCTTCTACTTCTTCAATTCTTATTTACATTTCTTTTACCTGCAATATGAAACGTAAACTCTTGATAAACAAAACTCATATGTAAATACTATTTGATTTGTTGATGTGATTGTAAAAGTCAAAGCTACACGCATAATATTTTAGAACAAGTACATTATAGTCTAAAAATACAACAAATTAGAAAGTATAAAAACTATGATAATATAGGCTATAGCGTAAAAATAAATCGCTGCAACTGGTTCAATACAATTTATTGCAGAGAATTTGGCATGTTTTATTAAGAGCATTGGTAAATTTGGCAAAAGAAATCTCAAATAATGAACACTTAGGGTAAATCAAACAATAAACGTGGATATATAGTTCAAGTTGTTAGCCTGCCCGCACGCACACACAATAATATTGTCAATACAATATTGTCAATATTTTTTTTTATATTGAACAATACCGCAATACGCTCCGCACACACACAATATTATTGACAATATGCACTTTATTGACAATATTATTTATGACTGCCTCGGTGGCGTAGTTGTATTACGGTACGACTGCAATGCTGAGGTCTCGGGTTCGATCCCCGAGTCGGGCAAAGTGATATTGAGTTTTTCTACTCAGTATCAGCTCGGAGTCTGGATTTTTGCCCGATATGGCGATAGGCTCGCCCCCTATCACATCATGGGACGGAATAATGGCGAAAAGTGGGTGCACTAGATGCGCCTCTGCCTACCCCTTCGGGGATAAAAGGCGTGAGTGTATATGTATGTATGACAATATTATTGTGTGTGTGCCCACCCTTAAAACATAAAAAAGAGACAACAAATTGTAGAACGAATACTCTTTTTAATAAGTATTTTAACTATCAGTATTTTCAAGTATATCAAAAAGGAAAAACAGATAATATTTTATAACACTGTAACTGCAAGCGATGATTAAACCAGTACGTTTTGGTTAATAAGAATTACAATGTTATCAGTGTGTTATCATTCGTTCATTTGTTTCAGATCATCAGATATGATCCACGTTGACGAAACAGATCCAGTCGGAGGTAAGTTCCAAATAATTAAGACTGTGATATTATGTAATTTCTTTATGTCGATATGAAAATTCTTAGTCTAGGAATACTTATTACTTATATCCTGTGGGTACTCTATTAATATAGCTTGATTCGTTCTCTTCCATTAGATAGCAGATTGAAATAAAACTACTTTAAGGATTTTATCGCGATACATTTGCTTAATTTTTACTCCAGGCGCGGCGTTTCGAAGATTTTACAGCCTTTAATGTCACGATCTGAAGCCTCGGCTGCACATAATATCCTTTGCAACCATACTTATTAAGAAACTATTTTAGGTTAGAAATTGTCAACTGACAAAAGCGCTCTCCCCAAAGAGCTCTACCGGATTTAGCGGTCTCAGTAGGTCCCATTAAACAAATAAAAATAAACAAAATACGTAATTTTTGGCAGTGCCAAGGAATTCAATTTTATTTTCGACTCGACACGACCGAATATTTCGAATCGCCGTCGACAGCGTACGTCGCGTGCTGACACTCCTAAACTGATGACCATTTGTCTTGTACAAGCGTCATATCTTTAAAGTATGATATTAAATGTTACGTTATTCGAATTTTAAAAATATACTTTTTTCTCATACTGCCAGTACACAACGTTTGAGTAAACAAAAATACAATAAACATTATTAAGAAAATATATACCTACAAGCCACGTGTTTGTTTCTATTATCATGTAAGGCTTATTTGATTTTAGGCAAAACCCTCACTGGGTTTGAATCATCAGCACTATATCTTTGCATATTGTAAAGAAATCGTAATTGTAACTTGAATTAAATGTAATAACTTATATGTTCTATAAATAATTCTTCCAGTAAACACAATCTCAACTAAAACAAAAAATCACTAATATAAACGTAAGAATTTTGGGTCATAATCTAACGGTTCAATCATTGCTGAGTCAAACCACTGCGGTTTGCACACGACGAATGTCATCGAACTCATATTAGCGTGTTATTGTGCCGATATTATAGCCGTATTAACCTCGTTCGAACAAATGAAATGTCAAATATAATTGGAGCTAGCGAATTTATATCAACAAAAGTGGTCGCGATTTGTTCAACTAATTCTAGAGCTACAATATAAATCTCTGATATGAGGTGAGAGAATAGGTTAATAAGATATTATGTTGTTATTTCTTTGCGCAGGCCAGTAGTAATAATAAAAGTAGAAAACTATTTTCATAGAAACGAGATGGTGTATCTACCTGGCCACTTTGTTTTTATTTAAAGAAAAGTCATAGATAATCAGTATAATTTAAAATATATTGAAATTCAAATGTGTTCTCAATTTAAAATATGAATTCTCTGTGACTAAAATATAAAATGACGTTAAACTTAAAATTATGCGACTATTTGAATTAGTCACAGTCTGGCTAGATTTATTTTGAAACGATCTAAAACAATATGATTTGAAAATTGGAAGCACGTGTTAGATATACAGTCGCCAAGTATCCGGTAGGACGGTTAGCTCACCGAGAAGGTTACGCGAGTCTTTGGCCGCTCGTCCGTCCATTCATGTGTTTTTATTTTTAATACTATATTTCTCGGGTAACAACGCAATAGAAAATCGTGTTTGGCTCCTTGCCTGGGTAATGAATAAACAAAAAATCTCTATTTAACAATAAGCATCTGAAACAACGAATTATCTCAGCACTTTAAAACAAGTTTAGGCTTTCAAATAAAAAGAACTATAAGAACCTCATAAGAAGAATAGAAAAAAAACACGAAAAAAGTTGTCTGAGGTAATGGACATCTACTGAAACAATAACAGAAAATGTTTAATTTATGTCTACATTTGTCGTAGACAGTTTTTACGCTGTATTGACGAATGAACATTGTACACTAGTCTGTTCAATATAAATATTTCATACCGGTTTAAACACTGGTATTAATTGGTTGATGAATTTTAATCAATACCGTTATTAGTGTATGTAATCAACGCTCGACGTGTGTAAGTTCACGCTTCCATAAATTCTTATCGGATAAGAAACAATGAAAATGCAATACAAAAGTAGATTATTTATTGTAATGTAATATGGAATTGTATGTTACACAATATCACAAATAAAAAATATAATGAATAACCAATGTAAATCTTATAGAGTTGTAAATTCATCTAAATCGTAAAATGTTATTGCCTAGATATTTCTACACATGTGAGAGTCTGTCTGGGTGGGTACCACCGCAATGTCTATTTCTACCGCCAAGCAGCAGTGTGCACGCACTGTTGTGTTTCGCTTTGAAGGACATTGTAGCCAATGTAACTACTAAACGTAATGAGACTTAAAATCTTATGTCTCAGGATGATGATCGCAGTGGAATGCCACACAGTAGGTACTTTGTAGCTCAAGGTGCTGGATAATGTTGTTACTGTTTATGGTCGTCTCGTCATACAGTGCAATAAAAAAAAAGACGTGTGGCACTCGGAGACTGCCGCGGTAAAGCTATTTCATAGCATTTTTTATCAACTTATGTAA
Organism: Lapara coniferarum; assembly: GCA_949316025.1. Taxonomy (NCBI): domain Eukaryota; kingdom Metazoa; phylum Arthropoda; class Insecta; order Lepidoptera; family Sphingidae; genus Lapara; species Lapara coniferarum. Next base: position 28,101,838 of record OX438922.1, on the reverse strand, counting down.
TTATAATTATTTTTTTTTCTATTGTCCAAATTTCACTCGTGCCCTAACGCCGAAACTCTAAGCAGGCTATTCTAATATTTATAACCTCTTTGAACAGACATAAAATAAAAACTTTAAAAATTCAAACTTAGAATCACGTCATCCCGCCACGGGGACATTCTCATCAACTGCGCGCGTTTGACATTTCGATTCGTTTCACTGACTGGAACAATTTTTAAATACACGATAATTTCGACCTTTTATCTTTTAACATTCAGCTCATATCCTCTTACATATTGTATTCTTACAAGACTACGATATTAAATTTACTTATGGAATTTTACACTCTACATGGTTGTGATAGAGTTGAAAATATGGTTATTTTCGTTACGGAATTTCTGGATTCGGTCTCCACGCTCAAGGAACGCGATAGAAGCTTAAAAAACATTATTCATATTTCATACTATAATAAGGCTACCGGTAAAATGTTTAACTACCTCGCCTTTTTTAACTTTAAACACACCACAATAAATTAAACAATTTTACTCAATTAACTTAAATTTCAACAATTTGTATTGAAGAATGTTTAAAACGATCAAATAATTAAATTAAACAAATAGGTGTTATAGTTAATTAATTCATGATTAAATTAGATCATTATACAGGCAATTACAATACCAAATAACATCTATTACAAGGTAGAGTCGATTGATAAAGCGAAACAATTTATATGTATGTGTATGCTTGAAAGTAACAATTTTTTTCTTTTTAAAGCCAGTTCTTTTGTGAACTATGAAGGTAATATTAACAGCTGAGTAAAAGCCATAAGAATTGACAACACAAACGTCGAATGTAAAAACCATAAGAGTAGCTTCGAGGCGGTCATCATTTGAGAGAGTTACAGCAATTTTGTCTCTTTCTGTTAATGTAGAATCTGTTTGATTCTTAGATCATTCAGCAATTTCGCCCCATGTGCTTATTGCTACGATCAAAAATGTTGACAATTTCTATGTAACTACTGCATAGAAAATGCAATAAAGATACTTTTGTGTCGTCATAAACGCACATACATAAATAAATATTTAACATTTGTCTGTCTACAACACTTTTTGTAGTTGCGTGTATGAGCATTAGCTCTTATACTTTAGCAGAAGGGAAAGATCATACAAGGCGCGTCCTTTACTCATATATTATCTTGGGTTAGATGTTAAAACGACGATTTTAAAATCGGTTGAGATGATGCAGACTGCAGAGGTTGAATCATCACAAAATGTAGGTTAGCTTAAGTAAAAGGAAGTCGTGATGTCGAAATACAGTTAAGCTGGCGATCTGTATGCGAAAATGATTTCTAAGATCTTGATATTGGCTAACTCGTTTAACACTTTGTAAAATTAACATATTTCATGTAATTTGTGAGAGTTTATAATAATCCATAAATATAGCCTCTAGTGATAGTCTAGCTGAGAATGGAACGGACTGGAATGGAAGGTCCGAAGGTTCAAAACCCAACAAAGATCGACACCTCTGCCTTTAGAAGCTATATGTACTGTTTATCAATAACTATCCTTTTGCCCGCGGCTTCGCCCGCGTTAATAAGTTTTTCCGGGCTAAAATTACATAAAAACCTTTCCGTTGAATCACTCCATCTATTAAAAAAAACCGCATCAAAATCCGTTGCGTAGTTTTAAAGATCTAAGCATACATAGGGACAGACAGCGGGAAGCGACTTTGTTTTATACTATGTAGTGATTAATTATCGATGGCATTGGCTTGGACGGCTAATTTCAATGGTCTGTGAAGTCTGCCAACTCGCACTAAACCAGTGGTGGACTAAGGCGTGAATCCTCTCAGTAGTAGAGGAGGCAAGTACTCAGGAGTAAGCAGGGTATGATACAGGGCTGGTATTTTAAAGCCTTAACTTATTCTTACTTTATGAAATAACTTTTAGTAGGTGTCAAATTTATTATAAAATATATAAGTACATAATATTACAAATCCTATCAATATTATAAACGCAAAAGGGTAGATCATGTCCTGGATTAACACATAGGCTAGGTACTTTTTATCCCGAGAAAATATAAAGCGGGACTTTGTGAAATAACTTTTAGTAGGTGTCAAATTTATTATAAAATATATAAGTACATAATATTACAAATCCTATCAATATTATAAACGCAAAAGGGTAGATCATGTCCTGGATTAACACATAGGCTAGGCACTTTTTATCCCGAGAAAATATAAAGCGGGACTTTTATCCCGGAAACACTTTTTACGCGAGCCGAGCCGTAGGCAAACGCTAGTCCTACTAATATTATAAATGCGAATGTTTGTAAGAATGTATGGATGTCTGGATGTTTTTTCCTCTTTCACGCAAAAACTGCTGATCAAATTTCGATGAAATTTGGCACACGGGTAGATCATGTCCTGGATTAAAATATAGCCTACTTTTTTTCTGCTCGCGAGTCGTTTATAAAGCACTGACCGATTTCGATAAACATTGGTAGGGAGATAGTTTAAGACCCTGGGAAGAAACTAGGCTACTTCTTATCCCGGAAAAATATAAACCGGTACTTTTATCTCGGAAACACTTTTTACGCGGGCGGAGCAGCGGGCAAAAGCTAGTATTATATATAGAATGTGTCATCAGGCATCAAAGTCTTCGAAAACGATGACTAACGAAATGTTAAATTGTTGGTAATCGGTACATCACTAAACGGAATATTTGCATGTAAACCACGACAAGTCATTGCGATGGGTTTCCCACCTATGCCAGCTACCCAGACGGATACTCTAAGTATAATAATAGAGTTAACGTCACGAATTATTAATGATTAAGTAAATCACTGCCTCGGTGACGTAGTTGTGGGTGGCACCGCTCTGAAGTCCCGGGTTCAAATTCAAGTTCTAAGTCAAAGTGATATTAGGTTTTGATGCGCTGTATCAGTCCGGAGTCTGGAATTGATGCCTGATATGGTGACAGCTAGCCCCTGTCACATCATGGGACGAAATACACTTAGTGAAGGTTGCAAGTTATGTTTGTGTAACAGCGATTATTCAGCTGAGACCAAGCTCTTAAATGACAGCTGAAGTTTGGTTTATTGAAATAGCTCAATACGTTACGTCTACTTGAGATGTTACTCAATCGTGAGATCGATCTAAATACCGCCCCTAGTCTTTGGCCTTTACATAAACCAATACATACTTAAAAAACTTAAAGTGAACACGTATTAATTAATTACAGGAGGGAGAAATTGATTAAGTATTAACAAAATTGGAATAGATTTTTTTTTATTACATTGAATGATGAAACAAGCATGCCGTTCACCTGATGGTAAGCGATACGACCACCCATAAACAGTAGAAACACCATCCAGCTCTTTGAATTACAAAGTACAGTGTGGCATTCCACTGCGCTTGTCATCTTGAGACATAAGATGTTAAGACTTATTATGTCCTGTAGTTACACAGGCTATAATGTCCTTCAAAACGAAACACAACAGTGCATGCACACTGCTGCTTGGCGGTAGAAATAGACATTGCGGTGGTACCCACCCAGACGGACTCTTACATATGAGAGTCCTACCACCAGTGCGAGGTGAGCAGAATCTCGATGAAAAGAATTCTCAACCTAACCTGACTTATTTCTTTACGTCCAATGTGTACAAAAGAAATTTAAAATCACATATTCAAACCGATATCAATTATCATAAGTTTCATATTTCCCAGTTGGTACACACGTGCTAAAATTGTGAATAACGCCATAATGTTTTAAGCAATACTTTCTTTGTTTATAATTATGCAAAACTGTGCCAAATGCACCGTTAACTGACGTATTGACATACGTTGTTACGATTCAACGTACTTTCTTCACACATTTTTTCGGAAAAATTTGCATGCAAATATTATTTGAGTAACGAATTCCTGTCATGTTCTTTACGTATCTAGGATCCATCGTAAATATGCAATTAATCAATACATTATCTCGAACCATAGAATCGATATTTTTTTTATAAGTTACTTTTTAAAGTATCCTGGGGCATTAAACTATCATAGATTAAGGATTAACATCTCCTGGTCTTTACTGCATTACTAGCTATTGCTGGCGGCTTCGTCCGCAATATAATTTTTCCGGAATAAAAGTCCCGCTATACATTTTCTCTGGATAAAAACTGTTGGCAGGTCTCTCATGTAAGTCCGTCTGGGTGGGTACCACCGCAATGTCCTATTTCTACCGCCAAGTAGCAGCATGGTTTATAGGATATTGTAGCCTATGTAACTACTGGATATAATGAGACTTAACATCTTATGTCTCAGGATAACGAGCGCAGTGGAATGTCATATAGTACTTTGTAACTCAAGGTGCTGAAAGGTGTTGCTACTGTTTATGTGTCGTCGTATCGCTTACCATCAGGCGAACGGCTTGCTCGTCTCGTAATTCAATGCCATAAAAAAAAACTAGCACATGTTCTTCCCAGGGTATGAAACTATCTCCATACCAAATATCTAAGTAAATCTGTTTGGTAGCTTTGAGTTCATCGCATACAGAGGCGGTGGAGAACTTTGTTTATACGCAAGGATTCTTTGGTTTATATTTTCGTGAACGAACACTATTTTTAAAAGAATCATGCTATCTTTGAAAGGAATTAAGTTACTCACTTGTCGCTGTCATAACACCCAATTTTAATGTTCAGTCTTGTGTGTGAGTGTCGCTCTTACACTGCATAGATATTAGCTGCTCTGCCGCTATTACCGTACACATCAAGGTGTATGAATTACGAGGAGACGCTTTGTATATCAATCAGACATGAATCCATCATGGCATATATAAACTTCATCGTCGTTCAAAAATCTTCTAGTTGCATTGTCGTTAGAATTATAATAGCGTTTTATTGACATGGTAAATAAAATACTTACATAGATAAAACATACAACTTTTGTTATTGCAATTGAACAACGAGACGAGCATGCCACTCGCCTGATGGTAAAGATACGACGGCCCATAAACAGTAGCAACGCCATACAGAACTTTGAATTAAGTATAAAGTACTGCGTGGTACTCCACTGCGCTCGTCGCCCTGGGACATATGATTTTAAGTCTCATAATGCCCAGTAATTAATGTATTAAGTAGTCGTATATAGGTATAAGTATTAAGTAACCTACGCTGGCTACAATGTCTGCTGGCGTAATGTGAGTATGATAGACTTCTGCTTACCCTTAAAAGCGAAAAAGTTGTGATATTGTATGTATTTAACTCCTCAATCAAACTCTCTTTCTCTCTCTCTCTTCCTGACTATTCATCCCACATGATGGTGGGGTCAGCCTTTTTCACTTTTCTCTTCCACTTCGCTCTATCGATGATGTCGTCATTGGAAACATTGCATGCTACCATGTCGTGTTGCAACACATTTGTCCATGTAGTTTTTGGTCTCCCTCTTGGTCTTTTTCCGGAGAGTTCCAATACCTGGTTGCCAACATAACTCCTCAATCAAACATAGATAAAAAATTGTTCCTTTGAATCAAATAACCTGAAATAAGTCATCAGTTAATATTTTATTTTTTATTTTATTTTATTTTATTCTGGACAACAGACAGTCACATACATCACAAAAGCTTAATATAATAGTGTTTACAAGTCACAGACTTTGAGTGCCAACACTTAAATATTAGGACATTTACCGTGTAATCATGGACAGGCGAAACAACTAATGTAATATCAATAGCAAAAGATCTCTACTATAATAAATCGATGAGTAATCCGAATCTTATGTACTGAGTACCTAGTAAAGGTGCACGAACTAAGAACGCCCGAAGTGCATTCAACTCACACCGCGCCGTGCCGTCCGTATGAGGTTATGTTTTATCGATACGTTTACAATTTTAAATTCTTTAATTGGCTATCGATATTTATAATTTAAAATTGATTTATTGAATCGATTATTAGTTGTTACTTATTAGGTTTTGTGTGTTAATACACGTTTTCCTGTATGGTATTGGAGTTTAGAATTCATCGAATCAGCGATCTAGTGTACTTTAAAATACTTACTTTTTGAGTGATATTAGTCGATTTACTTAATTCGTTTTGACTTTAATTTTATCGCTTCTTACTATACAAACGGATCAGACAGGGCACTACATGCTTCTTATTTTATGTGAAATAAAATGGAATACTTAACCACAATATATCCTAGATACTAACTTCAGACATGTCTAGTGTGTTTAAATATGATATTTTTATTAGTAAACATCCAATCACTCCAGGAAATCCAAGAGATAGGGTTGACGGATATGACCAATAGGCCAAAAAACCCACTGACTAGGTACAACTGACTAGGTAGGCTTTTCATAGCATACCAGCCCTGTATTATATACTTCCCACTGCTGTGCAAGGGCCTCCTCTACTACTGAGAGGGTTTAGGCCTTAGTTTTATGGTCCTTGGTCGATAAGCCTCATAAAGAATAATAAATGTATTAAATATAAACTTTAATATCATTTATCGAAAACATGTGCCCGAGACTAAACAATAGACAAATGCAAAGGTCAGACATGTGCACTTGCTTTAAGTAACGAGTTGAGAAGTTGCCAAAAGAGTTATACACCAGGTGTACTAATTATAGTCTGATATAAGATGGAAAAATACTTTTCAACTTATTGATACAGGTGTAAACCTCCATACTGTGTATGGCATGATTGTGGACTTTGAAAAAAAATATTACGAGAATTTTGTCTTTTCTGAGATAAGAATTATTCCAAACGTGGTCTTTCAGTGAGCTAATGATGAGATCATCTCGTACGATTGCATAAAAACTCGATAGTATGAATATCAAAAAACGGAAACGATAAAAACAAGCTAAAATAATTCCCAAATACGAAGTTATTTGAGTAAACGGCAAAGTGTTTCACAATAAAATGCCAACCGTTCAAAATGTGCTTCAGTCAGCGCTGTATCTAGGTCGATTCGTGAGCTACATTATAAGTAAGGAATTATTCTGTAGCTACATCAGTACCAAATGCTATACAGAATACAATTGGTATTGTGAATGTGGCAATGGGCTGGCTATATTTACTGAAGAGTTAATTATATCGTGGATACTGGATATATCGATGGGTGCAATGCAAAAAGAGTTATCTGCAAGAGCTTTTTTGGTGATAACTCTTTCTACTTTACACCCGTCGATATATTTTTATGGCATTAGATAGGTTAAATCACAGGAATGATGGATTCATTAGGGAACAGAGGAATGCAAATTAGGAAGTAATAGAGAATTTATTCGACTTCAGGCAAGCGTTGTGTCTGATGCTGAGGACAAAAAAGTGCATAAAATTCCGAGTGTAATAACTCGTCGATGGTATTTAATCTCCTCCTCGAGTTAGTGCATCTGAGTGTTACTGCCTAATGTATGGGTTAAACAAATGGCGTCAAGGATTCTAACCCGTATAATTTAATTACATTGCCATATCGAAATATTAATCGATGTATGAGGTGCAGACAAATATTTGGTTGCACACATGACATAAATAGGTACTGCAAAATGTCGGTTTCGTTGCAGTTCCTTTCTCAAATCGATTATACTTGTTTCCATGACCTATGCAGGTTCTATCTACGAGTGAACAAGTCTTTAATGTGCCCTATTCAGAATCGAAGTCAAAGCGAGTAGCTCAAGGGCACTTCTTTTAAGTATTTTGGCGTGACCTATCTAAATGGATATACCTCGTGACGCCTCAACGATTTTTTCTATTAAGCTCTATAATTTTTTAAAATTGTCTTAGCTAATGCTTTTTAGGTGGCTTATCGTGGTGCACGATACTGATATCGTGAACAGACATCAGTGGCAATAAATAGCTATCTTCAGTAAATGTTATGGAATCAACAATCTCTTTTAAAATGCCGAAACACTTATTGTATTCTAACATTTACCATTCCATTTACTCCAACAAAACTAGGATTGTCGGCTCGATTAGTCGATTCTAAAACACGGGTACACTTTTGGGATATAATAAATTTCACCCCATTATCAATCTTAAGTGGTTTCATTCCCGAAATCGTTTGTCTACTATACTAGATTTTTTGCTACTTAAGACTAAAACCATTATCAAAAATGTTCCAACAAGCCTTGATTTACCACGAACTGCGTATCTTGTTTCACGATTTTGTTTTGTTACAGAGATTGAAGCACCATTCCCGAATCGAGATGTCACCGTTAAAAGGAACACGGATGTTAACGAGTTTTTCGAAATGCTCTCGGAGATTGGCCGGTAAGTTATTTCGTTTGAGTTTTGTTATCTCCTTGTAAAGGGAAATAATAGTGTGGGCTTAAGAAAACCAAACTGATAAAACAACTAAGAACAATTTAGTTACTATTTTTTATATCATAGTCCATAGAATAAGGATAGGATTGACCGTAGGCGGTTACTCTAAAATGTTACCAGCTAAGGTTTGCACTCTGGTTTATATTTGGTGCAAATAAATATGAATTCGTATTTCGTGACCAACCGGTACATAAAATTACCAATTTTGTAACATGGCATGGCAGCAGACAAAAATGACTATTTAATCGTAGTTTTTGAACCAAACCAAATTTACCACTATAGCCACAAATGAAAAACTATTTGATAGTAACATTAACCTAACTAATGTTGCATTAACGATAAGCATTGATGTATTAGGGTTTTTAATACGTCAATGACCATAAGTCTCCGAAAACGTTGTATGACAACTACTCAGAAATAAAAGGAGAAAGATTTAACGGAAACAAATGAATAATACAACATTATTATGACAAAGAAATGTACGCAATTAACATAAAAAAGAAACATCACGTCCTACGTTATATTATTCAAAGTTTTTAGAACGACATCCTTTCTAAGGATTATTCATACTGAAGCAATAAATTTCACGGTATTATTCCTTTACCAGGATTCCAACTAACATGGACTTAACATCTTATAGTCACTTTTCTGTTGCACAGTAAATGTATCTACGTAGTTTATATCTAGTTTGACTTTCATAATGCCGTTTTAAGGTTTTGTGGCATTAATTTAAATGGCTAAAATATAGAGTTGCCCCAGGTCATGCAACGTTACATTTTTTTAAGATACTCGTAGGAGCTAGTTAAATGTTTATCTGTGCACTTTCCAAGACTTAACATATTAACTAATAAAACTATCTTTTCGCAGCTTGAAATATATCTTGTCAGAATTCAAAACTCGCTCATGCAGGCAATATTCACAAACCTTGTCAGGTCACGTCATTTAAAAAACAACTTCACATTCCAGCAAACACTTTTTGCAACCTGTACAAACAAGTTTCCAAATTCTTTTAAGTGGTAGTCATTCCTTTTGTTCCAGGGGTAAATTCGGAACGGTCTACCTCTGTCGGGAGAAGAGCACGGGACTGGAGTTAGCAGCGAAGCTCGTGTCCGTAAACAGGAGGGATGAGAGACGCAATGTGGAACGTGAAGTAGATGTGATGCGCCGCCTCCGACACCCACGTCTGATCCAGTTGTACGATGCGTATGACTGGGGCAAATACATGTGCGTCGTCCTCGAACTGTGAGTAAACTTTTATCACTGACTACGACCCTGGCGTAAATAGAATGTGTTTAAGAATTCCACGTTTCTATTAGTTTTGAACATAGGCGTGTCTGGTATGAGAAATATATGTTGATAAAAGATATGGTAGGTACTTATAAATATTCTGTTTCGTTTTATAAAATTATTGAAATAACGAATAAGTAAATTGTATGCCAATCATCTATTAGTTTCTAACAGAAGATAGAGTGATTCATAAAACTAAATTATTTTGGCGATTATATTAATGTGAACGTCTAAATAATTCGAAGAATTAATCATATGTTAAATGATATTTTATCATTACGTCGGACACAAAATGTTTCACGTTCAACAAAGCAATTCATTAATACATGACGCATAAGCTTATACAACATGAATGTCGGTACATTTAAAATACAACACATGTTTGCACCATGTTTGTTTTTCAGTTTTATTTCTTTGAATGTAATGAGCAAAGGAAACCGAGTCCATAAGGCCACGTCTTCCTTTTTATTCTCATATGATATACAAGATATTGAAATTATCTTTATTTTTTTCAACCACTACGGTGGAATTCGTGCTGTACGACCTTTCCTTCAATCTTGAAGATGTATGATCGAGGAAATGAACGCAAACATCTCGAGCATCAAAATCACACGACACGAGTCCGAGCAGACACGCGGCCGCGGCACAACGGAGCGTTTCCGTCACACTGGTTTATTTCTAACGTCGAAACATTATTCACACATGTAGCATTTATAATTTATCATTCTGCGTACGTAGAAACGTATGTTAAGTCACATGTTCGGTACGCGACCAAATTATTTATATTTCGAATTGTAAAGACAAAAGTAGGTAGGTACGTCTCAATTGAAGTCAATACTTTCACGTTTGAGGCGAGAACTTGTCTCTCAAGTTCATTCTTAGCATGACCAATGAGATTTCAATAGAAGTGTGAGAATTAGTAACAAATGAATGCTAAAAGACATTTTGTTGTCAACTCTTGACACTTAAAGATAAGTAGTTCAAGCTCCAATGTTCTTATAATATTTCCCAAACTAATCTACAAATTCCATCAGTCTAGCGTTCTTTCCTAAACATATTAAACATCAGAAGAGTTCCAAATTAGACTAGATACCCATAAATTCTCTTTGTCTTGACCTTGCACTGTAACATTAACAAGATCCCTGTCAAACATATTTAGCTCTTCCGTAAACCATAAATCATGGAATCCAGAACTTCTGCGAAATCGTACTCTATTTAGCTGGAATCGAATAGTAAATACAGAAAGATTCCTTCGCCGAGCGTGAGTCACAAGTGCAAAATCTGGGAAATGTCTCGATTCTTGACGCCACATGTGGGTTAAGGACAGATGTAATTGACGCTCACTCTGTCGTGTGCACCTACCATCCATCATTTGTAACAAACGGGCCAATGTGACGTAAGACTTTACGATTATGATTATTGTAATAATTATGAACAACTTGAATGATATTGATTTACCTAAAAGCTCTCAGCTTTTAGGTAAATCAATATCTACTTATAAAGCTGAAGAGTTTGTTTGGTTGAACGCGCTAATCTCAGGAACTACTGAACCGATTTTGTAAATTCCTTCACTAATAGAAGAAATAGAAACATTACTCCTGAGTGCTATAGGCTACTTTTTGTCCCGGGAAAATAATTTTATCCCGGAAAAACCTTTTCACGCGGGCGGAGCCGCGAGCAATACTAGTGCTTTATAAAATAACACGTATTCTTTAATCTGGCTGAATCTTTTTCATTTGTTAATTATATCTTGAAATATTAGTAGGTATAATTCCTATATGAATTTTATACTGGATTAGTAAGTTGAAGGCGGACAATTCATAAAATTGGATACCCCAGCAGTTCCGAAGCAAGTTAAAATATCAGTGTCATGTACTAATATTTTAACTTCCAAAATGCATTAAGTATCTAAGGAGGAATATCAACATTAACTCCCATAACGCGACTGATCGTAAAAATGAAATAAAAGTTTATTTCAAACCTAATCCTACATCATTTATAATAGGGATCGTGACATTTATATACTGTGGAAAATGGCATATTTGTAAAATAATAAACATTTCACGAGACTATAAATTCGCAGCTCCTTAACTCTACTGTGTTGATACATTGATGATATGAACGAAGACACCTCGTTCAAATAGCAAAATCATATTTGTTAATATTCCAAATAACGTAATAACAGATCGCCTTTTCACGTCTTGCTAAAGGGAATTAATATACCGTAAAGATGGCGGCTTTTGGGGTGTCGTTTAAAGCTATCATTTCTAATAATACTTCCTCTTCTACTACTCTTAAAAGCCTAAATTACTTTCTTTCCTCACAACTTATAATTAACTTATCTTACTTCCTCCATCATATAATATTTTTCCGTCTTATAACGTCCTTGAGAGTGTCAACGCTCATCGCCATTTTCAATGTTCAGGATGTTCGCAAACCACTTTAAAAAAGTAATAATATCAAAATATTCTCACATTTCAATTTTCAACGTATAACGGCTTGTCATCACTCATAATGAGGAATCCGCGTTGCTTCCGCGAGATTTTAGGGCGCTATATAAATAAACATGAGTAATCCAGGTGGATAATTAGTGCAGCGAACGGACGACCCGACGACAGGTGGACGCTAAATAGTTTTCCTTTTACACCGTGACGTGTAATCACGTCCTCATGTACCTATAATTAAGTTTCCGTCTCCGAAAAGTAATGTGTTTTATGCGCTTTTGGTTTCGTATTTGTGACAATTATGACGTTTAGTAACGTCGCGTCGTAATGACTAATGCATTAATATTTATCTTGGTAAATGCCTAGCTTAAATTTTTTATACGTTCGCTTTATAACAGTCTAGTTAATGAATGCATAATATCTAATAACAAACATCAGCATCATTAGTAAATGCAGGTTAAAACAATAGATTAATATATAGCAAATATAGATCCCTTTTTTCATTTCAGACTCAATGGTATTATTTTAAATATAATGTACTATATTTATGGTATTTTCATATTATAAGTTCTTCCTACCTTGATTTGACAACACGTATTGTAATATCAAAAAGTTTCGTTCGCCGCAAATTCTAACCTGCAGCGTGACTAAGACAAAAACACAGGAAATGTTTATCAATGGTTATTCTGGATAATACCTACATAATTAATGTTTACATTTTGAATCATCCGTACAATTATTGCGCTTGATCTTAAATTATAACTTAACATCCGTAAAAAGTGTTTATAATTAACTTTAATTGCTTCCGTATTGCACTGCATAATGGTCACACTTATTTTTGTCGTATTGGAACAAATGTTTGCGTGTTCTACAAATGTTTGGCCCAAGTTAGATGTAGATACTTAAATGGAAACATTTCTTACAAGACAACGTTGAATTGTTGGCTGTCTTTTAGAATGTGATAGATACATGTAATGCAATTAGATATATTATTACATGAAGGTTACATGCTAAATGATGACTGACAAGAAATGTACAACTCGAATCGAATGAGGAAATTCAAATAAGGGATTTAATAAAACTGTGAACATAATGATTAATTTTATAATATTTTTATATGTATAAGATGACCAAAAGCTCTAAGAAAATTCCTAGCTCTACGTATTATTAGCCTATTTTTGACAGCGTAAATGAGTTATAATCGTATCTTTATAAAACTTCCAAAGAATGTAAACAAATGATTAATCAATATTTCACCAAGAGCTCGCATAAAACATAAACAAAAGTTTTAATCGATGTGCATTATAGTTCTCTTTATCCTAAACTGCGCAATTTGCGTCATGGGAACTACGAAGTGAAAATCGCATGTTCTATTAAAAAATACAGGGCATAAATTTTATTACCGAACGACACCCAAGTATTGACGTCATAAGACGTTTTAATTCTGATTTATTTGTTAATGTTAAGCAATCGTCATCTCTAAATCCATGGAAGTATTCCAGTGCTACAAATTTATTCTTAAAAAATCTATTGCGCTCTCTCCAAGAACAACATTTCAAATAATCGTCTTTATTTAAACATTACATTTTATTATTTTAAATTAAAAACAATTCAAAACTAAAACCGCGGTTGCTCCGAAGTATTCAATCATCAACAGACATCCGTTCATAACATCCGAGAAGCTTTTACTCATATAAATGATCTTTCTTAAAGTCATATACATAATTATTGAATTATTTGTGGTTCAATTGTGTATCCAAAATATCCTGGAAAGATTTCGTATGATTGTAAAGTATTTGGTGGTTTAAGATTTTTTAATCTCCAGAATATATGTATGTATAACATTATTATGTATGTTTTCTATGATTATAAAACTATGGTGACAAAATTATAGATTTTATAGGTATTTTTAGTTTCAAACATAGTACCTATGTTATATGGTGCTAAACAATTAATAAACTTACTTCTTATGGTCCATTGCCAAGAGAAGTAATTAATTATGAATGTTCGATCTGTACACTCATTAAACGACAACGACCTTGCACTAATTACTATACTAATTTGGTACACGTGTCTATTTAGTTGATTTTCATAATACCTCCGCTGTACAATGTTGTTGCGGTGGCAAGTGGACGGAATTTCAATATTCTTTTAGTCCCAAATAAAAATACATTTATGATCTTTTTGTCTAGTATATGTTTAGTTCCATGTGTTGTTTATATTTCAAGTAATTGACGATTCCTAACAGCGGTCAGCAACTTGTATAATGTATCGAATTCAAACATAAAATTCATAAGTAATCAAAAACGAAAATAACACATAAATCTCCAATAATATATACTTATACAAAAACCATACCACAGTCTTCGAGCGTTATATAATATGTTAAAAACATTTTTACATCATAAAAACATACTTCTATCACGGAAACAATCGTATCGTAAACGTTACGTGTCGTACGCCATCCAAGATGGCGTCGCGCCAACTATGCGCCGTAATATCTGACGCCTGACGCCACGCTTGATTTTATATTAGATACGTTGCGCCCGTCGCCATTTACGGGGGGCACTTGACTTTGACGCTTTTAATGCTCGTATGCGTCACTGGACGTGGGAAGCTAAATGCAGACATTATTCATGCTGATATCGGTTTGTAATAGAGAGATGAGTCCGTGCAATTAAGACTTAGAAGTCTTCCAATATGACAGATTTATCGAGCCTTATTTGTATGGAAATCTCTGTTGGAAAAGTCGTGGAGTAGCTATGCGTCATACAATGTTTTATTATGGTACGGAAAAATCTTTAGAGATGATGGATGCAGTTAAAAGTGAAGACGTCTCTTGACGGTCGTCAGCATTATACCGGCTATGTCTATAAACCCATCCCAGGCAACACTGGTAAACTTTTTTACCCGACTGCGAAAGAAGGGGGGTTATTTGAGCCGTGTATCAAGCTTACTTTATTACTTGCTCCACTAGTTAATTGAACACAAAACTTGAACTCACAAACCAAATCCCATGCCACTACACTGCGGGGCCAAAAAAAATTTAGTCTTAATATTTTTCCAATTTATTGAGGTTAGCAATGGTACTCAACATAGTGCTGTCACAAACACTGTCAATAGTTCGTTGATCCTGTCTTTTAGTTCAATCTTGTAGCGCGTCACTGGCGCCTTTACTCTCTGCATCGTTTCAAAGTCTGCATCGCTTGCCCGAAGTCAATCAACTTATTCCCGTACTCCTGTTCCCTGGAACACGACCAAACAGGTTTACGTCAATCCTTTGTTTGCCCGTTAATGAAATATAGAAGCAACGTAGAGAATTTTAATAGCTTTGATTAATTATATACCTAGATAGAGTGACGCGCTGCAATGAAACCAAAACAAACGGGCCAACTTTTCTTAAGCTAGTATGCGTGATAGCTGTGACGCTATCGTTGCAGCATTCTGTGCGCGCATAATAATACCAGTTATTACATGGTTTCTATTAAAACGGGTCGAAAATTACATCCAAGAAAAACAACAAAAAATAATTCACTGGAACTCATTTACTGTTCGCGTCTATTTTTTTCGACGCGTTTGAAACGTTCAGTGTCTATCTAGGTATATAATTAATCAAAGTTTAATAGGATCTTCCATTAATCAAATTACGTCAGCTGTGTTTTGAAACTGTATAATACAGTTAAAGTTTGTGAGTTTATTTGTAGGAGATAATCTTAATTTTTTTTTATTCCGAAAATTCTTTCATTGGAAAAAGCAAACTTCCACTGATTACCGTGTATTTGCCGCATCTTTTCGAAGGCAAAGGCTAATTACATTTTTAATTCAATTAAGTTCGCGTTTTTATCATGCTACAACAACAACAACAACTACTAATACAACCAAGCGGGGATAAAAAAGCCCATCCACTGGGCTTGGTCTAAGGGACTCCTGATAATTTTTAATGACTCATTGATATATTTTATACCTATTTCGAGTCCGTCCTGACTGGATCTCGACTATATGACCTCCTCCTGACTTGATTCGCCCTTGAATACAGCCTACAAAGTACAAGTCATTCATAAACTATCATGTCGCAAGTAGGTAGATACAACGCGTCAAACAATGTCACTTGTTGCAGTTAAGACAACCCCGATAACGAAACCACCTCATGGTTAACTGTACATTTTGTGTAACTTTCCCAAATGATAGGTGAATATTTACATCGTTTTATGAGTCACTACAACTTGACTTACTTTCTCCTCTTTGACACATCTCAATAGTTTACGTGTGGAATTTGCTTAGCATTAATTAATTCGTACGATCAGGCAGATAAATACTTTCTGCAAGACTATTTCAGAAATAAGAAGGCTAGATATAGATAGCCCTCCTTTCCTTGCGTGGGGCTAGTACGTAGAGTATTTAGAAATAAATAGTCTCAAACATGCTTAGGACGACACGTGCTCTATGGGTAAAATAATGAGCACAAAACACTAAAACAGTCCTAGCAAGACATGGAGCAAATGTAGATAATTTATTTTTGTTACATGCGATTGTGCCAACAGATGGCGTTTACTACTTTGTTTGTTAAGGAAACACATCTGCTCAGCCACGTTACAGAAACCGAACAATAAGAAATAACATGTGCAATCTTTACAAAGTTTATCCAATTCCATCTCCACAAATTTTTATGATACAAATTCACAGCACAATTATATTAATTCCGCAGCCGCCAATACCTCAGACTGCAGCGCTTACGTCAATATATTTTTCATGAATACAAAGTAAACATTCGAACATCCAGTTAGCGTAATAAATTGAGAAAACCGAATGCATATGACGTCACTTGGCTGTAAAAACTAGCAAAATACTATGAACACCGCTCCCGTTGACGCAGCATTTTCATTCAAACGTTCTAAAATTAAATTTTAACAAAAACAAACATGGCGTTTAACGTGAGATAAAGTAAACAAACAAAGAAATTACTCATCGCAACGAAATTGACGGAAAAATTCCGTGACCCAAACATTTTGCGGAACGGATCTAAATAGCTATATTCACGGCCACAGCCCACAGCAATAAAATCTTTTTAAAAAATCTAAGAATTTCGTCGGATACTAGAGAAATGGGTCAAGGTTGAGCCGAATGTTTTGTAAACTTGATGTGGCAATTTGTCCCAGTGATAAAATTTATAACTACTTACGAACCAAACAACATATATCCTACTAATCCTACTTCCTACTAATATTATAAAGGCGAAAGTTTGTAAGAATGTATGGATGTTTAGATGTTTGGATGTTTGGATGTTTGGATGTTTGGATGTATGGATGTAAGGATGTTTGTTCCTCTTTCACGCAAGAACTACTGAACGGATTTCGATGAAATTTGGCACACGGGTAGATCATGTCCTGGATTAACACATAGGCTACTTTTTATCCCGGGAAAATATAAACCGGGACTTTTATCCCGGAAAAACTTTTTAATGCGGGCGGAGCCGCGGGCAAAAGCTATTTTATATATTAAAATGTTATGGCATGAAAAATATAAGTATGTTGAAATATATATTATGTCAGATTGATTCATTTTCACACTTCCTTGTTGTTAAATATTGAATTACCTGATTTGCGAGTGCAGTGTAAATAAGGATTAAAGTCATTATATATAATAATCCATTTATTACTTTTAGGTAAACGATATTTTGTCATTTGTGTACCTATCATGACCGCAACTTTTAATTTACGTAGGTACTGGGGTATTTTTACCTACAAAATTTCGAGCAACATACCATTTTATTAGCTCAAAAATTAACGTAGATACCAAATTTTTTCTAAATATTATTATAAAAGTAGTTTTTGAGAAACTCGCGGCCATGAAAATTTACATACATACATATATACGGATCGAATACAGAACCTCCTTTTTTCGAAGTCGGTCAAAAATAATCTTATTTACATTTTCTTGTTATCGTTCGCTTTTACGGTGAAGGAAAATGTCGTGAGGAAAACTACATACCTGAGAATTCTCTATAAAAAATTCGAGGACTATTAGATGTGTGAAGTCTGCCAACCCGCACTAGGCCATCGTGGTGGACTAAGGCCTGAACCCTCTCAGTAGTAGATGAAGCCCTTGCTCAACAGTGGGCAGTATATAATACAGGGCTGATTGCATTGCAATGCATTGGACATTTTCTTGGTCTATCATAACAAACCAATCCTTTAGCCTTTTTTTTTTTTTTTTTTAAAGCCATCTTCGGCGCATTAGGGACGGCTGCGGGCTTCCTCCGACTCACGTCTAAGTTGTCGTCCGCAACCGCCCCTGCACGTACCGCTGTTGCGGTCCTTTTCCTGTTGCGGGGGCTCCGAAGCCCCCGAAACACCGTACCGTGTCCGCCTTTTGGTGTCCGAGGCAGCGTGACACACGCTGCCTCGGACAATCCTTTAGCCTACGTTAATAATTTACATTGCTACAATCCCAAAATTAGGAAAATTGCGTATTGATTTCAGTTAGACAAGTATCTAAAAAGAGTAGAATGTCTCCAATAACGTATACATTTCCTATTGATTCTGGTAGGTATTCTGATTTCAGACTACAAAATATAATATTATCTTAAATATTATTTCTTGGATTCGTAGTACCAAACATAATATTTTTCAGTTTAAAAATTCCATTCGACCGCGCCAAATGGAGACGGTCGCGTTCCGTGCTAACCGATCCAGAGGACGAAATCACTCTGGCCATCCGCCGTAAGAACGAGTTCTTGAAACTCCAACACTCCAAAGACCGCAGTTCCGGCCCGCGTGCCGATGACAACACAATCTAATAGGATTAGGCCTAAAAACCAATCTTTCCCTAATCGTTGATGTCTCATTCTCTCTCAGTGGCCGTCCTGAGCCGAGGTTCGTAACCCGTTAGTGGGTCGCCCTCAGCATGGTCACTTAATTCAAAGGGTTGCGAGCGCCTTCTGCGTTCACCCTAAAGACCGGTGTAGCCAGAAAAGCTGACTCGCGTTAGGCTACTGGCAGTAGGGCTAGGGCTGCTATCACTTAAATTGCCGACGCCGGATATATCCCGGACATTTCGGCGAAATATAGGGTTTTCCCCGGACACCTCTAAAAAAATATTTTTCCGAGCCTTCTTGAATGCGGGTTATTATGAATGAATTTTTAACTAAAATTTATTTCAATTTATCGCTTATTTATAAAAAAAAATATTTCCCCCGACAACAACTGCCCGGATTTCACCCGGACACTTTTAAAAACCCCTGCCGGACGGCCCCCGGACGCCCTTCAAACTAGGACAAATCCGGGGAAATCCGGACGGATGGCAGCCCTAAGTAGGGCCATAAACAAAAAAAAAAAAATCTGTTTAAAACTTAAAAGTCGCGTAAAATAAAGCTTTTCGACGTGACATTACGCTTTTTGCATGGCAGGTACGCACAGTCCTCCATTGTATGAACGACTCGAAGTTCGAACTTTTGTCTCAAAAACAAAGAACCATAAACTAGTTTCACAGTAAACCAAATAACATGTGCGATCGACTGACGACCTTGCGACTCCCGTATTAGTTTATTTTGGCGCCAAGTCGACGCTCGTGGATACTTATTTCGTTGTGTGACGATATTTGGCAACACAACTATACCGGCACGAACACGGAAAACGTTTTTTTCTAAACACTCCAATTGACAGTTTTACGTATGGTACCAGGTGTTTGAGAACTATTTTCAAATACTGGATTTTTTTGTAGATTTATAGCTTGGTGTTTGCCAAATTGCAATAATACTTTGAATGTCTATTTCCCCTTCTATTCTCCGTCATTCTAATGTTTCAAAATATCTTGTGGATTTATTTTAAATTGCCTTTTATGAATTCCTTTTTAAGGAAACCTTAACTTTATTTATTCGTTGTATAATATTTCTATATACTATTGAATAAATATAATAATAATAAATTTATTCAATTACTTTCTCTATAGCTCGTTAATTATATTAACAAGTTAAAAGAAACTAAATAAAACTTATTGACTGCAAATAAACCACTGTAAAATATTATTTTTCTCAACCATTCATCTCAGTGTAAGGTAAAAAAAAAATTAAATTTATTTACTGCTTAGGTATGATCCATGAAAACCAATCTGTATTGGCCGGAGTTATTAAATTTTATGGGTAAAACGAATGATGCTGTGTATTTTATGATTAATTTGTAAAGAAAGCTATGTTTTCTAAATAGATACAGAAATACATACAGGTCATAGTTTTATAAATTGATTTCTGATTTATTATTATTTATAGCCTATACTAACATAAAACTAACTAACATTTTAACTAACATTTTCTAACATGGTACTTACTAATTTACATTTTTGTTCATTTGAGGCGCGTCCTGATTCCTATACTACATCTACCCACTGCAATGCTTATATTTTCTCGTAACCTTTAAACAGCTCATACAAGACGATATTCCAACTAAGGACTTATATCCTTCCATAGTAGAATTCAGCGCATCTTATAATTATCTACTGAGACCAAAAACCCATATCTTAATATTAACAGAACCTAAGCAATTTCAGCTATGATTCTTAGATATAAACCACATTTGAAAACAAACCAAATCTCTAAACTTGGTCTAATGTTTTTCCAAAAATAATTAATGATAACAACTAATTAGTACTTACATGTGTCTTGTGAACAACTCCGGCCCCTGGCAGACCGCCAACGATGTACAGTTACATCATTGTTTTGTACTGATATTACCATAATATAAAACTGTCCTACTTAGGGGATGAGAATGATTATGAAATGAGATGATGATAATTGCTTTCCTATATTGAAAGATAAGTTGCTTGCGCGTCGTCTGTCAGCAACATTGAACTTACAACTATAGAAGACAATAAAAGTTATCTGCTGTGTCTTTTGTACACCTCCGAAACGAGCGCACCTGCTTGGTAAAATATGAAAAAAATTGTGTTTAGCTTGAGAACGTGTACTAGCACCAAATTAGGTTACTGTACCTTGTTCTGATAATTTTTCGATAAAGCCGTGATCGATTAATAGACACACGGGTTCTACAACAATAGGTACCTACCTATTGGTAAAACTCTTTAGTAATCCTAGAGAAATACATTAAAAAAGACGATCCATTTGAAGATTTTAACGAAATACTCCGACGAAAAAAACAAAATACTAAGAATAATATAATATGGAATTCCTTAAAAATATTATGTTCACGGATGTATTTGTTATTGTGGTTCACTTTGCATATAAAAATCCGTTTATGCAGACCGTGAATGCATTACTTAGACAAAATGACACGTGGATTTATTTATAATCCATATTAGTAAGATTCTTGCTATACATAGTAACTCACCACAAATATAAACGCATCAAAGTTATTTTTAAAATTTCATTTCTATTTCTAGTGCACGAATAAAAACATACTATATAGGAACTCCTTTAAAGTCGTTTTTCCTTGTTTCCAGGATAACAGGTGGGGAATTGTTCGAACGAGTCATTGATGAAGACTTCGTGCTCACGGAGCGAGCTTGCACGGTGTTCATGCGCCAAATATGCGAAGGGATAGAGTTTGTTCACCGGCAGAACATTCTGCATCTCGACATGAAGGTAAATATCTACATATTCACATTCATACATACATCCATATTCCATACATGCTAGGCAATTTCTGATTTATGACAGTAGGTCAATGACTAGTAACTCTAGAGTCCGAACCTGATAATATGAACCTTGATGCTAATAAGGATAGGAGATCAAAATAGATGTAAATGACTAAAGACTCTAACTCTGTCTAGGCAATGCTGTATACTTTATCAATGATCACAAGTAGATGTAGGAAGACTTCATCACTAATCCATAGAAGATTTACCAACAAAATACCCATGGGTTTTACAAAATGTTTTACACCATCACATCACGTGGAAATCTCCCTCATCCGGTCCAACAAATGTTTAGATAACGAATGATAACAATGTTAGGATTCAGATCCCGCGTGCCTCCATGTTGGTCCTCGTCCAAATTGTAAATCAAAATGGCGGACAGACATGCGCGGGAGTTTTATGATTGTCTTGTCGCCGGGACGATTGTTTATTTTATTGGCGATCAGTTGCTCTGTTCGCTGTTTATTTTTAAGGAGTAAAAATTACAAAAGTAAGCACATGCATTCGTTTGACATGCGCAAAATGTGGCTTGAACCCAAAGTTTTGAAGAAGAAAACCTACTAGGGGTTGGACTCTCATATGTAAGAGTCCGCCTGGGTGGGTAACAACGCAATGTCTATTTCTACAGCCAAGTAGCAGTGTGCATGCACTGCTGTGTTTGGGTTTGAAGGACATTGAAGCCAGTGTAACTACTGGACATAATAAGACTTAACATCTTATGTCTCAGGATGCCGAGCGCAGTGAAATGCCACACAGTACCTACTTTGTAAGTTAAGGTGCTGGATGACGTTGCTACTGTTTAAGGGTGGATGTGTCGCTTGCCATCAGGCAAACGGCATGCTCGTCTTGTCATTCAACCCAAAAAAACAAAAAACTGATGTGCGAAGCCACAGCTTGAAAATGAAAACTATTGCGACCTGAACCAATAGGTTCGCTAACTCCTTCTTGTGTCGCACCATCAGGCTGTGGAATAGTTTGCCGTCACACGTGTTCCCTCCTTCCTACAATCCTGGGTCCTTCCACCGTAGCGTGTAGCAGCAGCTGAGCAAGCCGACATGATTGTGTCGAATGGCATGGGATAATCGTCCAATGCCATTCGATTCCCTATTTGGACTGCACTGTGCTTACTGCTTACCATCAGGTGCAGTGCAGTCACTATGCCGTTCTTATATAAAAAGAAAAAACAACAAAATCGACAAGTCAATACTGCCCATTTATTCCCCAGAATTCCTTTTTTAAACAAAGTGTTTGAATAAAATATGATATCATTGTTTTTACTTACTGCTTTTTCCAAGCCAATATCTTCATTTCCATTACGTACCTAAACCATGCATTCAAGAATCGTCTCTTTCACAGCCAGAAAACATTCTATGCCTCACAAAGTCAGGCAACCGGATAAAGATCATCGACTTCGGCCTGGCCAGGTTCTACGACCCAGAAAAGAAGCTGCAGGTACTCTTCGGCACTCCAGAATTCGTGGCACCAGAGGTGGTGAACTTCGACCAGATCGGTTATGGAACTGATATGTGGTCTGTCGGAGTTATATGTTATGTGCTGTAAGTATTTTGACTTTTTCCTGTGCCTCTTGAATTTTGACAAAAATATTTTCTGACCTGCCACATTTTTTAAAATATATATTCCTAATAGTTAGAAAGCACCTCAAAAGTAACATGCTATCTATATTCACGTGGTAGAGTACGAGGTATAGATTCTTCTCTTGAACTATGTCTGATTTGAGCCTCAACTGAACAATGAAACATTATCCATCTCTTTCCAGCTTGTCAGGTCTATCACCATTCATGGGCGAGACAGACATAGAAACAATGGCCAACGTCACCGTCGCCAAATACGACTTCGACGACGAAGCATTCAACGAGATTTCAGAAGATGCTAAAGATTTTATACAGAAACTGCTCGTGAAGGACAAAGAGTAAGTTCAATTTTGTTCTTTCTTAGGCTAAGTATGTCGCTTAGACGTGATGCATTTTGTAACCTAGAAATTTGTGTTATAATGTAGTTAGATTAATCGAAAACGTGGTTTATTATAAATGGTTTATTATAGTTACTTCTTGACATAACATTATTTACATCAAATAAATTCAAAATGCAAATTGGTGATATGCCAAATAGTAAAATCGAATTATAAATTCCAATACCCTTGATCCCAAATATTCTAAAGCACTATTTATAAGCAAATTGTTTCCTATAATGCGACGTAAAATAAAAGATAAATTCAAAGCGCATCACGTCACCTCATATTTAAAAATGGCGGAATCTAGCGTCCGTTGTATGATATCCCCTTAGAATATTAAAGTGTTACTATCCTAAGCTTTTCTTTCTTGCAATCTGCATGATGAACCATGTTTTACTTTAGTTTTCATAAGTTGAACGTCAATATAAGTATTGTGTTAGTTAAAGAAAATTTTAAAACCTGTATGAATCGTTTAGAATAAGCATAGGGTACTTATTTTCTTTACTGGAACTTTAAAATGGTCCCAATCAAGAAGTATTACAAACAAAAAACGAAACTACGTATCTACTTTGTTCTTATTAAAACGGGTCGCGTTGTTAGTTTGAAAGTTTTACAGCCACGTTAAGAACTTAATACCTACAAGTGATATAATTTATTATAAATTAGAAAAGTGTATTCCCAGTTTAGTGCCTGCTATGGAATGTTCAAATTTTGGATCTTCAAAAGCTGCTGAAGCCAGTCTGTTGTTTAAGACCCTTTGTTACTCTTTTTACTATCCAACACTGATTTTATCCAGTAACTAACAAAGCATTGCACGATACTGTAGTATAAATTAGAATTTATGTGCTAACCATAATATGTTAATATTAAGTTTGTCTTGAACCGTAGTGAGTAGAAACGTAGTTTTAACAATAGAACATCTTACTTCGATCCTTTAGAATATCACATCTTAGGTGGTGTCTCATGTGTGTTGTATGTATTTCCATCTTTCATATAACCGAAAAAGCACCAAAACACAAGCCACCACTTAATTTGTAACCATCCTCACTCCACAATCTGTCTCCTTCTTCCATCACATTCACATCCGTAAACAGATGGCATAACCATTGGTGTTGGGAAGTTAGTAACAAGGGGTCTTTGCCGCAGGTCACGGCCGAGCGCGACGGAGTGCCTGCGACACAAGTGGTTGGTGAAACGGAGTCCGGTAAAGGCGGAGCCCCAGCCACGGCCGGAGCCCTCGCCCAAACACGAACTGGACGTCGCTAAAGATAACCTCAGGCTTTTTGTCGAACGGTGGAGCGAACACCCCAACTCACCTTACGTCTTTGATAACCAAGCACATGAAATCACATGTCTAGCGAATTGTGAAAGATCATCTATAGGTGGATGCTCACCATCCCCGCGCAGCTCGCTGAGCAGCTCCCCTGATATAGTATTTGATGAAGATGATTTAGAGCCACCTCCGTTGAGAGACAATAACTTCCTAGCTCCTAGTACAAGATATAATCCGGTCGAAAGACGCGCCTCAGATAGCTCATGTTTCTTGCACAAGAAACAAGATGTTTTAGTAAGAAAAAACCTAGCGGAAGAAATTAAAAAACTATCTGACCATTTATTTATGTTATCAACAATGAATACCGATTTAACGAATAATAACAGTATGAAAGAAGTGGACAAAAACGTGACAAAAACAAAAGAAGTTACAGAAGAAAAATTACCTAACGGCTTCAAAAGGGAAACCAAGTCGACTATAACAAAATCCATGTTGAACGGAGACGCGTCGAAAAAAGAGAAAAGACTTTTCACATCAAAGTCAACCACTAAAATATCCACTGCATTTTTAACCGACAGGGAAACAGAGAAACCTATGACTAGCAAAATGCCCTGGGTGAAGTCGACAAGATCTAAAAGAATAACCACAACGAGTAGGGACGTTCCTGAACAGCCAGTTGAAGTACGCAATACGTTTTTCCAAGAGTTTGATAGAAGACGGGAAAAAATAGATAAACTAGTGAACGGAACTGACAACGGTAGGCAGTTACCTTATAGAAGAGATGTAAATAATGCGCACAGAACTAAAGATCTCTTACTACATTTGCTAGAAAAATGGGGTGAAACAGAGGATGTAGAAGCGGAGAGAACGGCCGGAGGCACTTCTAATGGTGGCCGGCATCAATCAATATCCTTAGAATGGTCTCCTTCAAATCAACTCGCTCAAAATTCCATGTCAAGTCTCCACGCATATTTCCAACGGCAGACATCAGACGAAAAGGCACAAAAAAAGAAAACTGAAGTGACAAACTCGAAATGATTTTTACATAAGCAAAGAAGAACAGGGTTTCAGTGCCATGACATGACACTTTATGTTACCAAAGTAACGGAGATTAAAGGAAAAGAAGGCAGAAAAATGACATTTTTATGAATCTAGTCTAATTCAAAATTCTACATGTTTTTCGGAATGCAAGACTGAAATGAAATGGATGTCGTCAACACATTGTCAATAGCAATAACTTTTGTATTTTTGTATATAAATAAGACCATTCAAATCTTAGGAGACAATAATGTTTGTTCCTTAACTGTACTTATAACTTATATGTAATTTATTGTTAAAATACGTATGTTGTTAAAAATATAAGGCTTTATTAAAATATGTCGTTTTATTATTCATTTTTTACTTTATGAGACGTGTTTAGTAATAGCCAAGTGTATCTTGACAATTGGCTAGTGAAAAACCAAAAATATTTTACTAATGCGTAGGTAATTTTCTAACCATAACCATCGACATTAATTAATTACATGTGAAATATCAGGTACATATTTCAGCTATAAATATATTTTCCAAGTGTAAAAAAGAATTGCAATGCAACTCCAAGTATAAACAGAAAAGCATTAGGCATTGTTTTTAAATGTAATGCGGTATTGGACAGATGCCACTTTCAATCCCCACAGTACTTTTTATATCATATTAAATTACATCTGTATATCAAGGTCGAATCGAATTCAGTCTAGAATATTTATGCAAAGAAATTTTATCTACATGCAATTCCTTACTTGCACCAAATATTTTGTCCATAAAATATTATTTATATTATAACTAATGTATTAATAAACAAATTTTACTTCAGTGAGCGTCTATCCGCATCTGCAACTCTCAGACACCCGTGGCTGATCCAATCCGCCCTATGTACGGAACTTCACGTGACCAAAACCAAACTGAAGAGATACGTCATCAAGAAGCGATGGGCGAAGGCAGTTTCAGCTGTTATTGCTCTCAAACGGATGGGCGCCAAGTTTGAAGATGTCCACGAAGACGCTACCAGTAAAAATGGAGAATAATTCTGTTTCGTTTTTACTATTCTTGCCACTAGATGGCGGTTAATTAAAATACGATTTGAGTATAAACCGTTACAACGAAAGTATTATAGTAACGTTCTAATTTTAAAGTTATTTCTATTTTAGAATATTCAATGTTTCTCCAATAAGATATAGTTACAAACATTTTAAGCTGAATATTTCCACCATAAGACTTATTGTTATGTTTCCAATAATTTTATTTAATGAGTAGATTATTGGCTAGTTAAAAATGCAATAGTTGTTGCTAGGAAACGCTTTGCAGATTATTCCTGAACAAAATAGTATTTTTCAAGAGGCTATTATTTATTAAAGTTATATTTATTTTCGGACTGTACAAAAGGCTACACAAATATTACAAAATAATCTCACAAATTGTGAAGTCCCTAATACTGGCTAATTTTGACCATTTATTAATTAAAATTGTAGAGTTAACACTATCACAACTCAAATTATTCTACATTATGATAATTATTATTTGAAACTAAATATTTCAAAATTTATTTTATGTAAAACATTGAATATTAATACTAAAATATATATATTTTAATATCACGTAGTAAATAAATTTTGCGCAATGGTGCCAAAATAATTCAAGTGCCTGTAACCTTTAATAAGTAAGATGACTAACTTAGCAAAATAGATATAATAACATTAACTCTATAATCTCAGAAGATCTGTATATTAGAATATTGAGGTTTAAATGAAAGACATTAACGGCTAATTTTAGTTAATAAGTTTGTTACGCTAATAAACGCTAGATATGACAGGAATAATATTAGTTTGTATAATCTCACCTTAGAGTAAGTATAACTACGTACATACTCTAAGAATCTCACCAATGTAGATGTAAGGAAAATAATGCCCTGAGAGTGATAAAGCCCGCTCCATATACATCGTTAGATGATAGATCTACATAAAATTGAGTATCAGTTCAGTATTGAATATGCTGCCATAAAAATATTATAACTAAAGTTAATATTTACTCATGTATATATTTAACATGTAGCTTTTATTATAGTATCAAACCGTCAGACTCTCATTGAAAATCATGAAAAATTAATTAATCTACTGACAAAATAATGCTTCCAAAAGTATTTCATTTCTGTACTTATACAATTTTGTACGAAAATCAAAAGGGCTCGATTTTTAGAAAATTTGTTTCATACTAACATATCAAGTAATTGGATTTAGAAAAAATCTGGACAACTGCATTTAATTCTCTGATTAAAATAAAGACATTGTGAATGAAATTTTACTTGAAATAAAAATTACCTATATTGTGGCTCGAAGTTTTATTTTATTACCTACTTATTTTTTACATGTGTGAAATATCTAGAAATTTTGTAAAACGGATGAAACTGCGTTTCCAATAAGGACAATTCAAAGATTATGTCGCTCGTTATGTGTAATTCCGGGTTCTCGTAGAGCTGTATCTCTAGTTATCCCTTTTTCTCGATTAAAACACAATTATTGTCGGTCCCAAAAACTATGCCCTTATAAACCAAAAAGTGTCACGTTCTCGTGGCAGCAAAGCCAGCGTCTCACTGTTTGTTATGGTTCACAAAACTGGGTACATCTTACAAATAGCTTAATTAAGTACATGAGTGAGTAGTGATAACATTGAGCCCTACTAGAAGTGAACACGACATGCATAGTGGGTTGAAATTTATTGTAACAAGTCAATTAATTTATATAAAAGTAAAAAGTTATTGTGTTCCCTACTTGAAACTCTATAGTGCGTGCATCAGACTTTTTTTAAAAGTGGTTATAGAATCAAGACGGAATATAACTAAGTCTCCGCGAATATTGTTACATGTGGAGATCATACGGTAGATCATAATATGCTGGCCGAGGTTTGTTTAAGCACAACAGTTTGATAATTAAAAACAAACAAAAAACCCGACTGCGTCAATATCTGCCTTCTTTATTAAATTCACTGAAGAACTGAAAAGATAGAAACAAGATTTTAATTTGAATACTTTATTTTGGTTTTGAATTATTTTAGTTGACAGTGTTCACAAACGCTGTCGGAGGCATAACTCGCTCACTTCTCATAATTTGGTTGGTAATATAGGTAGAGTAACAAAATCTCGGAGTGAGCAGATGCCTCCGACTGCGTTTGTGAACACTGTCAACTAAGATTATTCAAAACCAAAATAAAATATTCAAATTAAAATCTTGTTTCTATCTTTTCAGTTCTTTAGTGAATTTAATAAAGATGGCAGATATTGACGCAGTCGGGTTTTTTGTTTTTTATATTTTTTATTTCCATCTTTTTAGTTTTCTTTTTTATAAACTACCTGTGTGCCAAATTTCAGCCAAACCCGTCAAGCCGTTTTACCGTGAAGAAGTAACAAATTAACACAAACCCATTTATATTTTATTAGTGTGAAGTGTGATGTGATTTATTAGCATTTTCTATTCCAAATTGCAATATAACATATAAGTTATATATATATTCGTGATCACCGTTAAAAAACCTTTATTTTGATACCACACCCGATGTATTTTGAAAACATTTTTTTTTTGAGATTACTTTTTGTCGCCAAAAATCCTTAATTTCGTTTTTTTAAATTTTGTTGTACCCAGTGTCACTCCCACAACTAAGACGAATCTATTGACACCACTCACATAAAAATACAAAAGGCCGTTTAGGCTCTAAGGCGTGCCAAAGAAATATACATACATACACTGGAAAAACATAACCCTCCTTCTTTCGCAGTCGGGTAAAAAGTTTTACGATTGCATAGACTGCTATACAACAAATTGTAAACATTCGTTATGTTTGCTTAAAGCTGCAGTATTAATATCACCAACATCAATTTTCTACGCTTCCTATACAGATTACATAATCTCATGACAATTGGTTCCGAATTGGCCCATTATGCACGCCATAATTATTATAGGTGTTATTTCACCCTATGCCCCAGACAATTTGGTGTCTTTTACCAAAATTAAACAATTAAATATTTTTTTTAAGTTTTATTCTTAAAAACACCGGATGATATCGCAATGACCGTAAAAACCGAGGCGATACCACCCGACGTCTGAAAACAGAGGCTTAACGGTAAGATTTCTGGTATCTGGCACGGGCGCCTGGACCGCCGAACTTCTTGGGCTCGCAGCGACGAGGATCCGCCACAAGCAAACTCCTGTCGTATTGGACAAGGATGTCCTTAATCTCCTTCTTTGAAGCCTCGTCTACATCTGCAGGAAGAAACAAAATTATAAATATATTTAACTATAATTTTGGAAGTTAATAATTTAAGAAAAAATGATCCAATTTCTCCATAGAATTCAATTATTTTTTGTAATATCAAAATGTAGTGTTCATTTCAAACAAGCATGGCACTGAACAGCACATGCTGCTTGGTAATGTCACATTTAATCTCCCTTCCTCGAAATGACCGAGACACATGATGGCAACACGGCTTTGGAAAGAAAGGGACATGTGAAAACATAATTCAACAATCACAATATTATTAATTTATAATCTTCCTAGATAAAGTCCAGAATCAGTAACTATCTATTTACATTAGGAAAAATCTGTCGAATCAGTGTAACAAGTAACGGAAAAAATATACTATTTGATACTGTAAATACACTCAACACTTACATTTCTGGAAAAAGGCAATCAGGGCTTTAGAGATGGCCTGTCTGATGGCGTAAACTTGTGCGACATGACCACCACCCTTGACGGTTACCCTGATGTCAACATCTGCAAACTTTTCCTGCAAACAAACGGGTAACTTGACATTACCTATTCAGTTTGCAATTTATAAGTACTTATGAGGGAAAGATCAGTTCATTTGTTCACTTCACATCCAAGGATGCTCAGGTTCGGAATAAGAGTTACTCATCATTTGATATAATGAATGCCATATAATGCGACCGAAATCCATACTTTTAGCTTGCAAATGTAACTGTCTGTTATGCTTTCATGGCTGAACCACTGAATCAATTTTGATTAAATTTGGTATGGAGTTAATTTGAGGCTCTACGTTTTATTCCAGGAAAATATATCATGGGAATTTTATCCCATAAAACCATACCACTATGTACCATACCATGCCACTTCTACCATGTCAGTGAAGCAGCAAGCAAAAGTTAGTACCATGGGCGTAGCTATAGCTTTCACATGGGGGGTGTCCTACAATTAGGGCTGCCATCCGTCCGGATTTCCCCGGATTTGTCCTAGTTTGAAGGGCGTCCGGGGCCGTCCGGCAGGGTTTTTAAAAAGTGTCCGGTTGAAATCCGGACACTTGTTGTCAGGGGGAAATCGATTATTTTTATAAATAAGCATTAAATTGCAATAAACCTTAACCTCCTTGCAAGAAGGCACGGCAAAATATTTTTTCATAGGTGTCCGTGGAAAAATCCATAATTCACCCAAATGTCCGGGATTTTTGCCGTGTATATTTGGCGTCGGCAATTTAAGTGATGGCAGCCCTACCTACAATATAAACATTTTAGTGGCGTGGATTCTTGTCTTGCATGACATCGTATTTTTCTAGCTAACGGGGGTGGGGGTTCGAATCCCAAAAATATCAGCTGTAGCGCGATTTATTGTAAGCTAAGGAGGGGGTGCGGACCCCCTAACCACCCACCCCCCCATATATACGCCCATGGTTAGTACTATATAAATGATAGGATTTCCGCTCGCGGCTTGCTCGCGTGAAATAGTTTTTCCGGGATATAAATATTTTCCCAGGACAAAAAGTAGCCTATAGCACTCAGGAGCACTGTTGCCAGCTCGAAGAAACCAAAAAACATCAGATGACTTATTATCTTTGCCATAACATATGCCAAATGTTTTAGATGTATTGCTCTTTGCTACCATTGTTGCTTGGTTATCCTCGGGTCAAAAGTTATCCTAAAAAAGTTGATACAATTTCAACATCTACCCACTTGCATTGGCAAAATCACCAATGAAACTAGTGGGGCCATTTTTAAAAGAAGACGACCTAATCCCGAGATTAATAATAAAACATCAATATTATGTACTTTGATATTGAAAAATATGTACATTTTTTACATTAATTCATGCAGCTAAATATATTGTTAGGAAAACAGGTGGTAAAAAAATATTTGCATATCTTGAATGAGAATGCATTTTGTTTATAAATTAATGGTGATATGAGTTAAAATAATGATACATAAATAGTGTACTACACTACACAAAAGAGACTGAAAATAGTTAATATTTATGATTAGTTGTGTTGTTAAACATGAAACATGTAAGCTAAGGTCTATACCTTAGGTCCATATAATAGGTCCATATAAACCTTATTTAATTATTCACTATATACTAGGTATTTTACACCTCAATGAAATTTTATAAAGAATTATTGACTGACAAATACCAATCACGGCCAATATTTTATTTACTACCTATGCAAAATACATAGTTTACTATTAAATATAAATACATTATTTATTCAACGAGCATTCATATAGACTGGCATGCAAATATCTAAGGAAAAAATGATATGATAAAGTCTAAGAAAAAGATTCCCACTTAAAATAAAGATAATTCAGTCTAATGATGCCAATCTATATGGCTACCTGAAAGTCATCACAAGCAATGTCAAGTATTGGTTTCTGACTTAAAGGTAACCTTAGAAAGTAATAATACAAACATGAAGCCAGTTATGACATATCAGCTATGCATCCAAACTACTAAGTATATTACAATACAATTTTATTGAAAAATACCTAAAGCCATTTCTCAATTTTTTTATCACCTACTTAATTCAGATTTGCATGACAATAAAAGATTAAAAGCCAAGCAAAGCATAGTCATGTGATATCTTACCTTGCCGAGCAGGAGGATAGGTTCCTGCAGTTTGTACTGCAGCAGACGGGGTTCCACTAGGTCTAGTGGGCGACCATTGACTCGCAGCACTCCATGGCCACGCTTGCAGTACGCGACTGCTGTGGCGGTTTTCTATAAAATTAATTAACGTTTTTTTCATATCACCTTTGTTTATCAAACAATATTGTTGGGAGGCAATTTGTCCTGAATATCACACTAAAACCGAACTAGCGTATAAATGGTACGTTTAGAAAGGCAAATATAAGGAGATAAACTCCCTGTTCTCATAGGTTCGTGTAGGAATGCATCAAGTTAGGTTATGAACTAGAATACACCTACAACAAATGTAAACAGTTTCTGCTGTTACTCTAATTAAAGTTAGCGATAATTTCCCACATAATATAGTTTAGTGTAGGCAGTTTAGCCCATCCTCGCAGACATTACTCATAAATTATGGGTTGTTCAACGTAGGTAGGACTATTTTTTTTTTAATGATTTGAAGTATGGAAACAATCAAGAAAAGAAAAGTAACAGGTTCTACGCGATATAAGTAAAACAGACATATATGTATAGGTTGCAATGAAAAACTTACAACAGATTGTAGTAAAATAGCACACTTTCAGTAAGCACAAAACACGTGGACGCAAAAATACTAACCTTGCGTCCGAAAACTTGGACGGCTTGTATGGGTTCACGTCTTGCCTGGAACAATGAAGAAAACGTATAGATGGTTTATAAATACACTCATTTTCAATATTACTAATTAAATTTGAACAAGATGAACAGAATGTTCAGGAGAAAAACGCAACGCACCTCCGGCACGGCAGCCATTTTGACAGAGAAAGAATGAATGACCGAAACATCAAACAACCATAGAATTTTAGAGAATAGTTCAATAGAGCAGAGAGGTCTTGAACGAATGATAAGTTGATGACAATAATAACAGTTTATTTATAATAAATAATAAGTACACCACATTTGTATACTTTTAAAAACGTCATGTGTATAATGTGTGTACATAATTAATTAATTTATACAAATATGCACTTCACCAAACCAAGATTTTCAAGCGCCATCTAGTGGCGAATAGCAGCAGCCATCTTTATGACTTTATAAACCTACTAATAGATGGCAGTGCATCTAAAAATTAGTACTAACATTCACCAATAGAATGCGCTATTCTATAAAATAAAATTATTACGTGGTGACTCAACTCTGAGCCGTGCGGCATGCGTTCGCGACTTGCGTTGCGTGTTTTGTATTCGATAAACGTAAACGTCAGAGGTGAGACGTGCGGAATGTGCTACAGTAGTGCATGTACACTTCGCAAAGCGCCGCGAAAAACTTGACATTCCCGCGCTGGTGAATAATACTTGAAAACAGTGAGAAACGGTGTTTATTAAGTGTATTCGAGAGAAAATTATGAATTATTGAAGTCATAGACATATAACTTGTGATGTTCAGTGTTGTGAATTTTAATTTCCTAATACATACGGAGACTTGAAGGTAAGTTGTAAAAATTTGAGACGAGTAATAATAAATACCACGTTGCAAGTCCTAAATACAGAATTATCGGCATCGGTACTAATTGCCATTCATAAAAAAAACGAATGAGTTAATTTTGATTTAAAATTAGCCAACTAATATTATGATTTTTTTAATAAAATAGAATAAAAATTAATTTACTTATAATAATTAGTATTGCTTCTACAGCGTCTAATTTTTGCGATATACACCGCACATACGAGATTAGGGCCCAAGAATTATTCTCGAGATTGTTTTGAAGTAGATAAGTTATCACCTACTCTTTATTTTAATAAGCTTGAAATAATTAATAAAATTTCCGAATCGTCCAATATAACTCATTATGTTATTATAAAATTAGGAAGACATTTTTATCATTACTAGGCATATTATATATACCTAGTTATTATGACATTTTCCTGGAATAATATTTAGATATATTCCAAATAAATAACATTGTGCGTAAATTCCGATTAATCCAGATGCGCATCCAAGCGAATGTTCCCGTGAGTTATGTTCCATCCCGCACATAATAATAATGACTTACAGAAAACATTGGAGATTAACTTTAACTGTGTCATATTTGTAGAAAGTAAAATCCCATCACATTGAGGTGTTTTTATTTTCTACATTGTTTAAGTCTAAATCCGCGCCTGCGTACACTATCTGTAAAAAAAAAATACCGTAGACTTTTTGTTAAAGCACGCGTAGACACGCTATAAGTAAAAAAACAAATGAATCATCAAAGTACGCTCATTCGAGTGAGACACTGGTACTACAAACAGGAAAGTGGAAGGGAATTTATAAGTCGTGACGTCAGCCTGTGGTAAAACCAAGCTTGAGGCATTTTCAAGTAGTAAAATTTAGAGCTTATTCGTATATCTTTTTGAGTATTATGCTGTAAAGTAACTGACAAAGCAGAGGGGGCGGACACAAACTTATCTTATTTTTTTACAACATAGCGATTACAATATTGACTATTGAGCAACGAACATAACAATACTCCGACGAACCCAAGTTACTGTATTGTTGTTATTAAAGAAAGTTGTTACCACTCACTTGCGGTGGTTATGTTCCTGCTTATCTTATGGTGACCTATCCACTAAATACACCCCAAAATAATACATGGTGTAAGACAAGACACTGAGGGAGTACGCGGCTATAAAACCATAAAGCCAGGTATACGAAAAAGCCAAAGTTCTTACAAGCCGACTATTATTGTAAATTACTTTTAAATTCCGACTTTCTACAAAAAAGGCTCAAGTAATCAATTATCATTACTCTGATAGTTATACGACGGACGTAAGCGGATTACCTTCGTCTATTCTGTGACCTTAAACTTCAAATAACCGCTTTGTTACTACTAGAAAACCTTCGTTCCCTTATATACTTTTTTTTTTTAAACTTTTACAAAAAAAAAACAAAAGAAACTTACAAATCTACGTATGTCCTTCAAAACTACTCCAATAGTTTGACTGAAGGATCAGTATTTAAAACTATTAATAACAACTTGCTAAATAATTAAAAACAATGGGATTAGTACCTACTAATACTTGTAATAGCATGAAGGAGAAAATTCACAACACATTATAGTCATGATTATTATCCCAACTTCTAGACAAATAAATTAATGCAGCTTACAAAGATTTCATAAAAATAATTTAATTTCTTTATAATGGAGACGTTATTAGTATAAGAAACTGGGAATGAAAATACTACTCATAATTCACAAAATATATGTCGCACCTTTAGAACGAAAACGACACAATTCAAAAAATAGAAAATTTAGTTGTCGTTTTTAAATGACTAAAAACTAGTCTCTTATTTATGAAAATATAATAAAAAAGGGACCGATATAACAGTTTAGTCCTTTTCCTACTTGAATATGGCTGTATTTGAACTATTGTTGTATAGAGGACTTCGTTTTAAGTAATTTCATGACGATAACCCAATTTTCTATCTTTTTGAATTGTGTCGTTTTCATCCTAAAGGTGCGATGTATACGCAGTAAGTACAGTCGGCCACATGGGTAGCTGAAGAAACTAAAAAAAAGGGTCCGCTTTTGTGTGGGTGCTGGCCTCAAATCTAGCCTGACTCAAACTTTAGGGATAAAAGGAGGGATATATGAATCTTGGATCCACCAAAAAAATATTTTTAGAAGCCTCCATTTATAACTGACTTTTATTAAAACGTTTCATATTGACTGTAGTTTTTAAGCAAAATAAAATTACATAAATCACAAAACCGGAGGTCTTTAAAATTAAACGATTTGTTGTAAAATGCTAGTTTTTAGGAGTTCTATCCTAAGAATAATAACTAGTTATTGTTCTGAGGTTCTATCCAAATATATATAGGTAAACTGTCTTGTCTGACATGTCCTTGCAAGTCGCATTTACGCGTCAATGTTAATTGAAACAATTTTTTTCTTTAATTCAAATAAAGTAAATTCGTTAAATTGTATGTTTGTGAGGAGAAAATAAAAATTTGTAAGAACATAAAAGTGAAGTGACCGTCTGAAGTTTTGAATGTGTTCAACTACTTACGTGTTTGATTTTACAGTCAGCAGCATAAGTATCTGTACAAAATAAAATTTCAAATCCTACTAATATTATAAAGGCGAAAGTTTGTAAGAATGTATGGATGTATGGATGTCTGAATGTTTGATCCTCTTTCCCGCAAAAACTACTGTACGGATTTCAATGAAATTTGGCACACGGGTAGATTATGTTCCGGATTAACACATAGGCTACTTTTTATCCCGGAACAATATAAAGCGGGACTTTTATCCCGGGAAAACTCATTTACGCGGGCGGAGCCGCGGGCAAAAGCTAGTCGCCTATATACGCGTTAACTTAAACTGAGAGATTTTTTCTTCGTTTGAAATAAAGTAAATATATTTTATTTTATTTTTGTGAAGAGAAAAAAAATTAGTAAGAACACAAAAGTACGCAGGCAATTTGAAATTTTGAATTTGTTCAGCGACTTGTGCTGGTAACTGTACATAGTCCACAAATGTATGGTTGCTATGATATGGCAAAGTTAAGTTTTTAACTGTAGGACCGTTGCCTGACCGACTGCACGGCCCGCTTCCTGTGGCCCATCGTGAACCGGGCTACCGTAATCCATTTAGGGGCTAATCTAGGTCTTAGGACCTTGTTTATTGTACTTAGCAGAGCGTTGACATCAATTTGTGAAAGATTGAGAATTTATCCACAGCCTTCTTTAATGCTTGATGTATCCGTGAAGTAGAATGAGTTTGCTGCGATTAGACTGGAAACTTTTAAATACTACTGTTCATATTCTAGAGAGTAAAACTAGTAGTTCACAATTCCAAAATTAATCACATTTGTGACTAAACACAGAATCATTAATGTCTAAAATATTGTTAAATACGCGGAATTTATTGTCTGAAAACAGTGTCTAACAAGCAGATAACGTTATAAATGGATGTCCAGCGAAAAACAACGCACCGACAATAGGCCGTGCGGTGGACAAGGAAAATAATTGACAGCTTACATCACAATTATTATATTCAATATGATTTATGCCCTAGTGTTATTTTTAGAGAATCTTGGAACTAGAATGTTTACGCGATATTGACGAAACAACAAGGAATAGGAATATTATATATAAGTAAGCAATACATAATAACTGTTATTGAAACTCGAAACTACATCGGTGGTGTAGTTGTATTACGGTACGACTGTAATGCTGAGGTTTCGGGTTCCATCCCCGGATCGGGCAAATTGGTATTGAGTTTATCTATTTCAGTATCAGCCCGGAGTCTCGAATTTGTGCCCGATATGACTATAGGCTCGCCCTCTATCACATAATGGGACGGAATACGTATAGCGAAAAGTGGGTGCACTAGTTGCGCCTCTGCCTTCCCCTTCGGGGATAAGGGGCGAGCCTGTTGCCATATCAGGCACAAATTCCAGACTCCGGACTGATTCTAAATAGAAAAACTCATATCACTGCCCGGCCTAGGAATCGAAACCGAGATCTCGGCTTTGCAGTCGTACCGTGATACAACTACGCCACCGAGGCAGTGTAAGAAACATAATGTTTTAAATGTATTACAATCACTAACTATAAAACGTTAGAACTTAGAACCATTACCACAACTCATTTAATCTCGTTAAATGCAAAACTCATAATAATCTATGTCGAATCTCCTATAGTTTATTATAGTTGAGCAACTATGAACTATCTTCGTCCACTCGTTTTAAATTACTTATACAAATATAGCATTGGCCATAGTTATCGCTTCTTATGGTTATGAGATCCTCATTCCTGGGCTTTATTTTTTATAAGCTACATATTGCTTAATGACGATATGAGCAAACAGCTTTAGTGATAATGACTCGGCAGTGTTCATAAATGCTTAAAAAGCACTGGTTTCTATGAATTGCAAAGTGCTGTATGGCATTGCTCAACGTTCGAGCCCAGATGTTAAGACTAGGTGTTCATACTGCTTAGGGGCAGAAAAAGACGGATTAGTGTTGATAAGACGCCATAATACAAGTAGGTAGGGCTGCACCTTCGTGAAATTTTATGATATACTACTGGAAACTAATTCACAAAGAGCAGCAGCTCTATATTCGAAAGACCTTCAACCTAGTTACAAAGTCTAATCTAGTTCAAATCTATTACGACGGTTAGTCAGCTCAAATCGGCTTACATGGTAACAGCCCTAACCTGGTTACTAAATGTTACGATCTCCCTTCAAAAAGCCTTCAACAGCTTAGCTGTCTTAGACTGG
Source organism: Lapara coniferarum (assembly GCA_949316025.1). Taxonomy (NCBI): domain Eukaryota; kingdom Metazoa; phylum Arthropoda; class Insecta; order Lepidoptera; family Sphingidae; genus Lapara; species Lapara coniferarum. The sequence goes on along the minus strand of OX438922.1, from coordinate 28,062,747 downwards.
AATCCTTGCATTAGCACTAGTTAGATTTCACGTAATATCATTAGTAATGCAGTACGTTATCCCGAAGCCGTAACAATGCAGTATTACCTACTTTACCTCGATTCTATAATTTAAGTACTGTGATGTAAAGGATTTAGGTCTTTACTGTCGTTGTGTTATCGGGTCTTTGGACTTTGATATATGTTAGTATTTTTATTTAATCAAACATCATGAACAACGAGCTCGTTTACTGGTAGATATATCAGGAAATTAATAGCTAAAATGGCATACGTATTGGGATTGACATCTACGAATTCCTAACAAATTCTTTTGCCCTTATAGTATAGTTACTTTTACGTTACTAAGACCTTAATTTCACGATTCTTTGCTTGTTGGTTCGTCTGGACAAATCTCAGAAACGGCAGGATTAATTTTGAAGAAGCTTCTATTGTACGTAAAGTACTACTCCGAAAATAATTTAGGCGACATTTCATAAAGATCCTCAACGCCATCGGTACAGCTAACAAAGTCTTAGTAATACGTACCGTTGTATTAAAGCTTGGACTTTATAATTATGTCCAAAATAAACCCAGTGTCGTGATTTAGGGCACTGGTGCATAGATAGTTAAGATTTCGATAAGATAAACACTTTTCGAACTATTTGTTAGCATACTTTTGATAACAGTGTTGACAGCCGATGGCTTCCAACATTTTTACATGATTGAGTAATGACTTCTGATGGACATTTGAAATACGTAAAATATTCGATATTTATAGATGTATTTGTAAACTTACTGTGAGTTGTCTGAACATATAAATTATCAAATGATAAAACCAAACTTAATTGGAAACTCCTCACCAAAATAATCACTGTTGAGGTTTCGGAGCAATAAGACGCAGTAATTTAATTATTTCAATAGAAATTAAATTAGAGTACATAATATCAAGTGTTTATCCCAAGCATTAATACTTTTGTGATCCTCAAATTTATAACAACTTTTAAAGACATCTTACATTAACCGCTCACCTTAGTAATTTAGGTGACCAATCTACTTTAAGCATTAAAAATCCGGTCGAACATCAGAACAAATCACTTAAAGATCATTTTACTCATTTTACTATCCTTATAAGCTGTTTGGACGGGGCCGGGCGAGAGATTTACTTAATATCTATTGAGATTGTCTTGAATCGGCTCAGCGTCCACTAAGTACCGGGAAAATTTAATGTAATGGGAGTACGTTTATATGGTAAGCTACTTTGATATTTAGTTGGAGATACGTACCTTGGTTATATTTTATTTCAATAGTTAGCCGTGATTTGTTTCTTCCTTATGAGTTAAAACGTTTCGTGTTTGCTGTTACAACGTGCAAGTTTTATTGTAAAAGGATTTTATATTAACTTTATAATGAATGAAATCTAATTTTCTCTATACTTTATACTCTATCCTTTTTATTGTGGAAAAGTCATGAATCAATTTAAAAAAAAACGTAGAAATTAACAGAATGCTGATAAAATCTGATAAGTGGTCAATGCTTTGCAAAATTGTAATATTTTACGTTAAATTTCAAATCTCCATTGAACGTTTATGTTCCGATACAATAATTACGTTTACTTTGATTACTAGAAATATTTCATCAAACAAAGTCCAATAATACAACTTAAGATTTATCCAAAAACAAGTTTGTAACTTATATTACCAAAACATGTAAATGAGATAAAAATAAAAGTGTGCCTTAATGTATGTTTATTTACGGAAAATCACGTTTATGCCACACCCGCACTCATTCATACGTTGGAATGGAAGTTATAGGTACTTTGTCCTATCAGATATGACTCATAATACTATGCTTGCAGTACCTCCCTACTAGTACATATATTTTATTAATATTTGTTAGTTCACCTGGTAAGCATTTAGGTTTCTTTTAAAAATACTTACTGCACAAGGCATGGAACTGGTTTTTTCTGGAGAACTTCACTAATTAACAAAATGTTAACATTTTTTAATGTTCTACATCTTCGAACTGCGACTAATGGAGTACAGAAGATATTCTCAGACCCATCAACCTTATCCGACTAGTCATGAGTTTATTATTGTTTTAATGATACTAAGAAAAACCTTTGAAACCTTTTAAATCCGTCGTTTATAAAAAAAAGGTATTATGTTCATGATCTGTCACTGCATAAATATTTTTAACATCTAATCCATTGCCTAATGCTGGTGTATCTGTGGATTAACCAACTCGAAGTTCACCGGATGATGCACGTGGATGTCTCTTATAAATTACAATCATATGCTTTTGTCCTTCAAAATTGACTATGAAATATATGCTCGAAGATAGAATGGAAAGGAGGGGAATAGTATCTGTATCGTCGAAACAGCACAGGACTATAACAATAAAAAAGTAACATATAATTTCGTTCGTTTTTTTTAATTATTTAGATAATAATAACTAAAAAATATCTTAACAATCCCAATGGAAGATTGAGAAAAATTACCAAGCATCGATTGAACCATTTGCAGTTTATAAAGGACATTCAACATTTCTAACAGACGACTTGATAAAGCGCAGCGACCTGGATGCAGGCGGCTTTCAATAGGTCTGTCTGGAAATCTCTATGTTCAGCAGTGGACTTCATATCGCTAATGATGATGATGATTCCATTGCCCTCTTCCCTTAAAAGCTTATATAACACCGAAAAACCAATAGTTTAAAATGTTTACCTACTGGAACACAAATCTAAGATCCAATGCTCCCACGAGAAACCAAATTCTGTGTAAGCAAATATAATATGACATTAGCGGACGTGCGATTATATTTCGCTGTTGGACGGGTCTTGTTACAGCCACCCAGGACGTTGTGTCGAATAGATACTGCTTATCAACCGTCCGGTGATAGCACAAGACGGAATATTTTGATGGAACTTCGTAATAAGGGCTATCGCTTTCAAATTCACCGCTAGAGGCTCTAGTGTAGCGTGAGGTCTTCGGAATGTCAAATGTTTTTGGACTTTTAAACGCAGGTCTATTTAATTAATGTTGTGAATATTTTGCCATAACTATGTAAGATACGATTGAATGAATGTTTTAAAAGTGGAGCTAACACAAAGATGCAATTTTATTTTCCTGAACATACGACACTGCGCAACACTGCGGCATGTTCAATATTTTATTCAATTGTATTGTAACTGTATTAGAAATAAATTAAATTTAAACTCTATTTCCACGAGTGTAATAACATTTTTATACAGCTGTACTTTAAAACCTTAGTGTTACTCGCCAGTGGCGCCAACTAGTGAGCAAAACACGGTAGCCGTCATTGCAAAGAAATTGTTTTGTTGTCTATGTCATTCAGAAACAGGGGATTTTCCACAATCATTAATGCTAATAGAAAACAAAAAATGTAAGGGAATGACAGCGATATCGCTGGGATATGTCATTCCGTTAATGATGGTAGAAAGGCATTTTGTCTGATCGACCTGGGATCAGGAAATCTTTTGGGAAGGTTTACGATCAGTAGACTTTCTGCAGGGGATGATGAGTGCCTCAACTAATACCATAATTACTAGGTATGAGGCTTAACGTCAATGTGTACTCTGAGGATGATAGCGCTGTTTAGTGCCTAATGCTTTGTAGTACAAAGTTTTGTATACGTTTACAAGAAAACGATAGCGTCCATAGTTTTTGGAAAAAAAAATAGGAAAATTAATTTAAATTTGTAAAATTATGGAATCTATTATTACACTGTTACAAATAATTTTCTGAAACTGTAACAGGAAATATATTATTATATTCTGTATTTATTTACCCGTTTATGTGAATAAACTTGTAAATGCTAGACTGCCTTTGAGGCTACAAATATTTAAGTCCAACAATTTAAAACAGATTTACGTTTCCGATTTGATGCCACTTTTGAAATGTTCAATAAACACCTACGTACACGGAATGTCTGATGCAACGCTGACCTTCAAGGGTCAGTATCTTCATTCCTTGGAAAGTACTTCACAATAAATGACACACCTCACTCAGTTGAGAATGGAATGAACAAAGATCTTGAACAAACAATGATCTGCAATATAGGTTTTGAATGTAGGTCTGTATTAACAAGTAGAAATTACGATTTTTCTGTACGTCGATATTCCTTTTTTCCATGGCAACCTATAACAAAGAGTTAGTATCCTTTGACGGACAATATTATAAAGGATCTTGATCTCTGGATAAATTGTGGAAATACACCAATCACGTTAAAGTTTGATAGGAAAAATCACGAATTACTTTTGATTGGTCAGTTTTCACAAACGGTCCAGAGATTTATCGGGATTGTCATTTACTTTGGCTGTTAAAAAAATTGTCACTTAGATAGAATATGATGTAACTTAGAGCGAAATCTAACATATTTAGGGTAGCTATGTGCTTATAATTACCTTCTACCTTTAACCATTAAGTTTTGTTCGCGGTTTCGCCCGCGTGGATGACTTTTTCCTGAATAAAAGTCCCGCTCTATATTTTCTCGGGATAAAAAGTAGCCTTAAACCTTCCCAGGGTCTTAAACTATCTCCATACTAAATTTCATCGGAATCCGTTCCGTAGTGTTCGAGTTTATCGCTTACAAAGGCGACGGGCGACTTTGTTTCATAATTTGTGAGGAATAAAGAATGAAAGCAATGCAATTCGCAATAATTACGAATATTCATAGGCTTTAGCTTGCAACTCAATAAAATATTTTCCCACTGTCTGCCCTTCTAAGAATAAGTCATTATAGTATTAAACAGGCAATTTCTAAGTCCTATACCACAATTACATTGGTATTCTCGACCGGATTAAGGCGTAGAATCCACTTATACAAATATGAATTTACTACGCGCGAACCCATTGTCAACGGCATAACTTTGACACTTACTAATGTGCAGAGTTGCCATACTTATAAGACTTTTTTCATTTTGTATATTTTCGTTAAAAAAAAATTAAAAAAATTGAATATCCATGATGTCTTTTGTATACAGGTACAAATTATTCTAATTAGTAGTTTTTCAAACAACAATGTCCTTAGCAAACACTATCAAGTATCTACCTAAAATTAGTCATCACTGCTCAGCAATTTTCTATATTTCGGATCAAAATTTTATAAAAAAAGTTTAATTGATCTGTTTTTTACATAAGTAGGTAGGTACAACGTTTTCTAATTAGTCATTTTTCTAATGTAGGTATCTGTCATTGGCTCACACTATCAAGTAATTAGTCATAACTGTGTACTACTGAATAAAATACAAATTATTATGATAGACGCACCTAACAGGACCTCTTGCTGAAATAGAAAGTTTTCGTTGCCCGAATAAAAGTAAGAGGTTAATTTCCCAAAAATCTCACCAGTAAGTGGCAACACTGTTCTATTATTGAAATAACACACCCAGTACCAGCACTTTACATACAATCACCGCATTACATGACAACACGTCTCAGAGAAAATATTTTGTATAGGTAGGTACATTGGGCAATCATGAAATCAGAGCATTCGTAATAAAGTTTGAGATGATCCATGAGATTAAGTTTAAAGTTAAGACGAGACTGTGACTCATGATTGAATCATTAGGAATCTTTAAATACTTTTAAAAAAGGAGAAAAAAATTCTTCGCAAGATTAAGATAAAAAAATATGCCTAATCTTCGGAACAATATTTAAGTTATAAAAGAGCAACATTACGATGATTGATGTTAAAGACTCACTTTGGTAACTAGTAAACTAGGACATTTATCCCTAAAAATACTAGCAATTCCATTTAGTGAAAACCCTCAGACATGCAAGTAAACCGTGAAAATTAGCCATCTGATAAACCATAATCATTTCTGTTCCCCTTAAGACCATTAATCCAACAATTTGCTTCTATACTATAAGTTTAACATATAAAGCACTTAATTTCCTGGTTAACACATCAGTATTTCCTGTTGGACATAAACGTCGCATTTTATGGCATCGTACGGCGTACCACTACTCGTGTAGTGTGAACAGGCTCTTCACGATTTTTTGTATTCATTTAGAAAATGTTCCCGTCCTCTTCATTGCATTTAGAACCATTGATAATGATAACGTTTATTTAATGACTCCGAAATTTACATGCCCATGGAGCCTTGGCATCTAAACTAAGGTACCCTGTGTGTCATATGCCAAGATTCGCTTCAAAGTGTGGCTTATGAAGCACTACATATTACAATTAATGCATTGAACCATTAAATAATTGTGAAAAGAAAATATAGAATGTTTAAATGAATCCTACTAATATTATAAAGGCGAAAGTTTGTAAGAATGTATGGATGTTTGTTCCTCTTTAACGCAAAAACTACTGAACGGATTTCGATGAAATTTGGCACACGGGTAGATCATGTCCTGGATTAACACATAGGCTACTTTTCATCCCGGGAAAATATAAACCGGTACTTTTATCCCCGAAAAACTTTATAATGCGGGCGGAGCCGCGGGCAAAAGCTAGTATTTAATACGTTGAATGAAAACTATACCTTTTTGATCCCGGGTCAATCCGAATTGTAATCAAGTAAATTCCACATAGTTTTATTCAAACCTAACAGCGTTTCAACATACTTTATCATAGGTAGATAGATAGAGGTGTACTGAGTTACACCCACGTTTTACCAGTTATGTTCGATCCCATGAAATACGGGGCTATTGACATTTACCCAGGCAATTCTCGAATTCCAACCAGTCCGATGCCCAGACTTCAGGGCAAATCACAACAGGCACAAATCTCACCGTAAGCTACAGCATTTCAACCTTCAAATCAAAAGGTTGTGGCTACAGTTTACACCAATTAATAGTTAAGAAAATGTGAGAAAAACATGACGTCTTGTTGGTACTAATGTATGACATTTTCTTGGCAGGTTGAACGTGATACTTTCCCGCTTTCCCGAGAAAGTTTAGTCCGCGGATCCGCAGGTGAGGCTTTGACCATGATTATACAAATCCTAAACAAATTCTTACCGCAACTAACAGCGGTATATGACTTTATAGAAAATAATATGTACAATTCCTTTGTAGTTTTATTGTATGAGATGTTTGAAATTACTAACATTAAAGCCTCTCCTATTCAAAGTTTAATTAAGGAAGTAAATTAACGTCTTCATATTTCAGTCCGTGGGCATCTTTAGTCGGAATAATAGTGACACTCAAAACCTAAAACACATAGATAACGTTTGTCTATAGTCCACTCACTCTGCTCCATTCCTAACACGTTTATTGAACTTATTTTTCAGCCCTCATTGGCTGTATTTTGACCACAGGGGTTTGTTCGAAGTCATCTATGTGACCATACTGACGGAATTAAATCTGGGACATCTAAACTGTGCTAGATATGAACAATAGAAAGTTATTAAGTACCCTTTCTTTCTGCACATGACATTTTGATGGTTATAAATTTTTAAGTAAACCGTATTTAATATCGAAGTACCGAGCTTAAACGATTGGAATCGCTTTCTTGTTTCGTTTCGTTCCTTGAATTCGTTTTGTTCACACTTAATTTGCTGACTGTGCGCTGTTTTTTTTTTTGGGATGCTCTGAAGTTAGTCGGAACGCATATTTAATAAGCAATTGGAAAGGATTAACATATAAAGAAATTAATTTTAAAGCATACAAACATACACATATACACACATACACTCACGCCTGTTATCCCCGAAGGGGTAGGCAGAGGCGCAACTAGTGCACCCACTTTTCGCCGTTATTCCGTCCCATGATGTAATAGGGGGCGAGCCTATCGCCATATCGGGCACAAATTCCAGACTCCGAGCTGATACTGAATAGAAAAACTCAATATCATTTTGCCCGACTCGGGAATCGAACCCGAGACCTCAGCATTGTAGTCGTACCTTAATACAACTACGCCACCGAGGCAGTCTAAAAACATATTATAAAATATGTCACATTTATTTTATTGCAATATTCTATGTAGAAATTAATTAGCTTAATTTCGTTACGTTAATTCAAAGTTTTGAATTAACCCGATTAGAAGATTTTGAGCCATATTAGATAGCCCATTTATTTAATATCTAAGTATCCAAGCTTTGAACATTAAATTATATTGTTTCACAAAACTATCTACTTTTTGTTTTATTACACACATAAATTTCGTGGGAAGCTTACAAGTCATTAGAAAGCAATCAAGATATTTCGACTCCATTTGAAGGTACGACATCGTGTTACGTTTACTATTCGTTCGTGATATAATTTTAAGTTTTGTTATTACTTTCATTTATAAATATTTTAAATATAAATGGTATATCGCACCTTTAGAACGAAAACGACACAATTCAAAAAATAGAAAATTGAGTTGTCATTTTTAAATGACTAGAAACTAGTCCCTTATTTATAAAAATATAATAAAAAAGGGACCGGTATAACAGCTTTGTCCTTTTTCTGCTCGAATATGGCTGTGTTTGAACTATTATTGTATTGAGAACTTCGTTTTAAGTAATTTTATGACGATAACTAAATTTTCTATCTTTTTGAATTGTCTCGTTTTCATACTAAAGGTGCGATATATCCAATATTTTATCTGATGTTAAAACATTGATGTTTTTACATCTACTACATTTCTAATTTATACACTTTAAGAATACTGACTGCCTCGGTGGCGTAGTTGTATTACGGTACGACTGCAATGCTGAGGTCTCTGGTTCGATCTCCAGTGAGGTTGGGCAAAGTGATATTGGATTTATCTTTTAGTATCAGCCTGGAGTCTGGAATTTGTGCCCGATATGTCGATAGGGTCGCCCCCTATCACATCATGGGACGGAATAGTAGCGAAAAGTGGGTGCATTAGTTGCGCCTCTGCCTACCCCTTCGGGGATAATAGTATGTCTATGCCAATTTTAGAATATTTAAACGTAGTTATAAATCCTATTGTTAACACGCTTGTCTATGTTTTGCATTTTAAATACATTTGATCCAATGCGTGTCCTTGAAATAAGTGGAAATTACTGGCCAGTATTGATTCCTAGTGCAGAACTAGTATTTTTCTTCTAATTCGTCACAAATGAATATGTTTACATCCGCGTGAGCATGGCCTTGCAAAATTAAAGAAACGATTGCAAAAACATATGAATAGCTGATTTTTTCAATTGTATAACATTGTCAGTTCATCTTGATTCTATGCGAAATATTTAATTCAATGTGAGATTACACAACCAGTCTCAAGCTGATTCGTCGTATAAATAAACGATTAGAGATACAAATGTATCTCTTATTTTTAATATAATGATAATTACATACTCTTATGACTTATCAAGGCAACTGATATATGCAACACTAATCAAGTAAAGATGGTTCCTTTACCTCTGTATGCGACATGCAACCGTTGACTTTATTTGACCAATCCTTCGTCTACCTTTATTTACCTGCCCCCCTTCATTATCCTCCTCTACTTTTTTTCTTTCGGTCAGTAATATTTATTGGTTTGCAGACGTGTTTAAAAGTTTAAAGTTAAAACGTATGATGGAGATTTTTAGTATAAATACAAAATTACGCGTAATTTATTACGCATGAACTAGTGTGGTCGGTTTTGCCCTCGCTTAAACTTGCAAACAAAGCATCAAGTATTTGACTCACTTTTCCCCGTTTGAAGTAATATTGCAGAGCATTGCATGTCCTTTGCCTGAACTATACTTAAGTTTTCAATATAAATATTTTTAATCTAACCGTAACTATACTCTAACGTTACTTGGATGCACTGTTATCAACGTTTAATGTATGAGTCATCGCATAAAAATCTCGAGTAAAGTTTAGTTCCGCGAGATAAAAGTTCTGAGAATGAAATCCTTACATTCCCCAGTACGAGAACTTATGAATGGCGCTGCGTCACTAGTGAGTCACGAACTGTTACGGTGTCCTAGATCATTTTTGCGAGTAGTATTTGTGACTCAATATGATCGATTATAAGGCCTGTTATCTATTATTGTCAATTGTATGATAATGAATAAATTGAAACTTAGTTTTTAAGTACGAGGTAAAAAATAAGGTCCATTGTCAAAACTTTTTAACACTGCAACTGTCTATTGAAATAAACTAAAAATTCAATTATACCTACTCAGGATGGTACACGAATTCTTTACAGTTAGAGGTCTATTATTATTCAAAACTATGTCATTGTGTCACCCACCGCATTATATGGACACCATTCTGTCATAACAATTGAATTCAAATCTATCTCGTTACATGTTAATTACATTTTAAATTCAAAATAAGTGCATTTTTGTTTCCGTTTAAAATAATTTTAAAGACTAGTTTCTATTTCCCACACAAATCTGTTGCAACAATTTAAATACGATTGTCAAGCATTAGTCACTAGGTATTGTATGGACTTTCTTGTCAACATAATTTGCAGCGTAAAACAAAAAAGACTTCTTTAAAATGTCATTGACCTTTTTATTTTGTCAATAACAATAAGGGTTAATTTTACTCAGCATTGATGGCCTAGCAGCCAATATAGTCTGTGAAATTACATAGATATAAGGTCCTGGACTGATTATAATCCGGATCGAAGGACCAATTAGGTATATGGGAAGGATAAAAGGACGAGGAATTTAATCCATGTGAGAAAGCACTATAGGACTTACAGGACTGACAGGGTTATGGCTTTACAGGACTCAGGTCCAATCCTAAACGCATTTGTAAATACACTTTTACCTTCCCCTACATATATTTTCTGCATGAGCTTGTCACATAATGTTAAATATATTTCTTCCCATAATAATAATATTATACACCTTAACATACCATTGAGTGTTTTCTTAATGGTCTTTTGATCACCGGAGGTGTCAATCTTACAGGAAGTATCGTCAATTGATTTCGTGTCGGCCGTCCGCAGTCCGCAGACACTCTCTTCGCTCACGGTACTTGTCTACGGTTTTTATTTTTTTAAATTGCATGCAGACACGACGTCATTCACCCATATCACTAAAAACTTTGCTTTCAAACTACAATTAATTTTATTACAAAAGAATTTGATAATGGAAGAGTTATTTCTCTTTCATAATCTGTGGTTTACTTTTTGCGCGTCATCACGTTTTAAATTATGCAACACACATCGACGACAGTTATGTCGTGCTTGTGCCTTGATGTTCGTCGTGAAATTGTCTTGAATTGTCTCCAATGAGGGCAAAGACAATGCAGTCGATGCCATAGTGTGGGTTAAACAATAGCCCATTTCTAATAGACCTACATGCTAATGAAATATGAAGGATTAATACAAATACCGTTAGCATTGAGAGAAGCGAATGTGGTAGTCATGCTAAAGACAGATTTCTTAGTAACATAAAAGTACCGGCTAAACTGGGTTGATACCAATCTCTCAGAGAAAACTAGAGTTATGTGGCAACTTTACTGGTGTGTTTTGTTCCAGTCTATGATAATAATAATGCGATACTCTTTCTATATACTTTGGTTTTAGAAAGAGTTTTGGCTCACTAGATGTTCATGGACGCTGGATCTCTTGTTGACGGAGACGAGCCTCAAGTCTGATACTGGTAATACCAACTATAAATATTATAAAGCCATTACTTTGTTGACTTCAATTGAGCCTCGTTTCTACTTCAGTTACCGAAGTAATAAAAAATTAAATGCATCACTAAAGATATATCTATATCTTATACGTTTTACATCGTGACAATGCCGTCAGTATTGAACTATTTAAAAAATCATATGCAGCACACGCTTTTAACAGTACTGCACGACGGTTTAAGTATTGCAACCCCTTGGATACACAAAAAAACAGTTAGAGCTGGTTCCATAGAGCTATTTATTCCCAAAAGAATGATAAAGATAACCGACATAACTAACTTAAGAGTAACTGGTTTTACTGACATCATGTGCAATGGGTATTATAGTGCCAGAAAGATAATCCAAACGAGTAAAGCGAGTATTAGTTACACGCAATCTTTTAGAAACTCTTCACATAAAAACTTCCTCGTAAATAAGAAGTGTTACGGACGTAACGTGGAGGCAACGAGCGCAGTACCCACTGACGACGTGACGGGAATACCTATACATGCTAATATGGCTGGCCCATGTTACCATTTGGTAGTAATGCAATTGTCATACAGTAACTTGCATTCGAATGTTATTGAAATAGACCTTGATGCTATAATAATTAGTCATCATTGTGTACCTTGGGATTGAAATCAAGTTACAGCTAGAAGATAAATAGGGCTAAAGAAGGAACAAAAAGAAACCCAGAAATATTAGTCAAAAAACAAAACGTAACGATGATTTTGAAAAGACCCTCCAATTTTTACCAGATGAATCATGAAGTATGTATTAACAGTAACACTGTCTCATGTCTGCAACATCTGAATGTAGACTGCAAAACAATGCTTCATGCATTAAGACCACCTGTGTAAATTGAGGGTATATAAATTTTTAAATAAATAACTGAGACCACCACATGAGAAATCTTCAGCGTGAGAATAAAACTCAAGTGCTCTATAATATATCGGTGTATAGTGACTTGAGACCGTCGTATAGTCCTGAAATGTCAGCGTGTCAATCGGTCACGATGACGATCAACTAGCAATCAACGATCACGCGCCGATGGCCAACTAATAGTCAACAGTTAATTAATTGTCCGTAAACAATCTTAGGCATATCCACTTTGGCAGAAGTTGACTTGTAAAGCCATTGACTGACACAATCTTTGATAAATGTGCTTCAGTTAAAACCGAATGGAATATTTTACAATAATTGAATATATAGGTTTTCTATACTGTTCAAATATGGGAAAATAACTAATAGTTTGTGATTCAAATTGTATTGGTAGCCAGTAGGTACAATCGATTTGTAAGTAGGTAATGTACTACTGACTCATCGGTTTGTCACTTCGTGTCGGCCACTAATCGACAATATTTAAATAAGTGTTTGAAGTCCACAATTGAAAATTATGTTTGAATTGCCCAAATTACAAGCAGCTGGTGGAAAATAAGGATTTTCTTGGAATTATTTTAGTATCAAAATTTTGGTTGGAGGTTTTAGTTTGCTGCTTTTAATTTTGGTTTTAATAATAAATAAGTTAAATATATGGTTAGCGAAAAGACAACTACATTTAAATGGGTTTGATGTCTGTTCATATGACTAAAACGTGACCACAATCGGGATTTTCCTCGTGTAATTGCAAAGGTACTCTGTGGGCTTAGTTGTTCCTGTCTCTAACATAAATAATATGAAACTATATACAATGGGTTTAGCTGTGTTCAACATTTGTAGTCATAAAGGCATTCTTTAAGTTCCATGTTCACAAAATTTTATTTGATTTTAACATAAGTGTAGAAACTAACAAAACGCATTTATTTTGTGAACTATATTGTGACGAATGTTTGCAACGTTCTAGATATAAATTGGTAGCTTACAATGGTAAGAAATTCAGTAAGTTTGAACTAAATATAACGTACAAATACCTCTCAACCTAATAAGGCACTGGAAAGTAACTGTAGGTAAAGCTAATTTCTAAACGGACACACTACTAATTTAACTAAAAGAGTATTAACTCTGGGAACAATAACCTAAAATAAATTGCATGTAAACAGTCTAAAGTTCAAAGCACCATGAAAATACCAATACCATTAACTGTTTACGAATCCGAGTGCGTTTACAGATTCCTAGGTTCAGATAGTCATCTCGCGTTATTATTCTGTTCAGGTGGCCAGTGGGGCAGGTGATCTCGCGTGCCGCATTCCATATAAATCTTACGTAATTACCTGTCGGTACCTACTACGGTATGGGCATTATATGACAAGTGATATAATATTATACAGTTCTACTGCTGAACACTGGCCTACTGTACTACTGAGAAGGTTTAAGCCTTAGTCCACTACGCTGGACTAGTGCGATTTGGCAGACTTCACGTACTTACCTCAGAAATTTTATGAAGATTTTCTTCATCGTTAAAGTGAACGATATGTACATAAACCAAACACACATAACTTCGAAAAGTCAGAAGTGTGCGCCTTGGGCATTGAACCTGCCGACCTTCGCCTCGACCGTCCGTTGCATTCCCAACTAGGCTATCGTGCACTTAGTTTGGCTATAGTGGTTCATGTTAAGTTGCAATTTGTAACCAGTGAACATCCATTAAAACATGCGACTTCTGGCGATGGTCAAGGAGGTACTTAAAATCAGCTCCATTGTGTCAGGGTAAAAAATACTTATGACTCTAGTACCATATTTTTTCACGAAAATGTAATTCTAGGTCGTTTAAAACAAAGGAAATAAAGGGGAAAATTACTGGATTAATGTCACGGTTCATTCGTTTAGCGACCAAACGCATCGTTAGTTTATGACGCAACTGGTGCGCAATTATTTATTTAAAAACAATTACGTGGTTCGTGCTTTGGATTAAAGTGAAAGAAAACATCGCTTTTGTTAACTTTATTAACAAATTCAGCTTTTTATGTCATATTGTTTACTTATCAATATCTAGTTTAATTTGGTCCTTTAAGCTAGAAATAACTCAATTGGCAGAGCACCGGCACGGTACGCTGGAGGTCGTGGGTTCAAATCCTACTTTCGACTGTTTCTTTTTCAATGTTCCCATAAAAATATAAAAACATTATGCAGGCACTCATTGATGTATTAGGGTTTTTAATACATCAATGCAGGCTACATGGCCATTAACATGTATAAAAATCATAATACAGGATTAGACAAAACTATCACCTCAGTTTATTGTTCTTATTGCATTCCACTTTTGTCTCACGTACTTCTGCATATTTATAAACGTATTTGAGCGAGCCGATAACAGTAATCGCATCTCAAACTGATGGAATTCTCAGATTAGATAGTAATTTTGTTAGGAGTCTCAAGTATTGAAAGTAAAGTTAACACGTGATAAACTCTTGTGATTATAATATGTCCAAAAAATATCTGCTACACTAAGAAAGTTATATTTATATGTCTGTTCCATCTAATATCCATCATCTGCTAAGTCATTATACAGTCGGCAATGTCGTCAATTCTCATCATTTTCAACTAATCTACAATCATCAACTCCACAACTCACTCTCATATTATCACTGCCATCTATAAAATAATCAATTCTGGCCAATATAGAACCGTTACTGTGGTCGTCTAAACTTAATATTTCAGAGATGTTAACGCTAACTAGATGCCATGTAAAAGGACGCAATAAATCTCAGAATCCCAATCGAGTTTCTCAACCGAGGAAGTTGTACATTCCATTTATTCATTTGTGATCTACCACGAGGCTATATTAATTAACTGGTATATGACCGGAAACTACACTATAGCTAAATTGCTATTATAAACATGAACGAGAAAATCTAGAGCATGAGAATCATAAACGAAGAAAAACTTGCGTGGTGTGCCTGGATTACTTAGAAACATTGAATTGCAAGATTGATTTAAGCTGCAAAAAATGAGATTATTGACACCGTTAAGTGAGTTGATGTGAAAAATAACTTGATGCTTTGCCGAGGCGATGACTTGCGCGTATTCAATGATCATTTTAATACAATGACTAATTAAGACAAAAATCCAAATTCAGTATCTTTTAGTCATTGTAGTCAGCGTACCTGCAAGGACACACGACTTGATAAAGGTCGCAGGAATACGCTGGATGCAGGCTGCTTTTGACAGGACCATCTGGAAATCTTTAGGGGAGGCCTATGTTCAGCAGTAGACGTCGTGTGACTGATGATGATGATTATAGTAGTCAGATTAATTTTATGACGAATGCTGAAAATACAGCATTTCAACTCCACATTGAAGCTGAACTATGAATTGATCCAGCTGCTTTGAACGGCCTTGTCCGTTTGACGTTGCCAGCGAATTAATTAAGGGTTTGACATTTAGCTTCAACGGCGAGGCAGCTGCAAATATCTGCAATTAACCTTAGGCAGATGCGACGCCGTGTACGGTCCACGCGTGCCGGCCATTTAACTTTTTCATTTTCCAGAAATAGACCTGCCTTTAACGATGAAAAATGAGTTTTACGATTAACGTGCACTTCCATTACATTCTTTAACGTTCGTAGATGCTGCGTTTACGGTCCGTTTAAGGTGCCGTTGTTTCATCCGTGTTCAAGTATAGATAAAGGTCTTGTCACACTGTAGTATTGCAAGCGAATTCACAACGAGACGAAGGCGCTACACGCTCATCCAGTGTAATAAGACTGTTGAATTTAGCCACGGACGACATAACTCAGACAAATATTATACATACACTCACGCCTTTAATCCCCGAAAAGGCAGGCATAGGCGCATTTAATGCACCTTCATTTTGCGGCGCACATTCCGTCACATGATGTGATGGGGGCGAGCCTATCGCCATATCGGGCTAAAATTCCAGACTCCGGGCTGATACTGAATAGAAAAATCCAATATTGCTTTGCCCGACCCGGGGATTGAACCCAAGACCTGTGGCCTTACCCTTGACACTCGATTCCGTTTGAAATTTAGGATTGGAATCGAAAACTTGATAATTCGTACCCTTGAATGCTACATTAGCGCACGATTTATCTCGATCGCGGCGGAATTTAGAAAAACTAAATGAAATGAGTATTTACAATCTCAAATACATTTTGGCACTCTTGACGCGATTTTGACATTAGCGATCGAGTGAGAAATCGTGTTTGAAATCGGATTAACACAGTTTTAAAAAGTTCACTTTTTGGTGTTCGAGTAAGTTATTATGCCTTTGTAAACTAAAAATAATGACACGACGGGCCTTATTTAATGATAGTTTTGAAAAGTTTGTCAAGTTAGTAGTGGCTTAAAGTTTCTAATTTATATTACATCTGGCTTCCAGCCAACGTTATCGTTACAAGAAGGTAACGATTGAATGTTATTGAAACAGTCTGTTATTATTTATGACTCGATTTACATATTTATTGCATACTAAATGCAATTAGTGAGCTTAATTTAATCATCAAATAATAAATTCGGCACTTGCCGTCCATTGTTTTCTATTTCTGGTTTAAAAACCAATTGTTATTAGGTGTTGTGAAGTTTTTAATAAATGAATGTTTAGTAGGTACATCTTTTATTCTTTTAACATATCGATGGGCTTGGAAAATAAACGGCATATGATTCATAACGTAGTATTATGTCATACAATATTACGATCATGGGTCAGTCATGATTGTATGTGTTTTATTACAATAAGCTGCAAGACATATCAGCCATTTTATAATAAATCATGACTAGAATGTTTAGTATTATTTTCATCGGCATATTTTTTAAATTGTGATATTTTTACCCTCAGAAATAACTACCCATAAAATTATCGCTTCGTATTCTCAAAATATCCTGATTAAAGTGTAAGAAAAAGTACTGATATTCAAAGTTTAACCCTATTTTAATAATTAATTTTAATTCTACAATCTCGTTTCTAGATTCTAGTCAATTACTTATATAGATCACACGCCTTGTCTCGTGAATGCCATAACTCAAGCTCAGTATCAAATGCCACATTCCCTTACGGGTGTTTCATTTGCTAAGGAATTCTCTTTGTTTGATCTTCACCAAACAAGGTACGTTAATCATTAATCTGGAATGCATGTCCACGTGTCGACTACTGTCTCTACAATACTGTCAGTGTCAGGTAGGACCAACGTCACATAAAAGGTTTCCGAATATTTTTGTTCAATAATATTTTGTACATCCTTCCTGTGGGTGTCCCATATCAGAGACTAGTATCGCTCGCGGCTCCGCACGCGTGAAAAAGTTTTTCCGGGATAAAAATATTTTCCCGGGATAAATGCTGCCTATTAGTGAAAGAATTTTCAAAATCGGTTCAGTAGTTCCTGAGATTAGCGCGTTCAAACAAACAAACAAACTCTTCAGCTTTATAATGTTAGTATAAATTAGTATAAATTCAGTCTAAGTACCACTACGAATTGCTTTATTTATTTCTGCCTTCAGCACCAGAATGAAGACACTATTGCGTTTAATCTATTGTGCTTCACGACCTTATATTATAAAATACCATATCTGCTACCAAAATCTTACTAATTATTCTTCTTGATTTGTCTAAAAATCTCTTCCATTTAGTCATAATCATCTTTCAAACAAACCTTTCCTTTATTTCACCTTCATTAGGATAATGTTATTTGAATATCTTTTTCTGTACTAATAGCAGGCACGTGGCATTCCTTATGGAAGGCGTTCGCCCGCACGCGTTATCTGCCATATGCCACTGACGCGTGTTCTACTGTTTACCCTCCTAGAACTTAACCGACCGTAACCATAAATTTCGTTAGAGCTTAAGTTATATCACTTAATAATAAAGCTGTAGAGAAGTTGCAATTACTGAATCCTGTCTTGCTTTGCAATGCCAATCTCTGGTTACGTATGTTGGAAGAATATCTGATAACAGTTATAAGTATTTATTGATCATGTTATTTTGAGAAGACGTAATGTAGCTCTTAGTCAGAATTTTGATAACTTGTGAAGCCAAGCCGACATAAGGATTGTAGTATAATATGCATAAAGATATATCGCAAAGAAGTTAGGAAAGTGATTTATACCTTAGCTGCTTAGAGCAAAAGACCGTATTGATTAAAAGATAAACTTTGCAATTTGAATTTCCAATTATTCTCTAAAAGCTATTTAATATAAGCCGTTAGAAGCCGTTTTAATATTATGTTCATATTCAAATCTCTATGTATAAAGACAATATGAGTCAAAATTGAATAGACAGGTATATAAATAAATATATTATTCTATAAACTATAAAGTGATAACATCGCAACAATTTTATGGATTGTAAAAAATAATGAGATGTCGTAAATCTGATTTGACATTTACGCAACGCGATCTGTTGATATTTCTAAAATGCTCAAAATGAAATCTTGACATTATTCTGTAAATGTTTCCAAGAATACATTCATCGCATGTGGAAATCGTATGAGCAATATACAATATCTTACAAATAAATTACGAAAGTTCTTTCTAAGAGCTCTTTTTAAATTTAATTTTGATACTGGATGTGTCTGATGCTATTTCTGTTTTCAAATTGAGAATGAAAGTTTTGTATGTTCACTGTTCATAAAAAGGATCTATGAAATAAAATTCATTCTGTCACATGCATACTCATTCACAGGTACTCATTGATGAGCTTTAGTGTTGTCAATAAAAATGGTATCAGTAATTCTTTTTGTGTTGGGTTCAATACAGACTGCACTGGCAGTGTTGACTTATGTGAAAACATAAATACACACATCATTTCTTATATTAAGAGCCTATGTGAAAAACATATGGAATCGTGATGGGCGTGACTTAGCGTATTTCAAATGAGAGGCGCCGCACGGCCCCGCTGAGATAGATCGCGCGCCTCGGCCCTCGTCGCATCGCGTCGTTGCGACAGGTCGTTGCACTCAAGCCCGCGAAAAGATCGTCATTGCAAATGCATGTCTGTGTTGTAAATATTATAGTTATTATAATTTCTAATAAATTTCTAACTAATAAAACATAGAATTTATTTTAATTCGTTTATAGTAACCATTATTATGTCACTATTATCTACCTAATTACTTGAACATTATGTAAAATGACATTGTAAGTTATCTAAACTTATCGAAAGTATTATTCACTTATAGTTGACTTTTGTTGACAAGATAAAATTTGGTGTGGTGGTAGGTTCGAGTCTTACCCCTACGTAGGTCTGTATATAGGTAAAAAGAAAAGCAGTATGAAACTTCTATAATATGTTTTAAATTATATTTTGCTTTGCTTTGATTTATTCTTGTAGACTTTCCTAACTTTGGTGGACATAAAATAAATAATAATACAATAAATGGCGTCACTATTTTTCAGCCCGACTCGGGATTCGAACCCGGGACCTCAGCAAAATAGGCGTATCGTGTGTGCAACTACGCCTTGGAGGCAGTCAAACATAGCATCACACCTTTTCTCCTCACATTTCGTTAGCTATTTTAGGTCTTATCAAATAGGAGACGAGCTTATTGCCACATACCGGGCCCAATTCAGCAGACCGAGTTGATACTGGACGGAAAAAAATAGTATTTGCCCGACGCGGGATTCGAACCCGAGACCTGAGCGTGGAGGCCGTACCGGGCACGTAATACAACTACGAGTTGCGACATCAAGGTAGTTTCGACAAGTCATTCACGATGAAACTTCTTCCCTGGAATGTCAGGTCTATTTTACGTAAATGATGCTTCACTCTAGTGCCACCATGCAATTTAAAAATCGAATTTTGTATGTAAAGGATGTTCGAAATTTATGCAATGCAATAAAATTACATAGCTTGATATGAAGATTGATTACATTATTATGGTTGAATAGTCACTATATAGGATATAAATGTTACAAATGTTGAAGGCGGCCGCTACCTATCTAGATAATTTTTATAATTTTTAATTTGAACTGTATGTGATGTGGGGTAAGAAAAATATAGCAAGGTCATTCTTACTACGCGGGTACTTATGCTTATAGAAAATTTTAAATGTTAATTACTTACAATTTTTTAAATATTTTTGATATTTTGTACAGAAGAATAGACTGATGTTTACTGCAACAGCTACTTCTTCAATTCTAAGGCATTTGTTTTTGTTTTGCAATATAACAAAGCTCCGATATCCTTATTGAACTGAATGAAAAATAATGATGGCCATATTTTAAAAGGAGACGGGAAAAACTTCATAGAACTTTGGGCTTAGTGTTACAGAGATAATTTATGCATTATTTTATAGTTATATTATAACTATTTCCAAATGAGAAAGAAAAATCTGTCTGTCCAATGGGAGTAAAGAAAGAACCGCTGTAGAGTAGAGCTTCTAAATCATTTTTCGGTGAATAACTTTTTTTTACCTGATGACATAAGATGTTCACAGTACCTAACCATTGGATTGCCCTATTGAATAGTGAACAGAGCTAGCTTAGACAATAACCAGAATTGAACATATCACATGGAATCGACGAGGACTGATATAAATATATAATGGCTCATTTACACTCTCGCGCGAGTGGTACGCCGAACACAATACGAGCCACGACGCGAGGTGTGAAGCTAGAGTGTTAGTGAGTCAATAATGTATTTCAATTTGACATTACGTCGGGAGCGCTGAACAAAGTTGCCAGTAAAATTAAATAATATCGACCAACATTAAATATCCCAAAAAGTGAAAATGTCTTTTTAGTGTAATTTTTAAAATACCTATAGTTTTTAATTCTTATTCTTTTTCAGCCTTTAAAAGGCTACTATTGCACATAGGTCTCCCCCAAAGAATTATTAATACTATTATGTCAATATTATTCTTGTTATACATGCTTGGTATTCTTTGAGTATGTAACCAACGCTCTAAGTTGGTGCCAGCGCCGTGTGTAATGTTACACGAACCACTTGGTGCCACTTTTCACCTTTCTATAACTCAAAACCTATTTAAAGTAAACACATAAAACTGTGTGAGTTTAATTATATCTATAAGGACATCTAGAAGCCCAAATTTCATGAAGCTAGCTCAAACGGTTATAAAGATATGAAGGTCAAAATTGTATTTGTATTTTGTTTTGTACTGACTGACAGACTTATAGTATCTAAACCTAACCTACTTCCAGATGACCTAGAAGGATGAAATTTGGAATCCAGCTCGGTAATTATGTGTAAGCGTAAGAAAAAATCTAAAAAAAAAAAAAGTTAAAAATACAGGGGTCCACATAAAAAAAAATATATTTTTAATGGTAGCGTTGCAACCGTTACAAGCAAATATTTGAAACAATCCCAATATATGTTTTATTATATTTGCTTTATAACAGAAATATAAAGATAAAGTTAAGCCAAAACATTTGTGGTGTCCCCATAAAAAAACACTTGTAATACGCGCTAAACAGCCGGCCAACGGTGTGTCGTCGGCGGCGCGCGGCACCACACAACTCAATACCTACCTAGTTTTCTTTACAAAAAGTAATGATATCCCACCAAAAACATAAATGTAAAAGATCTCACATTTGTAAATACCAGCAACTATTATAGGTATTCCATAAAGCAAACAAATAGAATTTAATACTTGTTCATAATGTTATTTTGTTCCTATAAATACATATTTAGATTTTGCATAAAACTTGGCTCACATTTAGATCTCCATTCTTTTTGCGGCGAAGCCCACAGCTAAGCATAATTTTGGTATTGAACTTGGCTATCCTTTTTTACATTTATGTTTTTGGTGGGATATTTTTAAACGGAAGACATAAAAATAGAAGAATATTGATACATGCTTCAAAAGTGTAAGGTCAAGCCCAATTTAGGCCGTCTCCTTTATACCTATTAGAGTTTGTGGCCAGTCATGTCCAGCGGATTTTGATTTTAAAGCCAATAGCCTTTAAAGAAAAATAAATCTAAATGGCGGCCTTTATTTAAAATTCTAACATTACATCTGCCTTTTGTGCACAAAACAATGCTCAGATATCGATTTTGAGTTCGATTGGCCTTAATACAAAAAACTTCAAAATGGTGGCTACTTTTTTCAATTCTGACTTTGGATCACTCTTTTGTTAATAATGTTACACCCAGATATCGATTTTGCGGTCGATTAACCTTAAAACAAAGAAATTCAAAATGGCGGCCACTTTTTTCAGTTCTGACGGTGGATCTGCCTTTAGTAACTAAAGTGGTACTCAGATACCGATTTTGAGGTCAATTGGCCTTAAAATAAAGAAATTTATGGTTGGTGTGGTAGACATGTAGTATAGCTGATAGCAGAAGTAAGAAGAGTAGAGAAGTAAAAGTCCAAAGTTCAGTCCACGATAGATTTTAATAAGTACACTACACAAATAACACCATACACATAAGATAGAAGGAGAGAGAGCAGAAAGTCAAGACAGCGATAGAAAGTTTATAGCGCGAAACAGAAGATACAGTTTTCGGAGCGATAGTACAATGAGTTAGCATTAAGCAACACAGGTGTATCGTTTAGCGGTAGCGTTACGACTGTACTCCAGTTATTCTCTGTGTACGCATACAGCGCGGCGGTCAACGACGGGCCGACCCAAAATGACGTCACGCGGCAGGTAACCGGTGCGCACAATAGAATGCACATCGTTTAACTCCACAAAACAAGATCGGGTTATCTATATAAAATTTCATTCTAACATTAATATTTATTTGTCTGTGCGTTGATACTTTTTATTTTATATTGTTTTATTTTTTCTTTATTAATAATTTTGTTAGTAGTGTTTGTGTATTGTGTTTAATGTGTTATTTTTGTGTGTGTAATAAATGTGGTGACATGGGTCACCCACAAATTCAAAATGGCGGCCAATTTTTTCAGATCTGACATTGGATCCGTCTTTTGTACCTACAGGCCTGCCCAGATGTCGATTTTGAGATCGAATGGCCTTAAAACAAAGGAATTCAAAATGGCGGTCATTTTTTTCAATTCTAACATTGGATCCGTCTTTTGTACCTACAGGCTTGCCCAGATATAGATTTTGAGGTCGATAAGCCTTAAAACAAGGAAATTCAAAATGGCGGCCACTTTTTTCAAGTCTAACATTAGATCCGTCTTTTATACCTAAAGGCCTGCCCAGATATCGATTTTGAGGTCGATTGGTCTTAAAACAAAGAAATTCAAAATGGCGGTCACTTTTTTCAATTCTAACATTGGATCCGTCTTTTGTACCTATAGGCTTGCCCAGATATAGATTTTGAGGTCGATTAGCCTTAAAACAACGAAATTCAAAATGGCGGCCACTTTTTTCAAGTCTAACATTGGATCCGTCTTTTATACCTAAAGGCCTGCCCAGATATCGATTTTGAGGTCGAATGGCCTTAAAACAAAGGAATTCAAAATGGCGGTCACTTTTTTTAATTCTAACATTGGATCCGTCTTTTTTACCTACAGGCTTGCCAAGATATCGATTTTGAGTTCGGTTGGCCTTAAAACAAATAAATTCAAAATGGCGGCCACTTTTTTCAATTCTAAAATTGGATCCGTCTTTTGTACTTAAAGGCCTGCACAGATATCGATTTTGAGGTCGATTAGCCTTATAACAAGGAAATTCAAAATGGCGGCCACTTTTTCAAGTCTAACATTGGATCCGTCTTTTATACCTAAAGGCCTGCCCAGATATAGATTTTGAGGTCGATTGGCCTTAAAACAAAGAAATTCAAAATGGCCGCCGTGTATACCAATTCTAACATTGGCTCTTAACATTTTAGTTATTATTGATTCATAATGTATAAATAAATGAGTACTACAAAAAATCATACTAAAATAATTTTATGGTGTAAAAATTTGAACAGCCTTTACATGCAAAATACGAATGTTTTAAATGTATGAGCGGCACGCAAGCGTCATTTACGCAAAATTGGGCCGGCATTCCAGGGCGTCCCTAGCTATGAATTACCCAATATAAATAATACATACATATACTCTCACGTCTTTTATCCCCGAAGGGGTAGGCAGAGGCGCAACTAGTGCACTCACTTTCCGTCGTGCGTATTCCGTCCTATGATGTGATAGGGGGCAAGCCCATCACCATTTCGGGCTCAAAATCCAGACTTCGGGCTGAAAAGAAAAAAATCCAATATCACTCTGCCCGACTCGGGGATCGAACCCGAGACCTCAGCATTGCAGTCATAACGTAATACAACTACACCACTGAGGCAGAATAAATAACAAAAAAAAAGCAGTGACTATTGTTTTTCAATCAGGGATTCGAACCCGGCACCTCAGCGTACCGATCACTAAATATAACTAAAGCAGGTCTCCGACTAGAAACAATTTACAAAGGTGAAAGGATGTAATAATTACGCTTGCTGCCTATCTTATAGACCTAATAGAGCCTATAATTTTATATTGATACACGGACGTGAGCTGGATACACTATAAAACAGAATTTCCAGGGCACCTTCAAATTTGCCGCGCGGTAGCACGGACCAATCCCTACACTAGACGGCCAATTCGAACTTTGAAGGCGTCCGAAAATTTCAAGCGCACGTCCGTCGTCAGTAAAGATTCCGGACGACTGAAGCCGGCACGGGCCACTCCCATAACAGCGATGGCGTATTTGGACGTCGCGGATGAGAGAAAGTGACGGGAGGCGCACGCGTATGCCGAAATGAAATGGCGTAAGCGCCAAAACAATTTTCTTTTAATTGTGATTATACTATTTAATTCGTTTTAATTGTGTATTGATAAAACTTTGAAAAAATTGTTGTATTGTATTTAAATAAAGTTACGAATGTACATATTCCACCATTTAGAGATAAAGCGTGTTTAAAGAAAATATCAGAGGTAACTTTGAATTTTTTTTCGATCGAGAAAATTTATAGCAATTGTGTTTTGGCTTTGACATATTATTGAGTTATACGTTCAATTTACACATATCCAAAAATCTAACTTGTGATCTTAGTAGTTTACGAGAAATTTGAACTTGAAAGTCCTTAAAGTTCCTGACATAGGCTCTTAATAATGATAAATTTCGAATAAAACCTGGTTTATTTCGGTTACTTTCGTTTTTTTCCGAAAATGACTCGTTTTTTCGAGAAACATTCTTTTTTTCCGATCAATTTTCGAATGTTACATTGAAAAAAACGATGAATTTTGAAAGAAACGGGAATATTCCCAGTTTTTTTCAACGCTATTCAGGATACGAAAAAGTTATGCATACTTATTATTAACAGCATCTATAACATGACCAGAAATAAATTATCTAGTAGGTACTTATGGTAAACTTTTCACCAATACTATCAATAGCTTTCAATAAACACACACACACACACAATTTTTTTTCTTAATCTTTCTTTACTTTCTTCCATTAAGTTAATGGTTAACACATCGAATTATCATCGATTGCGTACTATCGGTTACTTTCACTTTTATTTGCGTTCTGTTGCGGAAGACCCGATGTATCGGATGGTAACCATGGACAGATGTTACCAAACCGGTAAGGAGCTGGGGTGTGCGATAAAATGGGGCTGCCTTTTGGACATAGAGGGTGATATCCATTTTAACTGAATTTGAGTTTCGTAATTATGATTTTTTTATTATTCTTACCTGCAGACTGGTATTTTTAGTACTAATGCGTGTTACCTACGGGTAAAATAAATAACAAAATAGACTTTCTTTAAGTTAAGGTATGCAGCTCATTACACTTTCTAATATTGATAAAAATTTATGTACATTTTCAAAGAAATGGATTAGAATTTACATACGTGCTACCATAACGTGGAATGTCGTGTCAAGTACTACTGTCCAATTAAAACGTGTTAAGTACCAATTAGCATACAAGTATACCTACCAGTATGTATGAACTATGAAGCAATAGATAAACATTAATGTATCGCAAGATCTACATTTATAAGTATTATGATAGCGACGATAGCCTAGTTGGGAATGGAACGGTCTACCGAGACATTGTCCGGAGGTTCAAACCCAAGGCACACACCTCTGACTTTTCGAAGTATGTGTGTATTGTTTATCAATTATCGTTCGCTTTAACGGTGAAGGAAAACATCATGAGGAAACCTACATACCTGAGAATTCTATAAGAATTCGAGGTTATGTGAAGTCTGCCAACCCGCATTAGGCCAGCGTGGTGGACTAAGGCCTGAACCCTCTCAGTAATAGAGGAGGCCCGTGCCCACCAGTGGGCAATATATAATACAGGGCTGATTGCATTGCATTGCATTGCATGAAAGAAAAAAATAGCATGTATCTTACATTATACTTAAAACCTTACCTTATTTTTGACATAACGCACTTTTAATAAAACAATGACCTGATCCAAAATTTTGTCTAGATGAGTTTTAGTTAAATATGGGCCCCAAATGGCAAACTGCATCGACTAACAAAAAAATGCGACTTTCAACATTTGGAATAGGGTAAAAATCTTTTGAATTTATTTTTGTTCCCCGCCCAACTTAAAAAAAATCTCGTATAGGTTCAGTTAGTTTTGTGACGATTCCCGTAAGTCAACGATTTTGGATTAGGTTATTGTTTTATTAAGAGTGCGATACTAATAATATTATTGAATAGTTACCCAATATAGTTCTGAGAAATGTGGTAATTAATGGATGTTGACTCTCGACGATGCCTTCGTGCCTGGCGCCTGTTTCCGAATTCTCTTAGAATTACGCATGTATCAGCCAAGTCAAAACAGACGTTTAGTTCCTGTCCTTAATATATATTTTTCGAATTTGAAATGCCATTTATACCATACATTTTCTTAAATTGTCATACAATTTTCAGATGTTTAATTTATATCAAAATTTCCGTACAATTTTTTATTATAATAAATAATAGGATAAAGACGATTGAAACCAGTTGTCAAATGAAAACCGTTGATTATTCGGGATAGCTTGGAAATAATAGCTCAATAATAAACTCCGACTCAAAATTATTTACCAACTCAATTTAGTTCTTTGTGCTAATGCCGATAAGAAATGGATTTAATACCATTATAGTAAACTTCTTACCCATGACATACTTTTATATACATATATTATAATAATAAAAATAATTTGCACCGCAACTCATATTATTCTCACCTTGACAGTTCTATTTAAACAAATTGCTAAGTATTAAATATTTAGAACCTAGGTAGATTATTAACAATAACATGTTTATCATGTTTTATACAAATTATCATTTCAGTCTTAACCAATATTTTTCTTTTTAATATCCCTACAATATCTTTAAATGTAGATTATTTTTTATGGCATTGAATGACGAGACGAGCATCCCGTTGTCCTGATGGTATGCGATACGACCACCCATAAACAGTAGCTACACCACAAGCACCTTGAGTTATAAAGTACTGTGTGGCATTCCACTGCGCTCGTCATTCTGAGACATAAGATGTTAAGTCTTATTATGGCCCGTAGTTACATTGACTACAATGCCCTTCAAACTGAAACACGGTGGTACCCACCCAGATGGACTCTTACATATAAGAGCCTTACCTAATTTTTTACGCAATTCTATAACCATCCTGTATATTTGGCGTTCGACCCTAACCTTGTCAGGGAGGGCTCATGGTCGCATACGCAGAAAAAATGTGGAACTTTACACCTGGTCGTAACCATAGAGATCAAATCACTACACACTGTTACAACTCCGATAGTTAAATCACTTCTCTAAGTCTGATCAACAAGGTTCATTTTCATTATTTTCGGGGAATATTTTGAATGTTCTTAATAGATTCTAGATCGATAGTTCGTGTGAACTGTAACGGTTTTTGTTTATTAACATTGCCGGCAAAGGAAAGTCCTTCATCCAGACTTCAGATTTAAATACAAGTGACACATCCGCACTTGGATGTTTTTAATATTAATTGTTACTATAAAACTAATTCATGTAGTTTTCTCTAAGACGCCTTAAAAATATATTTAATATTCGTGTATAGTACAAACATCACTATAAAATAAATAAACCTACGGAGTCCCAAAATTGTTATACATTGTTTAACAGTGTTTAATAAAAATTATAAATAAAAAGTAAAAGTTAAAAACAACATAAAAGCTCAGTAGCTAAAATCCTACTAATATTATAAAGGCGAAAGTTTGTAAGAATGTATGGATGTTTGGATGTATGGATGTTTGTCCCTCTTTCACGCAAAAACCACTGAACGGATTTCGATGAAATTTGACACACGGGTAGATCATGTCCTGGATTAACACATAGGCTACTGTTTATCCCGGGAAAATATAAAGCGAGACTTCCATCCCGGAAAAGCTTCTTAATGCGGGCGCAGCCGCGGGCAAAAGCTAGTATTACATAATAAAAGCGCTTGATCTATTGTATAAATAATACATGAAGCTATTTTTAGAACCCAAATCATAATATTCAATTACAAAAGTGTACAAAAAATGCTGACGTAATTTAATATGAACAAAATAGCATTCCATTTTCAAAAAAAGTCGATAGAGCACAGGACGCGTGCCGTACAGCCAAGCGTGGCGTATGGGACGAGCAGATGACACGCGACCGTTATGCCAGGTGCTCGCACGCATCGCGACTTTATTGGTTTGACGAGCGGATGTCATGTCGGTGCGAATTGTTATTGATAATTATTGTTTTGAAAGGTCTGCCATATGATAAACTAGCTTTTGCCCGCAGCTCCGCCCGCGTGAATGAGTTTTTTCCGGGATAAAAGTCCTGCTTTATACATTTTTCTGGGATAAAAAGTAGCCTATGTGTTAATCCAGGACACAATCTACCCGTGTACCAAATTTCATTGAAATCTGTTCAGTAGTTTTTGCGTGAAAAAGGAACAAAAATCCATACATTTTTACAAACTTACGCATTTATAATATTAGTAGGATTAGTTTATGTAAGGTTTATGTAAGGTATATTTATAAGATTTTAAAGTTTGCAATGCAATGCAATCAGCCCTATTATATAATGCCCACTGCTAAGCACGGGCCTCCGCTACTACTGCGAGAATGTGTGCCTTGGGTTTTAAACCTCCGGACATCGTCTCGGCAGACCGTTCTATTCCCAACTAGGCTATCGTCCACTTGAAGTTTTATCACGGCAAAAAGTAGTCTATTGTTCATGTTTTTTATACATCCAGGGCACACATACAATTCCTACCTGCACATGTTATCAATTCATTTTGTTTCAATTTAAATGCAAAAGCTGCTGCAGGTATTGGGAAAAATTTGACTCCTTTTTATCCTGGAAAAGCTATCAGTGTGTTTTTCGTTACTTAAAAAGCCTTTCACACTAGTAAGGCCGTGAACAAAACAAAGATTTACATAAATGATTATGTCAAACCTTATACGGAATTATATCTGCATGCTGCACAACTTACAAGCTAAGTTACTTATAAGCAAATTGTGTAAGTAAGGAGCATCATTTACATTCACTACATGATGGTAGGCCGGTCGTTACAAATGAAGCGTGGTATTTGAAAGTCATAAAAGGTATTTGAATCTATCGGGAAAGGATTAACATTTTGCTGTGAGCAAATCGTTGCAGCATCTTAACGTTTAATTATAACTAGAAATGACGTTTATTGAGATAGAATTTCTAACATAATCATTAATCTTTAAATTATGGGTGTAGTTCTTCCAAATCCGAACGCTACATAATTTGTAGATTTTACTAATATGTTGTGTACATCAAGTATCAACTAATCCCTAACACAAAATCTTCTTGTGTCAGACACAATTTGAGTTGGCAATTGATGCTGTTTCAATTAATAATCTCAGAGCTGTACAACACAACGAGACCTGAAGCGTGTACATAAGTATTGTACATTTTTCCTGTTGTTTCTTATTGGAGCATATCATTGAATGCACATTTCACTACAAACTGCTCGCGTAACCTAATTGAATTATTGCTTATAATTTTTTCTAACAGGTAGAATTGACGTTTCTTAAGTCACAGATTTTTTTTAAATTGTGTGTAATGGACCGTAGCAAATATGCTATCCGCATAATTGAGACGTGCTTTCCCCTGTAAATGGCGGTTTGTTAAAAATGTTTGCTAAATTAAATTAACCGATGAAGCGTCGTAATTTTCACGATTACGCGCTATTATGGCGTCTCGATTGATGCATAGCGATTTCCCGCCTTGTAAGACTGAATTACTCTATTTTATTGACAGTCATGACTGAACTAAAACAATCGAAACAATATTGTAGAAAATGCTTGATTTTTTTTTTGATTTTGCTTGCCACTTCGGCCGCCTAAAAGACCTTTCTAGAATAATCGGGACAAAAAAATAGTGCATAAGTTAATAAAAGAGTTAGTACTAGTTAAGCTCTATCTGAGTGCCAATATATATCCAAATCTTTCCAGCGTTTTCCACGTTTACGTCTAAAGCTATGATTCCGCAGGACGCGGCAGACGGCAGATTGCAACAGCAGACGGCAGACGGCACGTGCCGCGCGTCATTTGCCGTCTCGTGCGGAATCGGTCTCATACAATTTAATACTGCATAGTAGTGCCGTCTGCCGTTGCGGCACGTTCCATCTGCCGTCTGCCGCGTCCTGCGGAATCACAGCTTAACACGCAAACATCTATACTGCATTTATAATAGTAGTAGAAAGTGAAATAACTATTCAAATACTATATTTATCAGCTAACTCCATTATTAGCAAAGCGAGGACGTATCTTCTATTTTGTCCATTAGTTCAAGTTCAATCAACTGAAAATTCAAAGTCAAATTCATTGAACGGGCGGATAGCATTGTTTTCATTGAAGCGTGTCGCGTAGGTACCGGCAGAAAGTAAAGGAAGTTGACAAGGGCTATCTTATACTGAAGGTAACTGATAGTGTCGAAGGTCCCAAACATTGGTTATTTTATCAATATTTGTTCATATGTAGATATTGCGAGAATTACCCTATTTTGATAAGTTTAAGATGGAATCATGATTAGAGATTTACTATATTAAGTCACAATCGTTTCCCATTCGAATTCATGTCTTTTTTTTATGAAACATTTTTTATAATAATTATTTCCTCGTATCCGTTTAATCATTGCATTAGAAATAATTCTTCGATTAAAGTTTGGTATACCTATCCTTACATTATTATTATCAATTTGGTTTGTTCTTCAGCGCCAACCGTAGTAGTTAGTACCTATATGTACACAATATAACTATACCATAATCTATTTAAGTAAATTTCTTTCTTCTTATTATCCCTGTAGAATAAAATTACGACTGCCTCGATGGCGTAGTTGTATTATGGTACGACTGCAATGCTGAGGTCTCGGGTTCGATCCCCGGGTCCGACAAAGTGATATTGAGATTTTCTAATCAGTCTGGAATCTGGAATTTGTGCCCGATATGGCGATATGCTCGCCGACTGTCACATCATGGCACGGAGTACGCATGGCGAAATGTGGGTGCACTACTTGCGCCTCTGCCTACCCCTTCGGGGATAAAAGGCGTGAGTGTGTGTAATAAAATTACTGACGAATACCAATTTTGGTCTGACCTTATTAAAGAACAAGTTTCACAATGTCACCCGTTTTATTCAGTTTCAAGAAAACACTAATTGCTTGCAAATTTAAGGTCGCGGACTAATTATTGTAGTGCAACTTATTTGCATATGATAACTAAATAACTCGTTAGTGCAATTTTTTGTTAGTGTGTCCTACTGTAATACAATTTATTTGAATATGTTTTCATCTATAGGAACCTATCAAAATCCTACAATCCTTCTATCATCCAGTGATATTGGTTGTATAAAGTGTTGCGAAGGATAAGAACTTCTTTGCCAATCACGTTTAATAAATTGGGATAATCTTGGCGCACAGATAGATCTTGTCATGGTTTAATGTAGGGCATTTGTCATCTCGGTATACTTTCTTCCGCTAATACTCGAGCGGGCGTATTCGGCAGCAAACGATAGTGGATACCTACTTATATAGATTGCAACGGTATAAACACAAAAAAGGGAAAAAATGTAGGGCGTAATAATTGCGAGCACTGTGAATTGTGTGATGCACGTTTATTGTCGGTTAACAGTTTTTGTGGCCTACAGTTGAGAGAAAAAAAAAATTATTCACCTATTATTTTTCTTCTCAAACGCTTTTCCCTTTATGTTTACCAGCAGGAAGAGATGGATTGTTGATTCGTTTGAGGTGGATTTATTAAGTTGAGTTTTTACGCCAGACGACACAAATACGTCAAATTTCTGCAATATGCTTGAATAAAGTGTTGCGCCAACCCTACATTGGAGTTCGCCCTTATCCCACTCATCCACTATCCCATTCTAGTTAAAAGAATTCCTACCGCGTAAAACATTAGTATTAAAATACTGACAAATGAAACGTTAACAAAAAAAAACGTTAACATAAACGAACGAAAAGTAACCAAAATGTAACATCAAAACTTAAAACTTCGTTACCCCGCATGCGATGCCGATGTGGGCCTACATTCAAATATTATAGAAATGCGCTAACGCACTCGACGGCGGTTTTCTAAGAAAAACGTTATTCCACAATATAAATCGTTTGTTCACACAACGTCCATACTGATACCTGAGTCGTGCGCCGATGCTTAATATTAAAATGTTTTTACTACTCGATTTGACTGGAAACGACTGTAAAGCAGTCAAAGTTGCTTAAATAATTTTATGACTATTATCTAAGATTAATCCTACTAATATTATAAAGGCGAAAGTTTGTAAGAATGTATGGATGTATGGATGTTTGGATGTTTGGATGTATGGATGTAAGGATGTTTGTTCCTCTTTCACGCAAAAACTACTGAACGGATTTCGGTGAAATTTGGCACACGGGTAGATCATGTCCTGGATTAACACATAGGCTACTTTTTATCCCGGGAAAATATAAACCGGGACTTTTATCCCGGAAAAACTTTTTAATGCGGGCGGAGCCGCGGGCAAAAGCTAGTTAAGTACATAAAATTGTAAGGGGAAGTGGTAAAATTACAAATAATATTCCACGCAAATCGATGGCACAGCCAGTAAAAGATGATGTTTATTTAAATGATCTCGTACCACTCTTAATAATTAGTAGTCATTAGTACAAATTACCGCTGAACAGTGTTTCACAACGTCGTTAGTGATGGGGATTAGAGTTTAAACGTTAATTCACTCAGGTTACGGCTAGTTAGTTGCATCACACAAATCGATGTGTAAATATGTCAAAAGTCATTGCATCCACATCTAAATAATGAGAAAATTAGCTTAAACATTACCTACGTTTTGTTTATATGTTAAAGATATATTGAAATACAAAGATAAGGAATCATCTTCATCACAAAAAGTAAGTAAACATGTAAATCAGACAAAGTCAACTAGAACCTATAAGAAAAAATGGGGAGTGGAAAGAATTGGGTGCACTCTAATCCCACATTAGCAATTTCATGTATCCATTATAAATCCCGCTTCCTAATAGAATCGGTAGTTCGTGAAATATAGATAAAAAATACAAACAATGTTAAACAGATATAAGTTATCGACAATGATACGGCACCGCTCATAACTGATAATTGTTTAGTTACATTGAGTGAATCAGCTTAGGTAATTGACTCATAGACCGCAAGCCGTGTTGGCCGACTTTAATATCTCGCGCCTAAAGCCTATGTTGGTCATGCTTTAAAGGTCTTAGAAAAATCCTACAACTTTGAGCAGAAGAAATGGACGAAAATAGTTATGAATATTATTCGTAGAATAGCAGTTGAATAATTCATGGCGGATGAGCTCGATAGAGTTGTTGTTGCTCACAGAAATGCTGTTTTTATACTTTCTATTCGCTTTCCTATAAGGTCCTATTTTCTGTGACAGTGTTGTTATATCTATGTGGCCAATATATAGTAATTTACTATCAGGTACGTACCTGATAGTTTACCTAACTTCTGCAATAACATAATAACGTTATGTGAAAACTTTACTGCTACTAGTAAAGGCATTAACCTCCTTTGAACATCATATATTTATTACATTAACTAATCTCGCGGTTAAATTAAGCAATATTCGAAACGGATACTTGCAATCCTTAGCTCCCTGACGTAGATTACCTGACCTGCAGTGCCGGATTAGCCCATAAGCAAATTAAGCAATTGCTTAGGGCATCACGTCTTGGGGGGCACCAGAAACAGCACAAAAAAATGCTAGCACATAAAAGTAAAGCTGTTT
Source organism: Lapara coniferarum (assembly GCA_949316025.1). NCBI lineage: Eukaryota > Metazoa > Arthropoda > Insecta > Lepidoptera > Sphingidae > Lapara > Lapara coniferarum. The sequence continues at coordinate 28,028,177 of OX438922.1, read as the reverse complement.
GAAAATCCGCGCGATTAGACTGATGTTAGTTTACTTATGGTAGGGGGGCCCCATAGGCGTGAATTGCTTAGGGCATCAAGTTATCTTAATCCGACACTGCTGACCTGCATACAAAATATCACGCAAACGTTTACATCAGTGCATACAGACACCTATACATCAGATCAAAACTTCTGTCGCCGAGTCTGGCTTCGTAAAGAGGTAAATAAGCGTATAGTGCTGGAATATTTTAAAGTTTGCAAACAATAAAAAGATTTTTCAGAATCGTAGCAATTGTTTCAAACTTGTACATTTTACAATATTGTTAAAAACAATCAGAACCCAAATTAAGCTGATGAATGCATTCCTAAAGATATTCAGTTCCAACTAATACCCACGGTTCGCCATCACATTTCCATTCCACAATGTCGATACGATAAAATGCATTAGAATTTATATGACGTATGTCTTCAATGATTACCTTAGTGGGATATCTCGGAGTTGGACGTAAGCTTTCTTTTTATATATTTTGATTGATGGCTGTCTCAGACCTTCAATACTTCCGCATAAATGAACGTCTTTGGCCGCATGTATCCATACTAATGAAGCCCTATATCAGTTCCGTACAAAAAGACGATACACTTGTACTTGAAAATGTAATGAGTGAAATAAAATAACTCAAGACTGCTAAACCTTTCTCTACGTTATATTTCCCATTTCTTAATTAATTCAGCTATTGAATTTGACTTTTAGAATTTTAGGCAACGTCAAAATTATTTCTTATAATGCATAATATTTTGATTCACTATCTCAATAATTAATTTAATCACATCAGATAATTGCAATAAAACATACAATTGTTTTATTACTTCTAGTAATTCTGGTATCTTCACACGATGTTATCAAAATACTAGAAAAAAAATTATATTATTGAATGCAAAACAGCTAGGTACCTTCTTAACGAACCGTCAAATAGAAAAGGGTGACCAAATCACGGTCGTACAATACCCGTGTGCACAATAGCGCATGCAACGGTTTTTAACATCTGCCGGGTCCTCAAGCCCAGACCTTCGCGATAAGCAATTATTATTATTATTAGTGCACATTTAGGGACGCGAGTCCGTGGCTCACACTTTGGACTCGAGACACACGTTTTTATATTTGATTGTGTATATGCGATCAACGTAACAAATTCCCATGACTATCAAACAAAAAGGCAATAAGATAATTTGGCTCCGGCGCAAAGCCGGCCGTCACGCGTTGCGAGCCGCACGTATCAACTACTGTCTTTATTATAGACTTAGCAAATGACGTCATCCTTCATTAAGTTCGTCACCTTAAGTTCTCACGAATAATGTGATTTTTTTGTTTCCAGGATGTCGAATTTTCAACGAACGCGCAGTAAGGTGTGGTGGGGTGATTCACCTCCGAACATCGGCAGTCCAGTGGCCCCTCACGCGGAGTGGAACCGAAACAATCGCGGCAGAAACGAACCAGACTGGGAGCCTCAATTGCCGCACTGGATCGCGAACCAACCCGACCAACAAAGGAACAATAGTGCTGATAATATTGCGCAACATAATGTGCAGATAAATCAATGGCCCTTGAGACACGGCAGTCCCGGCAGCCACAAAAGCCAAGATTCCGGATTCTCAGATTCCGATAGCTCCCCGCCGCCCTCGCAGTACTATCAGCCTCCAGAAAACAATGAATCAAAAGATAAGTCATCCAGCAGCAGCGATTCGAACAATAACGAAAATATTACGGTGAAACATGTTTCGAATTTACAAAACTCGCCTGAGAATAAAGATGTTATTGATAGCAGCAAAACACCCGATAATGCAGAAATTCCGACGCCGAAACCTCGACTTCGAAGTAGCAGTGTAATACAGACGCCTTACGATTTACAAAAATATTACGAAATTCATCACGATGAAGAACACATGGAATTATTAAAAGACAAAGATGCCGAGAATACAAATAAATCAGACCAAAAGTATTTTAATCCGAAGAACGTCAATAACGAGAACATAAATAAAGGAAAATCTAATGTTTCTCCCTCGAAAAATATAAATATTAAGCAGTCTAACGTCAAAAATGATAGTCCAATAAACCATAATGTACAGAAAAATAACGCTGCGAGGAATAAAGATAACACTCAAATCAAAAGTGCAATACAAAAAGATACCAAAGAAGTACCAGTTAAAAATATAAATATTATAAGTCCATCTAAGAAATATCCGGTTAAGAAGACATTTATATCTAACGCTGAGAACGATAGCACCAAAGTTATTAAAGTAGCAAAAGTTAAAGATTTAGAAACTAGTAAGAATAAGTCTGATGAAAGTTTGGAATATATAAAATTATCTGACCATAATGAGATTGCAGTTAATAACCAGCCAAGAAATCGCACGCCTATTTCCAACGTATCTTACATACCTACCGAAAAATCTTATAAAACAGAACATAATCGAAGCATATCAAATGAATATAATTTACCAATTACTACAACACCGAAATTTGAAAGAAATAGGTTGAACAAATCTCTTAATTTTGAAGCTCAACGTTTAGACCAACAAATATTAGACATTCAAGATGGGCATCACTCGTTGGGATATATTCACGAAGACGCAATCTCTGAAGATACACAATGTGACAAAGAATACGTACACAAACCAACCAAAGCCCTCCTTGCAAAGAATATAATGGACAGTCTGCATTTGAAACCAACTAAAAAAGCAGGTCCTAAAGCAAAACAGAGAATGGCCACGAAATGTGATAGAACTAAAGAATTATTCAGGATATTTCCATCAAAAAAAGATAAACCCGATGTTGCAGATTCTCTAGCTGGGGGTACATTAAACAGCAGTAGGGTTCCATCACTAGGTTTACCTAGAACTAGTGAACATAATAATTGGGTCATCGTTGGTCATCCTGAAAAAGAGTTACTTATTCCTCACTATAACGAAAGACTAGTAGCTACTGAAAGCGATTTAAATTTAAGTGCAAAAGATCATCCCGAAGAAGATCTCAGTTATTTGCAAAATAGAAGGGTAACACCTCCCCCACAATTCCAAGACAAACAAAAAACACCATATGAGACAGATTCCAAAAATGACAAGGATCTTACTCACGATTCTAAAAGAGAGAAGTTAAAAGATGACGAATTAAACTTTGTGGATATACAATTAAATTTAGCATGTACCTCTACTCCCAAAATGTTAGCTCCCGACGAATTTATGAATGGAAGAAAGAGTAGCAGAAAAAGTTCACGCAAATCAATATTGACTGATTTCAACAGTGGGTAAGTAGATTACAACTTTACAAATAATTGCAGGGTAAATAGACATATAACTGTTTAATAATAACGTTAACTACTTCTCAGACTTGTTAATTAATGCAGAAATCGGTATTCATAATTAATTACGACATTGTTGATTACTATATTATATGCATATATTATTTTCAGCGTGGTTTTAAACAACCAGAACGAGATACTATATAGAGAAAGAAGTATTGACCAAACGTTATTGGAACGTCTTTGTGAAAGGAAACCAGAGCCAGTTCAGTACTGGCTATGTGACTTGATCGGCTCGTGTGAAAACGAGTGTATGACGACCTTGCAGAGCAAACCCCTGGGAGCGGAGATGAAGGCTTTGGTATCCGCCAGCTCTGCTACAATCACAGGCAATATCAAAAAGGTGCAAACGCACGGGCAGATTATCGTCCATCACTACAGCGATGTGCTCAGGTACGGTCCTTCTCTGTTACTCATCAACACATTAATTAATTATAATTTATTGACGTTAAAGTAATGCCCCATAGTTAAGCATATTTGAAAGTAATGTTACAAAACGTTAATTTATTACACACGGAACTACTAAATTTTATTGAAACTTTCTGAGCTACATCAACGTCTATTACGTACTATTTTATAGCCTACAATAATTTATTTATCTGTTACCATGCTCCATACTTATAAATATTATGCCACAACACTTTTGAGGAAACAGGAACATTATGTTTGGCGCGATCTGTTTTTGCTACACATGTAATCTACATAATGCTATTCTAATTACAGGCAAATTGAAGCTAACAAATCATGCGAGGAGCAAATATGTTTGCTGGTGGCAAATATTAATGAGTTTGTATTGGCACATAGCATAACGCTAAACACCAAGCCTCCTGGTGAAACGCCAGAACGGTGGGATAAAATAAAGAAGTCTTTGCAGATGTATCTACAGAAATTAATAGATATAGGCGAAGATGTAAAGATTGAGTTGAATGAGAGTAACACCGAATGGAATCTCGTGCAAAAACATCTTGACACTCTTATAGGAATCTTCTTGGAGACTACGAAAGCTGTACTTGTGCAGCAGATGAAGGTATTTAAATATATCCTTTTAAGCTAAACTTTAATTACTCTCTTTATAATAAATACTTATACTAACATATTATAATCAGCTTCAAAAGACTATTTCAGTGTAAGCTCTTAAGAAAATAATCGTTCTTCCACCTACCTAATCTTAAGTAGAGTTGGTCTACATGTTAGTTTTTGATAATACAATAACTACGCGTCTTGGCGTCATTTTATAAAAAAAAAAATATGTTTCAGACGCTAGTCTCCATAATAGAAGAACCTCCATCTGACATGATATTAAAAAGCACTTTAACATCTATCGGACATTTGGCAATGCTAAGTGACAATACAGAAAGCTCACTGCACGAGAAATGTGTGAAGATCATGAAGAGTATAACAGAGCTTCCGTTTGTGGACTGTGGTGTGCCACGGGCGTTGTTAACAGCTATTATTGAAAGCAACAAGAGTTCGATAAAAGCGTTGTCGTTACGCGCCCTTGCGACAGTGTGCGTTACCGGAGACGCTGTCAAACAGTTTGAAGAGGTTAGTTTTATTAAATAAAATTCATCAATCTGTTTAGTATGCTGTATGCATTGATGTATTAAAAACCCGCTGTATGCCACTTTTTTATGTCTTTGTGTAAGAAATAATTTATTAAAATATATTAGAAATAAGTAACTTTAATGACCCTTATCTAATTGATATTGTAGACATGACAATTCGTTATAATCACGACTGGAAAGTCCAAATTTATTTTAGACTTAAACTCCGGACTTTGTAATTCAAAATTGTACCTGCTTTTTAAAACAGACATAATGAACTGTATAATCGACTAGATTTCGCACGCGGCTCCGCCCGCGTTAAAAAGTTTTTCCCGGATAAAAGTCCCACTTTATATTTTCCCGGAATAAAATGTAGCCTATGTGTTCATCCAGGACATGATCTACCCGTGTGCCAAATTTTATCGAAACCCGTTTAGTAGTTTTTGCGTGAAGGAGTAGCAAACATCCATACATACTTACAAAGTTTCGCGTTTGTAATATTAGTAGGATTATGTCAGAGCATGTAACTGAACATTCTATAATCGATTGATCACTATCTTTCGCAAGTTTATTTTAGACTTTTAAACTCCGGACTTCCATAATTCAAAATTGTACCTGCTTTATAAAATAGACGTAATGAGCTGTATAATCGATTATGTCAGAGCGTGTAACTGAATTTCTATAATCGATTGATTACTATCTTTAACTGGTGTATCGAGCCAGACCTGTATGCAGAATGTACAGTTTGCAATATCGCGTGAAGTATTCAAATGTGTAATTATGTTCTTGTCGATTTCCGACGAGAAATTAAATCGATTTTTCTTCATCGCACTGACTTAACAATAATTGACACTAATAAGCGTTATAATAATTATAGATGTAAAGTTTGTAAGATTGTATATTATGGGCTTATAATCTACTCTTGAACTATTAAGCGGATGCTGAAAATTCCCTGATACAAACTATTATAAATTTATTACTCTTAATCAGTTTAAATACTATATACGAATCCTCAATAGTTACTTTAATATACTTATTGTGTAAAATGTATTGGTATAAAACGAGATATAGAAAACAATACGCCATATGATTTAATGATAATTATGTAAAACTATTTAAATTAACAATAATTAATTAATATTTTTATCATAGGGTGGTGGTATCGAGATCATATCCGACATTTTATCAGACGAATCGAACCCAGAACCGCAGATGCGCGAAGCGATCACAGTGCTCACGCAGATCACGGCCCCGTGGCTGAGAGGACATTACGATCTCACGCAAATGCACCTATACTTGGACAATATCGTCGATAAAATCACTGGTGAGTACTTAAACTATAGTGAATATTTCATATTAGAGATGTTCCTAATTCCTAGATAAGTAGTGTAACAATTAAAATAATTTACAATTAATGAGGACAATAAGAACAGTTACGGTAGGTAATACATATTAAAAATTTTGGTGTGGAGCAAAAATGGTATATATGTCTATTTATCTACGAGAAATAAAAAAAAATTGAAATGTGAAGTAAGCTTACGAATATAGTAACGACATCTGTTGATCAGTAGATGAACTAATTATCTTTTCCGCAGGAATAATATCTCGAACTGAATGTTGCCAGCTACTGCTCTTATGTACTGCCTGTTTGGTGAACTTGGTGCGAGAGCTAGAACTAGAGAGAAGGGAGGAAGGTGTAGCTAATGACTCAGATATCGTGGAGGTGATCACTAAACACCGCACCGTGGAGAGATTGCTGGACGCTGTGAAACGCCGAGGGCCTCATATCTCCGTGTTTTTGCAAGTAAGTTAGTTACATGGGTATATTTTTGGGATTCAATTTATGTATTTCACACTAACGTAAATCTTGAAATTGTTACATTAATTACACTACTTGCTATTTCTTTTTATTTGCTATTCAGGTCAACTGGTATTTCAGAAGAATTAAAAAAATATCTGACGCCAAACATTTCATATTAGAACCCCTCTCGAGCCCCGACCGGCCCAATCGGGCCGGTCTGACAGCTTGTCAAACTCGATATGTGTGCGTGTTGACGCGCCTTATGTGTGTGCGTGTAGGTCGATTTTCGCGTGTTGACAGACACGCGAAAAATTGCGCTTGCGCCAGTGTGGCCAGCGCTCTGTACGCAAGAGGTTAAGGTTTAACCCCTGGAATGCCGGGCTCAGTTTGCGTAAAAAACGCTTGCGTGCCGCCCATACATTTGAAAAAATCGGATTTTAGGTGTAAAGGATGTTCCAATTTATACACCATAAAATTCTTTTAGTACGAATTTTGAAATTATTTATTTATTTATTTACTTATTTGATGGTCACTAAAATATTTAGAAACATTGTGAGATTAGGCATAGACGGCCGCCATTTTGAATTTCTTCGTTTTAAGGCCAATTGACTTCAAAATCGATATCTGGGCAGGCCTGTAGGTACAAAATACGGATCCAATGTTAGAGTTGAAAAAAGTGGCCGCCATTTTGAATTTCTTTGTTTTAAAGCCAATCGGCCTCAAAATCGATATCTGGGCAGGCCTTTAGGTACAGAAGACGGATCCAATGTTAGAATTGAAAAAAGTGGCCGCCATTTTGAATTTCTTTGTTTTAAGACTTGATTTGTTTAGTATTCCACGGCACAGAACCAACCTCGGACTTCATCACCCGATAGCCAGAATGTGCAATACTCACAACGATTTTAATGCTAAGATACCTGAGTTAGATATCTTCAATGATTCTATAAATACATTTAGAAATAGGATGCTGAAACACTTTTCCTAAATTACATATTTTACTTTTTATGTTTCTCTATGGTGTCTACGTAATTCACACAACTTTATATTCAGTTTTTTTATTTTTTTTATTTAGTTTTAATGTAAAATTTTGATTAATCGCAGTTTATTTTTGTTTGTGTTTATATAATATTTCTGTTATTAATTTATTCTAACTTAATTTATAGTAGGTATTAGCTTCTAGTTAACACATAGTGTGGTCAAAGCTGTGTACACTTATAATAGGCGTACATATTTGTAACTGTAATTGTTTCATAATACAACCTGTCATGATAAAATGTAATATGTTATGCTGTTAGTGTACCTAAATAAATAAATAAATAAGACCAATCGACCTCAAAATCGATATCTGAGCAAGCCTTTAGGTACAGAAGACGGATCCAATGTTAGAATGGAAAAAAGTGGCCGCCATTTTGAATTTCTTTGTTTTTAGGCCAATCGACCTCAAAATCGATATCTGGGCAGGTCTTTAGGTACAGAAGATGATTCCAATGTTAGAATTGAAAAAAGTGGCCGCCATTTTGAATTTCTTTGTTTTAAGGCCAATCGACCTCAAAATCGATATCTGGGCAAGCCTTTAGGTACAGAAGACGGATCCAATGTTAGAATGGAAAAATGTGGCCGCCATTTTGAACTTCTTTGTTTTGAGGCCGATTGACCTCAAAATCGATATCTGGGCAGACCTTTAGGTACAGAAGATGGATCCAATGTTGGAATTGAAAAAAGTGGCCGCCATTTTGAATTTCTTTGTTTTAAGGCCAATCGACCTCAAAATCGATATCTGGGCAAGCCTTTAGGTACAGAAGACGGATCCAATGTTAGAATGGAAAAAAGTGGCCGCCATTTTGAATTTCTTTGTTTTAAGGCCAATCGACCTCAAAATCGATATCTGGGCAAGGCTGTATGTACAAAAGACGGATCCAATGTTAGAATTGAAAAAAGTGGCCGCAATTTTGAATTTCTTTGTTTTAAGACCAATCGACCTCAAAATCGATATCTGGGCAAGCCTTTAGGTACAAAAGACGGATCTAATGTTAGAATTGAAAAAAGTGGCCGCCATTTTGGATTTCTTCGTTTTAAGGCCAATTGACCTCAAAATCGATATCTGGGCAAGCCTTTAGGTACAAAAGACGGATCCAATGTTAGAATTGAAAAAGTGGCCGCCATTTTGAATTTCTTTGTTTTAAGACCAATCGACCTCAAAATCGATACTTGGGCATGCCATCGTTTTTTTTAACACAATGGGATTTAAGATAGATATTTGGGCTTGTCTTTAGCCAAACAGAATAAATCGAGGTTGTAATTTTACTAATTTAACAATTTAAATACGCAATCACATCAAAATTAGATACTTTTAAAAATGAATAAGGTAATCAACCTGAGTAGCCTTTTAAGTCTGGTGATGGGGGGTAAATAAATAAAAAGATACAGTAATTTAATGGCCACCCAACAGGGCATAACGATGTGGGGGAAGAAAAATATAATAAGATAATTTCTCCTACGCGGCTAATTATTCTTATAGCAATCGTTGAATTGTTAACGACTCCCTGATTTTTAACCGATTTTGACGCTTTCACAGAAGAATTTACTTTATTTGCTGTTTGTTGCCACGGGACACTTTTTCTTCTTCAATTCTTTATTTTGCGACATAACAAAGCTGCGTTATTGAAGAGAATTGAATAAGCATTGATGGTGGCCATAATATTTAAAAAATCTATAATTAAAACCTACTATAGTTTGTGGCCATGTCCAGCGGTTTTTGATTTTAAAACCAATAGCCCAAGAACAACAAGAACATTTAACATGGAATGCAGTTCTTAAAATTCCAACCTCGAGTTATTCTATTTGGCTAAAGACAAGCCCAAATATCTATCTTTCCTCTCGCGGAAGGAGAGTGCCGAGAGGGATCGCCAGCGCAGTGGTGATCCCTCCCGTCGCCAGACGAGACGTAGGAGGCGTCGGGTGGACGACTGACCGACATCTCCCGCCCTGTGGATTGGGGGCGTTGGAGAATTCCACCACGGTATCCCCTGCCTGTCGTAAAAGGCGACTAATAGGGGCGTCCGGGGGTCATGGGTGGGCGAAAGGGGCCGTCCACCTATTAGTCTAGCCAACTTCTGTGACCCCCGTGATGGACGGCAGCGTGCCTCACGCTGCCTCGAACGCCAAGGGCGTCCTTCGGTGTACGGGGGCTTCTGAGCCCCCGCAACAACAGGAGACGGACCGCAACAGCGGTACGCGCAGGGGCGGTTGCGGACGACAACTTAGACGTGAGTTGGAGGAAGCCCGCAGCCGTCCCTAATGCGCCGAAGATGACCACCGCGGAGAAAAAAAAACAAAAAAATATCTATCTTAAATACAATCAGTCTTAAAACAAAGAAGTTCAAAATGGCGACCACTTTTCTTAAGTCTAACATTAAATAATTATGACTTTTACTATCAATGCCATGCCCAGTATCGATTTTGAGGTCAATTGGCCTTAAAAGAAAGAAATTCTAAATGGCGACCACTTCTTCAATTCTAACATTGGATCTGCCCTTTGTACCTAAAGCCATGCCCAGATATCGATTTTGAGGTCGTTGGCCTTAAAACAAAGAAATTCAAAATTGTGGCCACTTTTTTCAATTCTAACATTGGATCCGTCTTCTGTACCTAAAGGCTTGCCCAGATATCGATTTTGAGGTCGATTGGCCTAAAAACAAAGAAATTCAAAATGGCGGCCACTTTTTTCAATTCTAACATTGGAACCATCTTCTGTACTTAATGGCTTGCCCAAATATCGATTTTGAGGTCGATTGGCCTTAAAACAAAGAAATTCAAAATGGCGGCCACTTTTTTCCATTCTAACATTGGATCCGTCTTCTGTACCTAAAGGCTTGCCCAGGTATCGATTTTGAGGTCGATTGGCCTTAAAACAAAGAAATTCAAAATGGCGGCCACTTTTTTAAATTCTAACATTGGATCCGTCTTTTGTACATACAGCCTTGCCCAGATATCGATTTTGAGGTCGATTGGCCTAAAAACAAAGAAATTCAAAATGGCGGTCACTTTTTTCAATTCTAACATTGGAACCATCTTCTGTACTTAATGGCTTGCCCAGATATCGATTTTGAGGTCGATTGGCCTTAAAACAAAGAAATTCAAAATGGCGGCCACTTTTTATAATTCTAACATTGGATCCGTCTTCTGTACCTAAAGGCTTGCCCAGATATCGATTTTGAGGTCGATTGGCCTTAAAACAAAGAAATTCAAAATGGCGGCCACTTTTTTCAATTCTAACATTGGATCCATCTTCTGTACCTAAAGGCTTGCCCAGATATCGATTTTGAGGTCGATTGGCCTTAAAACAAAGAAATTCAAAATGGCGGCCACTTTTTTCCATTCTAACATTGGATCCGTCTTCTGTCCCTAAAGGCTTGCCCAAATATCGATTTTGAGGTCGATTGGCCTTAAAACAAAGAAATTCAAAATGGCGGCCACTTTTTTCAATTCTAACATTGGAATCATCTTCTGTATCTAAAGGCCTGCCCAGATATCGATTTTGAGGTCGATTGGCCTTAAAACAAAGAAATTCAAAATGGCGGCCACTTTTTTCAATTCTAACATTGGATCCGTCTTCTGTACCTAAAGGCTTGCTCAGATATCGATTTTGAGGTCGATTGGCCTTAAAACAAAGAAATTCAAAATGGCGGCCACTTTTTTCAATTCTAACATTGGATCCGTCTTCTGTACCTAAAGGCTTGCCCAGATATCGATTTTGAGGTCGATTGGCCTTAAAACAAAGAAATTCAAAATGGCGGCCACTTTTTTCAATTCTAACATTGGAGCCGTCTTTTGTACTTAAAGCCATGTCCAGGTATCGATTTTGAGGTCAATCGGCCTCAAAACAAAGAAGTTCAAAATGGCGGCCACTTTTCTCAATTCTCATATATGATTAAGATTTGCATCCAATGGAAACAAAAAATAAGCTAAAAAGAAACCACCTGTAGATGTTCAGTTTTCATACATTTTGCAGAAATCGGCCCGAGCGTGGATCCACGCTCCCGGCAGAGTTTGTACACTTTTTTTGAGCGTGGATCCACGCTCCCGGCACGCGAGGGCTTAATCAATCTGAGTAAGGATATTGCTAAAATTAGCATACTAAAACATATTATTTAAATTAATCTTAACACTTTTTATGTACCAGTTACTTGACACATAACAGTCCTTATTAGATAGTCAATCATCTGTTTTACCAACCGTTTTTAAATCATGCATGTCGTGTTCACATCGAAAAGGTTGCAAATATTTGTAATAACAATAAATAAATAAGACTGTATTTTATGATAATGATAATTACAATACGACTGCAAAGCTGAGGTCTCGGGTTCGATCCCCGGGTCGGGCAGTGATATTGAGTTTTTCTATTCAGTATCAGCCCGGAGCCTGGAATTTGTGCCCGATATGGCGATAGGCTCACCCCCTATGACATCATGGGACGGAATGATGGCGAAAAGTGGGTGCACCAGTTGCGCCTCTGCTTACCCCTTCGGGGATAACAGGCGTGAGTGTATATGTATGTATTTTATGATTCTCAATAATTTGTAACCAGTTTTGTGAACCTAATAAATAGAAAAAAAAATTGCTAAGGAGAATAATATGAATATATCCCAATTGTGTGTGCAGGAGCAAACAGCATCCCTGCTCGCGTCTCTGTCGCACATCCCGCGCTGCGTGCTGCTGCTGTCGCGGCGGGGCGCGGTGGTGGCGGCGCTGGTGTGCTTCACCCGCACCGCGCCCGCGCACGCGCCGCGCGCCGCCGAGCTGCGGGCGCAGGCGAGACTGCACTGCCACGCCACCGACGCTATATCTAGGTAACTACTCGGTACTACTATAAGGGTTGCGAGCGCCTTCTGCACTCACCCAAAAGACCGGTGTTCTTTCATAAGCCGACCCTCGTCAGGCTAGAAAGAGTAATGTCAGAGACGAAAAAAAAAGGTTACTACTCACCTGAACTATCACCATGGGCGTATATAAGGGGGGTTCAGGGGGACAAACAGAGTTGTCAAGGTATCAATAATAGGTATTCAGCCAGAACCCATATTTATAATTTTTGACAATAAAAATAAATTATAGCTTTGAAAAGTTCCTTTTTATCCACATGTGGTTATAATTCGTACACGTTCCCTATGAGTATACGATTAATAAAAAATACTTTTACTATTTTGAAATTTAAATCTACATTCTACATTAATAGATGGCGCTGTAATCTATTTTCAAAATTGTTGTTCAAAATTGGCTTAACGAATTTTCATATATAGCGCCATCTGTTAACACAATTTGAAAACATAGTCTTTCTAAACAAACTACGACCATAAATTTACCCGTAATTATAAATGTAATTTTCCACAGGTTATCAGTGATACCAGATGTCGCGCAACAAATAGTCCAGCTCGAAGGAGTTCCGCACCTTACCCGGCTGGTTAGGGTGCAGCGAACCCGACCGCATCTCGAACACAACCCGGACCAGACTCTCATACACTGCCTCAAGGCTTTGCGAACCATCTACAAACACATCCCCGAAGCCTTCGACGAGTACCAAAAGGACGTTGAAGATATGATCCGACCGCATTTAATGGAATCTTTGATGCTCTTCTCGGCTAAGCAGGAGAGCTATGTTTAAAAATCGACAGGATAATATCAAGTTTACATTTTGTAATTTTTATGATATTTTAATCTCTGGGCTTTACCAGGAAACGTTTTTATCAGTAATTAATTATCACTGGTTAACTACGTTTACAGTAGGTCGAAATTATCAAATTAGAGACTGCATTGTGACATTGCTTCGTAAATTTTAAGTATTTTGAATTAAAAATTTAAAAAGGATATTAATACCCAAACTATGACATGAAATACATAATGCAATAATACGCTATCTCGAATAAAATTAAAACTTGACAAATGAAAGTCTTAGTGCTTACACGACTGCCATACATTCCACTTTTTCATTCATTTTAGTGTTATTATATGTATAGCCCATTACTCATACTTAAAATTGTTATGCTCGCTGTACTCTTAAGCTTTGTAAATAAGTAAACTCAATATTTAAAAGCCCTATAAACGTTTTTATTAAAATGTTTTATCTGACACCAAAATATTTTGATGTAAAATGACAAATCTTTGATTATACTGTTTATATAAGGCCCAGTTTCATCGATTCTTGATAAAGTTCCAGATAACTAAACTAACTCCAAATAAATCTGGCATTACTAATTTTTCTGCCACATATTTCTGAAACCAAAAATGGTAGTTTATATGGCGGATAAGGTCCAAATAGGCTATCAGGGACTTTATCAACATGTGAAATCGGCCGTAAGTCTCAATATACTACTTATTTTATTAACTTTATGTCTATTTGTCAGAGGCCATACTATGAAGGAATTACTATTTACTAGTCTAACACCCGTGTTCACAAACAATATTATGAGAACGCACAATGCACCTGAACGCATAGTGTCGCCAATTTTATAGTCTTCTTTGTTCTGGGGGCTTAGAAAGTGAAAAAAAAATCACGACGCATCTCCGCTTCGTTTTATTGTGATTGGTTGAGACTGATGTATCGGTCTCTCGATCAATCACAAACATCAAAATACCGATACGTCAGTCTCTCAACCAATCACAATAAAACGAAGCGGAAACGCATCGTGTTTTTTTTTTTCATGTTCTAAGTCCCTAGCTTCGTTAATCTGACAGCCAAGTGAAAAAAGTAGTAGCATTGCGTACTTAGATTAGCGTTTTTGTGAATACGGGCCTTATTTTTTTATTTTTAGTTATAATGGTTTGGAGAAATGGTAAGCGTGTCTATTATATACGAATGGTCGTCAAAGATTTTAATGGATTATTTTAAGTTATTGTTTAAGGCCGTCTATACAATGAATTATTCTCGATATATCTTAAGTACCAGCAAAACCATTGACAAAGAAGCTGTTAATTAATGTACCGAAATGTATTTTTAATGGGATAATATCATAGACAACCTTAATATTTTTAAATCTGGGCTATGAAACCTTTGACTTTTTATATAAATAAAAATCAATTGTGTTCAATAAAATTATTGGATTTTATGAATTTGTTTATATCATATTCAATAAGCTACATAACTTCATTAAATTTTATATTTTATCCAAAGTTTATTGGTCCGTACTATACAATATACCACCACTAACTATAATATGTATGTAGTACTAATTACATAAAACATATTGAAAATATTTGTAGATGTAATGTATGAAATGTGCATACCGTTCGCGAAATTGTTATCGTTTCAAATAAAGTATATCACAATATAAATTTTGGCTTTTATATCCCTTAGTGCATAGAATATAGAATTTAATCACAATTACTTTAAAGAACATTCTCTAACATTGTTCCAGAAATGTAAAAAATATGCCAACAAGTTTCTAACTATTCAATTATTGATATATTAGATGTAGAACCCTGTCGACCTAAGTCTACGAAATATCTACCCACATTATATCATATTTTACGATTCATTATATTTGGTGTAATATGCTTACTTTTGGCTAGTTAAAACAATAATCCCAAATTAGGACGGGATATTAAAAAAATGTTACTTTAAAAATGTGGTAGATATATCCTGTTCACAGTTTTGGAACAAAGTCTGTAATATAATTTAGACAGCTAAATTACATTAAATACGAAGTCCGTTATGAAAAAATATTTTATTTAACATTTATGAATTACACTTAATAATTACTTATAAATAATTATCAAACAAGTTCTTTACATACAATACATAGTGGGACATATACACACCAATTTGGTCACTGATCACCTATCTGTGCGACTGCATACTTCCCTACTAAACATATTACATACCTAGTCACAACAAACTTCAACAACTTGGTTGAATTCTACAAAACGAATCGATCAATAATTTTAATTACATCTCACATAAAAATATGGAAGTAACATGACAATCCTTGCATAGTATAAAACAAAGTCCCCCACCACACCGCCTCTGTTTGCTATAATCTCAAAATCGACCTAATTTCACTAAAATTTTGTATAGAGATAGTTTGCTACCTTAGGAAGGTTTACGACATCCCAGGAAAAAACATAGCCAGTCTTTTATCCCGTAAAAACTCTTTCACGCAGGCGAAGCCGCGAACAAGAGCTAGTACACAATAAATCTAAAATTTTATACTTATAATTTACTTATCATTCATACAACTATATTATAAAATTTTCATACCTATAATTAATTTTACAAACAATCATCCATATGATTGTTTTACATTCTTTGAATGCACAATATCCACGGTGGTCTCATGACATGGCCTTAGATCCAAATCATAGAACCCTAAGCAGAATTTGTTCTCAGGAGCCTTGTAGAAATCAAGTCCTCGGCCAATTTTTATAATCCAACCGGAACTTAATCTGGAAAATATTTTACAGGGTGGACAATATAAATAAACTCATATTATTTCTTACTTATAATCTGCCATGCTAAGCTCAAAAGCTGTATCACAAAAAATGTCGCAAACTTGATTTTTAAGTCAGTTTAAAAAATGCACATCCAATGAAAAACATAGCCAAATAGCGGTATACTTTTTAAAACCTGTAAAAAACCTTAAGAAAACAATGTTCACAAACTTCAATTTTCTGTAAACTGGCATTCTTTGTCTGGACATACTGCTTTTGCACTTAGCATGGCAGTACTATAAATGCAAAAGTTTGTAAAGATATTTCGATATTTAAATATTTGTTAGTAGCAAGTAAACCCTGAATGGATTTAGATTAAATTTGACATACATATAGACTATGTCTTTGATTAATTGATAGGAACAACTATTTATATCCTGGAAAAGTACACAATAAGACAGTAATTCTGGGAGAAGTATTCTCAGTCATATAATGGCTTATTCCAAATTTTTCATAATTATTATAAACTTACATGATTTGTCTATCGTGAAGTGTGTCTGAAAATTTTGCACTGAGTTGCACATTGTATCTCCTTAAATCATTGGCTAAACTTCTGTACCTTTCTCGTTGCTCACCCTCAGATTTAGTATCTTTTGATGTTATTAGTTCTATATTTTTTATATTTGGGCAAGATCTTACTAGCAACTCACATAGTCTGAGGAAATTTTGACACTGAAAACAAAAGTATTAAAATAACATCACCTATTGTAAAGATTATGTTTATTAGTTCTGGAAAAATGTGTTTAATAAAATATGGGCCACTTGTATCAAATAATGCAGAGATTTTGTTGTTATATTTATTGACAAATGAACTCATACACATGCAACTGTGTGTATTGTTTATCAATTATCATTCATTAAAGTATCGAAGTCAAGCTCCCATGATAGAAAAATTTACCACATGCCAAATGTTTCTAAGTTTTTATTTACTCACAATATGCTATTGTTTATATATTTTAAGGCATATTAACTACTTACTATCATAAAATAACAGAACGCCATTAAAAAAGAATCATCTCACCTGATGAAAACTTCTAATATACGGATCTTCAACAATAACAAACTCAACATCTTCGTCCAAAAACCTTCCAAACAATGTCTTATAGCTGTGGCCCGTCGAATTGTTCTCTATGTGAATCTGTTCGTGAAACTGACCAATCTCCTTTTGTTTTTGCACCAACTTTTTGATAAACTCTGCCCGGTTCATATATTCCTCTATTTTTTCTTTTAAATAGGCACGGGTAGTTTCTTCTGGTGCAGCTGTAAAGGTAACACAGACTACTATAGATGAAAGGTAATGTGTCAGCAACTTTATTCAGAAAAACATGTTATTTCAAGTGTACTTTACCTTTTAACTTATCCACTAGAATCTGAAGTCCTTCTTGGTAACAGACAAGCGCCTCGGTGTATCGCTTTTTCGTGTCTAATTCGACGCCTCGTTTGAGGATATTAATTGCAGCACTTTCTATATTCATTTTTCTAAATCTTAAATTACAAATATTATTACAAACGACACAATGATGAATCCTATGGATCAACAAGACATAAACAATCTATAAAAACCACAATTCACAATAAACATTTTTTTTTTTTTTTTTATATAATTCTCCCTTACAGGGAAGGCAAAGGGTTCAAGCCCATACAGCCTCGTCTTAAGTGGTATCTCTGGTTGTCGTAGTAAAGCAGTGGCTACCTTACCAAGACTTTATCAAGGAGATTTGGCGGCAACGAAAAAACACTTGATTGACACAGTTGTTTCAATTCACTTCATTTGAGCACTTTAATAGAACTATATTGGATAATATACCACCACAATTATGCAATATAACACTAAGTATCACCAAAATAATGAATTAAAACAAAAGCACCTCATGACACTTTCACGTTCCCGCCAAAACTCCTCACAATAAACAATAAAAGTTAAAACATTTTTTTTTTTTTTTTATATAATTCTCCCTTACAGGGAAGGCAAAGGGTTCAAGCCCATACAGCCTCGTCTTAAGTGATATCTCTGGTTGTCGTAGTAAAGCAGTGGCTACCTTACCAAGACTTTATCAAGGAGTTTTGGCGGCAACGAAAAAACACTTGATTGACACAGTTATTTCAATTCACTTCATTTGAGCACTTTAATAGAACTATATTGGATAATTTACCACCACAATTAAGCAATATAACACTAAGTATCACCAAAATAATGAATTAAAACAAAAGCACCTCATGACACTTTCACGTTCCCGCCAAAACTCAAAAACATTATTAAAACATATTGCTTTTCGTCGTTTTTTTTTTTTATTTAATTATTACGGCTCTGGATACTAGTCCATTGAGCCCGTCTTTCGTATATTTTCATCCTCAGTCCTAACTCCTAACTAATATGTCGAAGTAAAGCAGTGGCTACCTTACCAAGACTTTATCAAGGAGTTTTGGCGGCAACGAAAAAACACTTGATTGGCACAGTTATTTCAATTCACTTCATTTGAGCACTTTAATAGAACTATATTGGATAATATACCACCATAATTATGCAATATAACACTAAGTATCACCAAAATAATGAATTAAAACAAGAGCACCTCATGACACTTCCACATTCCCGCCAAAAACTCTTGCCAAAACTCTTGCTTTCCGTAGTATTATACAGTGTTGCCAGATGTTTGACGATTGAAGTAGCCGAAAATTCATTGTGAAGTAGCCTAAAGTCGCCTCTTCGTATATGGAGAGGTGAAGGAGCAAAAAAAAAACCTCCCTTATTTCTAATTTATAGTGGTCCAACGCGGCGAAAATTCGAAGTAGCCTAAAGTCGCCCACTTGTGTGACGACGCGAAGAGCAAAAAAAAAAAAAAAAGGTCCCCAGTTTTCAATAAACAATTACATACAGTTGAATGAATTTATACACAAGTTTTAGATTCACTAATAAATAATCTTTGTAACTTGCCCAAAAAAGGACGAAATTCTAAAGTGGTAAGCTTGTAGCATTGTACAGCTTGGCAAAAAAGAGTGTGGATTTAATGAGGGCGCCTAAGTCTAATATAAACACTAATATGGCAACCCAGTATACTACGACGTAAAGTGTTTAGATACTTGTTATTTTTCAATGAGTTTCACGTGGCACATTGTGTTTGGCCCAAGATTATAGTGGGTATAAGGTTCTTAGTTTGGCCAGAACACAGGAATCACAATTAAGAAAAAAAAGCAACTTGTTGATGAAAAAATATTTCTTACGAAAACCTCTTGTTTGATGTAACTCACAGTTTTGTTCATTTATTGTTGTTTACCTACTGAGTCTTTAGGGATGCTTTCCAATCGTCATGTCAGGTAAATATTATTTGTATAAAAGAACAAAGAGATTTATAATACATGCAAAAGAAAAGAGGTTTATTTTTTGCACTAGGTCTTTGATAAGTTGAATTTGTAAGTAGAATTGAGTCCATTGAATTATAATAATATTACATGGAAGCATCTGCTCACTCACGAAATTATTTGTTATCAAATAATTTAGTAGCCTTTCTTATTCTCGCGAGATTCGAGCTGGTGTAATCATCGTTAGAAAATACTATTGTAGTATAAGTATCCGTTCATCGTATCTTAAACATTTAGGAAAATTAAACACTTTTATATCTTCATAATTTATTTAAATGATACAAAATTTCTATTAAAATTAATCCGATTCTAAAACACTTTCATCTAAGTATTCTACCCCAGAAAACTATAATGTGACTTGGCTAGATGTTCCTGCAACAACAAAAGCATCTGATTCTGAAGCAGTGTCGCTGCTGCTGTCTTCTCTGTGGTTAATAACCAATTATTCAATATCATGATACATAGTCATACCCTTATCATAATATTCCTTTTCAATTTTCATAATATGATGGCAGGAATTCTTACAATCTTCAGCAGTAATAGCTAGAAGTGCTTGTTCAGCTGCCACCTGTTGGAGTAAAATATTACTAATAATGAGTTCAAGTTAATAACATTAAGAAAAAATAATTATATACTAGATCTCTACCTTTATGTCAATGGACCCTACATTGGAGTGTATATAGCTTTCATCCAAATAAATAACATGTCTTTGTAATTCTGTAGGCAGATTTCTATTATGCATTATTATTTTTAAATATTGCTCTCTCTTTGGAACCTTTACCCCACAAAAGCGTTTTACCATGGCCAGATCCGGGACAAAAATCTAATATCAAATATATTTCATACCTGCTTTTTTACGGTGTAGAAGAAATTAACCCTTTGTCTAATTGCGCATAAGTCAAAATCATCGAGATCTTTCTTTGGTCGACCTTTCTGATGTTTCCTAGGTGTAGAAAAGATGCCATTATTTTGTTCACCTTCTTCAACAAATGTTCTTATAGCATTGATTGATTTACCTAAAATAAATACCAAACATGCATGAACTTTTAAAACATTCATATTTTTTTTCATGTCTCAAGTATCAAAAAATTAAGTCAGTGTATAAGTGGTTTGTAAACATAACCTTTGTCAACAAAACACTAAAATATCGTAAATTTTATGTTACTCATGTTATAAACCAGTGCAAAATGTATGGTTCGACTTGTAGAATGTAAATAATTTGCATAAATACCTGTCATATCGGCAACTCTCTGATAAACATTGTCAATTTGAAACAAAATTTGTCCCGCTTGAGATTCAGCCAAACATGGAAAAAAACTTGGTATATCACTGCTCTACCATTACTACGAATCGTTTTTTTCATTTTAATTAATAAAACAAGCAACGAACGTAGAAGAATTTACAGAATTCCGTCGAAAATAACTTAGCGTAAACAACGATGACACAGAATGTACTAACAATTTGACACAAATGACAAGTCTAATAGTGTTGCAACAAATAATTAGTTTTAGTTCTTATTTTCACCGCGTCATACTCTTTTTTGCCAAGCTGTAAAGGGAAGTCACCGATCGGAGTTTTGGCGGGAACTTGGTAGTGTCATGAGGTGCTCTTGTTTTAATTCATTATTTTGGTGATACTTAGTGTTATGTTGCATAATTATGGTGGTATATTATCCAATATAGTTCTATTAAAGGGCTCAAATGAAGTGAATTGAAATAACTGTGCTAATCAAGTGCTTTTTTGTTGCCGCCAAAACTCCTCGATAAAGTCTTGGTAAGGTAACCACTGCTTTACTTTGACATAGTAGTTAGTAAGTACTGAGGATAATTAAAAAAGAAACAAGTATGCGTCTGAAGGACTTTGTATCCATGGACATAAATAAATTAACAAGTCACCGATCCATAGGTTATAAAAGTATAAAGTTTGTGCACCTATTGCCTATCACAGAATATATTTTGTAATGAATGAAAGTGTGTAATGGAACGTGACATGTTATTGTAAAAAAAAATTGTAAACATACTAAATGACACATTTTATAACCTAACATTTGTCTGTAAAGGTACCTATTTTTGTGCAATTATTGCCTACAAACAGTATTACATCCAATTTGTTAGGAATGTATGAAAAATGAGTATATAAGCTTTATAAGATCTTTCTAACAGAAATGTCTCATCAACTTGGCCGAGCGGTATCAGTAATTCTTCATCGATATTTCGGTGAAATAGTACAATTGGTTGGTGATGATTTGTTCACTTATGGAAGTAAACCTGTAGGGTTGATTGTGAAGTCCACTGGTCTGCCCAGATCTCAGGTAAGTAAATATTTATAACACAATTTGTATAGGTTATTTTTATGAGAAGTTTTGGCCATACAAAACTTTTTTAATCACTTACGCGGTATTGCACTATTCCCGACGATATCTATTAATATACTTTATTTGTAATTTCAGGTAGTAGAATGTCTCCGCACCCTACTCAAGTATGATTTGGCTACTTTCGAGGCTTCCAATAATGACTTAATAGCAGACTATAAACTCATACCTGATAATGTATTGCTTCTCATCAGATACCCAAGGCAAGTAAGGTGGTAGGTTGCTTAGGATGAAAAGCACTATGTCATACTACATTCTGATTTGACATACTGGTGGACCTGTTACTATTTATTTGCATAATTATGCTCACCACTAAACAAGCTGTTTGTCCTTGTAATGTAAATCTTATTTATTTTAGGTATTTATTGCAAATGAAAAGTAAATATGGAACGGAAGCAGAGCTTTTAGTAGAGGAATTGCTCCAAGAGGGAAATTGCACAGCTACTGTATTACTTGTGTCTATTGCTCTCAAATATAAAGATGATAAGGTAAGATCTAGACACTGAAGAATATATCATTGACTTGTCAAACCCTGCTACGGATGCCGGTGTCAGAGTATATAAGGTTCCCCCATACATCTTTAGATATAAGCGGGGCTTGGTGGGATAAATATTTTATACTCGAAGATGTTGAAAATAAATTATACTCTTAAAATAAACTACACCATAACAAACACCCAAAAAAAAAGATTTGGATGAAATGGTTGGAGATTAAAATGTTTGTTAGAAATAAATGCAGAAATCTCTGAATGTGTTTCGATTAAATTTAGCATGCAGATATTATGGCCTGGAATAATATTATTCTGGATTTACTTTTTGTAGTTGAAAAGTAGACAGAAGCACTTTATACCAGGAAAGGTTTTTCATGCAGGTGAAGCCAGAAACTAGACCTAGTATTTAATACTAGTCACTAGACAGCGTGGTGCCTAAAAGAGCTAGATGCCTTTCTAATAATATGTCATTAGCAAATCACTTTATTTTCCAGGTAAAAAACATAAACATAGTGAAACTCAAAGACACATTCATCAGCCTCGCCACAGCTGGGTACATACAACAGGCCCCTGTGGCAGAACTGAAGGAAGGTAGTGATGTGCCCACACTTGTACCGGTGGCTACAATTGTACCTGACTTGGACGTCAGGGTGCTGATGCAGGTGTTTAACTCGGGAAGTTTGGCTGATGTTAAAGACAGTAAGATTATCAATCATTCATGTTTAAATTAGTGACTTTGGGCTATATGATATTTAAAATCAAAGATTTCAATATTTCATAGTCAATTTAAATAAAATATGTAAGTAAATAAATCCACTGGCTCAGCAACAAAATAGTTCTTTGCCTCCGAAACAACATTTTTTCTTTATTGCATGGAATGACGAGACGAGTAGGAATGACGACACCCATAAACAGTAGGAACACCATTCAGCACCTTGAGTTACAAAGTACTGTGTGGCATTCCACTGCGTTCGTCATCCTGAGACATAAGATGTTAAGTCTCATTATATCCAGTAGTTACACTGGCTACAGTGACCTTCAAACCGAAACACATCAGTGCATGTGCACTGCTGCTTTGCGGTAGAAAGAGACATTGCGGTGGTACCCACCAAGATGGACTCTTACATATCGCACCTTTAGAACGAAAACGACACAATTCAAAAAATAGAAAATTGAGTTGTCATTTTTAAATGACTAAAAACTAGTACCTTATTTATATAATTATAATACAAAACGGACCGATACAACAGTTTTGTCCTTTTACTGTTTGAATATGGCTGTGTTTGAGCTATTATTGTATTGAGAAATTCGTTTTAAGTAATTTTGTGACAATAACTCCATTTTCTATCTTTTTGAATTGTGTCGTTTTCATCCTAAAGGTGCGAATTATGAGAGACCTACCACCAGTAATATCCACCAAATGTCATCCAGCTGTCTGTCCTTTACCAGTTCTCTCCAGTTACAGGCTTGAAGTTGGCGTTTATTTTAAAAATAGATGTTAATATTACATACTGCTATTGTATGTTTCAGATGTGTATTGGAAAGTAAATTACGACAGATTCCATCAAGATTTCAGAGATGAAATAATGATAAAAGCAATGACAAGGCGAATTGATGAAAATGGTAACTCAAATATATCTTTCACAAAATGATACATTATAAATCTTATTTCTGGTGTTAGTCTGATCACATATCAGAATCCCTGATGGCACATAGCTATCGTTATGACTGTAATGGGATTTTACGAAAAATACCAAGTTATTTCCAATTTCTCAACTTAACATTATTATATCTATAATATGTTAATTCAGAATCTGGTCTATCTGTTTGCAAAATTGAATCATTCAGTGCAGTGGCGTAACGTAAAGGCCCATTGTAAATTCATAGAATAACACCCTAACATGAAAAACCTGTATAAAAATCTGTATAGATATTTTTTAAGTCCCGATATATAAAACATGTATATTCCAGAATTCTCCTGAATGGTTCTTTTCCTTTCGGGAATGACCCTATAGTTTCAACTTTCACCACTGATTTAGTTTCATGCGTGACATGCCTCGATGGCGTAGTTGTATTACAGTACGACTGCAAAGCTGAGGTCCTGGGGTTCGATCCCAGGGTCGGGCTAAGTGAGATTGAGTTTTTCTATTCAGGATCAGTCCGGAGTCTGGAATTTGTGCCCGATATGACGATAGGCTCGCTCCCTATCACATCATGGGACGGAATAACGGCGTAAAGTGGGTGCACTAGTTACACCTCTGCCTACCCCTTCGGGAATAACAGGCGTGAGTTAGTGTGTGCGTGACATGCTAAAACTGCTAACATTCAATTGTCCACAATATTTTTGTGGTGTTGTGTGTAGCGGGCGAGCTGATGCGCCTGCTGCTGGAGCAGATGTACCTGTCGTCGGCGGCGTGGGCGGGCGAGGGAGGTCCCGCCGCCACACACGAGCTACGGGCCAGGGTGCAAGACCGATCTGTGCTGCACACCTACCTCGACCAGTACCTCAAGGTGTTGGGTCAGTACTAAATTACCACTATCAAAAAATACCTTTAGGAAACTCCCGTATCACATAGAACCCGACTGAGATCATTCGTCGTGAAAATGCTATCTGCTGTTCTTTTACGCTGCACACCTACCTTGACTAGTACCTCAAGGTGTTGGGTCAGTACACTAGATTACCAGTATAAAAAAAATATATTTTTATTTCGACTTTTGGGAAACTATGCCGCATCGCATGACAGATCATTCGTCGTGTAATATGCATGCTATCTGCTGTTCTTTTACGGCGATTTTCGTTAAGTTGAATAATTCTATCGTGATAAACCATAATTTTTAGCCGACTGCGAAAGGATGATTATGTTTTTCGAGTGTATGTATGTATATTTTTTGGCACGCCCTAGAGCCTAAACGGCTTGTCGTATTTTTATGTGAGTGGTGACAATAGATTCGTCTAAGTCTTGAGAGTGACACTGGGTACATCACAATTAAAAAAAAAAACAAAATGAAGCATTTGTTGTGGGAAATAAAGTAACCTAATAAAATTATGTTTTCAAAATACATTGAGTGTGGTATCAAAACAAAGAATTTTTAACGGTGATTACGAATATATGTGTATAACTTATATATTTTGTTGGAGTTTGGAATAGGAAAAGCTAATAAAAGTGCTTGAAAATTAAAAAGATGGAAATAAAAAAAAACTATTAAAACAAAACAAAAAACCCGACAGTGTCAAAATCTGCCATATTTATAAAACTTATTGAAGAATGGAAAACGTAGAAACAAGATTGTAATTTGAATATTTTATTTTGGTTTTGAATAATAAATGGGGTACATTTAGTTTTATAAAAGTATTTTTTTATAAAACTAGCATACAATTTTGTGGTAGTAAATAGTGATGATAGTTAGTTGGGAACGGAACGATCTGCCGCGCCGAGACAATGTCCGGAGGTTCGAAACCCAAGGCACACACCTCTGACTTTTCGAAGTTACGTGTGTATTGTTTATCAATTATCGATCGCTTTAACGGTGAAGGAAAACATCGTGAGAAAACCTGCATACCTGGGAATTCTCCATAAGAATTTCGAGGGTATGTGAAGTCTGCCAACCCGCACTAGGCCAGCGTGGTGGACTAAGGCCTAACCCCTCTCAGTAGTAGAGGAGGCCCGTGCTCAGCAGTGGGGAGTATATCATATAAGGCTCATATTATTATTATTTAGAAGATAGAAGTTAGAATTAAAATTCAGAAGTGGTAGGAAATCATTAAAGAAGACACAGAATTATCTGCCATACAATGATATAATAACAATGCAATAAAATAAGTCACCATACGTTAACAAAACAGATGTCCTCACAAGTCGCTTCGACCGTCGGCATACCTTTTCCACAATTACAAAATACGAAAGGAATATCAGCCATACTACATTGCTATCGATACAAGAATATAATTATGAATGACACACTTCAAAGACATTCTTCTAGTCTGTCATTTAGGTACATCGTTCCATAATTAAACATTATCTCCTTAAAGAAGTTCTATATAAAAAGAGTATGCTAATAATATTATTAAATAGTGATGTCGTGTGTCAGAGGAGAGCGGGTGCGGGTTCGTGCGTCGCGCGGGGGACGCGGCGGGGGGGCAGTACTCCGTGCGGGCGCGAGTGGCGAGTCACCAGCTCGTCTGCGCAGCCCTCGACCACCTCGTCACCGAGCGGCTCGGCTCCAAGGCCGCCAGGATATTCAGGTCCGTCTTACAACATCTCAGCTCGGAGTCTGGAATTTGTGCCCGATATGGCGATAGGCTCGCCCCCTATCACATCATACACACATACATACATATACACTCACACCTTTTATCCCCGAAGGGGTAGGTAGAGACGCAACTAGAGCACCCACTTTTCGCCATTATACCGTCCCATGATGGGATAGGCGGCGAACCTATCGCCATTTCGGGCACAAATCCCAGACTCCGAGCTGATACTGAATAGAAAAACTCAATATCACTTTGCCCGACCCGGGGATCGAATCCGAGACCTCAGTATTGCAGTCGTACCATGATACAACTACGCAACTGATGCAATCTATCACATCATGGGACGGAATAATGGCGAAAAGTGGGTGCACTAGTTGCGCCTCTGCCTACCCCTTCGGGGATAAAAGGCGTGAGTGTGTGTATGTCTTACAAAATGTGCTCCTTCAAGCGTAGCGTGAAGAAGCAATTAGCAGGCCGGCATAATTGTGCCGACCGTTGAGGGACAATCTTGTCCCTTGACGGTTGAAATTTTTTTTGGACTTAATTTCGCTTAACACAGTAGTGAAGTCACTTTGCCGAGGTAAGAAAAAAAAGGTAGGGTATTTGTAGCCGCCCGGACAGGCCCTACCGTACAAATGGTCCAAAACCCGCGTGAGGTCCAAGATTCGAATCCCGGTTCGGGTCGAGTCTGGGTTTTGTGCCCGTATGGTAACAGGCTCACTCTCTATAAATCCTCCGATAAAAAGATGTGACTGGTATTTGTGTGGTGTCATCGCATTATAAGTACCTGCCTGCATAAAAACTACGATGCACAATTCTAAACATACATCTAATTTAGTAACATACTATTAATATTTTTATTACAGGTTAATAAGAGAAAAGAAATACATAGAAGAGGATGACATACAGAAACACGCCATGTTAGTGAACAAGGAGTGCAAAGAACTCACTTACAAGTTGTTGGAGGAACATTTTATAAGCTTACAGGTAAATTATAAATGTACTAGTATTATCCTTCCTACTGATATTATAAACGTGAAACGTATGGATGTTTGTTACTCTTTCACGCAAAAACTACTAAACGGATTTCGATGAAATTTGGCACACGGGTAGATCGTGTCCTGGATTAACACATAGGCTTTTTATCCCGGGAAAATATAAAGCGGAACTTTTATCCCGGAAAACTTTTTAACGCGGGGAAAGTTAGTATTAATGTAATGACAAAAGCGTGAACTCATAGTCTGATTTTAACCGGATTTTATTATGTTGTAGCCATCATTTTTGTGACTGATTTTGTTCCTAATTTTTTTTTTCTTATTTACTTAAAATTATTCAAACTTAAAGAGCTAGAATAGTGACAAAATATTTATAACTAGCAGTGCTCGCGGCTCCGCCCGCGTGAAAAAGTTTTTCCGGGACAAAAATATTTTCCCGGGATAAAAAGTAGCCTATAGCACTCAGGAGTTATGTAGCTTCCTATTAGTGAAAGAATTTTCAAAATCGGTTCAGTAGTTCCTGAGATTAGCGCGTTCAAACAAACAAACAAACTCTTCAGCTTTATAATATTAGTATTGATAAGCTGGGTATTATTGCGTTTGCAGCCGATGAGGAAGGCGGCGTCGGCGGGCGGCATGGCGAAAGCGGTATACTTATACCACGTAAATATGCACGAGGTAAGGATTACGATCTCTCAATACAGACAATATGTTTTATTTTATGTAGGCGTGGAGAATAAAACAAGAACAAGTATTTTTTGTTAATATAGAGTAATACAAATCTCCATCAATGTATATATTCGTTTATGAATTAAGTATTGTTCCTGGTGTGTCCGCTTCACAGACCTCTCCTGAAGTAGAAACCCTCTGTGCATTTTGAATGTTGTTTATTGCACATGTGCAAAAAACTTTGTGACTGGGTTTTTCTATCTTAAAAAAATTACTCAGTCGCAGCTCGGAGTCGGGAAGTTGGCGGTGTGATACCCCCGTGCCTCGGAAAGCACGTAAAGCCGTTGGTCCTGCGCCTGATCTCTCTCCGGTCATGTCTGCCGTCTCACCGGACTATGAGAGTGAAGGAATAGCGAGTGCACTTGTGTATTGCGCACACACTTGTGCACTATAATATCTCCTGCGTACCTGGCTGATCTCCGTTGAGATTGGCCGCCGTGGCCGAAACTGGCTAGGAGGATTTCGATTGCACATGTGTGTTGTGCAGTGTTGCCAGATTAGGCGCTTTTTCGCCATTTAGGTTATTTCTAAGGGTGTCGGGGCGACCAACAATAATTGTGAAATGCGATCAGTCATCATTTAAGCTAAACCTCTATTCTTGATGAATTTGAGGTCATTTTTCGTTTGATCCAGAATGACATGAAATTTGAACGGAAATCACCTTCCACACCGATGAATTAAAGATTGGGGAGTATTTTTTATCCTCAACTTTACCTAAAATTGGGAACACTGGTTGCACCGACGAACCAAAGACTGCGGAGTATTTTTTTTTCTGAGGACAAAAAAAATACTCCGCAATCACTCAACTTTACCTAAAATTGGGTAAAGTCGCCCAACATTTATTGGCTACTAGACTTCTGCCCGCGGCTTCGCCCGCGTTTATCAGTTTTTCTGACTAAAAGTAAAAACATAAAAACCTTCCCGTTGAATCACTCTATCTATTAAAAAAAAACGCATCAAAATCCGTTGCGTAGTTTTAAAGACACAGACAGACAGTTCCTGAGATTAGCGCGTTCAAACAAACAAACAAACTCTACAGCTTTATAATATAAGTATAGATTGTACTGTGGCATTAACTATGTAGTAATATGGCAACACTGGTGTGGTTAGGTGACGCAGACGGCGCAGCAGATGTGTTACCGCGCGCTGCACAACGCGGTGCGGCGCGCGGGGCACGAGCGCGGCCGCCGCGCGCGGCTCGTCGACAAGCAGCGCCGCGTGCGCACCATAGTGCACGGCATGCGTCTGCGCGGCGAGCCGCAGCAACGGATCGACGACGTACGCACATAATATTATTTATTTATTTGACTGCCTCGGTGGCGTAGTTGTATTATGGTACGACTGCAATGCTGAGGTCTCGGGATCCATTCCCGGGTCGGGCACAGTGATATTGGGTTTTTCTATTTCAGTATCAGCTCGGAGTCTGGAATTTATGCCCGATATGGCGATAGGCTCGCCCCCTATCACATCATGGGACGGAATAATGGCGAAAAGTGGGTGCACTAGTTGCACCTCTGCCTACCCCTTCGGGGATAATAGTTTCTAGTTTTTTTTTTTTCTAGTTTTGGTAAGCATAGTTTTTTTTTAATACATAGTTTTTTGTATCACGTATGGTAGAAGTTGTGACTGCCTTAAACAAGTGGTACATTTATATAATTTTTTGTAAAATATCTCTTATGTCTCGTTAGTATAAGTTTTATTGTAACCACTACTAGCTGTCCTTAAAAATAAATAAATAAATAAATATTATTAACAATTTTCAGGCATATGAACAAAGTGTGAACAAATTGTTAATTTTGCCTTTGTTTGAACCAGTCAATCCATTTACACGATATTCTCGAACCATCTCGGCCATGGCAGCCACAGTAGTAGAATATATTGATAGTGTTGTAATTTCCAGGTGGAGGAAACTCTAACGCCCCCAGAACTGGCGGTGTTACAGACGACTGAAAAACAACTGAAACAGCTCAGCACTGCGGAACTGGAGATAGATAGGAACCTGTTCTTACTCAAATGGTACTCAATGTACTCACACGAATAGTTATGAAATATAATATTTTTATTTATAAGGATTTGTTTTCGTTAGAGTCCCGGTTGTTTCGTATAAAATAATTACTAAGGCTATTTCACGCTATCTGAATTTGTGCTACTCGTCAAATCTTATAATAAAATTGTATGTTTTCTAGAAGTAAATGTAGTTACCGCTGAATGGATTTGGATGAAATTCGGCACACGCACAGACCATGTCATGTCAGACCTGTGGGAAATTTATGATTTTTTAATTAGATGGCGCTCGCGTCATATAGATGGCGCTATGGATCGCTACAGTGATTTATTTATTTATTTATTTATTATTAAGGAAAACTTACACCTAAAATAACACTTATAGATGTATGAAGTTAATTACAGATGGCTAATGACAAGTTTTCACATATAAGTACTAATACAATATATATGAACAGCTGAAAGTAAGGGCACAAGAACAGATATCTTGAGCTACTCACTCACGTTACACATTATAAATTAAAAAAAGAATTGCTCATTTTCCTAAGTTCAGGAATGCTAGTGCGAAATAGGTCTAAATTCAAAACATGCGCCAATTTGGGGATATTTGTTGCGGGAAAGGCTATTCACGCGGGCTAAGCCGCGACTAGTACTTAGTATAATATAAAACGAGCAAAACTGTAGAGAGATGCAATGCCCATGTCATAAGTAATCGATTAATATTATAGTTTCTTAGTATGTTTTTATAATGTCACATCACTTATTAAAAAGTCAAGAATGTCTGGAATAAGCTAGACTACTATCTTGTCGTTTTCGCTACTCTGGTACGCTAGTACCGTTACAGGTATTTACCATGTCATTTCCATTTTAGGATAAAGAGATGTAAGGTTCCTTGACCAAGTAAAATATACGCATGAGTATTCTTAAAATTTTATTTGACCCCATTGAAACTCAATAGTCGTTCAAACAATTTACAACCTATAGTGTCGATGGATTATTAATACATATTATAAGTTATTTTAACTATCTACACAATCAGCCGCATCACACGAAAAACAAATCGAATACAATCAAACTGCGTTATTATTTTCAAGCTTCACTACTCTGGTATTGATACCATTATAGAAAAATCAGATCCAACAGAAATCGTTTCTCTTTACCAATTCTTTGACTGCTATTCCAATATTTACTTTCCGTTGGATCTTAGTCGACAATGAACGAAAGGACAATAATTAATCAACATTTATTATAATTTAACATTAACAATTATATAGATTATGTACGTACTTAAACACCTGTTATACAGTGACACCTAATATTTTTGTAATTTAATTTTAATTAGGGGAGGACGGGGCTACAATTAACGGAGGTAAGTATTAACAAGCTAAATTCTCTAAAACTATACACACTACATCTCCAACGCGAGTTTTAATTCGTCAACTAGACCCAGCTGAATGCCACAGGATCGGTCAGTTGCGGCCTACTCGCCGTACAAGTGAGTTGTATGCCGGGTAACATTTTTACGCAGGTAAAGAACATTTTAAAGTTTACAATTTTTTGATTTCTACAAAAATTATACAGTGCTATGATAATATTCATTATTCTCTGGCAGCATATTTTATACTTAATAATTCTACTTTCCTTAATTGACAAAATTATTGATCAATATTTTAGTAGGTTATTTAATTCTTTAAATGAACCTTTGGGGCTATAATTAACAAATTTGCGGGGTTTGTTTTAACGTGTAATAGCTGCCCCGGATGTGAGGGCTATTATTAACAGGGTATCTGAATGTTTGTGTATAATTATTTTAAAATGTTTTGTTTTATGACATTATGAGAACCTATAAACGAAAAACTACGCGGGGCACTACATCCCAAGAGGTCTACGAGTTGGCTGCGCTAGAAGTGTTGGAGAAGAACAGAAATGTAGCAAAAGAATTTGAGCTCTGCTACGTTTCACTCTTCAATTTCGTGAAAAAAAAGTAAGCGGGTGCACACTGGTGCACCCGCTTTTTATAACCCATTTCTACTGAGAAATGGGTTACAAAAAAACCCGGTTAGGTTTCATTGCCGAACAAGAGGCAACCATAGCCGCAGGGGCGGTTGCGGACAACTTAGACGTGAGTCGGAGGACGCCCGCAGCCGTCCCTAATGCGCCGAAGATAGCCACCGCGGAGTTTTGGTTGGTATGCCGTGCGGTGTACATAGGTTAGGGACTCGGCCCGGGTTAGGGACACGTTTTCCATCTCTCCGGGCGGCTCAACGTCGGGTCGTAAGGCACGGTGAACCCAACATAACCGCTCAGTCGTTCCCCTTGAACACTGGGCGGTAGTAATAATTCACTTTCTCCGCGTAAACAAAAAGAAACCATAGCCGACTACTTGTTAAGCCGTTTTGTACCGGATCTTATAATGCTGTATAAGTCGTTTGTTTTGGTTATTTAATACCATAAAAATGATGAATAATGCAAGACTGAATAATATATAACAGAGACTGATTAATATGTAATATATAACAGAATAAATATATTATAAACCGTTGAATATAGCTAATTAGAAAAAAAAATAGGTATCGTTCATGATTACATATTTTTGTAAATTGTGATTATTGTTGTCAGTTTATAAGAAAGCATAACCCATACAAGTCTGTATTAATTACCTAATAAAGAAATGTGTCATAAATATATTTGTTTTCCTCTACATGAGTCAGCATATCATTATGTTAATTGTTACCCCTTCTGTTAATACTTACCCTCGACCTGTTAATTCTAGCCCCGAACGTGAGGTAAGAATTAACAACTGACTCTTTTGTGAAAAAGAGTTCTATTTACGTCATCGTTTCTGTTTTGTTCAATTTGAGATAATTATACGATACCTGAATAATTAAATCATCGTATAACATAATAATCAAATATGGCTATTGAATAATCACTAATCTACAACTAAAAATCCTTTTTTTGTTAATTGTAGCCCCGGCCTCCCCTACAAATATTGACCGTTGTGTGTAAATCTGTCTTATCAACTTGCTACTTCCTCATAATATATTCAAATTAAATCATTAACTTAAAATGAACTGTACTCATAAATAAATAAGGGATGTGCGCTACAGTAAACATACTGACTTCTTCCTTCGGCACAATTGAATACCGTGATGTCAAATATATACATAAGAACGTTCAATATTTTAACTGCGTTGAATCTTTTATACGTGAAGACTATTAGTGGCATACTGCGTCGCTATAAGATAGAAATGGCCACAAACTATGTGGATTTGGTAGATGACGCCTGGAGTTCCTCCTTGTGACGTTATTAGACTGGAACTTGATATTTAAATTATTGAAGAAAAATGTTTTCTAGTCGTATCTCTAACATTTTGCTGGTCGTGTTTCCTATTTTTCTCAACGGCCTGTTATTTCACCTGTGCTAAGTTTCACCGAAAATAACACACAACGGTCGTAAAGATATCCATTCGAAGCTAATCATACTTATACTATGTTCATCTAAATTAAAAAGATTCCAAATATTTACACCATATCGACTCGACCACAGCCTGATGTCCGAAAGCATGCAATAAAGCTAAAAAATATTGTAATTAGGCGTCTACTAGAATGTCTCTCTAGGTTTTTTAATCTTTTGTGACTACCAGAGAAGAATATAGTATCCATTGCGTAGCCATACAGCGTCTTACGAATCGGGGAAATAAGCATTTGATCACGTTCAGCCGAATAATTAAAAGATTCTAATTATTCTAAATCAAGAGTAGATTTTATAAAATTAAACCATAATCATATAAATCGTCCTGCGGTTCTTTATATTCCACTTGGATGAATCATAGAAACGTGCTGTTTCCCTTTTTATGTTCTTGTTCGAATACTTTTTATGTTGTATCAAATGTTAATTCTGTCAATTAGGTTATATAGTATGCTGTTAACCCTAAACCAAGACTTAAGCATTAGTATTAGTTGCAGTTATCAATTTTATTATTATCCATGCCTTTAAAAGTCTGGGTCTGATTTGAGATAAATATTGGATCATATAACTCGCCACGAAGGCTAGTTACATATTTGAAAGCAGATTTTAAATCATTCCAGAAAAGAAGCTAAATCTAGCATGCAGTTAACTACATGCCAATTTTTTCGCGAGAATATCTAGTATTAAAACAACTAAAGTAATAATTAGCAACTAAAGTAATGTAGTCGAGAATCATCCAGTAAGTCGCGTCACATTTGTGCGTTCGCATTGGTGCATGCGATAAGTAATTCGATTATCAAGATTCACACACACAACGAATACACGACAAGACATCAAAGCACGTGGTACACAAGTGTTACGATTATTTTATACTAGCCTATTGAAATATTAAAATACAGTGAAGACATCAATCTATCTCGCCTACGATATAGTCTTACGCGAAGAATCTACCTATAATTAATTCCGTCTATACATATCCAGAAGTATACAAAAGCCACATCCTTATTCGATAGGTAATGAAGAAGATAGAAATAAAAAATCTCAAGAAAATTTAAAAAAGCGCCATCTATTAACGAGAAAAGTAACTAAAATAAAAATTAAAAATGCAAAATAAAGTTGTAGTAATTTTATTTATAAACTAGTTATTTTACACAACTTAACAAAATACATACATACAGGCAACTAAACAGAGCAACCAAAATTATTAATTTCATTCATACAGCTTCAATCGATTTGTCCATAAACAAAACAATACACTGCTGCATTCGTCCCCTAGTTTCAATGACAGTTGTGTTAATTGGCAAGAAATTCTTCAGTCAATTATAATCTTTAGGAAAAATTAAATAGAAAAATATTGAGCCGCCACACAAACTTACCAAATAATAAATTAAGTAATATCCATGAAATAATAATAAAAAATATGAAACAGAAAAATAACACAAGATTTAAAATAACATTTGGCTGGCGTTACAAGGATTTTATTAACTAATTGAGACAAGGAGTTTTCATATAGTGCCATATTTCGTTTTAGAAAATCAAATAAATGACGGTCTCAAAAATAATTGAATATGTTAAAACAGCGGGAACGAATGTAACAAGGTGTATGTATGCACGCGATTTCCGTCTCATTGTGTGTCGGGTTCTCTTAATACTGCTAAATGTGTCGTATCACTGCCTTTCATTTTGTTTTGTCGTTGAATTAGCAATTTTATTTGTACTATCACAAAAATACATCTCCGCAAGTCAACAGATGAGTTCCAATATTCTATACTTGATAATTTGTCGATAATTCATATTACCAAAGCTTACGTGTAAAGTGAGGCCACGCCGTTCGACAACTGAAGCCAATTCAAGTTAAACATAATAATACACCTTCATAAACGCGAAATAACCGTAGCCGCTATATAATGTGATGTAAATTATAATATATAAAAAGCTTCGATATTTACAAAAAAAAATCCGGCTCTGGTAACAGTGGTCAAAGCTGAGCGAACAGCACAGCAGTAACAAATCTTAGTACAGAGGTAATGCATGGTTCGCAGATCTGTATCGTTTGTTGTATTTGTCTATATTAAACTCCTAAGTAGGCATGCACATACAAGCGAGACATGTGTAATGCCAAAATTTATTCTAGTGCTTTTATTACTAAAATTTACAATCGTCCAGTTATAAGCAGTCGCCGTGTTCGTATTTCATAGTGCATACATTAAATGTTTCGTCGCAAAACAGAATGTATGGCGTGTGGGCACGAGCAATCAGCGCAGTAAATAGCGAATTTATATATAAAAACAAATTAAAAATATTGCATGACGTTATCACAAAATTTAAGTTAAAAAAATGTCTCCTTAATGAATATCAAACATTCTATTTACATTGCAAATGAGAGTAATACACACACTCAGTTTGACTACATAATTTGTCATTTTAATTTATTTATAAAATATCTTCGTTAATAACTTCATATAAATTCATATCAGACGACCTAATTCATAATACTAGAATGATTTGTTACTTGTCGTCAGCCCGAATAAAAACAATTTAAGCCAGAGAACCGTTCTCAGTAGTCAGTTCGCACGTGAGGAACTATGGCGAATCGTAGCCGTGCGGCGTGTCATACGTTAAACGAACCTTAACTCGAATATTCTACTAATTTTAAACATTATTACCGCAACATGTTCCTAATCGAGCTATAAATTACGCGGTGAGATATACAATATCGCTTACCAAGCTATACCGGAATTATCGAAAATAATATGATTACTAGCGCGGACGCGTCGCTCGCGATATTTTACAACATGGCCGATGCGGTGTGCGTGTCCAAGTGTCCGATTACTTTGTGCATTTAATTTTAAAACGAATTGACAATGAAAAACATAGTTTATACACAAAATATGGTATGAAAACATCGCGAGCGTGTGTTCGCGATTACTAGGGCGACATGGGTGATGGGGATCCCGCGTCACGCGTCTACGTCACTGTGAACACATTGTACAAGTCCGTGTGGTGTGGCCCTGACGTCTGTCTCGCTCGCACTCGCCGCAGATCATGTGTGTCTGTCTCATTCCGCCGGTCAGCTATTACAATATGCAGCACGATGCTGAACAACAACTGCTCGAGCCACCTTTACTCTTTTGCCTTTGATCTGAAACATTTTAATAAAATTATAAGCTCAAACAATTTATTATAGAGAACAAATTTCTACATAAGTTACATGAAAATGTACGGGGTACGGACTTACTATTTGGATGGGATGGGATTATAGGTTAGGATGTGGTGTTGGATAATGTTAGCTCCATCGGACTTCTGAAACCCAAGTAATATTAGTTTTAGCAATCATTGTGCTTAGCGCCTGCCAATATATTAAATCTGTACCAAGAATGAATTTGTAAACTATGAAGCTGGATATGTCTCGAGCTTTGAATTTTGATTAAGTCTCGGGCACTTTTGTAGCTGAATCAGAAGAAGTGACAATTTGTCGATCGTCTTAAATGAGACTGCAACATTCACTGGAAGAATTAACTTACTGATCGGCGATCAGATGGATATTACAGGGAAGGAGAGGACTTGTCTGGCATAAGACAATTTTACCGCTTGCGCTAAAATAGCAAGCGGTAATTTCTACATTGGCACATCTGTAGTGGAGTTTCATGTAGCTAAAGCGAATACCCTGGATCTACCATATAATATCATTTCTGTTTTCTTTATTTATACCCGAAGGCTTAGGCTAATTTCAAATCAAGATCAAATTCCAACACTGGGATTGCCAAATTAAAGAACCAAGAAACTCTAAATGAGGCTCATAGTTACTATACATTTTTTAAATGATCAAAATTATAAAAATTGGACCTGACTTATTTTTAGTATAGGACACTGCCGCCCTCCTAGAAAATGATTTTAACAGCGCCGACGCAAGCGCCAAACCCTGGGCGGTTGTCACGTTCACCATCCGCTAAGGCTGTCATTGCATAAATTCATATAGTATGCATACCGTGTGAGTTGGGCTCGGGCAGATGTTCGCGCGGCACCAGATGCATGACGGTGGTGCGGCCGAGCTGTAGCCCCAGCGCGCCCAGCGTCACCGAGCTGTGCAGGAACCGGCCCTGGTAGATCAACCGCAGGATCTCCGCGCGCGACACGCACTCAGACGCCCAGTCCGCTGGAAACACGCACAAACACGTTACTTATCTATGTATTAAGTTTTTTTTTTAAAATGGCCATCTTCGGCGCATTAGGGACGGCTGCGGGCTTCCTCCGACTCACGTCTAAGTTGTCGTCCGCAACCGCCCCTATGTATTAAGGTTTATAGTGAATTTTGGGTTACGACGCTGTCGATTATCCCTCGTTTACGTATTTCCTGATTCTCACAATATTGCCTGTTTTATGAGGGAACCAAGGCATATGTGACAATATAATAACTGTCAACTAAGCGTATAATGCGAGGGCGGATCCTGCTTACAAGTCAGGAAGGGTCATATAGTCGAGGTTTATTCAGGACATATACAATACAATACAAATATTCTTTATTGTAACCATTTTAAAATAGGAAAAAATATATATATATATACAATTTCCTTAAATTTATGGTGTACAATGGGCTGCCTTATCGCTACAAGCGATCTCTTCCAGGCAACCATTGTATGGAAAGAATCTAAAAACACACATAGATAGCGGTGTACGACAAGAAAAGAAAAGAAAGAAACAAAAAAAAATTGAACTAAATAATTCCTAATACATCTATACTAATATTATAAAGTTGAAGAGTTTGTTTGTTTGAACGCGCTAATCTCAGGAACTACTGAACCGATTTTGAAACTTCTTTCACTAATAGGAAGCTACATAACTCCTGACTGCTATAGGCTACTTTTTATCCCGGGAAAATATTTTTGTCCCGGAAAAACTTTGTCACGCGGGCGGAGCCGCGAGCACTACTAGTATATAATAATATTAAAATATACTAATATATATAAACACTAATTAATAAATACAGTGATATTTTACACTATGTCCTGGAGAGATAGTGTTTTTTTTATCATATGCTAAAAATAAAAAAATAAATTATCAGTAGTCATCTAGACCCAGCCCTGGGGGGGGGGGTCATAACCCCCAATGAGCCCCCTCTGGGTCCGCCCTAGTATTAACGTTACTTTTACAAACATTTTTTGTGGACATGTTGGAAAAGTAGATAGTGGTGACTTGTCGAAAATGTTTTAAGGTGTTTAAATTATCCATTCCAAATACCTATAATTTTAATATTAATAAATTATTTAATTGCTATTTGATAAGGAATAGATATTGCGTTATAATCTTGTTGGATAAGTAAGACTTCAACTTCGTAATTAGTAATTACTAATTACCTTCAAATTAAATTTTTATTACTGGGCAAAGTTCACAGTAACCAATAATAATATTCCATTACCTGGCACATTTTAAAATAAAATATATATCTTATAATTAATTATTCTCATTACATAATATTCGATTATGTTTGAATTCTAATTATTGTTATCAATTTGCTCATTAACTAAACGAAAAACAATGCTCGTATTGTTTGATAGACATTTGCCTTGGAAACACTTATATAAAAATTTTGCTATGCTTAAGCGATGTTATTTATTATATCTCATGATATTCAAAAAAGTATTTACAGAATAATATAAAAAAAAGTAAAGAAAAAAAAACAAAATTAGAAAATGGATGCCCCCAGAGAGATTTGAACTCTCGACCCCTGGTTTACAAGACCAGTGCTCTAACCCCTGAGCTATGGAGGCGTATGGCTATTGCGTCGTAAATGCCGACCGGTATCGCTATCGAAGTGACGCTTATACTCACTCACACATCGTCAAAATGACGTATTAATGGATGATCGTGTAGCGAGTGTTATTTACTACTTATCGCGGCAAACAGATGGCGCTGTATTCACAAATTATCGACGAATAAATAAATGAAGTAGTTTTATTGATATATATATATATATATATATTTTCTTTTTGTCCCTGACTAAACTCTTGTTAGCCTGACGAAGGTCGGCTTATACAAGAACACCGGTCTTTTGGGTGAGTGCAGAAGGCGCCCGCAACCCTTAAAATTATAATATATTGATATTTAAGGGGTTCAAATAGTATTGTAATATACTTTATATTTATTTCACAAACAGAATGGCGGAAAAGGCATCTAATAATATTATGATCTTAGTCTAATGGTACCATGGATAGTTCATTAACAGATGTAGAGCCTTCGAACATTATCAAAACGCTTACACCCACAAATCATACATTCCTCTTATATTTAAAAATGGAGACACAACAAACTGACAAACAAAAGCACACATGCCATAACAACACTACGTTCCTTAGGAATAAATTGTAATTGCGTTACCACTGCGAGCTCGGTACACTCTTATAAAACACGGAGCCAAGCTGCGAACTCAACTAAACCACAATTACAGCGGACATGGCTCAACGTCGCGTCGCAGTAATTTCGCATCAACGTACTGCGCAGCTAGCGTTGCTGAAAGCAACTGTTTCGAGGTATTTTCTTCGTTTCTGGTAATGTTTAGATTAAGATACCAACTCAGCAATACAATTTAAGAATAACGTAGAAAAATAAAACAGCAGACAGCAGGGTATGAAGGTACTAGATTCTACGTAGGTTTGGAATTAGTAGGCAGTTATTGAAGTAAAGACATTAAGTATCTAACTGAACGTCACGTAGTGCTTTGTAATTTACAGCTCTGGGTGATATTGCTGTTGTTTCTTGGGATGTGTGGGGATCACAACCGCGTGAGGCTTACTCGACTTTTCATAACTTATATAAGCATACATTTTTATGTAAGGTACTTTAAAAATTAATAAACCTCTTCTAGGTGGCATTGCTCTTCAAAATAATGGTGGAACTTCATAACAATCGTCTGAACGCATCCTAACAGTTGAATAGTCCAAACTCTACCTAGGCTATTGATTTAAAAGTTATATGAAACGTATAGTCATCGTGGCCAAAGTCTTATCCAATTACTATATGTAATAAAAAGTTGGATATATTCGCTGCATCCTTCCAACAATAACAGCGAGTCCCAAACTTGTTCTGGTGCCAACTCATTTAAATCCATTACGAAGCGCAACCCTCTTGTGTATAACCCAAATCATATTAAATCTTCACCGAAATACTTTGATCAAAATAGATATTCAGCCGAATTGTAGACTAACTTCTGTCAAATGTTGGTTTCAAAGTTGGTATTCCCTTAGGGTACACTTAATGCGCACGTTCTGTTTATTGGTTGTTCGAGTTGGCGCCTTTGCTCAAGTTTATCGAATGTATTTATTATACACAACATGTAGGCAAGTCTGTTTGTTTATAATGAAAGTGCATGAACTCTAATATTATATACTAAGGTTGTTATAACTAACGAGATAACAAAACAACGTCCTTGGATGCTTCACGAAATGCGTTATTTGGGATAAGATTTCGATAGCGTCAACATGCCTTGTCAGACGAACCTCCAGTTTTTTACTCTCGAACTGTAACATTAAATATATTATGAATTGTGATTTAATCGTTGTATCAGTACAGGGATACGCGTCACTCTATGAACTTTTATAAATTACAAACCGAATAACTATAAGGCAATAAAACCTTTGGGTTTAAAATACATAATTATCATCCCACGCGATCGTGCCCTACAAAATAACAAAAACTCATTTATTGATAAGCAGCAATAAAACGTAGTAAAACCAATAAAAAAATATGAAATCTGATGGTGAGTGATCGCCGATCATAACATCCAAATTAGCCAATACTATAGTCAATAGTCATTTTACCAGTCCTTACTCCCTAAGGCCACAATAAGCAGCTTAGTCATGCGTGTGCGTGCCACGTTCGGTAATGAGCAAGAGCAAGGCGAAAAATCGCGCGGTAACTGACCTCGTCCAACGTCACTCGTCGTATGAACTGTCTGTGAGTTAATTGACTTTTTATCGCGAACCTCGCGTTCGGTCCACACGCCGACGTCACCGCAAAAATGTTACAATTCGTTTTTATCTACTGTTTATGTTAATTTTGTCGGCGCTTTTTGAACGAACGCGGGCAGCACTGTAGAAATGTTTGTTTTATGTAGCGCTACGTTTACATTGTCCATTGACTTGCAATGCTCTTTAGATGCAAATTTAGTGCCGAAGAGATTTTGTCCGTTCGATAATAGATGGCGGTGTAACACACTTTTTAAACATGGAACATTTTATTAATGAACTAGTAGTGCTCGCGGCTCCACCCGCGTGAAAAAGCTTTTCCGGGACAAAAATATTTTCCCGGGATAAATAGTAGCCTATAGCGCTCAGGAGTAAAGTAGCTTCCTATTAGTGAAAGAATTTTCAAAATCGGTTCAGTAGTTCCTGAGATTAGCGCGTTCAAACAAACAAACTCTTCAGCTTTATAATATTAGTATAGATATCCAAAGTAATGCCAGCCAATTGATTATCAAGTTTGAAAATGGAATGCAGGTACTCAATCGTAGAACCTATTAAAAACTTACCAATTCCATAAACTACCTAAACTACAAAACATAATTTCTCTCGTATTTATTGTGTACACACTGTATGTTGTATGTTTGTAGAGATCAAGAGTTCGGTCACGTAGTTGCGACGGTATTCTTGTGAATCGAAACAGCACAGAATTCTCCCGCGCGTCCTCTGGCGTGAGGCGAGATGAATCGTGTATAATAATAAAGAGGAAAAATTGTATTTTGATTTTCGGTTTGTATTTAAGTGAACAAGGTTAGAATATCTAAAGTTACATTTGTGCTTTATCTACATGATACATACTTACAACTATTCATGACTCAGCATCTTGGCTAGTATTATTTTCAGCATTCTCGATGTAACGTTAAATATTTAAATGAAACTACTATTACGGATTTCCTTGCTGTTTTTGGAACGAAGTTCATCACGCGTTGCGAAAGGGGGCTAGACGGAAAAAATCAAGAACAAAAGTTGTAACGACAATTTTTTTTTATACTTGCCCTGTAAAACCAGCCAGTAACAATTAAGAAATGGCTGTAAAAGTGACATTCGAAATTTTAAATAAAAAAAGACAATTTAAATGCATTTTTGGGTAGTGTTTTTTTTTCGTTAGTTGTATGTTAATTTTAATGTCAATGTTTGCTTAGGTGATGATCGTGATTCGATGACATATCTATTGTGTAGGTAGAAGTAAATGTTTTCATTGATGTGGTAACGTTTTAATGAAATATACAATTATTGTTATAACTTAAAAGAAATAAGATTTTATTTTAAACAATTCCTTCACTAATTAATCGAAAAGAACTTCGTTCCATCCGGGTGTCCCTTGACACCTCTCGAGTTTTTTTTATTTTATTTTTCTCCCGACGCGACGTTTCGAAGGCTTTGTAACAATTCGTTGTCACGGGGCGGACTGAGGTGCTGGTGGTACGAAAAGTAGTTTAATTTTAATAACTAATTCGCATAATCGTAAGAAATCATTAACTTTACATAATTTTAGAGTCAAAGATAAATCATTGAATAAAATTTATCACTAATTCATTATATCGACATTAATCTC
This sequence comes from Lapara coniferarum, assembly GCA_949316025.1. Lineage (NCBI taxonomy): Eukaryota > Metazoa > Arthropoda > Insecta > Lepidoptera > Sphingidae > Lapara > Lapara coniferarum. Next base: position 27,984,772 of record OX438922.1, on the reverse strand, counting down.
AGAATCGTAGGGTAAGGGTAACATACACAAACCGTAGCGTTACATTCCAACTCCTAATGACATCAACAAAGCAAGTTGATCGCATTATCTCCGAACATTCAGCACGGACGGACAACGAACGACAGCTATCATAATCAAATTGAACCCTGCGCAAGTTCGCCAGTCGCCTGCACACCGCATCAAGGCCAGTACTCCCCACTCAAGACTAGGGTTGCCAGACGTAGGTTTTTCATTTCCTGGATATTTCTGAGGTTTAGGAACGGAGATTAAGTCCAGCTCTAACGTTGGGTGAATGATAATAGAAAATTACCAGGAGATTTACTGGATTTTTTTGAAGGAAAAATTAAAATCTTAGAGTAATTAATTTACATAAAAAACACAACCGCGTCGAATCGAGAACCTCTTCTCTTCTTTTCTTGAATTTGTATTTGTCAACTTTGTAAAGTAAATTTAAACGCAACTTTCCCTTTCCAATTATCTCGCAATCATACGTGATACGAGAGTCCGTATAATTGCCTAGTGTCAACAAAGTTTCCCGGAGTCTCGGTCCAAGCGCCCCGCGCTCGCCTCTCTTGTGATGACATTAGCAATTAACCCCTTAGCGACTCATTAACATGGATGTATTTGTGAATAACTTAGATTTTTTAATTATGTTGGAGTTGTTTTTTTTTATTGCATATAGTTTTTAAATATACATTAACAAAGACATACATTAAAGCTATGTATTCATAATAGCGTGAGACAAGCCTAATTATATTAAACTATATTTCTTGCTAAATCTAAAAGCTATTATGTAATATTATAAATGTGAAACTTGGGAGTTTGGTTGTTTGTTACCCAATCAATTTCATTGCAAAACAATTTACCCGGCCAAATGGTTTTTAGTGTCAAATGGCAATACAAACATTATACAGTGTTGGTCTCATGGTGTCTGCTTACCTTCGGGCCAATTATCGTAGACGTGTATGGCAATGTCGCCCGCCGAGTCCACGGGGCTGAACACGAACTCCTTCGTCTTGCCCGACACCAGGATCAGCCGCAGATTAATCTGTGAAGTAAGTTATAACCATTCAATACTGTCGTGAGTATCATTTATAGCCGTGCGCAATTTTCAATGTGGTGGATTAAGCCCTCTCAATAGAAGAGGATGCCCGTACTTTTATTATTTACTATCTTTTGTCCGCGGCTTCGCCCGCGTTAAAGAGTTTTTCCGGGATAAAAGCCCCGCTGTATATTTTCCCGGGATAAAAAGTAGCCTATTTGTTAATCCAGGACATTATCTACCTGTGTGATAAATTTCATCGAAATCCGATCAGTAGTTTTTGCGTGAAAGAGAAACAAACATCCATACATTCTTACAAACTCGCGTTTATAATATTAGTAGGATTGTTATGATTGGCGTCGTGTAAGTTTAGATACGCTACATCAAAATACATAATAAAAAGCTAATCAAATATACCGAGTCATTTTTACATTATGTTACTAAATGAAACCATTTATTTGTCTATACCTCTGCTAACATTGTGCCAAAAATCGTTAATGAATAACGAATACTTTCGATAAAAATCGCGGTTGTAGTACTCCAGTTTTTTGATAATTTTGTAGTTTAATGCGAATATGGTGTGTGTGTAAGTGTATTTCTGACCGAAACTGTAATATTGCTGCTGCGACGAATTCTCCTAGAGCAGTCTTAGTCGCATTAGGGCGTGTAAACTTAAAGTTACTTTTTATTGATATTTATTTTGTTCGAAACTTACACTTTTTTATTTTACATCTACGGTTAAAATAACTCAACGGAAAACGTTATTTTCAACGAGATAGGTATGTGGTTTCATTTATTAACGCAATGTCAAAATGACCCTGTATTATGTAATGGTTCGGCGTTATCAGTTTGGTTTACACAGCATAAACATAACAGATTTTCTTCCGCAGAATATTCTGCACATTTAAAAAATCACAAACGCCTTATAAGTGTAAAGTGTCGTATCTTCCTTCCGCAACTAATTACCGGGGCGTGATTGTGCACGGCTTTTGAATCAACCGGCGGATATCGCCTTATTACCATCACAAAGTCGCGATACAAAGTTGATTTAGTTGTAACTCGTTGCATTAATATGTATGGGGGCTGTCGTGCCACCGGCGATGTTCGGCCCTAATGAATCGTTAATAAGAGCGTTTTAAATTTGACACCGTCTTACGTTTAGCAGTACATGAAAAAAAAAGTATTAGTATTGCTCTATATCATGTTTTAGAACTTTAAATTGTTCCTATCATAAGCCTATATTGTCCAATTAAGTACGTAAGCTTTTTTTTTAGTAAGTTGTTCATTATGATTCCATTGGTTCATTATGAATAGAATAAGAATAGATTAAATTTATTTCACAAAAACAGAATACAGGTTAATTTATGCACTATAAAGACCACATTGGCATAACTGTGTACAGGACAAAGTAATTAGTAACCCCCCGTGCCCATGGTAAGAATTAACTTGTGTTATGGGCACCGGGGGCACTTCAAATAATACAATTAAAACAAAGATACAGTTCACTTAATACAGGAAAGATTGAAGCAAAAAAGTGAGTAAACAATATTAACAGGTAGATATGTGTATTGTGTAAATGTAATTTGTATATTAAGTGTGAGTGAATAGTGTATGAGTGTAGTGTGTGATGTGAGTTGTGATGCAGTTTTAATCAGTAATTCTGTTTTCTCATAATCAAGATCCAGAAGGCAGTCAATAATTTTTCTTTTGCATATATATTTGGTCACTGAGTAAATTTTACACAAGTTAGTTGTAAATACCTTTAAGAGGTAAAACAATCGTCTATAGTTTATACCTGTAATTTAAACAAACGTATGTGCTGTGTATTACCTAATGGTGTTTCGAAATAAATATAAAAGATTTTTAAACCCTTATTAAGTTAATCAATGTTTTATCTTTATAAAAAAAAAAACCTTTTTTCTTTACTTTAATTTTAATCACGTTAGTTGCGGATTTTTTTAATGTTGATAGGAATTAATAATTTTATGATCATTTTTCACTTAACATCAGTTGCATCAAGGCCACAGTGCCTTGATTCTGATAACAAAAAATAAACTATAAATCAAAAAGTTTTAAGAAAATAATAAAAAGGAATTCAGCGACCCTGCCAGGATTCGAACCTGGAATCTTCTGATCCGTAGTCAGACGCGTTATCCGTTGCGCCACAGGGCCATATGAAGCTAATGCAAAAATAGACAAGGGTAACCACACTAGTTACATTTTTATACTAGACTGCTCGTAGCTTCGTCCGCGTGATTAAGTTTTTCCGGGATTAAGGTCACGCTTTATATTTTCCCGGGATAAAAGTAGCCTATGTTACTCCCTGATAATGTAGCTTTATATTGGAGAAAGAATTTTTAAAATAGGTACAGTAATTTCGGCGCCTATTCAATGTAAACAAACAATCAAATCTTTTCTCTTTATAATATCAGAATAGATTATTCGCATCAATTCTTAATTTCTTGACATCTAAAAAGCATAAAATAACGCAGTTGTCTTATTAATATTATGTCGAAATAGGTACATACACGTAATTTTTTTTTCTTAAGAACAAACAAATGTACCCACATAATTTCATTAAAAAATATCGTATCTTTTTTCAATTCCCTTAACATTTAAAAACACGTTATGTGTAAAATATGTTTTGCTTTTTCCTCAGTTGTACACATTGTGGAGCTTTCTAAAGCTGTTTTTCACCTCATTACTTTCCACCTAAGCAATTAGAATCAAATTAATTGAAGAAACACGACCCATTTCGTGATAATGTTCAATGTAAACGACTGACGCCTTTGGAATATTATTTGCGTATTACAAACTTTGTTTCTTATTAGTTATTACAAACTAACTTGGGCACGTGGTTTCGCCCGCCAAGTTTTTATGTATATTTTTTTATTTATATTGTATTACTATATCTATTATACTCTGTTAATACTATGAGATGATTATATTTTGTTAGTACCACGAGCTCACAAACTTAGCCCGTAAAGGAAGCCAGCCAGATGTGCAACTATTTCAACCTACAGTAACTTTAGAAATTTCATATCAAGACGTTTAAGGGGTTTAACTGTTTCGTCAAGCTATACAGTCCTATGTAAACCAATTTATTCTAAGAATCTATCTGAAATAGGTATTAAGAAATGTCTCATTGAACCATACATTCTTCAAAAAGATCTACTTAATTTTTTACCTCCTTCATATCCAAAGAGTTTGTTTGTGAAAAACCTCTCAGGTTGTTGTATAAGATAATTTTGTAAAAAGGTTGCATCGTTGGCCACGTGCCTCGCAAGGATAACCGAGTGGGACTTGCGGCGGCCATATTTCATTTTTCCCGCCATCCGGGGAACCATTGCGCCATTTTCATCCTTGCATTTGCAACGTGCCCGCCAAATTTTATGTTTTCCTTTGCCGTTTCATGAATTTGTATATTACGGCATGATTTTTTTGCCGTTTTAACATATTACCAGTATTTTTGTTAAAAAAAAGACCACAAATCGTTCGGCGGCATTCTTTTTTTGAATATATTTTTAAGATACAGGTGGTATTTTTTTAAGTCTAAGAAAAATTAACAGATACATTAATATTGTGAGGGAATTAAATTTCCTCCACGAAGGCCGCGACCACGAAGTGCAAACTGCGCGGTTTTCCTTGGGGGCTATGTGTTATTTACGGTTCATGTGGTTCGAATAGACGTTCCATGAAATATGAACGAAGATATTTCCTTATATCTCGCCTGTTCTCTTACACGCGGGAGATTTGTTATTGCATATACTAGCGGTCTGTTTATTATTTACCGTAGATGCTAACAGGAAAACAATTTTGAAACAATGAGAGCCGTAGAATTAATCAAACTTTTTAAATGTCACGGCGCAGTTTTAGATCGCGAAGCGTTTGTTTGGAAAAGGCTAGCAAGTACTACTACTAGGTGTCTATGCCGTAAATTTAAAATTTGCGAAGTTTGTAACAAACGTAGAAGTTATGTAGTAAAGATTAGTTATGACAACTTGAAGTATAGTAATACTTATGCGTTTGCAAATTCGGTTTCTTAGTCTAATAGCAGACTAGAACTTATTTGGAATTCGGAAAATAAAACGTATTGTATACATTCTATATCTGACTTAAGTGTCGTAAAGTAGATGGGCAGCAAGGAGCCTTACAAAGTAAGCCCGTTGTAGCTAGCTACAAGAAAACTTTTTAGGGGACTGTCCCATCATTATTGAAGACAATAACATATGCATTCACAAATTTATAAAAAAAATTACAGAAATCTTTTTATGATGCCATTCGATCATTTTGCTTATATGTATCAAAAAAACTATACGGGAACATTATAGGTTTAAGTACTTTTAAGGTCAGAAATTGCAAAGCTTTATTCATACATTTTGTAGGAAATGCGACTACAATTTGCTTTTAAACATAGTATTCAAGGTTGATAAGAAAGGTTTGATTGTAGTTACAGCGGTTAAACTAGCTACTCTCACTATCTGTCTTAAAAATACATCTATAGCGTCGTGTTTCTCTTTATACTCATTAAATAAATATAATCCTTTGTAAACCACCTGTATAGAGAGAAATTCTAAACTATATCACATAGGTAGTTAAAAAGCGCATCATACCCGCGCGTAATTAAGAGAACGCGGTGCATTTACAAAGGGCAACTGGCACTGTTTTCGAGGTTTGCGCCGCATTGCGACGGAGGGGCACTGCGCTGTCGAAAGACGGGCGCCGGCTCTCTACACTTACAACTGCATGCTGTAATTGACTGCACCATAGTGTAATTTGGGCGATAGACACAACGCTATGTAGAGCTTTAACGAACTCTGTGATCATATCTGCAGGGAAATTGTGTTTATTTTTGGCTGATAGCATAAACTAACGAAGTACTAAGTAATAACCTTTTCTTTTCATTTAAAATGAGTGCAGTAAGCACAATATTATTCTCGTTCCCTATCGCAATACTCATTTAGAGAATGTTGTTCTTTCATCACACTTTATACGACGTCATTCTGAAAAAAACACAACAAAAAAACTAAACTAAAACAAAAAAATTACCTTCAACAATTTTCACAACCATTCTCCCGCTCACATGCACTCACATTGCACAATGCAAACATTCAGAGCCACTTTACATGAATGGTATTATATAACAACAAAAATGTTAGTACCAGCTACTAAAACCGCATTTAATCATTGTATGGGGTAAAATGTAAAATTAGACGACTTTGATTCCAACTTGGTAAGCAGTACAAAGGTCGAACGTTCCTAGGAATCCATGCTAATAGGCTCGTAACAGCTCTAGCAAAACGAATCAATTATCAGTACATTTGATGATATTTGAATTCGAAATAGCGGCGATAGCCTTGTTGGGAGTGGAACGGACGACCGTCCGCAGGTTCAAAACCCAAGGGCACACACCTCTGACTTTTCTAAAAAGTTATGTGTGTATTCTTTGTGAATTATAGTTCGCTTAAACGGTGAAGGAAAACATTGTGAGGAAACCTGCATGCATACCTGAGAAGTTCTCTTAATTTCGAAGGTATGTGAAGTCTGTCAACCCGCACTAGACCAGCGTGGTGGACTATGGCCTTAACTCTCTCAGTAGTAGAAGAAGCCCGTGCTCAGCAGTGGGCAGTATATAATACAAGGCTCGTATGATATGGTTTGGTTGATGATATTGGATAGCTAGATGAGCAACCGTGACAAGTTATCTGTATCAAAACTTCTGAAATCTTATCCTAGATACAGACAGGAGACCACGTCGCTATGCCAGCCTCAAGTTTTCAAGGCGTTTGTATTAAATTTTACGAGGTTTCGCCCTACAAGGCGGTGCGTCGGCGGCTTTTTCAAATTAAACTTGGCTCAGTACTGTTCCCAACTATTCCTGGCTGTTGCGCGAGTTAAAAATAGACACCGCAAACTGGGGCATTACTTGGAATAACTCAAGTGCGAAATGAACTGACTGCGACGGGTCAGAGTTGTTATTTTATTTTAAATACTGTTGCTATTCCAGTTTTACACATAAAAAGTATAGATAAAAGTGCTTAGGTAAGACTGCCTCGGTGGCGTAGTTGTATTACAGTACGACTGCAAAGCTGAGGTCTCGGGTTCGATCCCCGGGTCGGGCAAAGTGATATTGAGTTTTTCTATTCAGTATCAGCTCGGAGTCTGGAATTTGTGCCCGATATGGCGATAGGCTCGCCCCCTATCACATCATGGGACGGAATAATGGCGAAAAGTGGGTGCACTAGTTGCACCTCTGCCTACCCCTTCGGGGATAACAGGCGTGAGTGTATATGTATATATATATATATGTATAAAAGTACTTATATATGACAAAACCATAATTCTATACAGCTAGAATGGAGGTTTCGAATCTCACATTTTCCAGACGCGTTAGTATCTCACCTAATAAAAGCTACGTAACGGGTAAAGCCGGTTGGTTACCTTCTTCCCTCACGCCCAAAATGTACCATTTCCAATTTCAAATTTGTACAGCCTTCAAACGCCTCGTGTCTAAAAATAATGCTGGCCATAAAAAGCCAACGAATAAATTTAAAAAAAGAACACAACCAGCCAACGGCGACCAGGAGGTGTCCAAATGCAAAACTGGCCTACGAGGGAGCCGCCATCGTGTGACCATCACGGATATGAACCGGGCGGAACTGGTTTGTGCAAACGCGATCTTGTTTCTGCGTAATGCGGTTTCTTTCTTTAGCCGTCGGCGTACATATCGGCCATAGGTTCACGGTGAACTGTGACTGCTCGGGGTGAATATTATGCTCGTATTTGCTGGATAATGTAGGTTAAGTATTTTTTTTTGTCTATTTCTTTTTAGTTATGTTGTTACATGGAATTTGGCATGCAAAGTTCATTGATGAAAATAATTCATTAATCGTCCATTTAGATTAATTTTATATTCTTATATTGCAAACGTTAGCAACGTTTGAAATTACGGTCAAGGTACAAATGAACAAAACAAATGAAAAAGCTAATAAATTAACAAATGCAATCACTGTTGCCACAATGTGAACTCGAAGAGCGTTGTTTAATAAATAAGCTTTTATATTAAATAATAAAGAAGAAATAGATTAACTTTTTAATTTATAAACCTCAGTTGAGATATATTCTTATTGCGGTCATAATTTTGATATGAATTATTTGAACGATAAAGTTAGGGCTAAATTAAATCTCGTATGAACGGTTTCGATTCGTGAGAATAAATATTGTTTGAATGCAGCTTTATTTCTCGCTAATTACCACTACTCCTCTTTGGGTAATGACAGTTAATTGGGTTGTGTATCTCGAGCCAAAGGATTAGATGTCCAAACCACTGAGTAAAATATTCTGAAACGGCGATTAATAACTACACACGTTGCTTTAAAGTTATGAGAGCTCAATATAGCAACAGGCACATCATTTACCCTATATAGGAAGGCAATATAGCCGACTAAGCGTGAAATTGTTAATGGCTTTTACCTACCTAGTGAATAAAAGCGAAACCTAAGGTTAATACCTAAGGTTAACCTTAGGTTCCTCGGGACTCTAGGTATTGGCAAAGATAAAAAATTAGATTCCTTTGGGGCGACGACTGATTTGGATGACATTAATCGTCATTTCTCCTCTACTACCCCGATTGATGACCGAATCAGGCGTCGTACCATGGACTACTTAGCCGGACTATCCGGCCCTGATATCACCCCTTTCCAGTTTTCTCCAGTTTCGTTGGGAGAGATCAAAAAGGTTATCCTGTCCATTAAATCCAATGCGACTGGCTGCGACAACATCAGTCGTCGTATGATAATCCTTATCCTGGACCATCTTCTTCCCGTCATTTTGCACATTATTAATAGCTCCCTTACCTCTGGCGTATTTCCGTCTCTGTGGCGGAAAGCCATGGTGATTCCTCTCCCCAAAATTCCTAACCCGTCACACGCGAAACATTTCCGTCCTATATCTATTCTTCCCTTCCTCTCCAAAGTGCTTGAGGCCTGTGCCCACAAGCAGCTGTCCAGGTTTGTTCACCTAAACAACCTTCTGTGCCCACTGCAATCGGGTTTCAGGCCTGGTCACAGCACTACTACTGCGCTGCTCAAAGTGACTGACGATATTAGGGCGGGCATGGAAGACACCAAGGTCACAGTTTTGGCTTTGGTCGATTTCTCGAACGCCTTTAATACCGTCAGTCACGACATTCTCCTGGCCATCCTCTCCCACCTTTCGATCTCTCCTGCGGCACTGGATTGGTTCTCATCTTATCTTCAGGGACGCCAGCAGTTGGTGCGACTCGGCGACTCCTCGTCTAGTTGGTGCCATATCAACTCTGGAGTCCCTCAAGGCGGCATACTCTCTCCATTATTGTTTTCCATCTTTATTAACCTCTTAACTCACGAACTTCATTGTGCGTACCATCTGTATGCCGATGACTTGCAGATTTATTCTCAGGATGGAGCCGATTGTGTGTCCGCGGCCGTCGATAGGGTAAACAGGGACCTTGCCCAAATTAAAACCTGGTCCGACAATTTTGGCTTGTCCGTAAACCCAACGAAATGTCAGGCCATCATTGTAGGTAGTCCAAGGATAATTGGCAGGTTGGATAACACATTTATTCCACCTATTATATTTAACGGCAATGTCATTCCTTGGAGCTCAAACGTTAGAGATCTCGGTCTAAACATCGACTCTACCCTGAGCTGGAGGCCCCAGGTAACCTCTGTATGTCAGAGAGTCACCGGTACTCTTCGCGCTCTATACCGCCTAAAGAATTTCCTCCCGCCTAAGACCAAGACTATGCTGGTACAAGCCTTAATCCTTCCTGTAATCGACTATGGTGATGTGTGCTATTTTGATCTGAATGCAGACCAACTCAATAAACTAGACCGTCTTCTCAATAACTGCATTCGATTCGTGTATAATCTTCGTAAATATGATCATATTTCTACTTATCGACAACAGTTAAAATGGCTACCTATACGACAGCGCCGATCTTTGCGTGCACTTACGACTCTATTCTCTTTGCTTACCTCCCCTACTCCACCTACCTACTTATCTTCAAAAATCCCATACCTTTGCAATAGCCATGATAGAAACCTTCGCTCATCTAGCAATCTTCTCCTTAAGTGTCCTCCTCACAGCTCTGACTTTATTCACTCTTCTTTCACTATTCAATCTATACTTCTATGGAATTCACTCCCCCTCGAAATCAGAGCGTCTACGACTCGGTTTACCTTCAAAAATAGGGTACGACAACTATTGCTGAATGGAATGGAAGAGTCACCTCCTTAACTCATTATATATTTTTATATATCGTATGTGTTTTATATATTTATTATTTTTATTTATTAATTTTTAGTAATGTCTTCATTTATTAATATATTTATAATTAATTAATATGTATATCTATCGTATAATATTTATGTCTATTATTAAATATGTTTACCGCTTCCGATAACATTGATGCACCTACCTTATTTATCTCTGCACCACCCTAAGGTTGACTGGTAGAGAATGCCTACGGCATTAAGTCCGCCAATGTACATTAATTGTATATAAAGTGCATAAATAAATAAATAAATAAATAATTCAGACAAGTATTCATAACATCCTTTTTAACTCTGTCGTTCATTCAATGTTTTGAATGTATACGTCGGTAAATTGCAGACAGCGGCCGAATTTGAATGATGTTACGTTTTTTTACGGCCGTAAAGTAAAGGAAATAAAACATTCAGTTTATTGGCATTAGTACGAGAGCGCTTGCAAAGCCGCTTTGGCAGGCGGCCAATCGCCGGCCGCGTATGGTCTTCTCTGTGTTTAGCTGAAATTCCAACACGACTGGCAAACGCCTTATTGTTGTCGCTTGTGTGTTGTGTGTTGGCTTCATATTTATTATTATATTAAAGAAAAGGAATGCATTGGCCATTTTTACTGGCATAGCGTGTAATAGTTTAGTGTCTAAAATGGACTGCTTCAGTGACGTAGTTGCATTACGGTACGACTGCAAAGTTGAGGTCTTGGTTTCGATTTCCGGGTCGGGCGAAGTTAATGGGTTTTTCTCTTCAGCCCGGAGCTTGGAACTTGTGCCCGATATGGCGATAGGCTCGCCCCCTATCACATTATGGGACGGCAAATAAATCAATACGCACGGCGAAAAGTAGGTGCACTAGTTAGTAGTTACGCCTCTGCCTACCCTTTCGGAGATAACAGGCGTGAGTGTGCCTAAAATTGATAAGTTTATATAGGTACGACTGTTTCGTCAAAAAGTAAACGTTGCGCAATTAATTAGTTACTATACAACCCTATACTTGTACCCCATCACATTTGAAGAATGACGCTCATTCCTATATCACTGCACATATTTTTAAACAGTAGAATGTAACTACAAACTTCGTGATACATGAGAACATAACAAGCCTATTACGAGCTATCGCAGCTTATAGATCTAGTCCAAGACGTGCCTGGCCAATTAATTTCCGGCTTCTGCACTCAATTCACTACTGTTGTAACTAAATATAGAGCGAGAATGAATGGGAGGGCCTTCCACGCCCACTGCGGCCAGAATCGAGATCAATCATACCCATTGTGGCACTTTCCCGAAATAGGAATCAGAAATTACATGTAGGCGGGTAGAGTTAATAATATTTTTAATATTAAACCGATGTTACAATTATTCTGCACACAAAGAAAGTTTAATAAACTCGATATAAGGAGGCGGACCGCGGAGGTTAAGGAAATAGTTGATTGGATTTTTATATTTTGCATCAATCGCGTTTGTGAGATACTTTATTAATATTCAGGTACAATGGAAAAATATTCTTCTAAAACAATACATTGGAAAAAGCTTCTTTATTAGTAGCGACAAAACTGTATATGAGTATCTGCACTTTTTTTATATGGCATAGAATGATGAGACTAGCATGCCGTTCACCTGATGGTAAATAATACGACCACCCATAAACAGTAGTGTGCGGGGCTCAGACTGGGCCAACACCCCGCAATGTGTTGTGTGTGTGCTGGATTGCGTGAGTGGGAATATGGCGATACCAGTGACAAAGTAACAAAGGCGAAAAATCGGGAAATAGCGTTTATTTCACACACTGAATCGAAAGTTACAAAGTTCAGCCACAACGGTAGCCAAATTCTCCCGGCGTTAATATTCGGCGCGTAGTCTCTCGTTGCTACGCCGTAGCTATGCGACGTAGCTGGAAGTCGTCCTCGTAGCACCGTGCCACAGCTGATGAGGAAGGATGGTCCACTCTGCATAAGCGCCTTTTTCCTCTTCAAACTTGCAGACTTCTTCTTTCTTGCCGACTACTTGCTGTTTTCTTTCTTGATGTACCGAACTATTTACAAAATAAAACTCCTAACAAGTTAACTCAACTATACAAAAAAAACAAATTAGCTTAAGTACTCCGCGGCTATACCGTACGGAGCACTAAGAGGGCCTTCCCTCTTTCTAGGACCTCTTTTTCACTTTCAAGACTACACTTATTTTCAATTCGCGCCTAAGTTAAGCCTATATGCCTAAACTATAAGTGTCTTGGTACATAGACACTAAGTGGCTCTATATACTAAACATCATAAAACAACCTCATGTGCATTACAAAGAAAGTTATCGTGATTTACTTACTCTAAGTTTAACACAAACGATGCACACAAGCAACATTTCTAAAAATAACTATTTAAACTTTATACACACGTTCATCCCGCTACCGCAGCGGGGTAGGCAAAGTCCTAACCTACACTATGACACCGAATGAAACACTAAACAGTTCATACCGGGTGAGTTATAAGCGTTCAATGACCCTAACGATAACACGATTTTTTCACTAAGATCACTCACTAAAGTCTATGACGTCACTGAGAGGTCCGAGTTCTATTACGTAATCGCGCATGCGCGGTATGCACTTTACGTTGTTCTCTCTTCGAGAATATGCGTCCTGCACATTCTCCCGCCGTGCATCACCCAGCGTCCAGGGGGTGATGCAGTCACACTGTCGGGCAGGATGCATCCGCCGCTGTCTGCGGCGCGGCGCTCTCGTTCCTCGTGTCGTCAGCTTGGTGTATGACGACGATCCTCTTCACGGGTCGTCGCAGGACACCTCCGCGGGTGGTGATGTCCACTGTGCGCACCACTCCATCTGGGCCGGGATACATGGCGCAAATGCGCCCCCGCGGCCATGTGTTGCGCGGGAGCGTGCCGTCTATGATGCGGACGACGTCACCTATTTGCAGCTCGGGGCCCCGGCTGTGGGCCTCCCGCCGGTTTCTTAGCTCGGGGAGGTACTCCCGGAGCCAACGGGCCCAGAATGCGTCGGCGAGCTGCTGTGTGGCTTTGAGGTCGGCGTGCGCGCCGAAGTCGTGGTCGGCCGGGAAGTTCGGCACCGACCACGGGCCCCGACCGCCCAACAAAAAGTGGTTAGGCGTCAGGGCTTCTGGATCCTCTGGGTTCACCGACACGTGGGTCAATGGTCGGCTATTGACGGTTAGTTCGACCTCGGCGAGTAACGTTGCCAAAGTCTCTTCTCGAGGGCTCCTCTCGTGGAGCACCGTTTTTAGTGCGGTTTTCACTGTCCGCACCAGTCTCTCCCAGGCGCCGCCCATGAATGGCGCGCCCGGGGGAATGAAGCGCCATCGGATCGCCCTCCGCGACGCCTCTTCTTCGGCGCCCGCGAGGAGGGTGTTGCGCAGCTCTCGTTCCGCGCCGTGGAAGTTGGTCGCATTGTCGGACCACAGCTCGACGGGGCTCCCACGACGAGCTGTCATGCGCCTGAGTGCCATGATTGCACCCTGCGCACTTAATGAGTGCACCACCTCTAGATGCACTGCTCGAACTGTCAAACATGTAAAGAGAGCTACATAGCGCTTTTGATTGCTGCGGCCCACGGTTACGGTGAGCGGACCGAAGTAATCAAGACCGGTATATGTAAATGGTCTGTGATGATGAGCCAGCCGACAGGCAGGTAAGTCGCCCGTCACCGGCTGCGGCGGGGTCGCCGCCCTCTGGCGGCACTTCAAGCAGCTCCTCAGTGTAGTCTTGACCGTCGGGCGTAGTCTCAGGATCCATCTCTGTTGGCGGCAGCAGTTGACCACGCTCTCGACGCTGGCGTGATGCAGCTCTGCGTGGACGTGCTCGATCCACAGCCGTGTTGCTCGATGCTCGCCGTCGACGACCGGAGGGTGCTTCATTTTTTCTGTGATTCCCGTGGTAGCTGAAATCCGACTATTTAAACATATCAAATTATTAATTAGTACAATACTCAAAGGATACAGGCGGCTATCCCGTGATACGGGTTTTCCTTGTGCGAGTGCACGTATTTCTTCGGCAAACACTTTTTCTTGACTCATTTTTATAATGAGGTATTCCGCCCGTTCTAACAGCTCAGCTGGGAGGGTCATGAATGTTATGCCCTCCGATTTTCGCGCGCTCCTCTTCAACGGTTTTTTCGACGTTTGAGCGCGTTTCCAATCCGGGTCCTTTTGCGAAGCGGCCTTTGTTCGCTTGTGATTAACGTAATCACACCGTCGCCGGAACATGCGCACTGCCTGCAGAGTGCGAGCTGTAGCTCTCAAGTATCGGGTCCAACTCGAGAACCGATTCACGTCGGGTAGGGCCTCTGAGAGCTGTGGCTCTCGATGTCCTGAGGTGACGGCGCCTACTCTTTCTTCACCGGTCGTGGTGATGATGCCCCTTTCTTCCGTGGGCCATAAGTCGGGTGGATTTTGGAGAAATTCCGGCCCATTGAACCATCGATGTCGCTCATCGAAGTTGTCCGGCACGTCGCGTGTGGCATCGTCAGCGGCATTGTGGCGCGTCGGCATCCATCTCCATTCCCTCGTTTGTGAATGTTCCTCTATTGCCGCGACGCGATGAGCGACGTATGGTTTGTATGATCTGGATCCTGTTCTGATCCAGCTCAGCGTTGTCCGACTGTCTGTCCAGTAGGTCGTTGACTCGGGTTGTCTTCCGTGTTCGCGCTTCACCGCGGCTGCCATCCGTGTGCCGAGTACTGCTGCCTGTAATTCTAGACGTGGAATGGACGTTAGTTTCAGCGGCGCAACTTTCGCTTTCGCTGTTATAAGCGAAACCGTGACCCGTCCGTCTTCATCTTCGGCTCGCCAGTATAGTGCGGTCGCGTAGGCGGACTCGCTGGCATCGGTGAACACGTGCAGCTGCAATCTTCTAGCTCGAGTATAGCCTAGGTAGCAGCGTGGCACGGACACGTGACCCAATCTTCTCAGCTGTGTGACCCAATCCGCCCATCCGGCGGATATGTCGCCGTCAAGCGGATCGTCCCATGCAGTGCCGCGTCTCCAGACCTCCTGCAACAGCTGCTTGGCTCTCACCGTCACTGGGGATGCAAGACCTAGAGGATCAAACAGGGACATTACTATTTTAAGCGCTTCTCGTTTCGTGGGCGCTTCTCTGATTAACAAGTTTGGCGGTATGCGCGCCAAATCCAAATTGAAGGCGAGTCTGTCTTCTGTTGGTCTCCAAATGAGGCCCAAGACTCTCTCCGCCTTTTCTAAGTCCACCTCTTCGCGGTGGGGACTTGCCGATTCGCCGAGTGCTTCAAGTACCTCAGGCGAATTACTCGTCCATTTTTTCAATATAAAATGCGCCTCACCGTGAATGTCGCGCACTTGCCGCGCAATCGTTGTCGCGCTTTCTATGTCCGGATAGCTGT
This sequence comes from Lapara coniferarum, assembly GCA_949316025.1. Classification (NCBI taxonomy): domain Eukaryota; kingdom Metazoa; phylum Arthropoda; class Insecta; order Lepidoptera; family Sphingidae; genus Lapara; species Lapara coniferarum. The sequence goes on along the minus strand of OX438922.1, from coordinate 27,969,052 downwards.
CAAGGTAATCGTCCATATAATGTTTTCTTCTTATCGCGTCGACAGCTTCCGGATGCGTCGATCGAAATCTGTCCGCGTTGCGATTCATGACATAAATCGCCGTCGCGGGAGAGCTAGATGCACCGAAAATGAGTACCTTCATCCTGTATATTTCCGGCGGTTCGTTATCTCGGCGGTCCGCTCGCCAGAGATATCTGAGGGCGTCGCGATCTTCCTCGCGCAATCTCACCTGCATAAACATCTCCGTGATATCTGCGGTGACTGCAATGGGATGTTCTCGAAATCGCATCAGGACGGCGGGAAGAGGCTGCAACAAGTCTGGACCTGTCAATAAGTTATCATTCAAAGTGGTACCCTTTGTCTTGGCCGCCGCGTCGTGCACAACTCGCAGCTTGTCCGGCTTCAAAGCATTAAAAACTGCGAAGTGCGGCAAATACCATGTCCTTGTTGCATGGGAGGTCGCGGGGGCTGGCTCGGCGTAATCCTTCTCGATCAGCGCCTCCATCTGTTGGTTATATCTGACCTTGAGTTCGGGGTTCCTATCCAGCTTGTTTTCTATGTTGTGCAGCCTTTTCAAAGTGTTCTCGTAATTGTTCGGGAGCTCGACATTTTCTTTTTCCGCGATGATCTCTGGCACGGCGAACGGACTGCATATCTCCGCTTCCCTGGCAATGAATCGACTAAATTTCAATAAGTCGGGCTCACCTCTATGTTGTGCGGCGGCGAACTCATACCATTGCCTTCTCAGCGTCGGAGTCAATTTTTCCATCACCGCCTTCGTAACCTCCGGATTATACAGGTAGAAGGCACAATCGAGCGCTTGCAGGGTTCCCACGACATTTTCTATTTTCGTACTGAAAGTGCAAATACCTCGCGGCGAATCAGTGAGGCGGGGTAGCGCCCGGAGTCGCTCGATCTCGGCCAATGCGATCGAGTCCGGACGCCCAAACCGCGTCTCGAGAGTCCTCAGCACAGCGTTCGGTTCGGCGTTGGTGATGAGCAGCCCTTGTACTGCTTCCTTTGCTGTGCCCCGTAAGCTGCGGCGCAGTCGGGACATATTCTCCAACGCTGTAAAATAACTTGCGGATTCATTATAAGCGGCTCTATAAGTTAGCCAATCTTGATGCGCACCGTTGAAAATGGGCAACTCCGTATACTTCAACGGCTGTCTATGTTGTGCAGCTTGCACAGCTTGCGTTATGGCACACGCAAGTTCACTATAATCGGAGTTCGGTCGCGCTGCGACCAATTCCCCGCCCCGCACTTGACGCGGGGTAGGCGGGGGCTGCGGCGGCGGCGGCTGTTGCGAAGCTTCATTTTCTCTTAACCAGGCTGCTACTAGAGGCGGCGGTTGCTTCGCAGGCAGCGGCTGTGCATTTGGGTTCGATGCCGCAGGGTTACCTGAAAATGTTATGAAATCGAGCGGATTATTTGATGCATCATTTGCCACTGGGTGACACGTTGGCGGGGGCACGGCACTGGCTCCCGCCGGTGCAGACGCCGGGATGTCCCAGGATGCGGCGGTGATCACTGGGTCTATGGGTTCGGGTGGCGGCTGCACACGGGATTGCGCATCTTGCACTTCGTGAGGTCGGTTATCAATCGCGAGCAGCTGACTGGTATGTAACCAGCTGTGAACGCGTTGATCCTGCTCGACCTCGGTGATGACGGAGTTAAGGTCATCCTCGCTATCTTCCGCTTCGATTTCTGCTAGCTTTGCGGTCGCTAGCTCTATCTTGAGTTTTGTGAGTTCGGCCCTGGCATGTGCCAGGCGACGTGCTTTCGTTGAACGCCTTGAAGAAGTGGCTGGTCGACTTCGGGGCCGCTGTGGCTTCCTCTCTTCCGGTGCGGCGGCTTGAAGCTCCTCCGCAGCGGTGCCGGCAGCGGTATCCCTATCGGTGGTGAAACACGTTTGAACGGTGTCGGCGATGGTGGTCTCGGTGGCCTCAGTCGTAGACGTTGCTGTAGCAGACGTCGCGGTCGCGGACGTCCCCGTTGCGGACGTCGCGGTGCATGACGTGACCGTCGTTGACGCTTCCGTGGCCGACGCCGTTCGTTTCCCGACTGACCTTGTCACTGGCATTTTCCACACTCACGTAGATCCGGTTCGCGAAGGACCAGAAAATGTGCGGGGCTCAGACTGGGCCAACACCCCGCAATGTGTTGTGTGTGTGCTGGATTGCGTGAGTGGGAATATGGCGATACCAGTGACAAAGTAACAAAGGCGAAAAATCGGGAAATAGCGTTTATTTCACACACTGAATCGAAAGTTACAAAGTTCAGCCACAACGGTAGCCAAATTCTCCCGGCGTTAATATTCGGCGCGTAGTCTCTCGTTGCTACGCCGTAGCTATGCGACGTAGCTGGAAGTCGTCCTCGTAGCACCGTGCCACAGCTGATGAGGAAGGATGGTCCACTCTGCATAAGCGCCTTTTTCCTCTTCAAACTTGCAGACTTCTTCTTTCTTGCCGACTACTTGCTGTTTTCTTTCTTGATGTACCGAACTATTTACAAAATAAAACTCCTAACAAGTTAACTCAACTATACAAAAAAAACAAATTAGCTTAAGTACTCCGCGGCTATACCGTACGGAGCACTAAGAGGGCCTTCCCTCTTTCTAGGACCTCTTTTTCACTTTCAAGACTACACTTATTTTCAATTCGCGCCTAAGTTAAGCCTATATGCCTAAACTATAAGTGTCTTGGTACATAGACACTAAGTGGCTCTATATACTAAACATCATAAAACAACCTCATGTGCATTACAAAGAAAGTTATCGTGATTTACTTACTCTAAGTTTAACACAAACGATGCACACAAGCAACATTTCTAAAAATAACTATTTAAACTTTATACACACGTTCATCCCGCTACCGCAGCGGGGTAGGTAAAGTCCTAACCTACACTATGACACCGAATGAAACACTAAACAGTTCATACCGGGTGAGTTATAAGCGTTCAATGACCCTAACGATAACACGATTTTTTCACTAAGATCACTCACTAAAGTCTATGACGTCACTGAGAGGTCCGAGTTCTATTACGTAATCGCGCATGCGCGGTATGCACTTTACGTTGTTCTCTCTTCGAGAATATGCGTCCTGCACAAGTAGCAACACCATCCAGCACCTCGAGTTACAAATTACTGTGTGGCATTCCACTGCGCTCGTCATCCTGAGACATAAGATGTCAAGTCTCATTATGTTCAGTAGTTACACTGGCATTACAAAAATGTATGTAATTACCTAATATACACATCAAAATATCACGAGGATATTTATTTAGTATTGTAATTTTTTATTTCAACTCATAAACGTCTAAACTATACTTGATTACAAGTACAATACAGTTCGTGAACAAAGTACACGTCCGCGAGACCCGATTTACATTCACTAAAATTATGCCGGCCTGCCACGCTTAGCTTGATACACATAGGTCGTAGAACAGCTGGGCCGGCAAACTTACAGCCTTAATGGCACGACAGAAAGCTTGCGAACTATTAAGCAGTCCCTTGTAGTTACTAAGACCGACGACTTCAGAAGCTTACGCCTACATTGTTCATGTAGTTCCTTGTAGTTTCTGCGAAACTGCGAACGGCATCATATGGAGCTTAGATCCATTGAAAAAATATTTTTAGACCCCTCCATTCATAACGAACTTTTTCGTAACATTCATATTATGTGCTGTTTTCAAGCCAAACAAAATTATATACATCTCAAAATCGGAGGTCTTTAAAATTAAACTATTTGTAGCAAAAGGCTAGTTTTATGGAGTTCTATCCAAACATATATATACTGTCTCGTTTAAATTTTCAGGACCATTTTTTGACATGTCCTTTGACAGCTAAGTTTTGTTTGTGGAATAGCGCTTACTAAGCTGAGAACAAGATCTTCAATAACAGCTTAGTTTATTGCATATTAGTTCAATACATTAAATGTCTACTTGAGATTTTAATCAAAAGTAAGATTCATTTATTAATACCGCCTTTACTCTGTAACAAGATTAACTTTCGAAGTCAAACTCAAAGAGGCTGTTACAGAAATAGACGTGATATAATTTTGTTAATGATGTTGTGTTCAGAATGATCGTCACGTAAATGGTAACTTAGCGTGTTGTTGTTCAAATTCAAATCAAAGCGAACGAGGCGCGGTCGCAAAACGTTAATGATCTTATACCGACGCTATTTCCTAAGATTGTGCTTTATTCTAATTATGAATCAAATTAACTTTTGTAATTAAAGCATTTACCTTTGAAGTAGTAGGTAAACAAAGGTAGAAACAAATTACTCTCGGCTCGCTGTGCTTATTTCCGTCCCATAATTTCGTATCACACATTCAATGTGGGATGCGAACCAACATCACGCATAAATTGTTAACACGATTAATAAAATTTATAAATGTGAAAGTACGCGAAGACGTTTGAATTTCCTTTAGAGGAAACGCAAAACCGCTCCATACATATGAATGAAATTTGTCACACCGCAGATCTAGTCTTGGATACATTTAAGTTTCTTTCATCCCAGGAATATGCACAAAGAGCCCTTCATTTCGGAAAAAGACTTTCACTCAGACGGAACCGAGAGCAAGAGCTAGTGCATCCGTGTCGGTGAAATGCTGGCGAAAACATGTTATGTTAGGTCATGGCCGTTAACGGAACCAATAAAACGAGTTAACACATTATGACATACTAAAACACGCTATATGAAACTGTTTAAACTTTAAAGCTATTTTGAATAAGTTTATGGAATAAATTACTACTCTCGGGTATCATAAAGATTTAAGTGTAGGAAAATGGGTTAAATAAAACTTAACGGGTTTAAAAAAGTAAATTTAGATCTGAGATTATAATTTTAACACTAATAAACAATAAATCGACTAAACTAATCTAATTTAATGTTTCTCAGATGCATGCTTATTAATCGAACAATAGTGTTGTCCGATGGATGGTGGTTGAAGTCGTTGAAAATTCGACATAAAATAGCCTAAAGTCGCCTAAACATGTGGAAAGGCGCATGAGAAAATAACTCCGATTTCTAGATGGACGGTAGTCCAAGTCGCCGATGATTTGAATTAGCCTAAACTCGCCCAATCGCGTAGGAAGGTGAGCCCTAATTTTCTATTTATCCATGTGAGAGGTGATCTTGGTATAACTTTTATAAGCTAAAAATGACTTCCAATCCTCATAAAACAAGTAAATAACGCGAGCCATTTGAGATAGCCTAAAGGCGACTGGCTGCCGCTCACAATTTTTTGTCGCCCCGACCATTCTTCAAAATAACCTAAATGGCGATGTATTATCTAATCTGGCAACACATAACACCACTCGCGTGACACTACACTGCACTCATCACACTGAGACATCGTGATGATCAACATACCCGGTGATTATATTGACTACAAATTCCATCTGAACACAATAGGGCTTGACAGCAGAATCACTACCTACCCAGGCGGTTTCTCGGTCAGGATGAATACCAAATAGTAACCATTCCTCAAAAGTTTTTTTTTAAGCAAAACATTATTTACCTTTCTAAATGAAAACGTTGCTTTCAAACGGATATGTAATTTTCAGTCGACACATCAATATTCCAACCGGTAATACAAACAGAAACAATTCCAAACTGATATAAATTTGTTCAGAATTGATTGCCGTGAACGTCATAGACTCGAATAATAAAGTTGGAATTTGGAAACATCCCCGTAGTAATAGGTTTTCGCGGATCAGTTGCAAATTCATCGGGCTCGGCGGTCATTTGCATTGACGTTACATTGCGATGCTCGTTTCGACGTTAATTTAGGCAAAACATTGCCGTATAGCCTCTCAACCGCGTCATTGTATATAAACCGACTGACAGCATTGAGTATCCGATTCCGAGGTGATGGATCGCATTTATCTTTATTTATTAGTTTTTATATCGCCCTCCTGAACGATGTACTTTGCCAAGATAAATATAACCAAAGTATTTGTTTATCCAGGACATAGTTTTGAAGGCTTAAGTCTGGACCGCGGAAACAACAGTGTATCAACAAATTCGTTCTTGTACTTATAGCAGCCATATAAGTCTTGGATTGTAATGAAAGCAATGCCTCTTCTGAGAAATAGAGCGTTGCTATAGGCAAAAAAATTTTAGAGTAAACATTCGTTCCATTCCGTAATGAAACTACGCGAGTCATTTTAGGATCTATTTCTTCTTTAACTGCATCTCAGCTCGTGCCGAAAACTTTGTAATTTCGCGCTTTTCCCGTGTTTGTTGTTCAAGTCTTCTGGGTCGTGTATCTTTGTCTTTAAATATGTTTACTCGAATGCAGTTGTCTACATTTTAACACAAGGCAAAACTTATATTTTTGTAAGGAGTTCTGAAAGAAAATTAAATCGTTTAAAACATCTCGACTCATAAAAAGATACATTGTACAGGTCACCAGCATAAATAGTTGAACAAATTCAATAATTCGAATTATCTACATACTTTTGTGTTCTTACTAATCTTTTATTTCTCTTCACAAAAATAAAATAATAGAGATTTGCTTTACTTCATACGAAGAATTATTTTTTCAGTTTAACCTAACGCGTATATAGGCGATTCGAAATTTTGATTTTGTACAGATATTTATGATGCTGACTGTACCTATAACAGGGTATATTTTGTATGAATTACATCACTTTAATACCGAGAATAGTCCTTCAAAATCTATTAAGTACCTATTTACAAATACACTCATTTGCAAAAAAAACGGGCGGTTTGGATTTTAATTCTTTTTAAAAAAAATACGGTACCAAAATGATTTCAATCATTTGTACATGTTACTGGCCGGTTTTAAAAATGCCGTGGTGTTTAAAACAGTACGTTCTAAATTAAAATTTTCGTTTGATGCTCGTTTTTACAGAAAACCACTTTTTATCCTACATTTTTGGTGCGAAGTTCCAAAAGATAATATCGGTTTTCATAACTTTTAGTCAATTTTTATGAATTTATTTCATATTCTTAATTGTCAAAGCTTCATTTATTGCTGTTTAGCTGTCTCAATAATGTTAGAGAAAGTGGTAAAAGCTACCAAAATTATTGCGCTGCTCGAAGAGGGCTGCAGCCAATGCTTCGTGGCTCAGAGGCTAAGTGTGAGTCGCTCGACGGTTCAAAGGACCTGGCAGCGGTATCAAGACACCGGTTCCGTCGAGAGAAGGCCTGGTTCTGGAAGAAAACCATGTACCCAACCACGGGATGATCGTTTTCTTGTGAGTTGCGCATTGAGAAATCGCAAGTCTTCGTATGTGGACCTTAAGAACAACCTCGAAGAAGTAAGAAATGTGCATATTAGTCTATGGACGGTCAGGAGGTCGCGGCCAATATACGCAGTCATCGCCCGGCCCGCGGCCCTAAGTTACTCCATGAGCACAGAGTTGCCAGGCTTAAGTTTGCTCGAAATTGTGAGTCATGGACTCAAGAAGACTGGAATAGGGTATTGTTCTCCGATGAAGCCAGGATATCTCTGTTCGGTGAAGATCGACGTCGGCGAGTGCTACGAAGACGAGGAGAACGCTTTGCAGAGGCTTGTTTTGAAGAAATCACACCTTATGGTGGGGCCTCTGTTATGTTTTGGGCAGGAATAAATTCAATGGATCGTACAGAGTTAGTCTTCATTGAAAACGGCTCACTGACTGGACATCGATACATAATGGAAGTTCTTATTCCTCATGCACAACCGGCATTGGCCGCTTTAGGCGAAGACTCAATTTTTATGGACGACAACGCTCGCGCCCACCGGTCTGGCGATGTGGAAGCGTATGTGCAAGAGGTCGGCATTCGTCGTTTGGATTGGCCAGCTCGAAGTCCCGACCTCAATCCTATAGAGCATGTCTGGGACGTTCTGAAACGACGCGTGAGATCAGTACAACCGGCTCCGCAAACCATCAGAGAGCTGAAGAATGTGATTACCGCGGAGTGGGAACGTATTCCGCAAGCAAGTATCCGGGATATCCTCGCTAGCATACCCAGACGAATTCAAGCTGTGATTTCAGCTAGAGGGGGTCACACTCGATACTAAACATTTATCTGCTTTTACTTTATTAAAGAAAAAACAAACAAAAATCTTTGTTAACTTTTACTTCACGAGCATATGCACTACTAGCGAGCATACACTACTAGTGAACTTTAGCATTAAAACCCATAAATTTTATCAAAATTTTATGATAATACTGACGAAAACGATTATTTGCTTATTAATTTACAAAATTGTGAAAGTAAAACTATCTATAATTATCAAACAAACCAATAGTAACATTTGAAATGGTTCATTGCTTAGGTGCCCGTTTTTGTTGCAAATGAGTTTATATCAATCGATAAATATAACATTTACATTATCAATTCATATTTGTTGGAGATGGTGCAATACCGCGTAACCAACACTCGTAAATAAATTGTAAGTGAGGAAAAAAGCTAAATTGACATTCACACTGTTGCTTGTGAGAGGATATATTTTGTATCGTATTCGAATAGCGACCACCGTATGTATACGGTGTTAAAACAGGCGATAGTGGTCCACGAAGTGTGCCGCGTTCCGGGATCAGCCTGTGTACAGTCAGAAGCATAAGTAGCTGAACAAATTCAAAATGCCTACATACTTTTTGTTTTACTAGCTTTTTTCTCTTCACAAAAATAAAATAATTTTTCATAAATTTGAATTAAGAATAGTACAACTAGGAAAATTATTTTATTGTAAAAAAACGCGTGGGGTGTGATGTTTTTTAGTTTTGTTTAACTATTATTTCGTTTTCATTTTTTAATTTAAAATATTGAATTGTCATCGGTCCTTGATAAGTATGCCAAATTTAGATTTAATCTGACGTTTTGAAGGGGGTCAAAATCATGTTCAATGTTTCCGTTACCTTAATACATACGTATGAAGCTGATAAAAGCGTGTTAATAAAAGAGATTTACTTTACTTCAAACGAAGAAAAAAACAGTTTCAGTTTATTTTAACGCGTATATAAGCGATTTGAAATTTCGATTTTGTAAAGCTACTTATGCTTTTGACTGTACACCGGGATCAAACAAGCCGCGATGACGACTATGTTAATCTATTCTATCTGGACCTCTCTCCGCTTACCTGTGACTAGAGGTGATCATTAAACATTATAACCATTAATTTCGTTCATTAAAAAAAAATAACAGTGAATATTATAAACTACTATTGCAATATCCATTAAACGTTTTAACTAATGAATTGAGTACGAACTACGGAGGCAGTTAACGCCATCTACCAATTTGTCATTCAACTAAAATTGATAACCATTTATCTATCATAGAAAAATGGTAATAACGCCATCTATGAGTTTCTCATTAAATTAAAATATTATCTTTAGCTACGAGTTAAATAATGACTCGTCGTGATTAATGATTGGTTGTTTGAGTTGATAGGACTTTGGTCCTTAAATGTATGTATCGATGGATGGATATGGTTCGATGGCATACCATTTTAATGGTTCGGCTGTACCAAATCGCATCGTATGTGCCCACTTTAAGCTTCAACTCATTCCTGAAAAACTTGTTTGTAACTGACGCGGTATTTACGAATGCTAGTTACGCTTGTAATATCCCCTACTACTTGCGATTTTTTGCGACTATCCCCTACTATATGAAAAGTAAAACAATGCAGCAGACATTTTGAGAATCTTTTGTTGTTTGTGCAGCAGTTTTAGCGGTAGTACGGTTTCGTTTGGAATTATGTATTGCCCGCAGCCTCACCGAGAGCTCTTTGCTCTTATAAATCATTTAAGTTTATGAACGGGCCAGGTAAGACTATGAACAGAATAGCGACGGTGCAAGACTTTCAACCTTGCGAAGAATAAAATTTATGGCTTTACTTTCGTTAGATATTTAGACTATTACATGAAACTATAGTGTTCGTTTTTTGATTCAATGTTTTTTTTATCTGTGGCACGGAAAAGGGTTTTTTTTACTGCTACTCACTATCAGGTATAGTAAGTGAAGAACAAAACTTCTTGTCGACCGGCAAGAGATAAGCATCCCCAGATGGTCGGCACAGATATGCATAATTGCTTCTTCACGCTCCGCTTGAAGGACTCCAAGTTGTTGGAAAGTGGAAAATATGCTGGTAAACTCGCTTGATGGTACCTAAGCGAGACAATTGCCTATAAAAACAGTAGCAACGCTACCAGAACTTTGAATTGCAAAGAACCACGTGATACTAAACTACACTCGTACCTTAGTTAAATAGACTTAGCTCGTGTTTTTTCAGCCGTGGTCAAGTAAATTGACGGTCATATTACACTAGACGAGCGCTCACCGCCTTCGCCAAGCTGTGATAATAGCGTTAACTTTACCAAACCACAAATGAAAGACCTCAGCCTTATATTGTAAGTCAATAATTACACCCTCTTTCTAATCTCTACTATGTAACATTATTAAGAGGAAAGATTTGTTTGTTTGTTTGCATTGAATAGGCTCCGAAACTACTGGCTCGATTTGAAAAATTCTTTCACCAATATAAAGCTACATTATCAGCGAGTATCATAGGCTAATTTTTATCCCGGGGAAATATAAAGCGGGAATTTTATCCCGGAAAAACTCATTTACGCGGGTGGAGGCGTGAGCAGCACTTCTGCTGAAATTTCACCTTATAAGAAAATTCACCTTATAAGTCAAAGATTGCATTCGATACAACAATACACATAGAACTAGTTTGTTTAATCAAACGGGCAGTAAATCAATTCACATTTTATTCAATACACGAACCAGTGTATCTAGTGTGGTAACTCGCGTCGGCCGGTTGTCAACAACGATGACATTTCAATTGCTTTGTTCAATTGAATAATAATTGTGATTCAATTGCGAATGTATTTAAACAAGATAATGTTTTCGAATTAACACTTCATACTAATGGCATGAACGCGAAAGAAACTCTATGACGGTTTCACTTCTAAATTACTGAACCGATTTTAATGAAATTTGGAGTAAGCTTGAGCCGTATGAAGGGATGTAGGCCACTTTTTATCGCAATAAAAATATTTCACACGGGCAAAACTGTGCGCACCTAGTACGTATTTTATAAATTTGCACCTAGAACTGTTATTAGTAAAATAATTGTGAAATAATACTAGAAAATATAAAAGTACTTACACAACTCTTATAGTTACAAGTACCTACTCGTGTATGCTTGAAACGGTAATTGCATTTTGCTACTTGTAAAAAATCACAACAATGATCTCTATAAGTATTTGATCGAGTAATATAGTAGCATTAAATATTTTACCAATAAACATCGAAGGGTCGCAGATCGATTAGTAGCGCCAAAGGATTAAAAAAAATAACTTCCAACGTTTACCAAATATATAAAAGCCGATAAAAAACATCCTTTAAAAAGCCGAAAACACCTCTCATAAATACAACGTTTCGAACAAATATTGAGTTGATACCTACCGGCGAACTGATCTCATTCCTTGGTTCATTACTGACATAATACACAATTGAGACTTGAACAGCGGGAGTCAACGCGGCCAGATAATCGGGGACTCGACGGAAAATTGTTTGCATCCCCCAGTACTGAGCCAAGGTCCGGAGGTTTAATGAAAAATCAGGATGCCAAGTCATTACACCGCATCATGTTTTAATATGAGGGTCATGGAAAACGGTTCAGTAACATAGCCCAAACGCGCTTATTAAGTTTAGAAGTCTAGCATATTTTTTTTTATTGGATTTTAGAGTCATTATTAGACCTTGTTCATCCTTCAAATTTAATCTCTAATGCGAGTATATAAAATGTTTAAACTATTTTAGGTTTAAGTAACCTTAAATAGTCATAAACTTTACGAATATTTGTCCCTAAATCGAATTAAATTACTAAACGATAGTCACAAAATGGATATTTGATGTTCTTATAATCTCTTTTGTACCTATTATTTTGGAATAATTAGACCTTTGATTTATTGTGATGCCAGTTTAGATTGTAAACGAGGCCAATAAATCTTATATACCAAGTACCTACTAAGAACACTAATTTTTATCATTTTCAAACGACATTTTTGGAAACTTTTCTTTTATTCCACCGTAATAAATCTTGATAAAAAGGAAGTCGGTTAAAAATCGCAACCTAACTACCTATTTTTATCGCCACAGAAATCGGGCACCGCACCATTATATTTTATCAAAAAGCGTAAATTCTTCAATATACACTCTTCCATTTTCAATAAACATGACACAAAGAACTCCATACGCACACTAATCGCAAATCACGAGAATGTGTTCAAAGCAAATTCATGGCCTTCCCAAATCCGATGCCAAATACCTGTCAATAAAACAGCAGTAGATTACAGAAACGGCATTCGCAATCTGGTACCGAGCGGAGCTGTTCTCTGCGGGTATAAATATGGGCGCGCCCGAACGCCCACTGACCTGGTTCCTTCAGGCTTTTCGTGAACGTAAATCAAGCAATTATTAGCGACGGCAAGTTACCACATTTTGTCTGGTGGAGGTTTTTTGTCGCCTCTTGGGAATCGTATAATGGGATATCGTTATGGTAGCCACGCGATGGTATCTACAGTGTTACGTTTTAAATAGTTGTAGTAGGTTATTATTTTCTACAAGTCCAGTCTAAATAACGGTTTATTTAGGTGATGATTTGAGCTTATTTTCGAATAAAGGACAAATTAATTAAATAACTTCGATCATAAGTCGGTATCGTTCACTTCATATTTTTTTTTAATTTAATTTCGTGGTCTATTCGTACAAAATGCTCGAAATATGCGTAATCACGTTCAACATTTATGCCCTGACGCAGTTAATTTAAATATGGAACAGAAATACAATGAAGCAACTAACGACGTCACTATTGTCACAAACACAAGAAAATTGTTCTATTTTTAAGAAAAACTAATAACGACCGTTCTTTAATAAGGTGTAACGGCTACCGTTCGGTATTTATGAATTATGACGTAGATAATATTTATTTGACGTCACAGGACTGATTCCACTCATGAAGGAGATCGTGACATTCAACAATGTTCTTTTAATAGCCGACGGTGTACTCAGCTTTATTTTTGTCGTAAATCGAGATTTTTCGACGTGTATCGAAGGTTATTGACACCGGATAAGGATCTAAATCTGGTAACCCTTATTGTTTTAAAATTAGTATTCGGATGTTGGAAATTTATGGACGGGAATATATATTAATATAAATTTACTTTGATTTGAATGATTGAATTTTAGCCTGTTATTCTAAGAAGAAAAAGCTTACAATTAGTGTAATGAATTTAATTTTTTTAGAAGTTGTAAATTAAGGCCGATCGAATCGAATTCGAATTTCGAAGAAGCGATAGAGCGACACCGAGGGTCTAAGGTATTCACTCAGCAGCTTGGAAGGAGCCACCTGACGAAATTAACCACACACGAGGGTAAAACCGTTTTGTCTGTGCCGGGGATTTTTGCCGAGATCGAGGACTTTTATGGCCCGTTATACGCGGCACATGCTCCTTATCCCCAGCGTGACGACCATGATCCCAGAGCCAACCTGGCACGCCACCACAGCGACGAACTGCCAGACATTGACCAAAGCGAGATCGTGCTGGCTCTGACACAACTTAAAAATGGAAAAGCCCCCGGTGAGGATGGAATTACTTCGGAGCTCTTAAAAGCAGGAGGATCTCCTGTAATACAGGAGCTTCAGAAGTTGTTTAGCACCGTCCTTCACTGTGGGAGAACTCCAAAGGCGTGGAGTAGAGGTTTGGTGGTTTTTTTCTTTAAGAAGGGAGATAAAACCCTTCTTAAGAATTACAGGCCCATCTCACTCCTGTGCCACATCTATAAGTTGTTTTCTAGGGTCATCACCAACCGCCTCGCTAGAAGACTCGACGAGTTTCAGCCCCCGGAATAGGCCGGGTTTCGCGGAGGATACAGCACCATAGACCACATACACACGGTAAGGCAGATTATACAGAAAACGGAAGAGTATAATCGGCCTCTGTGTCTGGCATTTGTGGACTATGAGAAGGCCTTCGACTCCGTCGAAATCTGGGCTGTTCTGGAATCCTTACAGCGTTGCCAAGTTGATTATCGCTATATCGAAGTGCTGAGATGTCTGTATGAGTCTGCCACTATGTATGTCCAAGTACAGAACCAGCCGTCAGGACCCATCCAGCTGCGAAGAGGGTTGAGACAGGGGGATGTCATATCCCCGAAACTGTTCACAAGCGCACTGGAGGATATATTTAAGACGCTGGACTGGAACGGTATGGGCATAAACATAAATGGCGATTGCATCTCGCACTTGCAATTCGCGGACGATATAGTAATAATCGCGGAAACGCTGGAGGAGCTGCAACAGATGCTGAACGGCTTGGTATCAGCCTCCCAACAAATAGGTCTTGCAATGAACCTGAGCAAAACGAAAATAATGATCAATGACCACCTAGATCCAAGACCTATTGTTGTCAATGGCCACCTTCTCGAAGTTGTCTCCGAATATACTTACCTTGGCCAGATTTTGCAATTAGGCAGGAACAACTTTCAGAAGGAGGTTAAGAGGAGGATCCAGTTGGGCTGGGCAGCATTTGGTAAACTACGTCGGGTCTTCTCGTCACTTCTACCTCAATGTTTGAAAACTAAAGTTTTCAACCAGTGCGTCCTACCTGTCATGACCTACGGTGCTGAGACGTGGACACTCACAGTACGACTAATGCACCAGTTCAAGGTTGCTCAGCGAGCTATGGAACGTGCTATGCTCGGAGTTTCTCTGAAGGACAAACTTCGCAACGAGTTTATCCGACAGAGAACCAAAGTCATCGACATAGCACACAGGATTAGTAAGCTGAAGTGGCAGTGGGCTGGTCATATCTGTCGAAGAACCGATAACCGCTGGGGTAAACGAGTTCTTGAGTGGAGACCACGAGTCGGTAAGCGTAGTGTGGGACGCCCTCCAGCTAGGTGGAGTGACGATTTGCGAAAGGTCGCTGGCAGGAGCTGGATGCGCCAGGCCGAAGACCGGGTGAAATGGCACGTATTGGAGGAGGCCTATGTCCAGCAGTGGACTAAAGTATAGGCTGATGATGATGATGAAATTAAGGCCATCGATTTTAACATAATAAAGAGAAAAATATTTTCAATAGTATAATATTTTCACGTACGCTCCATACTTTTTTTTACTATCATTGGATAATCTAACGAAGACGCCAATAAACGAAAATAAACAATCTTAACGGACAATAATAGGTTGACTGGTAGAAAATGCCTATGCCATTAACCGCCTTTACTCCATGTAAAAAGTGTAAACAAATAGTTAATTAAATAAATAAAAACTTTCAATAGAAATTCATCCTTATGCTCAGTAATTACTTTTTATAATTACAATTTATAAAAATCCACGAAATCACGAACAGCATAAAACCCACTTACGAAAATAAGCACGTCCGAATGAAAATTAAAGACGCAATATAAAAAATTCATTTCGTAAAAGAGGCTTTTGTTATTATAAAAACGGTTTTCGTTTTTTTATTACAACAAAAATTCAAACCGCGTATATGAAGTTAAATTATTTTTTGGTTTGTAGTGGTTTTGAAGTCAGTTTAAATTTTGTTGAAAAGTTTTTATTTATTGCTTGTTTGCTAGTTAATAATGGAATGGTGTAAACAATACATCATAGATATACGATTGCAGAATTCGCGGGTCATCTGCTGTTCGTTGTTGAATAGTTCCATTGTCTACATCCGAAGATCTTAATTTGATCTTAATAAATTAGATACTAAAATCTTCCCTGAAAATATGATATAAATTAATAACGAAAACCCCATCCAAATCGGATACGTAGTTTTTGAGAAAATCGCGGCCATACAAACTTACATACATACGGGTCGAATACAGAACCGTCTTTTTTTGAAGTCAGTTAAAACAGTCGGGATTTGTCTAATTTACACGTGGACCACCCAAGTCGGGCCGGCCTTGGCGGTTTGACCTCGTCTAATTACATACATAAACCGTGTTTCGCACAAGCAATCTAAACTTAGCATCACAGTGTCAAAGTTGCGAATCGTTTGGAAAACATTCCCTTACTTTTACCCTTTGACGCAACAATGGGGTTCGAAAATAAATTAATTGTGTCGTGCGTAGGATATAATTAATGATTATTGTATAATCTTGTTAATTGTCGAGGTGTTATGGAGGTTTTAACATCTATTGACGTAGGATACATTAGACCCACAGTTCAATCCTACTTATTAAGTTGTTTTTTTTCCTTCATTGGGGAATACTATGGGTATTAGTTGCCATTCTATTCTCTTCTTAACATGCTAACTTGAAAGTACTTGTAAATATGTACTTCCTCCCTTACCAATACCATTCCAGATCAGATAAACTAAGTGACAAAACAAATTAGAAACAGTGATTAAGTATTATGTTGGTTTGTGAGGAGAAAGGTGAACGCTCTTGATACTGAATTATCATTGAATCCAGCGAGATTTCGAAAATTAAATATAGGTCTGCCTCGGTGACGTAGTCGTATTATAATATGACTGCTATGCTATGGTCTCGGGTTCGATCCCCAAGTCGGGCAAAGCGATATTGGGTTTTTCTATTGAGTATCAGCCCGAAGTCTGAAATGTGTGCCCGATATGGCGATAGGCTCGCCTCCTATCAAATCATGGGACGGAATATTCACGGAGAAAAGTGGGTGCACTAGTTGCGCCTTTGCCTACCTCTTTGGGGATAAAAGGCGCGAGTGTGTGTGTGTGTGAATATAGGTCTAGGGTAGGGCTGCCATCATCTAAATTGCAGACGCCGGATAAACACGGCAAAAATCCCGGACATTTGGGCTAAATATGGGTATTTCCCCGGACACCTCTGAAAAAGTATTTTGCCGTTCCTTCTTGAATGCAGGAAAATGAATGAATTTTTAACTAAGATTTATTTCAAATTGTCGCTCATAAAAAAATCGATTTTCCCTCACAACAAAAGTGTCCGGTTTTTGCCCGGACACTTTTTAAAACCCCTGCCGGACGGCCCCCGGACGCCCTTCAAACTAGGACAAATCCGGGGAAATCCGGACGGATGGCAGCCCTAGTCTAGGGTGCTATAAGAGCCTTCGAGATCTACGGCATCTAATATATTCTACGATTACCTAATATGAAGTAACAGTTAATACAGAGTTATTGCTACTGATACTGTTATTTAGAGCCTCTATACATATCGTGAGAGCCTATACACTTGTTTGTCACTCCCTTTTGTCGTGACTCGTAAACTATTGAAGTTAAAACATCAAACGGTATCTATCATGTACCCATGGCCCGCCCACTAACTCGGATGCGTTGACTATTCATTACCAGGAAATCAATAAAACTGTCTTGAAACGAAGTAAGGTCATGGCAATGAGTTTAACTATACACGTACTTTAAAAGTTTCATGCAATATTTTTATGAAGCATTAAAAAATTATAATTACTAACGAAAAAAAAATATCATTACCATGAGTTTTGTAATGCACGTATTTCATGCGTGTAACAACTAATAATGACATACCAAGTTGTTTATCCTTGAGGTGATAATGTTATGGTGAAATGAGTAGATACTATGAGTGATCAAATCCTACTAATATTATAAACGCGAAAGTTTGTAAGAATGTATGGATGTCTGGATGTTTGTTCCTCTTTCACGCAAAAACTACTGATCGGATTTCGATGAAATGTGGCACACAGGTAGATCATGTCCTGGATTAACACATAGGCTACTTTTTATCCCGGGAAAATATAAACCTGGACATTTATACCGGAAAAACTTTTTAACGCGTGCGGAGCCGCGGACAAAAGCTAGTACAAAATAAAGTAAAGAATATTCATAAATCTCATTCCTTAAAATGTATAAATTATTATACAGGGTAATTTTTACATAGCGTTACTTAATGAAACCACATATTCCTCTTTACCTCTGCTAATATCTTCTTAAAACTCATGCATGAATAACGAATATTATTGCCAAAAATCGCGGATGAAGTTTTTTAATTTTTTGATCATTTTGAAGTTTAGTCCGGATACGGAATGTGCGTAAATATATTTCTGACTGAAAGTGTATTGTTACTGCTGGGACGAATTCTCTTAGAACAGTAGTAGTGGCATTAGGACGTGTACACTAAGTTACTTTTATTGATATTTATGCTATACGCTTTTTATTTTACACTAGCTTTTGCCCACGGCTTCGCCCGCGTCAATAAGTTTTTCTGGGCTAAAAGTACATAAAAACCTTCACGTTGAATCACTCTATCCAACACATTTATTTGGATAAAGATTAATATTATGACGTTGCTACAACTCTTAACAAATAATGCATTCATTTCGACCAAATTTGATTACCATAAAAACGGTTCTAGTGAGTTTATCTCAAAAGAGAGACATATACTGTCACGGACATTTTTTTAGATCATTTCAAGAGGAATAATTCTTTCATACATATATTTTCGGTATCTTGAACCGTTTTCGCAGCGCACGCAATGGAAGCCCTCAAGGATGAATAATTTTCCCCGTTTTTTTAACATTTTCCATTATTTCTTCGCACCTTATAGTTGCATCGTGATGTTATATAGCCTAAAGCCTTCCTCGATAAATGGTCTATTCAACACAAAAAGAATTTTTCAATTCGAACCAGTAGTTCCTGAGATTAGCGCGTTCAAACAAACAAAGAAACAAACAAACTCTTCACCTTTATAATATTAGTATAGATCTATGGTTAAAATAACTGGATGGAAAGCGTTATTTTCAACGAGATAAGTAGTTTAATTTAGTAAGCGAAATGAACCCGTATACTGAATACGGAAGCTGTTCATTTACCGTACTATAATTAAAGGCACGCTGAATCGACATCATTACAAAACAAAAATATCACCAACCCCCATTCAAACATTAATTAATAAACAAAATCCTAACATTTCAGTGTCAATGTTCGCATTACGAAATATGTAATGGTGTACAATTCGCGTTAACTACTTTCGCCGAAACAATTTACCTAGCAAGTGAAAGTCGCCCGGGTGACGTAAACACCAACGTCGTATCATCGATCGAGATGTCTAGACGCGGCCTGCGAGTCGCTAACATGTATTTACCATTAATTGCGGTAAAAAACTGCAGTGGATTAGTAATTCAGCACGTGATTTTGTTGTTTAGAAAACGATAATAGGGTTGAAAGTGCAGTGTGCCATTCTTCATGTGAAAATTTGGACTTAGGAGATATGTGTTATGAATTATAATGAATAATGGTATTGAGTTTTATAATTTTGTGGTTCAAATATTTTAGAGATATTTTTGTAAGTAGTACAAAATAGAGATAACGAATAGTCCTATATCTTCCATCGCACTGAGAGATAACAAAGCAAATAGACTATGATAAGGTTATTGCTATAGACTATTGATAAAAAATTTCAAGAACAAGCTACATATAGGAAGCCATTCAAATATATGGTAAATATTCTTATAAGTGGTTCAAATTTCCAATATAAACTTATAGAACTGGAAGCCTTTCAACAAGGACAGTAGCTAATACCAACCCAATGCCAATGCTGAAACGGTCGTTTAACCTTCTTTCTTAAATTAAATTTTAAACGAATAATACACTTAACGAGTGTTTAAATTAAACGAAGTTCGCTTCACTGAGGGTGGCTTTAAATAGAACATCAATTACTTAGTTTAATATTTCATCCGTGACAATAAAATTTACGACGGTCACGGGGCCGTTTCAACGTGACCTTACCTTAGAAACTGTGTATAATGAGGCCGCGGGGTAGGCAGAGGTGACGAATTATAAGCAGACATTTTCATCTAGGGATTTACGTTGGCCATGTGTTATATTAAATTGGCCCAAAGTCCCTAACCTTTTAAATATGTCTTGTACCCCTACTTATTACGTAATTTGGTGGTATTCTAATAAACTAAATCATAGCTAGGCTGGCAATGACCATATTATGTTAGAAGTTTTATATTCTAATAAAGAAACCATGTCACTACGCAATGGTTGCTACGAATAAGAAAAACAAGAATAGTTTTTACTAAAGATGATATTTGTATAGGATTTCCCTAATGGCCTGTAAGAATATTTATTATCCAAATAAATGATTCAAATCAATTTGAAATTTGCATCACGTTGAAGCACATTTAAAAAAATGTACAACTTCGACGTGACTTATTATTTACGTGACGCATTATTTGCTGTTTGAAATCCTCCGTACCATACCATACCAGCCCTGTATTATATACTACTTACGGCTGAGCACAGGCCTCTTCTACAATTGAGAGGGTTAAGGCCTTAGTCCACCACGCTGGCCTAGTACGGGTTGGCAGACTTCACATACCTTCGAAATTCAGAGAACTTCTCAGGTATGCAGGTTTCCTCATAATGTTTTCCTTCACCATTAAAGCGAGCGATAATTGACAAAGAATACACACATAATTATTTAAAAGTCAGAGGTGTGCCCTTGGATTTTGAATCTGTGCACATTCGTCTCGGCAGTCCGTTCCAGTCCCAACTAGGCCACCGACACTTCATCTAATCATAACTGTACATAAACCATTTACCTAGTCACAACATCATTTACTCAAGCAGGCGTAAACATAACTGTTACAAATTGTATATTACATAATCTTACGCATCATCAGGAAATTGCTATCAATCATGAGGTTAGGCAATTGCAAACTATGACTAACGCACAGAAGCCATCTAGCTTTGCGGTGAATTGGACCTGAAAACAAAGATAATCACATAACCAAACGATACTAGCTCGTCGGGGATAGTGCAATACCGCGTAATTAGCATTGGTAAATACCGCGTAAGTGAAAGAAAAAAGTATATATTGATATATGTATTGATAATTCAAACATAAGTTTAGTGTCATAAGTATCAATTTCAATTAAACTTTTTTCGTCACTTACGTGGTATTTACCAGTGCTAGTTACGCGGTTTTGCACTTGCGTTATCCACGACAAGATACTCGTTAGACATGAGATGAAGTTAACTAGCCGATAAAGGGCAATACGGTTGGACCGAACTAGACTGCTGTGGATAGTTTTTAGTCTATTTCAATGAGCCAACTTGGTTTCCCTAGCACCCTTATCTTACGGAAAAAAGGTGTATGGGTTACCGCTATCGCATCTATACATTTATCTTCCATAAACTGTGATAAAAGGTTTTACTTCTAAAACTCGAAACTTCTGCCAAATTAAATTACTCAATTAGCACGTAACAATGCATATAAATTATTTCTGGTTGACCACCTGCAATTATACCGTTTTCAATTGAGTCTCAAAATGTTAATTAATAATGAATTTGTTGTTAAATACCAACACAGTTTATTTTATGACTACATCGGTGCAAAGTCGATGAAAATGAAAGCCGACTGTACAACACTTATAATTAATGCTCCCCTCAATAATATGTTTCCATCGCTACCTAATTTATTTACAGACATTTTCTTTCCTACATTCTTACAAATTCCATAGCCTTTCAACTCATTTTATGTTGGTTTTAAAATTTTCATGAGTTGCCGTCAGTTAGCTTTTAGTAGAAAATCGATAGGTTTCAACTATTCGCCGCAGACCGCGACCCAGTTTCGTCGGCGGACATTTTCGGGCCGTCTCCACTGAAAGTATAATGAAATGAACGTTTGTCACCTCGATTAAATGCGGTGTTTAATAAACTTCGAGTTGGCGCGGGGGGAGCGCTGTGGAGGTATCGGGCCAAGTTTGAAGGTTTATGAACCGTGCCGTGCTCTCCAAATCGCATCTCTCGCTTCTTTGTTAATATTCACTAGGTAATATACATGTACTATATGACCCTCGCTTTGACTCTTGCTCAATTAAGACGGACAGTTTGGAGCGTCAGTTCAGTGATCTACATGACATACCCACGGCTTCAATTTTAATCCCCGAGGAGAAAAAGAGGTGTTATGAATTAATTTCCTCGTGCTTTAAATGTCATTTTGTAAAGTATTTATTAAATTTGGTGTATGGCGCTGAAAAGTTGTCTTAAAAACAAAATTCTTAAGACAGCGTTTAGGCGCCATACACCAAAATAATCCTTATCAATAGATATCTCATTTACAGCACACACGACAAATGAAACTCTAATGTTTTGATATACCTTTCACTTATTAATTAATTACGAGACATCAATTATATTAATAAGTCGACCGCAGATACGTGCCGTTTAGGTGTAAGCCCGCAGAGACAAATGGCTCAAGGCTGTCCATTGGCTTACGGTTTAATATACGGCTCATTTAAATTAAGTCTTAAGCTATTCAAGTAATGGTCTTGAATCGCTTGAATAGCATATTAAGGTCTAACTGAAATATACTTGGTCGAACTTAATTACGAAGCCTTAGAGGCAAAAGACAGGTACTTACTTACAAGAAGCTCTGAAGAAGGAACAGTGTTGAAATATATTTATAATGCAAACTACAACTTTATTTTTTTTAGTAAAACAATACTTTTTTCTGGACCAAGAAATAGTTTATTACATACATAAATAGTATCACGACTTTTTCCCTTTTCAGGGGTAGGCAGAGGTGTATCACACCCATATTTCGCCAGCTATATTAGGTCCCATGTAATAGGGAGCGAGCCTGTTGCCATTACCGGACACATTTCCAGACTCCGAGCTGATACTAATTTTTTTCGCGGGGAAATCGATATTATCGATACCGTCCAGTCCATTCAGAAAGGCAGACGGTTATATCAAAATTGGACTCAGTGGTCTTACGGCCCAACAGTGATATTGACTATTTAAAAGTGAGTATAAAAAGTCAATATCACTGCCCGAACCGGGAATCGAACCCGACAATTCAGCAATCGTACCGTAATACAACTACGCCACCGAGGCAGTCTATATAGTTTATAACATGAGTGATATTCTTACCGATAATAATTTATCTATATATTTGTTTATTAGCTTAGTTAAGGTAACATTGACCGGGGCAAAGCAACCCCTCCCCTTTCTAGTTGACCTACCGTGCCTAGTTGAGTATAACTCATTACCCGCGCAAGTTGGGAGCTAAGCGTCTGTAAAGGTCGTAGTAAAAATGTAAATTAAAAACATTGCTTTATCTTAAAACAGTAATTATATACAAACTATACGGATATTACAGCCCGATATGTTACTAGGTTCATCGTCTACGAAATTCATTCTGGGGTCATATCCAAAATCACTTTCTACAATCGTTAACGCTAATAGAAAACGGACAAATGTATGTGAATGACATATTCTATCGATAAGTACGTCGCTATTGTACCGGCACGCACGATGGCCGTTTCGGCAGATTACAAGTGAAATCTCAATTCATTATCGAAGAAAATACACTAGCCCGCTATGCTATAAGTGGCGATCATATTATTAGATTTCATTTTTTAAATTTCGAATTTAGAAAAACAAATAACGAGCTTTGTCGTAAAATTATACATTCCAATAAAATATAATGTACGTCACTATTAATAATAATGTACAGCAATTAGCTCCTTCACCATAGTTATGAATTAATACGAAACTTGATGAGCGAACAAACGTCAAAAAGGCCATCATATATCATATTTCTTATTGACATATTCTTTTTTACCTGTTTTAAGTTCCTTCCAAAAGTTGTATTGTATAAATTTATTGTACCTAACCTTCATAAATTCTTAAAAGTCTAAATAATATTTATATCATATATCCATCTTTTGCCGATGTACAAGTGCTCAAATTTGCATGCTCTCTCTTATAATTGAAGAAGCACGTCACACTGTAAATTGTGAAAATGCTACATCATTGTTTTTATTATATGTCGTGTATCCTTCGTTGGAGGTCCGTAAATAAAATAAATAAATAGCGTTGTTGGTACTATAGGATATGTCATTCCCATACATAAAGTTCGTCGGGTTAACGACTGTAAAAAGTCATCTTGACTACTGCTGGGTAGACATAACCAGCGACTATTTCTGTCTGCAAACAAGAAAAATAATTTCATTTATATTTGTTGTGCAGTAAAGAGTGTGGTTTTTATCCAGTGTTTATTTTCGAACTTCGAGTATGTTATCGTTAAATATATTATTTTTAAGGGTTCGCAAGTCGCAACATCTGCCCCGCTTCAGTATTAACGGGGCAAAAGTTTGTTTTTATATACCATGTATGCTGTAAAACGGAGTGTTCGCAGTGCTTTGGTATGCCCATATTAATGTGTTTACTACATGCATAAATTGTCATAACTTTCCGGGCTAATTTTGTGGGCCATTTGTCCCTTAAAATAGAAGAGTTACCGTTTTTTTTACTCAAATAAATATAAATATACATAAACAACAATTATGATCTTCCTCTCCACATTATTCTTGACACAAGAACAATACAAAAAGAAAGCTGAGCACTCCTCAACGAAATTACAACCTATAATCCCTCAAACGTCTTGCCATAGGTGAATATGAACAGCTAAGCCGGCGTGGAATATTTACGATAATTAGTAGCAACGCATTCGGACCCGTGTAGCGTATCTTTGTAATTTATCTGCGGTTAATTAAAACAGACACCGCACGGCCATTACAATACATTCAAAACGTAATAGTATAAATATTGTGCCCGAGACAGCTATCTTCGCCAATGGCTCTTGCTTATCTAGCTCTCGTAATTAAATAGTAAATTAATGACTACAAATTAACGCCTTATTGGATGCGGATAACTGTGTACTGCATACATTAGGAATAATTACATTTATTTTAGTATCTCGACTTGTAGAGATAAAGATTTATGATAACTGTTTTAACTTAATGAAACAAAGAGAAAAACTGCTTAATAACGATGAGTAATGTCCTGTTTAAGTTTTAATAATTGACATACCAGGAACTTAGCTAGCACCAATACTATACATATTTGGAATTATCGATTTCATTAATGTATACTCTCTAGGAATTCAAAGCAATTAACGAGAAACACAGTGACAACATGGAATCCAACAATGGGACCTTTGTGTACATTAACGACATACGTGGTAGCTCTGTTTGTTGGTCACATTTCGCCGAACTCGTCCAACATCTGTGGTACGCATACCTGAAACAATTTACAACAATTCGATTAGCTGTAGTGAAATGACACGTATTTCCTATAATTAGTGTGGACTTTTACTGTTTACCACTAAAAGCGATGATTGGGGTCTATTTCTCAACTTTGGAGTATACGTTACTTGTCACATGAATGTATAACCTGACCGAATACAGACAGACTAATCTTTGCTCCGAAATAAATGGTAATAAAATTACCTGAAACATGCGAAACAGGACCTTATGCATGCATTCAATTTGTGTGTGTGTGTGTGTGTGTGCGTGTGCGTGTGTGTGTGCAAGTTTGTGTGCAAGTTTGTGTGCGTGTGTGTGTGCGTGTGTGTGCGTGTGTGTGTGCGTGTGTGTGTGCGTGTGTGTGTGCGTGAGTGTGTGCGTGTGTATGTGTGTGCGTGTGTATGTGTGTGCGTGTGTATGTGTGCGCGTGTGTATGTGTGCGCGTGTGTGTGTGTGTGTGCGCGTGTGTGTGTGTGTGTGCGTGTGCGTGTGGGTGTGCGTGTGCTTGACCGGCTGTTTTACTCCATTTAATCATTGACACTACAGTAACTAACATCAGGTATCTAGCACGAGAGGGTACGTACAGATCTCGCAATAATAGCTTTAGGGATTAGTCAGATTTATATAAAAAAATCGGTCGGCCCAATATAATAAAAGTAAATAATAAGTGAAGCACGTAAAGCGAATCCTCGAAGTATCGGATATTTTTCTAATAATATTGCGTGCCTTTTGTGTGATTTTCATAAGGATCCTATTGTTTTCCGGGCCGGTTGTGATGAGAACGAAATAAGGCCTCCTCTTAGCAAACACTGGAATACTTGTGCATAAATGCCTAAAATTCATATATTTTTCATATAACTTTGTATCTTTTTTTTTTTTTTCTTTTTGTCCCTGACATTACTCTTTCTCGCCTGACGAGGGTCGGCTTATGAAAGAACACCGGTCTTTAGGGTGAGTGCAGAAGGCGCTTGCAACCCTTAAAATTAAGCGACCACGCTGAGGGCGATCCACTAACGGGTCACGAACCTCGGCTCAGGGCGGCCACTGAGAGGATAAGACATCAGCGCTTGGGGAACATGGTTTTTAACCTAATCCTATTCATGTGTTCGTAGTCTT
Organism: Lapara coniferarum; assembly: GCA_949316025.1. Lineage (NCBI taxonomy): Eukaryota > Metazoa > Arthropoda > Insecta > Lepidoptera > Sphingidae > Lapara > Lapara coniferarum. The sequence continues at coordinate 27,942,890 of OX438922.1, read as the reverse complement.
CGGCACGCGGGCCGGAACTGCTAAGAGAGGTTAGGCTGACGGGGAACGCGACGAGGTCCTCGACGGCGAGGACGGTACAGCGGTCTTGTGGAGTGTAAGAGATTTTGATGCTCGATCTTTTCGCGAATGGCCAGAGTGATTTCGTCCTCTGGATCTGTCAGTACTGAACGCGGTCGTCTCCATTTGGCGCGATCAAATGGAGTATATATAGACGCTTTACGGATAAGCGTGTTTGGGTGGTTTACCGCCCGATCGAAGTAGCGTCTGCTGGCCATATGCATAAAGTGCCTGATGGTCGGCATGTTGGTGTCCACGTTGAGGTTGCGGTTGCGAACGTACCACGGGGCACCAAGAGCATATCTGAGCATTTGATTTTGTAACACCTGCATACGCTGAAAACGAGCAGGCGGTAAATGGGCGAACACGGGCGATGCGTACGTCATGATAGGTCGGATGCATGTCGTAAAGATCCTAATCTTGTTGCGGATCGACATTTTACAGTTCCGGTTTAAGAGCCAGTGCAATTGGCCCATCGCGAATGCGGCTCGCGCGCGTACCGCGTTTACATGTGGGATGAAGGTCAACCTCTGATCAAGGGTCACTCCTAAATATTTAGCTTTGTCCTTCCAGGGGATAACCTGGTCGGACATGCGGACTGAAAGGTGTGGCACACGGACTTTCCTTGTCCGAGTGAATAGGATAGCTTGGCTTTTGGTGGGATTGACGGTGATTCGCCATTTGCGGAACCACTCACCGAGTTCATCGGCGGCGGCCTGCAAAGTGCGCAAAACATTGTCGGGATCTCTACGTGAGGCGTAGATTGCGGTGTCGTCTGCGAAGAGCGCCAGATGGGCGTTCTTTGGTTTGGGGATATCACTGGTATACAGCGAGAAAAGAAAGGGGGAGAGGGCAGAACCTTGCGGGACTCCGGCCGTGATGGTGTGTCGGGAAGAGAGAGTTCCCTCCACGCGATATCTGAAACCGCGATTCGACAGGAAATCTCGTATGATGTGCACGAGTTGTGTGGGCACGTTGAGAGTGTACAGCTTGAAAAGCAAGCCGTTGTGCCACACCCTGTCGAATGCTTTTTCAATATCGAAGAAGATAGCACCTGTAAGCATACCTTTGCGAAATTGGTCGTGAACGTACTCCGTGATGCGGAGCACCTGATTGACACAACTGTGTCTAGCGCGAAAACCGAACTGTTCCGGAGGGATCAAATTTTGATTGTGGGCGACTATTTTGAGGCGGTCGAGGACGATCCGCTCGTAGATTTTGCCCAGAGTACTGAGCAGACTGATGGGCCTATAAGAGGCGGGTTCGAAAGCGGGTTTCCCCGGCTTGTGGATACCTATCACAATTGCCTCTTTCCAGACCTCTGGGAATAGGCAGTTTCGAAACGCGGCGTTATAAATTGACGTGAGAATTTGGACTAGATGCTCCGGGAGCATCTTAATCATGCGATTGGAGATCCTGTCGCCCCCAGGGCGTGAGAATTTGGACTAGATGCTCCGGGAGCATCAACTTTGTATCGACACATTAATTTTGTATTTCACATTAAAAACAAAAAGTGCGCTAAAATTCGTAAAATGATTATTTCAAACAAATCAAAAAATTAAATATCCTTAAAAAACAATTATACATTAAAAATACTTACCAAAATTTAATACTTATACTAAAAATTACTATTTCAAAGTCTAACGGGCTTATTAATAAACAGTTTTTAATTATCGAATGTTTCGTATTTTGCTAACGAATTTTGAATTGAGTTTAAAGGAAGAAGACAAAACATTCCATTACTAAAAATAGGTTTATCAACTGTTTATTTATAAGCCGGTTAACCTTTATGTGCTCGTTATTAGGTATATACGTAATTATTGTATCTGTAGCTGCGTTCAATTTTATCGAGAGCATTAATTATATTACTACGTAATCAAGAACACGAATCGACAGGACTCGAAAAAAATATCACTAACACAATTTGTGCAGTTATTAAAATTATCCAAGGCCGACATTCCCATATTTCTCCTTAAAAGTGGGAATACTCATAGAGTATTCATCTAGATAGATTAGACTGCCTCGGTGGCGTAGTTGTATTACAGTACGACTGCAAAGCTGAGGTCTCGGGTTCGATCCCCGGGTCGGGCAAAGTGATATTGAGTTTTTCTATTCAATATCAGTCCGGAGTCTGGAATTTGTGCCCGATATGGCGATAGGCTCGCCCCCTATCACATCATGGGACGGAATGTCGGCGAAAAGTGGGTGCTCTAGTTGCGCCTCTGCCTACCCCTTCGGGGATAATAGGCGTGAGTGTATATGTATGTATGTATGTATTCATCTAGATTCTAGAAAATAACTATGTCAGAATACCATAACAGCCCTGTAGGCTGTATTTTATATGGCCTGCTGCTGAGGACGGGCCTCCTCTACAACTGAGAGGGTTGTAATAACAAATCTGCTCAAATATGACTCGAACACTGAATGGATTACATTATATTTTCTCAGTTTAAGGTAAAATGTATCTTGAATTAGGCCTTCCCTATGATCACATACAAGGGAATATTAATTTGTATAAAATACCAACGGATTTAAATCACAATAATGAGCTAATATAGAAAATTAATTTAAGTATTATTAAAAGAAATTCAATTTTACACGCTGCTTAGCCTTGTAACGTACAATGCATCGATTATATTGAACTTGACCTTAAAATGCTGTACAATACTTTCTTCCGTTATTTTCATGCGAATCCATTTTTAACGTTCAGATAATGAAGACGTGAAAAATGGTCGACTTCCGACATTTACTAGCGTATGTAGGCTTTTAAATCGATAACTACTTGACTAATGGTTTATATTTTAGTAGAGTGTAGTTGCAGGATACATACATACATATATACACTCACGCCTATTATCCCCGAAGGGGTAGGCAGAGGCGCAACTAGTGCACCCACTTTTCGCCGCTATTCCGTCCCATGATGTGATAGGGGGCGAGCCTATCGCCATATCGGGCACAAATTCCAGACTCCGAGCTGATACTGAATAGAAAAACTCAATATCACTTTGCCCGACCCGGGGATCGAACCCGAGACCTCAGCTTTGCAGTCGTACTGTAATACAACTACGCCACCGAGGCAGTTGCAGGATGATTAGTGTATATTTTTTCTGGGAGCTAAAAAAAACTAGTTTAGACTGCATGTACACTGTACAATCAGCCACGAAAGTAGTGTACTTAACAACCTTGTTTTTTTTTTTTAATAAATAAAATAGGGTTTATAAAAAAATATACAACGAAAAAACAAAATACAATCCTGTTATAATTGCGAGTATGTATAATTTAAAGCTTAGAACTTGTTCAGTTACTTTTGTGGCTGACTGTACAAGGATTTTTGTGTGTTGCTGATGTTTTAGGACACGAAATAGTCTTTAGACAGAAGTGCTTTCCTATATTTTAAGCCATCAAGGTCTATACCATTACAAATGTTACTTGTTAAAGATTCACAGATGTCTGGATCTTATTGTATGCTATGTTTCTTTGCAAGTTGTCGGCCGTACACATAATTGAATCTATCTTCAATTGAATATTGCCAGTTCCAATATACACGAACACTTGACAGTCAGTAGTCTCCTTCCAAAGACCGGTTGGAGTGTGAAGAAATTTAGGAGAAAAGCAAGTTCTGGCATGAAGCTGACATAATGCCAAAACTAAAACAAAATTAGCAGTAACAACATAAACGATTTAGCATGTTTCGCTTAATAACCTGTCGGAATACTTCCCAATATACGTAATTATTAAACTTGGTAAGTTGGTACAAGTTGGGCCGACTTCGCGTGGCGTGATCGCAGTTCATCATTTTTATGAAGTCACTTTGCAGTTTAAATCGCTTCGGTTCTGTTACTTTTCATGGCGGAATGCTTTTATTAAATGTTCTTGTCATCGCTTACTGCAATTATTATTTAGATTGCTGTTATTCCGTTTTTTGTTGATTTATATTCACTATAATTGTAACTCCGATTGTGAGACTTCTACTTGATGAGAAAGGCCAAAGGGCTTTACCGTTATCGGACGTTTAATCTGTCTTGCCTGAATAAAAAATATTACATAATACATGAATGTATGAACTGTTCACCGTTCGATTATATTTCGACTTGTATAATTGTAATCACTGGGCGATATGAGATATAACAGCATGTGTCTTAGGGTAACGAGGACTATGCAATGAAGTTTTTTTATTCAAAGTTCAACAAGTAAATTATCTCAAACAGCTATTCTAATTAGTGAAAGAATTTTCCGAATGAAATGAATAGCGCCAAGGACTTATAATACACACACGCACACTCACGCCTTTTATCCCCGAAGGGGTAGGCAGAGGCAACCTGTGCACCCACTTGTCGCTGTGTGTATTCAGTCGCATGATGTGATAGGGGGCGAGCCTATCGCAATATCGGGCATAATTCCAGACTGATACCGAGTAGAACAACGCAATATCACTTTGCTCGATCCGAGAATCGAACCCGAGACCTCAGCACTGCGATCGTACCTTAATACAACTATGCCACCGAGGCAGACACTTATAAAATTCAATAATAAAAAAAACAGACACCTTCACAGCAAAAGCCCGTTAAACGTATGCATAATCCTCAGTTGCACTCCGCGGCGTTGGGCAGAGGGAAGCCGTAGTTTTATTGTCGCACCGCCTCTGAAATATGGCAAGCAACGTCGCCGAACGTGATTCGAATCCGAGCGGTACATTTAATGCGTTCTGCAAGAAAATTGCACGAACGTCTGGAGAGTTCTTTTTTAATCCCGCGATATACTTGTCGGTTCTTTGATGAGTATAATGCGCTTCTCGTAGTCTCTAGTAATAAGTGACTTAATTAAGTTGCTAGGACAAAGTTACGATGAATACCTTTAAGAAGTAAAATTTTGATTGGAGATAAATTTTGTATAGTTTCTGAATAAAAATTTGGTATAGCGTGATGCGTTCAAATCTTGCCAGTCGCATCGATTCTATTATACTTACTATCATTGGAATCTGGACTTAGTAATTCGGATGTACTGAAGCTATTCAATAATTCAATGTAAAACTGAAACAGTTCATTTTACGAGATAACTTCAGAAAAGGCCAACAAAAAGTCAGTGCGTAAAAAAGAACTATTTCCGGTGGGCAAAGAGCGGGCTCCGGAAACAGGACTTCCGGGAGACGGTAGCCGGGAAATAGCTGATCGGAACCCTAATGACTGGTCCGGTAGCACCCAGCCAGGGCCTTTGAATATAGAAATTCGCCTTTTTACGCAATTTTTTGAATAATCAAATAGTTTGTCAAGTCAATGGCTGTGAAACGGAAGGTCGTAGGTTTGATTTCCAGGTTTGGTAACACTGTAAAGGTTATAATGCAGACTCCACAAATATCTGGGATACTGGGAAGTAAAAAATTACGAAGCTAGAAGTAAAAATAATGATTTTTACTTCTAGCTTCGTCATTTTTCACTACCCATGGTTGATTTCGGATCCTGGGGATGTGCTTAGTAAAATAAACTTTCAAGTATGATCTTAACAATCTCTAAAGTCGAAAACACACAATAAATCATAATACATGACATTCTGATTCTGAACAGCCTAACTCTTCGTAAAAACTTCGTACATGTTCACTCTGGAATGAACTTCCCCCACGGTGTATCCACATCGCTATGATTTATCCTTGTTCAAACGGGGGTTAAATAAGTCTTTTTACGGTAGGCAGCGGCTTAGCTGTGCCCTTGGTCTTGCTGACGTCCATAGGTGACGGTAACCACTTACCATCAGGTGGGCCGTTAGCTCATCTGCCTTCGAAGGCAACAAAAAAGCCGACAAGTGATATTTGTACAAGTAAAAATTGTTTTGAAATTCTTTTACTTCGCAGAAATTGCTACCCGTATCTATCGTCTAAGGCCATAACCGAGATATAAAAAAGAAACTGGCATTAGGGCCAATATACCTTTACATAAGCGAAAGAATTCTCAGAATCGGAGCTGTAATTACTTTTAGGAATTAACCTTCAAGAAGAAAATAATATGATTATAAGATTAATACAGATAGATTTTTTTTTTTTTTTTTAAAAGGCCATCTTCGGCGCATTAGGGACGGTTGCGGGCTTCCTCCGACTCACGTCTAAGTTGTCGTCCGCAACCGCCCCTGCACGTACCGCTGTTGCGGTCCTTTTCCTGTTGTGGGGGCTCAGAAGCCCCCGAAACACCGTACCGTGTCCGCCTTTTGGTGTCCGAGGCAGCGTGACACACGCTGCCTCGGACATGTCCATCACGGGGGTCACAGAAGTTGGCTAGACTAATGGGTGGGCGGCACGTCCCGCCCACCCGTGACCCCCGGAGGCCCCTAATAGTCGCCTTTTACGACAGGCAGGGGATACCGTGGTGGAATTCTCCAAACGCCCCCAATCCACAGGGCGGGAGACGTCGGTCAGTCGTCCACCCGACGCCTCCTACGTCTCGTCTGGCGGCGGGAGGGATCACCACTGCGCTGGCGATCCCTCTCGGCACTCTCCTTCCGCGAGAGGACCGCCTCGCAGAAGTGGGCCACCGCCAGCCAGGCCTCCCGGCCGCCGACCATGGAAGCGACCACGGCCGGCAGCGAGAGGTCTTCTCCGACGACTGTTCTGAGAGCGCTGCGCTCCTCATCCCAGGCTGGACAGCACTCCGACGTATGTTGGGCCGTGTCCATTGGGCAGTTGACACACGGCCGACTCCTCTACACCTACCACCCGAAACAGGAACTCACCGAAGCAGCCATGCCCGGTGAGCACCTGCGTCAGACGGTATGTTGCCGCTCCGTGGCGCCTGTCCAGCCATTCGGCAAAGACAGGACGCACTGCCTCTACGACCCGGTGCCCCCACGACGGGGCCTCCAGCCTGAGACACCACTCCTCCACGGCGGCTCCCCGTAAGGCGGCCCTCTTGGCCTCCACCTCCTTCAGGGCCGGACGCTCCCCGCGACTGAACGCCTCCTCCCGCCAATGGAATACATCGGCAAGGGATTTGGCGTCCAGGTCCCAGCCAGGCTGCCCGGGACAATTTCGTCCTCAACTCCTTAAAGTGGGTGCGGAATCGCCATCGGCTATCCAGGACTAAACCTAGATACCTCATGCTAGAGCCGATGGGGATCCGCACCCCCCCAACGACGATGCCGGCACCGGCCGGTGGCCCTCTCCGAGGTCCGTGAAAACACACGGCCTCGGTTTTCTCGAGGGCCACCTTCAAACCTAAACGTTGAATTCTTCCAACTACTTGGCCGGTGCCCGCCGCCGCCAGAGTTGCGGCGTCCCGGAAGGTCCCAGCAGTCGCTGTGACTAACGTATCGTCGGCGTAACATGTCACGCCGACGCCCCGGAGATTGGAACCACGGAGCACCCAGTCGTACCCGATGTTCCACAGGAGAGGGCCCAAAACCGAGCCCTGTGGAACACCGCACGACATCGCTCTTCGGTGCCACCCATCGGCGCCCGGATACACCACGTGCCTGTCAGACAGGTACGCGTGCACCAGACGCCGGAGATAGGGCGGCACCACGTGGTACCGCAGTGCCTCGTGGATGCAGGGCCAGGGCAGCGAGTTGAATGCGTTAGAAATATCTAACGATACCGCTATCACTACACTGCCTCTGGCCACTGCATCCTCCGCCTGTGCCTTCACCCGCAGAATCGCGTGGACAGTGGAACGTCCCCTCCTAAATCCAAACTGCTCGTCGGCCAGATTTGGTCCGACCCTTTCAAGGTGCTCGACGAGGCGGGTATGAATGATGCGCTCGAAGAGCTTAGCCACCTCGTCGAGCAACACGATGGGCCGGTAGGCCGACGGCGACTCTGCGGGTCGTCCTCCCTTCTTCAGCAGGACGAGCTTCCCAGTTTTCCAACGCACCGGGAAGACGCCCTGCTCCAGGCAGGCGGTGAATAAGCTGCGGAGCCTCGGGCCCAGGTACTCGAGGGCTAGCACCCAGGCTTTCCCGGGGATGCCATCGAGCCCTGGGGCCGTGTTTTTGCTCCGCAGCCGAAGCACTGCCGCCCGCATTTCAGCGGGCGAAACCTCCGGGATATCCCTTGCCGGATTCTCACTCGACGATGACGCCACATCCGGTGGCGCCATCGGTGGAGGAGTGAACTCCTCGGTGGCCGGGAACAAGGCCGCGACTACGTTGGCCAGTAATTCTGGCCGGAGACTCTGCGACAGCGGGGGCGCCGCTGGGCGAAGCTTCTTCATCACCACACGGTAAGGGCGCCCCCACGGGTCCCTGTCGAGAGTCCCCACGAACGCCTTACGTGCCGCAACCTTGGCCCCATAAATGGCCACCCGCAGCGCTCTCTTTGCCTCTTTGTAGAGGCCATAGAGCTGCCGCTCCTGGTCTGCGTGATTCTCCTCTCTGAGCCGGCGACGACGATGCCTGGCGTATCGGCGGCGCGCAGCAACGCACGACGCGCGCAACTGCGCTAGCTCCGCCGACCACCAGTACACCTGTCGCACCGGCGAACGGCGGAGAGCTCGGGGCATGCCGGCGTCGCAGACATCCGACATTGCCACCCCGAACCACTCCGCCTCCTGCTCAACCCGTACCGGCCCGTCCGGCACGGGGAGCAACGACATGACCAGAGCGGCCAGCACTAGGGCCTCCCCATCGAGGCGACGAAGCGCCCACCGCGGGCCGTCCTGATTTGGGGCACTCGGTACACCACCGGACTGGACACTCGGGGACGCGGAGACGCCGAACCTGATGTAACGATGGTCCGACAACGTCTCCACGCCCACGAGGACTCTCCAGTCCCGGACACGGCGTGCGACGGCGGCACTCGCCAACGACAGGTCTATAATAGACCCGCCGTTGTGCCGCACGCATGTGTCCACCGACCCCCTGTTCAGGACGACCAGGCCGACAGAGATCGCCCATTCCTCCAGGACCCGACCACGACCGTTCGTCGCCGGCGAACCCCAAGCCACGGATTTGGCGTTGAAGTCGCCGGCGACGACCGCCGGGTGAGGTTGGCCTTGTTCCACCAAGGCCCCCAGCCGAACGAGGAAAGACTCAAATTCGGCGAGGGGTCTGTTGGGAGAAAAGTACACTCCTACTATCCAAATGTCTCCCAACAGAACCGCCACGCATCCCCTGTCCTTCGCTACTTTTTCGAAGGGTGGGGAGCCAGCGGCGCCCCGGCTGATGATGGCCACCAAGCCGTCAAGGTCCCCCGCCCAGTTATCCCGGGGGGGGACAAAATACGGCTCAGCGACCACGGCCACTTGCACCGACCACTGCGCCAGGCTTTGGGACAACAGGTCCTGGGCACTGGCACAGTGGTTGATGTTCGCCTGGAGGAAATTTAATTCCATTATTGGGCGATCTCTACCACGTCCATCGCGGCCCCTTGCGGTGGGCTCGCTGCCTGCGGCTGGGTCGAAGCCCCAGCGGCAGCAGCACTTCGTATGCCGTCGCGGCGCATATCGCGACGGGAGGGGGCGGGACACGCCTTCCCGCCCACCGGATGCTTGGCGGGCCTCCCTGCGGCCGCGCAGACTACGCAGTTCGGCGTGGCCTCGCATCCGCGGGCTTTGTGGCCCGGTTTGCCGCAGCGATAACAGAGATCGCTGCGGTCCGGTCCTCCGGTGCAGGTGCTCTGCGTGTGTCCGTGCTCAAGGCAACGGAAACAGCGCATCGGGCGCGCCCTTAGCACCGTCACCCGGGCCACTGTCCACCCCACCATCAGGCAGCCCGCCTTTATTTTCTGTGCCACTTTGGTTGGCACCTTGGCCCAAACTGCGCTCGGGCCGGAGCGGTCAGGCCGGATCTGTCCGACCTTGACGGCGTCGACTGCGCACTCGCCAGCAATGCTGAGTGCCGCTGCGACCGTCTCGGAAGTGGCTGCCGGATCCAACTCCGACAGCCGCAGCTCAGTGCACTTGGTGGGCCGGGAGATTTGGACATCTTCCGACCCGCCAAAGCATTCCCTCAGCCTTGCGGCGATGGAGTCCGCCTTCTGCTTCGACTCAGCCCCGGGCACCTCATACAGCATGGCACCCGTGGCTGCCACCTTGGGCCTCAGCCTGTCAATGCCGAGGTCGGCGAGGTCCACGCGGTGCTGAGCGTCCGTCAGCACCTTGGCGTAGGTTAGGCCCTTGGCCACCGCCGCCGGCGTCAGCGACAGCACTATGGCCGCCGAGCGTGGCTGACGCAGTTTGGGCTCTTTGCGCCTCTGCCTCTTCTGCTGCGGCTTCGCCGCAGCGGGGCTGGGCTTCCCCCGCTTCTTCTTCCCCACCACCACGGTCCATTCAGCGTCCATGGACACTGGGGCCGGCGGCAGTGGGCGAGGCTCCCTTGGAGCGGTCGTCACTGCGACGGGGGCAGCAGGAGTGGCGGCTTTCCCCCTCCCTTTCTTAGTCACCCCAGACGGTCCAGCGACCGCCACGGCAGCAGAGGTGGAGGGCCCGGCCACGATGGCAGGAGCCTTAAAAGGAGGAGCAGGCTGCACTGCTCCTTTCCCCTTTCCCCTCCCCTTCCCCTTAGCGGAAGGCTGGGGAGCTCCCCCAACGAAACCACCCTGAACGGGGAGTGGTATGTCCCCGGGGGTGGACCGTCTCTCGTGGGCCAGTGGAGGCCTCTGGGCCGGCCCTAGGAGCACGGACTCCATTCTGGCCTGCCACTTGGCCTCCACTGCTGCCAGCTCCTCCAGACGGCGAAGGAGAGAAGCGTTTTCACAGTTCAGCTCCTTCACCGCCTCCTCCAATTTGGCGCACTTGTCACGCCACTTTTTGGCCTCGCCTTTAGGGCGAGCGCTCGGTGCCGGTTCCGCCGCCGCAGCGACAGCCACCTCCTCGGCGGGCACCTTCTGTTTAACGGCAGAGCGAAGGACCATCCCCTCCTCGCTCTCCTCCCTTCTTGCCCTTTAGCGGGCCTCCCTGCGCTGCAGGAGATCGCGCGCCTTGGCTTTCTTTCTTTGGTCGACGGAATCGTCGACCAAAGATGGTCCTCCTCTGCCGCGTCCGGTTGTCGCTTGCGACTTCGGGACCGGCTCCTCAGTGTCGCTCCCGAGGGACGACCTGCTACTCACCTCTGAGCGTTTCCTCCAGAGCCTACGGCTCCGAACGGAGGAAACGCTCCCACTCGACTCAGAGTCGACGCCTGTGGACATCTTGTCCGCGCCGACTCTTCGTCCGCCATCAACGGGCTTTCGCCCACCAATCTCCGCCTCTCCAGCCGAAACTGGAGTAGGCAACCTCGTCAAAAGTATTTTGGGTTTTAATTTATCCATGATTAGTCCCACGAGTATGGGGGAAATAAGAGTCCACCCAGGCAGTGCCCCCTGTACCTGGGTAAGCCTAGCGTAACCCGCCAAGAGGGTCGGCCGGTACTCTGGCGGGGGTCGCACTAGTGACCGAACTACCCATCGGCCATGCATCCCCTCGCGGTGCGCCGCCGCTTGGGATTCGGGGTAACTTTTTATAGAGGTATTCTCCCTCGTGGTCCGGGCGATTAAGCCAAGACCCTCGGTCCAGCAGGAGCGCGAGACATGTCCACGGACCTCCATACTAGATTACGATCTGCAACGGTGACAGCGGAGAGGAAGGTTCCCCCCCGCTGCCTGCTCGGGGCGGTGTTAGCGCACACCGAGCCCGTCGACACTCCCGGATGAACCGGGAGCCGCCCGAATAAACGGGCCCACCATCTAAAAATGCGGCAGCCACCGCAAAAAGCGGCGACGACCGCAGAGACCACTGTTGTCAGGATATTGGCCGTTGCGCCGATCAACTCGACCGACGCTCCGTTGCCCAGGGTGCACCACGTGGAGGTTTCCTGACTTCGCACCCCTAATACAGATAGATGAAAAAATAATACTCCAGAAAAAAAGCTTACCTAACTCCATAGAATAAAGTTTTGAGGTATAAACATGGAGAAAAAAAAAGACGTGTGGCACTCGGAGATTGCCACGGTAAAGGTTTTGCATAAATTCTAACATTTATAACCTCTTTGAACAGATATAAAAATATAAAATATTCATCGATAGATGGCAAAACTAAAAAAATATGAAAGACGGGCTCAATTGACTAGTATACAGAGCCGTAATATTTAAATAAAAACCTCTTTGAACAGATATAAAATAAAAACTTTTTAAAAATTCAAACTTAGAATCACGTCATCCCGCCGCGATTGACATTTCGATACGTTTCACTGTCTGGAACAATTTTTAAATACACGATAATTTCGACCTTTTATCGTTTAACATTCAGCTCATATCCTCTTACATATTGTATTCTTACAAGACTGCGATATTAAATTTATTTATGGAATTTTACACTCTACATGGTTGTGATAGAGTTGAAACGGAGTAAGGGGTGTCAGGTTATTTTTTCGTTACGGAATTTCTGAATTCGGTCTCCACGCTCAAGGCCCGCGACAGAAGTTATGCAATAGGTTAAAATATACATTGCAGTAAACCATCAGTAAACATACTAGCTGTGCGTGCCTGCCCGTATTCATGTATTTGTACATTCATGGATTTAACTAGCTTTGTTTTATTCATTCATTGTTGAGTTTAATATCAATACATAAAAAAACGTTGTACAGTCAGCCACATAAGTAGCTGAACAAATTAAATTTCAAATCGCCTCTACGCGTTAAACATTTTTTTTTCTTTGTGTGAAGTAAAGTAAATTACCTTTATTTTATTTTTACATACATACATATACACTAACGCCATTTATCCCCGAAGGGGTAGACAGAGGCGCAAGTAGTGCACCCACTTTTCGCCGTTATTCCGTCCCATGATGTGATAGGGGGCGAGCCTATCGCCATATCGGGCACAAATTCCAGACTCCGAGCTGATACTGAATAGAAAAACTCAATATCACTTTGCCCGACCCGGGAATCGAACCCGAGACCTCAGCATTGCAGTCATACCGTAATACAACCACGCCACCGACGTCAACAAGAAAAAAAACATTATAAGGTACTTTCTTAATATATTTCCATCTCTAAAGATATTACTGATTAAGCACATACTTATACCATTAAACATTTTAACGAAAGAACCTTGAGATTCATCTTAACAGCAGTACACGTTACCCTCCATCTTCTCCAAGACTGAACTCTTTAATTGTATATGCTTTCGCAACAAAAACAATTTTCTAGCAAAGTTACAACATTGTACAAGGAACAAGCATCCTAAGTACACAAATAATAGAACATCTCTTCCAAATGTTAAATTTAATTTACCTGCCACGGTGCGTCACAGTTGATCGGCTCTTTCGGTTCCCGTGGGACTATTAAATAAATTTAACATATTGGTACACGATATTTGGCAATTCCAAATATCACAATTGACAACATTTCATTTTTTCAATATACTAAAATTTTTACACTATATGATACTTGATCTAAAATTATGAGACCCATATTTTTCTTTTTTCATAATTCAGATATTTTCATTCATTATTTTCACTTTGAATTTTGCTTTATTCTAAAACGTCGTACGCACAAAATGACGTCACATATACGGCGCGAGACGTAATAGCCTTTGCTTTGCAATACAAAAAAGCTGACAAGTGATAGCTCAACCACAATATCTTCTGTAATCTGTCATCTAGTTGGCGAATTACGATATACCCAGTACTAAGTACTTACGTAACTACGTAAATAGTATGAAACTACTTCTTTCGACCGTATGTGTGATGTCATCAGCAATTTTTCGGTTGTTATTTTTTTTCTCCGAAATTACGTATAGAAAAAAATATTTAAAAATGTAATCGTATACAGAATTGAATAATTAAGAAACGATATTTTTGTTTTAGGCACGTTTAGATTTTGGAATGTAGTCAATTGCAATTGGTACTTGATGTAGACATAAATGGTATGGTATAAGTGATCAAAATAATGTTTTGCGTTATGTAAATTAAACTGCAAATCCGATTTGAAATCGTTTCATGAATTGTAATGCAATTACTTTAAAATGGATACTTTGTTTTATTAAAATGACATGAAATACGAAGATATCCCAATAAGGTGTATAAAAAAGATAAGAAGGTGATAAAAACACACAAAAGATATTTGAAGAAGACGTAGGGTACTATGAGCTTTTAGGATTTAAGTGATTTTGTATCGAACGTAGCATCGTGTTAAATCCTTCACAGAGAAGTTAATGTTCTCTACTTAATGGCCCTGCATCTAACATAGTTTATAAAGAAGCTTCCGTGTCATGGGGGGCAATAACTAAATACTCCTGTTTGAGTCAATTTCTGCAATGCAGAGCGTCGTAACAACCAACAGATACATAAAAACACACCCAATACTTAAAATCCTAGACTGCAATAATAGTGCCATATTAGATTTATTAACAGACTTTTTAAGAATGAATTTGTTGCTACTAATTATAAATTATTATATTCGAGTAAAATGTGAGGCCAATTTGATCTCAAAGATAATCATAAAACAACCTGTTGTGAACATCACAGTCTCTGTTCGAAGTCAAACAAAATTAAACAATAATGAGGGCCGCACGTACCAGGAGAACAGTAACGGGTTAGAAGACAATTAATTTTCCATGAGAGGCGGCGCGCGAGCTGCAGGGATGACGTAGCATAACCGTCCGATGATGGATTGCCGCGCGAATACGTCTACGGGGCAATTTGTACCCAACGCGTACGTCAACGTCGAGACGCTTTCCTTGCGATGGTGCAGCGTTAACAGATTACGTCATAGAATACGTATCTTTATTTGAACTACATACCCACAATCGCTAGAAGTCCGCGGTGTATATTTGCAAGAAAGACCAGTATCAGATATGAATGCCATGTCTTAAAAATCCATTAACCTTCTTTTCTACGAAATGCATAAACTTGAGGATTATAAATGTTAATAAACCCCTTTTTTCAGTCTTATAACTAATTCAACAAAACATTTTGCATAAAAATTAAATTTTAATTTAAATAACCCCCGACACAAGAAACCTCTAAAAAGTAAAATAATAAAAGTGTCGCTTGGGTCAAAATATTACTAGGTACTCAAACGATAAAGACACTTTTATTATTTTACTTTTTAGAGGCTTGTTGTGTCAGATGTTTTTAAAATTTTAATTAATTATTATTTCATACTTTTTAAATTAATTACTATATTCTCCATAATGGGGCCTTGATAATCACAACTATCTAACACCTATTTGTTGAGACCATTCTTATGGGCCCACACACGCGTGAAAAATTACCTGATAATCTTCAAACGCCTGAACAGATCTTCATAAATTATATCTAATAACCATCTCGATCACATCAGCTTGCAAACAAAAAAAAATGCGTCAAAATCGGTCCATTCGTTTGAGTGCTACGATGCCAGACAGACATACAGATACACACCCTAAACTTAAAACATCCCTCTTATATCTTATAATTTAAATGATATCAAAATTGTTAATTGAATGGGATTACCAATATCAATTCGTTTATAAACATCACATCGCAATAATTAAAAGCTAATACGTCAATTAATTGGGCCAATGATTTGGAAACGAGCCGCCACCGTCGCACGCGTCAATGCATTTTTCAGCCAAATAAGGGAAAACCCAATACAATATAAATCTTGAAGCGAACAGCTGACACGACCCGTTCATCGGCATAAAACACTTATGCCGTTTAAGGGTCAGAACAAAGATACATGGCGTGGTTCAATGCTGAGCTCCAGTGGCCTAGTTGGCGCGTGTGCCGGCTCTCGAGTCGGGGCCGTGACGTCACCTCACTCGACCCCCACGCTCGCACTAATGGCCGCGCCGGGCCGGTCCACACGGAATAACTGTACGTATGTTTAGACTCGCTGAAACGAGTAATTACGATTTATGCTAAGCACCAGGGAAAATGTGCGGGAGCTGCGGCCGTGCCACATTCACAGTACTGGATTCCGCTGTGTCATGGGAGAGCTTTACGTGCGTCGTGTGAAGCGCGCGGTGAGTGCCATCATTAGGGTTATATTTAGCGGCTGCTCGAGATTAGACACGATTTTTGAGACTAAGTAAAGTGGTTGAGTTAAGCGAAACGGTGACAGTGAAAAAGTAATATGTACTGTAACTTTTGCTTATGTTTACCTATTCAAACTCTTGCCCGAAATGTTGATAAGGTTAGAATAGGATGCTCGATAGTTATATAGCCCGGATGCGAGAGTCCAGATAGATGCATGAGGATGACGCTCCTGTGAAAGGTGTAATCCAACTTTGTGCCAACACAGGTTAGGTCAAAGCGATTAATTGAATCAGTCCATCGATACCACGCGTCGCTGCGGGGTTTGCCGTAATTAACGCTGAAGTTACGGAAGGCAAACGGGTTTTAATTTTAAAATAAGTTGTAAATTGAACGTAACTCATAATCAACTTAAATTTTTTAGTATAATTACTAATTACATTTACGTAAAAAACATCCTCCTTTACATTTTAATGCTCGTAATCGGGAAAAAATTATAACATAGAAACATTTGGATATTTATAGCACAGGTAATGAATTTTTACATACTTAGATTTCGTCGAATTTAGAGCTAATGTTTAACTTCCACGAGAAAATAGAGAACAAGGAATTCTATTATTACTCATATAGTAGCAATTACAACACTCACTCAATGGAGAGCAACTCATTTTAAATATCTCTTTTTTTATAAGGAACCAGGGATATTGAATAAACTTTACCGAAAACCTTTACATTATTGGTATATAAATAACGACAAATTAGCTTGTAATGCCTTTTATCCACCTCTCCTTGACCCGAACTCGCATCCTTGAACTCATCGGTAATAAACTAATAAATAATCATTATGATGTAACGTCCCGGATGATTCGCGTTGCCAATAATGGACAATTTTCACGCGCGCGCGACCAAATTCAATTATTACACAACCCGGGAAGCCACCATAATGCGCCGTGGAGGACGCCAGATTATATCAGATTGGATTACTTTCTTGGCTGACCGACCTTCGGATGAGGGGCGTCGGGGCTTCGGATGAATTAGTGAAGATACACGCATATATTTTAGAAATAAACGCAGATCTTTTCAATAGCGACGATTTTTGAGGATGCTAGGTGGTAGAAGCATGGTAATGTAAATGTGTAAGCTGACACGTTATATCAAGGCATCTATGCTAAATTGTAATTTGTAATGGAAGTTACAGACACTGTTAACAATTACACCAATTGGGTTATAATACTATTAATTAATCTACTAATTGGTTCACGTGTACAGAAATATTTTTTGGCAAAAAAAAGCGCTATTGCAATATTCCGCGTCGACCTCCTTTCACTATTAATTGACAAATGTTTTTTTTTTATTAATCTCCGCCGGTTAACAAATCAACGTTTCTGATATACGACATAGCTGGTAAATGGTAACAACTGCCAACATTCTCTATAAAGTATATCTTATTTATATTGTAAATGGCAAAGTTTGTAAAAAATTTTAGTGTTTGTTAGATAACTTAGAAACGGCTGAACAGATTTGGATGAAAATTGGCAAACATGTAGACAATGGATTAACACATAGGCTACTTTTGATCCCGGTAACTTGCTCCCGTAGAAAATGATTGTAAATTTTTTGTCTGATTTAAAAGATGGCGCTGGAGTCGTACAATTGCCCCTGTAGATCGGTAGAGTGATTTCGGAACTTTTGTAGCAGGAAGAGGGTTTAAACACAGGCGAAACCGCGAGAAACACCTAGCATTTTAAGTTTATTAACTAATGAGATAATATATATTTTTTCTTATATTTCAATGAATAATATACTGTTAGGGCAAAAATATTTTTTGTGCGGGTATTAATGACATGATCTACAATTTTTGCTATAAAAGCATAGAACGTTTGATAGTTCGAGTGAGTTGGTCATTGCCTTCGTGCCGGTCGTTCGCTTGGTGATATTTATTGTGAAAGTATTTCTGTAAAGTCAGTGGTACATATTTTTATTTAAATCAAAACCGTTGCAGTTTCTAATATCAGAAGTGAGATGTGTAATCGATGCCCATACATGTGGATTGTGTTCATTACATAGCTATGCTATGGGGTATGCTAAATACCAATGCTACTGTGGAGAACGTTATGTGTACATGACTTCGAATGAAGAAGTGTTTACGGGCACCGTGATCCAACTGTTGGTGCTCAAATGTTTCTGTACGCGTGTCGCGTATAGCTTGGACGCTGTTCCGAGGTGACCCGGACAGGATGACTGCGCGTGTGTCAACTAGCGCTGGATGCTAGCGGCTCCATTGCAGAGGATCGGGGACTGTATATGAAGTGTGGTATCGTATGATTTATAATTCTTGCTTGCTTGCTTGCTATGCTTTCCTTTATTTCTCCGCGATACCCGCAAATGTTGGGATCTCGTTTTGCCATGTGGTGGCTACTGGACGTAATGTCCAGGCCACTTCGCGAATGGAGTTTTTGTTGTAGCGATAAAAATTAATGGCTATTCGGAGAGTTTCATACGAGTCTTAATCAAAGGTCAGAATAGGCCGAACGGTGTGTTACTGTTTTTCTGTGCTTACAAAAACCGGAGATCCGTTTGGTGTGTGCCCGGTGCGGGGTAGCGCACTAGGATGTGTAGATACGTGCTGTTCAAACTGCGGACAGACGCGGTCCGATCAGGCAGTACTCTATGCACCACGGAACAGTGCATTCAAGCGCTGCGGAATTATGCGCTCTATGCGCTGCGGAATTATGCGCTTCTTGCGCTGCGGAATTGTTTGCGCTTTTGCGCTGCGGAATTATGCGCTCTATGCGCTGCGGAATTATGCGCTCTATGCGCTGCGGAATTATGCGCTCTATGCGCTGCGGAATTATGCGCTTCTTGCGCTGTGGAATTGTTTGCGCTTTTGCGCTGCGGAATTATGCGCTCTATGTGCTGCGGAATTATGCGCTTCTTGCGCTGCGGAATTGTTTGCGCTTTTGCGCTGCGGAATTTTTTGCCTGCGGAATTGTTTGCGCTTTTGCGCTACGGAACGGTGCGCTTTTGCGCTATGGAACGGTGCGCTTTTGGCGCTACGGAACGGTGCGGTTTTGGCGCTACGGAACGGTGCGCTTTTGGCACTACGAAACGGTGCGCTTTAAGCGCTGCGGAATGGCGCTCTCCAGTTGGAGTAGCCTTATCATAGCCCCGACATTGTGGCTATCTCGTGCCCCGACATTGTGGCTATCTCGTGCCCCGACATTGTGGCACTCTGTCACGACATTGTGGTTTGTGGCAGTACGATTTTCGTAGCCCCGACATTGTGGCTATCTTGTGCCCCGACATTGTGGCACTCTCTAGTTTGTGGTAGTACGATTTTTTATAGTCCCGACATTGTGGCTATCTCGTGCTCCGAATGTGGCACTGTTTATGATATTGCTACTGTTCTCTGAGACCCTGCTAGTGGTTGCTAGACGTTCTTGTTTCAGAAATGATTGGGTTTCATAACTCAACCATTACTGATTCGAAATTGCTTGATTGTGTTACAATGGGAAACTAAAGTTAAAATGTTCTGGGTGATGAGTCAATCCGCCCCTGAAGGAACTCTCGTGGGCGCTGCAGTCCTTATTTACTGCTGCCGTCACGAGGCTCATCATTCGCCTCGGTTTATTGAGAATCGTTTGGATTGTACACAGTTTAGTAATTTTTTGACAGCTGTGCCGTTGGAGAGACTAAAAAAAAAACGTGTGTGATCGAGGACGATCACGTTGTCAGGAAAGGCCGTGTTAGGGCAAAAATATTTTTTGTGCGGGTATTAATGACATGATCTACAATTTTTGCTATAAAAGCATAGAACGTTTGATAGTTCGAGTGAGTTGGTCATTGCCTTCGTGCCGGTCGTTCGCTTGGTGATATTTATTGTGAAAGTATTTCTGTAAAGTCAGTGGTACATATTTTTATTTAAATCAAAACCGTTGCAGTTTCTAATAATACACATCATAATGTGTGATGTGTATGATGTGCTGTGACTGCCTCGGTGGCGTAGTTGTATTATGGTACGACTGCAATGCTGGGGTCTCGGGTTCGATTGCCGGGTCGGGCAAAGTGAAATTGAGTTTGGAGTCTGGAATTTGTGCCCGACATGGCGATAGGCTCGCCCCCTATCACATCATGGGACGGAATAACGGCGAAAAGTGGGTGCACTAGTTGCGCCTCTGCCTACCCCTTCGGGGATAATAGGCGTGAGTGAGTGTGTAATATACACATCATAAATGCGGCGTAAACACTATAAAATTTTACGACGGCTTTCAATGTTTAAATGTGCAGGTGAGGAAAAAATCAAATAAATCCCAATTCTCTGGTATTATAAAATTAAATCAAAACCGCTTCATTTTGTTCATGCCACGGAAATAGAGTGTATAATAATTTAAGAACAAATAAGAATATAAACAGACTATGCTGTAACTAATCTCAAAGAACTCAATTTATTCGCCAGACTATAATCCAAGCAACCGTAGCTCAATAATAGTGGTGTAGAAAATAATCCCCTTACTGATATGGAAACGAATTCATACTTCAAGAGAATGTATCTATACTCGTATTGAACGTGTGCTTTGTGTTTATCGCTTTGAAGTTTGTGCAACGTACCTACGCATTTGTATTAGGTATAAGCTGAATATTATCTGCCGCATGTTATTTTGATGCTTTGCGTAAACTAAGTGTTGTTTTGGTTATTTTTATTATATACTAGATTTTGCCCGCGGCTCCGCTCGCGTCATAAAGTTTTTCCGGAATAAAAGTCGCGCTTTGTATTTTCCCGGGATAAAATGTAGCCTATGTGTTAATCAATGACATGATCTACCCGTGTGCCAAATTTCATTGAAATCCGTTCAGAAGTTTTTGCGTGAAAGAGTAACAAACATCCATACATCCATACATAGTTACAATCTTTCGTGTTTATAATATTACTAGCGGCCCCGACAGACGTTGTCCTGCCCTAAAAAGGTAACTAAAATGGCTATTAAAAAATAAGGGTTGATCGTAGAGGGGTGAAAATTTAGGGTTGTAGGTATTTTTGTATGCTGTATCATAAAAAAATTAAAACAAAAAATTTTGTCTGAAAAATAAAAAAAAAAATTTAGGGGTGGTCCACCCTTAACATTTGGGGGGATGAAAAATAGATGTTGGCCGATTCTCATAGATACTGGATAAGCACAAAAAATTTCATCAAAATCGGTCAAGCCGTTTCGGAGGAGTATGGCAACGAAAACTGTGACACGAGAATTTTATATATATAGAAGATAGTAGGATTCAGTTTTTAACAAAAAATCAAACTTGTATCCGAAAGGTGTTTAAAAAGTAAATACACACACTCACGCCTTTTATCCCCGAAGGGGTAGTGCACCCACTTTTCGCCGTGGGTATTCCGTCCTATGATGTAATACCAGACTCCGGGCTGCTACTGAATAGAAAAACTCAATATAACTTTTGCCCGACCCGGGAATCGATCCCAAGACATCACCATTGCAGTCGTACCGTAATACAACTACGCCACCGAGGCAGTCCGAGCAGTTTAAAAACTACAATTTACTATTACCGTCTGTTAATCCTATTTCTATCCTTTATCGTAGTAGTTATAAATCGCTGAGGGGAATTCCTATTCTACATAATAATAAACAATTTGTTTGCTTTTGTGAGTTCCGTGCTTTACCGTTATCATTCAATACGTGTGCTGCCATTCCACCAATAAGACGATAAAAATTCTTAGGTATACAAAATATTAAAATCTCCATCTTAATAATATAGTCTCAACTGGAATTCAACGATTGCACGTAACCCTTGTTATAAGCTCTCACCGGACGATATTTTAAGCCAACAGACATCGGCCGGTTTAAGAGCAAACAGATTAAAAGCAGCGCCTCAGGAAATCACATCAAAAGATTTCCCACGGCGTAATGGAAAAATCATGTTACCGAAAATACTATCACGAATTTATCATCGGTGAAATTTTTTTTACGTTAAAACAAGTGTATCAACGCCACTTTATTATGTGACAGCATTGTTAGATAAAACAGAGCGAAGGTTATTTTATCTAGAAATATGAAATACAAAGCGGGCGCGGCAAACATTTTTTGTCTAAACAAACGGCGGGCGCGCGTGTTGAGGAGGGCCGTTTCCCTTAGAAATTGTTCTTCACCTCTGCCGTTATTATCTTTTGTTTAGCTGTGAATTGGAGTTTTTCTCGGCGGTTGCTCGTCTGACGTCATATATTACATGTCACAACCATTTGGCTTGTCATTTAGCTGAGCGACCAACGGTTAATGCGACAGCAATCGTCGGCGAATTATGTGTTTGAGTACGCAGAGAAAGCAACTGTTACATGTATCATAATACATGTAATCGATACTTTCTCTGCGTACACAAGTCACATAATATGACTTCATGAACGTCTAGAAGCACTGCCTTATGATACGCAACTAAAGAAACGTGTTTATTATGTTAAAGAAAATTCGTGTCAAATTCATATAAAATTCTTGCTTTCTTGCCTTAATATTCTCAAACTACAGCGCTCTCTCGACGATTGTTAGCAATTGTCTAAATATAGCACTCTGTACATCAAATTTACATCGCCGGCTATTTGTTCAATTATCACTTGTGTACATGTCCAATTAACGGCGCGTTCGGCTCGAAGGACCAATAACATGGTTCAATGTTCCTCATCAGCTCAAGTGCGACATGGCTTAACCTATCAATGCTAATTAAGCTAGAATAGCAAAATAACAAATACATCATAACGGATCAAATCATTATTCAAATCGTATTACATACGAGAAGCGAGAATAAAAAGAAAAAAATCTTGCATTTTGTTATAAAAACTTTAATTTATGTCTTGTTCTCTAATACATTTTTTGAGGTCTATTGCATGAAAAAATATGATGTTTACATAACAAAAAAACAGACTTTTAAAAGACCAAAAAGTAAAACAAAAATTGTGTTTGCAATATCAGTGTGCCCAACGTAATAACGCAACTCTAACATTGCCCGAAGCGTAAAATTATTTGGTGTGGCGACACTGCGCGCGCCATTTTATAATAACCGTTCCGAATTCAATTTTCGCGTTCAATATTTGTAACGTCGACGGAGCACGTACGGGGGGGGGGGGGGCGATCACAAGACGATATGAAGCTGAGACGTGGCACCAATACGTACTCACGTCGGAAACTGAACAGTTAGCTGAACTCAAGTTATTACATCTGCGGGTGAAATTTTTATAACATTAAAATTTGTTGAACGGAATGTAGCATAAAATAAAATCATCATGACATCTTTATCGATATTCACATTTTGATAATACTGCATATCGTTGCGAATAAATATATTGAAACAGATACGTACGTGTGCTAATCTATTTTTGTTAATTGCAAATGCGAAACGCAACAGTGTACATAATATAATAATCAACGTTGGTTTGTCACTCCATGAAACACATTCGTTGGCAAGACGAACAAACTTAATATTATGAAAATACAAAAAAAAAATACTACATTATACTACCTCGGTGACTGCCTCGGTGGCGTATTACGGTACGACTGCGATGCTGAGGTCTCGAGTTCGATCCCCGGGTCGGGCAAAGTGATATTGAGTTTTTCTATTCAGTATCAGCTCGGAGTCTGGAATTTGTGCCCGATATGGCGATAGGCTTGCGCCCTATCACATCATGGGACGGAATAATGGCGAAAAGTGGGTGCATTAGTTGCGCCTCTGCCTACCCCTTCGGGGATAAAAGGCGTGAGTGTAAATGTATGTATGTATGTACATTATACTACACAAAAATCCAGACCGTATGGTGGCTCAATTGTGAAAAATTTACAGCAACACCAAAGTCAAACAAGCACACGCAAAAAATACCTAAAGAATTAAGCCACAACATTCCACAACAGTTCACTTGATCCATAAAGTAGACTGTGTCATCAGTACATAAATTCGAATTCCAGAAGACGACGAAGACACTATCAGTTTTATCACCGCACCCAGGGCACGGACGCTCGTAAACTCTGATCAGTTTACATTTTGCAGTTACAAATTTGAAGGATATTGAAACGTAAAGGAAACATTAGTGCTATTGCATTGCACGGGTATATTTAAACATCTACGAAACTTATTTAACCTTTCTTTTAACCGCCAACGGAAAAAGAACGGTTGTTATAAGTTTGAGCTGTGTATCTGTATGTCTGTCTTTGGCATCTTAGCTCCGAAACGAATGGACCGAATTCAATGCGGTTTTTTTAAGTTACTTAACGTGATTTAGATGGTTCTTAGCTATAATTTGGAAAGATCTATTCAGGGGTTTGAAGATAATCAGCTCATTTCCTATTTTCACAAGTCAGATTATTTTGAAATTTGGTGTACTGTTATGCATAATGTAGTTGCATAAGACGCAGCCGGGTAATATACATGCTTATCGATCCATTAATCTGACGCACACGCGTAATGAAGAGATGAAGTTAAGACAAAAAAATATAGGATACAAATTAATTTATTACAGGAGAAATAATTTAATATTATAAAGTATATAACACAATGAAACAACAAGCACTAGGCAAATTAATTAACACGTATTTGATATACAAATATTAATTAGTGCATTTTAATATATGAATAACAATCTCGTTTCGAGTCAATGATTCCGTTACCAAAGAGGAGGATTCGAACTAAATCCTTATTAAAATACCATTATTAGCAATTTGAATTAACAAATCTTTATTGTTTGCCTTACGAAGGAATCTTGCAATAAAACATCACATATTTGGCCGACGAAGTAAACGCAATACGAGAATGGCATCAGCTAATTGTGATCGGAGTGAAGATCTGCATAAATTTATGCAGGAATTAGCTGCATTAAAATTCACGATGATGTGTGTAAACATTCATGATACATTCGTTCTGTATGCAGATTATTGGCAATGAGACAAGGTTCTTTGCAGTACTTGAAAGCTAATTCAGAGTCAATAACTTAACTACAAGTAATGTTTTAATTATTATTTTTAAGCTATTGCATAGCTTTTATTGCGGGCCTTGAGAATCATCATCATCTTCCTGCCCTGGTCCCAAATTACTTGGGGTCGGCGCAACATGTTTTTTTCATCCATTCTCCTCTATCTTTCGTCATCAAGTCATTCACGCCCTTTTCTTTCATATCATCTCTTACACAATCCATCCACCTCTTCCTTGATCGTCCTCGTCCTCGCCATTCATCAACACTCAAATTCATCACTCGTTGGGTTACATGCCTTTCATCCCTTCTCCTCACATGTCCATACCAAGACAGACGATTTCCTTTCAACTTTATGTCACTGGTGCCACTTTCAAACTCCCTCTAATATACTCATTCCTCACTTTATCCATTCTCGTCACTCCACACATCCATCTCAACATTCTCATCTCTGCTCGTGTAATCTTCTTTCGTCCGTCTTCTTTACGGCCCAGCATTCTGATTCATACAGGACGAAAATAACCTGCCACCCCTCACTATTTTCAACTCTATCACAACCATGTTGAGTGTAAAATTCCATAAGTAAATTTAATATCGCAGTCTTGTAAGAATACAATATGTAAGAGAATATGAGCTGAATGTTAAACGATAAAAGGTCGAAATTACAGTGTATTTAAAAATTGTTCCAGTCAGTGAAACGTATCGAAATGTCCAACGCGCGCAGTTGATGAGAATGTCCCCGTGGCGGGATGACGTGATTCTAAGTGTGAATTTTTAAAAAGTTTTTATTTTATATCTGTTCAAAGAGGTTATAAATATTAGACTTGCCTGCTTAGAGTATCGGCGTTAGGGCACGAGTGAAATTTGAACAATAGAAA
This sequence comes from Lapara coniferarum, assembly GCA_949316025.1. Lineage (NCBI taxonomy): Eukaryota > Metazoa > Arthropoda > Insecta > Lepidoptera > Sphingidae > Lapara > Lapara coniferarum. Next base: position 27,917,088 of record OX438922.1, on the reverse strand, counting down.
TAAAATAAAATAAATAAATAATTATAATTACATAAGTTGATAAAAAATGCTATGCAATAGCTTTACCGCAGCAGTCTCCGAGTCTCCACACGTCTTTTTTTTTTTTGCTTAAAATCTATATATGGTTAGAGCAGTAATTAATTAAACAATACTTTAATACATCCAAAATATGTTTTGTAGCACACAAATACTAAAAATATTCATGTATGAAGTCAGAACACTTAGAACTTCAGGGAATACACAAATTAATATCAGGTTACATTTTTAATCACCGCATTGCAGCTCGCATATTTTATTCCACAAAACATTCGAAATTCAGAAGTAAACAACAAAAATCCTTTTTTTTTATCCGTTAGGTCGTATCTCATAGCCGACGAATCCGCAGCGATCCGGGGCGCGAGAATCCCTAAAACCGCCCGTTGTGACTCATGCATATCGCATTTGCATATGCATACATTGAAGGTTTACGGGCATCGATACACACATTACATTTAAATCCACGATGTTTAGCGTATGTACAGTTCAATATTTAATGTTTACACCATACACAGCGTTTACAAAGTTTGTTTACTCAGAGCTTTAATTAAATGTTCATCATTTTATCATCATTATCAGTCACATGAAGTCGCCTGCTGAACATAGGCCTCCCTTAAAGATTTATAATTGTATAATAAAAATAGTTTAGTTTATATTCAGTACTTAACAGTGAAACTTTATAATACAACGATTAACTTATGATTTACTAACCTTCCGCGCACAGCTCCGTTCGCGTGTGACTTGCCGGCTTAAAAGTAATTAAGTCGGAATTTTAATGTAATTATGTTATTTAAGTACCGTGTCGTTTGATGTCCATTAAATAGTTTAAGAGATAAAGACTACTTTACAATCTTGACCTTTTCATAATGTGAGTTCATGGAGACAAGCACGTAAAGCCGTTGGTCCTGCGCCTGATCTCTCTCCGGTCATGTCGGATTGCCGTCTCACCGGACTATGAGAGTGAAGGAATAGCGAGTGCACATGTGTATTGCGCACACACTTGTGCACTATAATATCTCCTGCGTAACTGGCTGATCTCCGTTGAGATTGGCCGCCGTGGCCGAAATTGGCTAGGAGGATTTCATTCATGGAGACAATAAAAAACTTGACGGAGTGATTTCATCTGATCAATAAATTATCCTCACAGCAAACATATTAATTACACACAATTAGCATTCTAAAACAGATGAGTTGCGCGGTAAAGATGACCAATGTAAAAAAGTTCACTTGATTACGATTTATTCGAGCGAGACACCAAGTTGTTCTTTTATTCAAAGCCATCGTATTAATATTAAAACAACCTATAAAGCTGTGTGAAGGTTAATGAAGTTTAAAAATACAATGAAAACTTAATTAAAATCTATCCCACACAGCCTTTCAACGGAGCACAGGCTCTCAGAGTTCAGATAAAACTTTAAAAGATATCTCATTCATAGTTTATTCTCTGCGGACTACAAGGCACACGCCAACCCGATTATGCTTTGTTGAGTTTATGTTTATTGTTAATTTTGTTTAATTCTACTAATTTTGTATCAAATGGACCTACTGTGATGGAGAGATATGACAGTTTACTCTGGTGCAAATTACACGAATATATATTTGCAGATTTTTTATGTTATTAAAGGTTAATTAATTTCAAATTAATTAATGTTAGGAATGGTAAATTATTAGGCCGGAAATGACTCGATTACGAAATTTGCCTTAAAACTGCCCACTTCTAGACAATGGTCTTGCCCGAATTTTATAGCAGTCTCATCCTACAACAAAACAAGCCAGATTTATAACCAAACATAAATCTTTAACACATTTTCTATCAATGTACACTACAGAGCCATCTATCCGCGATGAAATAAACTGTCCCGTCCAATCTTAACTCCAACATTAATCCACTCGGAAAGTTAAACTAATAGAAAATTAAAAATGAAACCCGCTCGAGTCTGCAATGAAGCGTAAAAAAGTCGGCGGTTTGATTGCATACAGCCGACGATTGGTTCTAGTAAAAAAATATAGTTACGCAACAAAACCAACTGCCGTTTAGCGTAGTTTTGTTTTTATTTACACAGCTGCTTGTAGCCCGAAGTCCGGCGAAGCAGACTCGATACTGCGAAGACTTATAAAATACGAATAATATTTAAGTCTTTGGTCCAGTGACTTCATTGGCTCTGATATTAAACTCAGTGAGTATAGTTTTAACTATGAATATTTTGTTATTTTTATTTGTTAAATACTTTTAAAGTCTTAGGGCAGATTTTGCCGATAAACGCTACTCGTCACATTAATGTACAAGCCGACCAAATACACACGTTACACTCTAATCTATGCTCTCAAATAAATAGTAATAAAATGAGTTCTATCTACATTATCTGTTTAATACGATAATTGACAATTCAAATTTACTTGAAACCGGTGAAACAGGCCCAAGAAAGCGACCCATTTAGTTACGCTTGCCGCACACGTTCGGTTTCCTAATTAGGTTTCCTAATCAGGAATTCAGATTCGGAATTCCGAGTGACTAGCGCAAACGTCCGGTTTTTTGCACCAACACGTTCGGTTTCCTTATTAGGTTTCCTGATCAGGAATTCAGATTCAGGAACGTGTGCGCGTTGTTGAACATTTTCTATGTAAGCGGAGCATTCAGGTTTCCGAATCTGAATTCCTGATCAGGAAACCTGATAAGGAAACCGAACGTGTGCGGCAAGGGTTAATCACTGATTGAAATAATTGGATCAACGTAATTAATTTTCAAACTATTATAGCGACGAGACGTCTGATGAGAACGTGATACCTAATCAGTTGTAACGACTCAATCAACTAGCAATTAAAAGGATAAATTATTTATTTGAAATAAGTCAGCTGTCGATTAAGTATATTAATTAGTACACAACTCCACAGTTAAAGCCCAAGAATAATGATATCGATATCTTAAGGCTGTGTCGGTGGCGTTGTAGTTGTATTGCGAGCGCCGTACGCACCGCTCTGACGTCTCGGGTTCGAATCCTTGGATTGCCACAGTGTCAAGCCAGAGTATGGAATTTGTGCCTGACATAATACGGAACAAACTTGGCGAAAAGTATATGCCTTGATTGCACTGCCTACCACTTTGGGGGTAAAGATGTGATGCGTGCCTTTACCTTAAGTTAATATTAATAAAGTTGCAATCAGTGGTTATAAAAATCTTGTCTTTTGCCTTCGAAGAGGGAAAACGGACAATAACCTCATTTGTCTTCACAAAGGATAATAAATGAGAATTAAAAAATTTAATTCTCCACCGAGAGCAGACCATTCGAAAGTCATTTAAGTCGGCCTTTCATAACCATGGTTATTATTTTCGCTCTATTTATTTCTCATCAACGAATAAATGAGTTTTCGAATAAGTAGTGAACCTACTTTTCATTCATAAAGATTTCTTGAACCAATAAGCCCGAAGGTTTCTTAACTTACAAAATAAGAGAACAATACAGATTTTCAAATTAAACTTTTCTAGATAAACTAGACCAAACAATAGGTACATTTAAATATGCGTGTCTCATTAGGATTATTATATCACTCAGTTTTCTTTGCTCTATCACATCATGGGACGGAATAATATGAGCCAACCACGGATGCCGTTATTACTACTTCCTATTCGGGGACATGAGCATTAAGCTTGATATTTTTTGGCTGGTAGCCGAAATATAGACTTTTCGATGGCAACAATATCCGAATTAAATAGTCCAAGGGCGTCTAAATGCAAGCCTTGGCACAATAACCCAGTAACCAACGTCACAGTTTAGATCCATAAACTTACTGCATTGGCGTGACCTAGACGCCTGAATTATGTTCAGACATATTGAACCGAGCTGCAACATTGTACAGATAAACAGTCTTTAACATGGTTAGTATACGATAGCCTATTTGGAAATGGAATCAATGAATGTCCGCGTGATCAAAATCCAAGTATTATTTACTAGCTTTTGCCCGCGGCTCCGCCCGCATTAAAAAGTTTTTCCGGGATTAAAGTCCCGGTTTATATTTTCCCGGGATAAAAAGTAGCCTATGTGTTAAGGACATGATCTACCCGTGTGCCAAATTTCATCGAAATCCGTTCAATAGTTTTTGCGTGAAAGAGGAACAAACATCCAAACATCCATATATTCTTACAAACTTTCGCCTTTATAATATTAGTAGGATAGGATTTTCGTCCGTCTCAATGGTGAAGGAAAACCTCGTGTGGAAAGCTACATACCTGAGAATTCTTCAAAAAGAATTTCGAAGTTATATGAAGTCTGCGAACCCGCACAAGGCCAGCGTGGTGGACTAAGCCTAAAACCCTCTGAGTAGTCGTACGCCTATCCCTACCACTACATATAAACATAGGGAACGTGTATATTGTGATAACACCCTAAAAGTGCAAACATGGTGCTACGTTCATTCTCTGTCTCCTGTGAATCGAACCAGCGACCATTCACGGTGGACCGTTGCCGCGCCAACGCCCCACCACATTAACTAACGTTCTAATGACCCAATTGAGCTCGCCACCGATTTGCGCCACCCGAATCGAGTTTTAATTGCGCCTTTTTTCAATCTCAGACAACGACCAGTTCGATTAGTGACGCTTTTGTCTTTTTTTCGGTAGGATACTGCCTCGGTGGCGTAGTTGTGTTACGGTATGACCGCAATGCTGAGGTCTTAGGTTCGATCCCCGGGTCGGGCAGTGATATTGGGTTTTAAATTCAGTATCAGTCCGGAGTCTGGAATTTATTTATTTATTTGTGCTCGATATGGCGATAGGCTTGCCCCCTATCACATAATGGGACGGAATACACACGGTAAAAAGTTGGTGCACTAGTTGCGCCTCTGCCTACCCCTTCGGGGATGAAAGCCAAATAACCTACATATTATCTGGTTTAAAAAAGTTAAGGCTTAAGCATCTTCTTGCCGAGGACACACTCATTGTGAATGGATCGAAATCGCGCTCCTTACATATCTTGCTAAAACTTGCACTTGCATCATAAAGCATTTGCAATGACGTGAAAATTGTAACTATGTATAAGTCAATAAACAAGTTTGAAAGTCTGCACCTGACTCATCTCACGCTGTCTCACGAGCTTAGTTTTTAATTTTCTTCTACTCCATAACTTCACTCAAACTGTGCACTTGATTAAAAATAAATTAATTGTTTATCACACAGGACGTGATGGGAATATCTCGGGCACAAAGGGAAGCGTATCTGGCGAAGTTTCAGGTCACTTTATTTACTATAGCGAAGTTTCAATGGCGTCGGGCGCACGTGACGCGTCGTCGGAGAGGCGTTCAAACTTCTGCCTTTGTCCACACATTTTTTGATAGTAAAATATATTGAGGAAAATACGTGACCTTTTTACATGGCGTGATTATATTGGTGATATGTTTCGATTATTATTATTTTATTATATTATTTATGGTGCCTCGGTGGCGTAGTTGTATTCTGGTACGACTGCAATGCTGAGGTGTCGGGATCGATCCCGGGTCGAGCAAAGTGATATTTAGTTTTTCTATTCAGTATCAGCTCGGAGTCTGGAAATTGTGTCCGATATGGCGATAGGCTCGCCCCCTATCACATAACGGCGAAAAGTGGGTGCACTAGTTGCGCCTCTGCCTACCCCTTCGGGGATAAAGGGATGAGTGTGTATATGATATACGACATTAAAGGCCGCCACGGCCGCATACTACCCATTGTCTCACTCACTGCCGGTCCTGGGTTCATTTTTATGTTCTCATAACTCCGCCGGTTCATTAACACAGTGGTTTTATTCGCGTATTTACGCCTTATTGTCCTTCTACATATCTGCAGTATAACGCACCGCTGTTTACGCGAGGTTGGTTTTTGCGTAACCTATTCGAATAAATTTTATGTAAATTTAATGTGTATGATTTAATTTGGTTTTATTAAGCAGACAGGTGGTATATCTCTATATTAATATTATTTATACTAATATTATAATATATAAGAGTCCGTCTGGTTGGGTACCACCGCAACGTCTATTTCTACCGCCAAGCAGCAGCGTGCATGCACTGTTGTGTTTCGGTTTGAAGGACATTGTAGCCAGTGTAACTACTGGACATAATGAGACTTAACATCTCATGTCTCAGGATGACGAGCGCAGTGGAGTTCCACACAGTACTTTGTTACTCAAGGTGCCGAATGGTGTTGCTACTGTTTATGAGTGGCCGTATCGCTTACCATCAGGCGAACGGCGTGCTCGTCTCGTCATACGAAGTCATAAAAAAAAGCATCAATTATTTACCTAATATTTTACTCAAACGTAAGATTGATTTATAAATACCGACCTAAATGTGCTACAAATACGCTTGAAGATAGGCCGTTATCGCACGGCGAGTATCTTATTTGCATGAAGAGTATAGAAAATTATATAAACTTACTTGGGTTTAACAGTTCATTTTATATAAGTTCCATAAATAAAAATCTATTCATAGTTTGGCATTCCAGGGTATTAAGAAGCTGACATGCATGTTCATACATTTCAGTGAGCCGTCAACATACAGAATAAATAAATACAATAACGAAACAGAAAAATATATACCGTGTTCATATCATACCATACCAGCCCTTATATATACTGCCCACTGCTGAGCACGGGCCTCCTCTACCACTGAGAGGGTTTTAGGCTTTCTCAGGTATGTAGGTTTCCTCACGATGTTTTCCTTCACCGTTAAAGCAAACGATAATTCACAAGAATACGCACAAAAATCTTTTTAGAAAACTCAGAGGTTTGTGCCCTTGGGTTTTGAACCTGCGGACATTCGTCTCGGCAGTCCGTTCCACTCCCAACTAGGCTATCACCGCTTACCGTGTTTCATACGCTGAAATCACGTGTCCGACCTTGTTACACACCACGAAAGTCCTTAAAAAAACTAATAAAACACAAAAGTGTTTAGTAAAGCCCATCGCGGTTGTATGCAGAGCAATATTTTTTATAGCGTGGTTTAAATTTAATTTGGCGGCGGAATCCCGGGACACCGCAGTCCGCTCTGCTTCTAATACATTATTCAAAATTGTTCCGAATGAATAACCACTTGGTTGCACGCTTGTTTTTAATGTTTGTGGTAAATACAGTGCTCGAAATTGTATGCAGACAAAATTTTAGGATGGAACGAGTGCAATAGACAATTTCTTGTTATATTTGTGGATAAACTATATTGTATTAGCGAATTTTCATTAAAATCTATACTCATGAATCATTAATAGCGTACTATAAAAATACCTATTTTGAACCAAAGAATTATTTCACCGATTTGCCAAATTTTAAATAAAAACAAACAACTCCATACAAATCCAACAATAATGTTGAATTAATCACGTATTATACATACAGGGTAGAACTGTAGGTGCGTAGCCGGGGGCGGTGATCAATTCGGCCGGTGGTCGCACCGCGTCGGGCATCAATCATCAATGTTTCGGGTTTCCGCGTTTCGCGAACACCCACTCCGCCATCGATACATCCACATGCATAATAAATCCGACGCGTGTAAACAATCACAGTAAAAACGGTTACAAAAGTGAATGAACAGTTCGATTCTAGTGTGATATTGCCATATTTCTTTCGAACTTTATCTATTTCCGCCGCGAACGACGGGTTTGCAGGTACAGTAGTGCAGGATATTGTAGCTGGTACTATCTAGGCGTAATAGGAACAAAATCTACTGTCAATAGCCTTGTAATGCTAAACTCTGCGAGGTATTGCTACTATTTATGGCTAGTGGTATAACTACAGAATATTGAATAGTACTAAAACCATCAGGCAAGCTTGATCTTGAATTTATTGTATGAAATACAAGCATTTAAAATGAACCCTTGGAACAGTTTCATATTAGATTGATGGTGCGAAAATTGGTAGATATATAATAAGAGCAATAACATCCCATTTTCGATCTTTTATTCTTGACCCAGTTAAATCTATATACATATGCGATCAAAACATACATAAAATCAATACAGCCTCCAAGCCGTTTTTGGGTCAATGCCAACAAATTCAAACTTTTAGCACATTCATAATAGCTGGCATGTGGGAGACGCAGGCTATAATACGTATACTCTAGTTTTCAAAGAGATTAAAGTGTGTTGAAAGCTATACTATAAAAGTAGGTTAGAGAATTATGAAGAATTATCCAGGAGTACGCGATTAAAGTAACCCGAAACCCATTTTTATAATTGAAAGATTAGAAAAGCAAGTTACAACAAATACCCAAAGCTATGAATGACAAAGCTCTGCAGGGCTCTGCAACAACACACTTTGACTCGTCAAGCCCCGCGACGGAGGCCGGCGTCCGAGTATATAGGGTTTTCGCATACATCTATATATGTAAGCGGGGCTCGACGGGTTAAAATACTTAATACTCGTTACAATCGCTACGTAGGATACAATATTTTAACCTGCATCACAATAACGCTTACAAACCGCTTCTCAGCATAAAAGACAATACAATGGTACCTAGACGAACTCTGATATAAAAACCCAGTAGAATCTTTATCAGCAATTTGTAGGAGCCAGTTATAACGCGGCAGTACAAATTTCGGTCACGAGTGTTACGGGTCCCGGGGCGTGGATATTCATTCTTTAATTAACCCTACAACTGCGGTCGTTGGGCCGAATTAGAAAAAATGGCGACGAGATAACCCTGCGTCGACTGCCGCCTCCATTTGTCTTTATTTCGGGACGGAAGGACCGTGAGGATTAAATAGAGACAAAGATAGCTTAGTGTTGCTTGTGTCGGATAATGTGCGGTATAAAAGTGTCTAATGTCTTCATATTGTGTTATGTTAGAGATAAAAATGATACAGGCAATATTATTTCTAGCGGTGTTGACTTTAGGTTGTTAATCTCTTTATGTAACACTAGCTTTTGCCCACGGCTTCGCCCGCGTTAATAAGTTTTTCCGGGTCAAAAGTACATAAAAACCTTCACGTTGAATCACTCTATCCAACACATTTATTTGGATAAAGATTAATATTGTGACGTTGATACAACTCTTAACAAATAATGCATTCATTTCGACCAAATTTGATTACCATAAAAACGGTTCTAGTGAGTTAATCTTAAAAGATAGACATATACTGTCGTCGACATTTTTTTAGATCATTTCAAGAGGAATAATTCTTTCATACATATATTTTTAGTATCTTGAACCGTTTTCGCAGCGCACGCAATGGAAGCCCTCAAGGATGAATAATTTTCCCCGGTTTTTTTACATTTCCCATTATTTCTTAGCTTCTAATAGTTGCATCGTGATGTTATATAGCCTAAAGCCTTCCTCGATAAATGGTCTATTCAACACAAAAATAATTTTTCAATTCGAACCAGTAGTTCCTGAGATAAACGCGTTCAAACAAACAAACAAACAAACAAACTCTTCAGCTTTATAATATTAGTATAGATAAGTAGTAGTAAACATAACGCATTGAGTTATACATATAAAGGAAATCAATAGTTCAGGGACAATACACCACATAAGTGTGAGGGACAGAGACGGCGCTCTACAAAGCCGAAGTTGCCGTGAAGTTCCAAAAATCTCTCTAATATTCAACACAGATATCAAATTGATCTAAAGCACAAACTTACCTAAAATAGGCAAAATCACAAGCCAATCTACAATCGTAGCCTATCGAACCTTTGAACCGATTAATTCAACAAGTAAATACGATTCGACTCGTTACCGTAACAACATATTACACCAATATCGATGAGCAGTTTAATTATCATGCCTAATAATATTGCCGTGGAGCGCTTCGGTATTATAATTAGTGTCAGAAGGGAGCCTATCAAAGGGGCGATTTGGGCGAGGATTCGGGATATTTGTGGGTCTCAGTATGCCCCCAGGCTGTGACATACATAAATATGAGTATTTATTGTTTTTTTCGTTAATAATAATTTTTTATCGTCTTGTTTTGTTTTAGGAAACTGTCTAATTTATTACCTTAAATATCATTAACTCATAACAAGTCTATAGATCAAGAATACGCTTATATCTACATTTTTGTAAAAAAAATTCAAACACACGAATTGAGAACCTCCTCCTTTTTTGAAAGTCGGTTAAAATAGCAACTTAATAAAGTAATCTCCATACTGAAGAGTGTGAAAAATAATGCATAAACCTGTATTCGGATGGGTGTCATAAGACCCCGTCTTTGTCCCAAAATACCACCCTGTACGTAAGGATACTATTAACTGGATAAATTAGGAAAACGTTTTTCATATTTTACAACAAAAGTACCTCCATTTGGAAGAGGAATAAATTTTAATACTAAATTAAAGGTTTAAGAGCTATAAAAAGGCATTAAAGCCGCACAGACGGTCGGCTCCAAACTTTTTCATTTAACTATCGATAAATTAACCACCTCATAATGGTAAATTGTGTCTATAAAATGAGTTTAACTGTATCCTCTTTAAATGCTTTCAGTTTCATTGTCTTAATTGGAAAATGAAGTTCACACTGGTGCGCTTAAAAACTACTATTTGCATAATCATTTCATGAATACCATCGTACCAATATACGTTTAGGGTAAAGTAAAATCGAATTTCGATGCATTTTCATATAATAGAGCAAACAGCTCACATGATATTAAGTGAATTCTACTGCAGGAGAAGATAAACACCAGAAGAATCATGGATGCGCTGTTAGTTTTTAAGGAAAGGAATTATTAAAAAGGGTAGGGGCGTGTTTGGATTTCCTGTTGTACCAAAATTCTGTTAAAGAATACATTTTCAGTAATATTCATACATACACACTCACGCCTTTTATCAGGCAAAGGTGTAACTAGTGCATCCACTTTTCGCCGTGCATATTCCGTCCCATGATCGATAGGGGGCGAGCCTATCGCCATACCGGGCACAAATTCCAGACTCCGGGCTGATACTGATAAGGAAATCCCAATATCAGTTTGACGAACCGGGAACCGAACCCGAGACCTCAGCACTGCAATCATATCGTAATACACCGACGCCACGGAGGCAGTCATATTCAAACTAAGAGAATCAGACGTATGAGGCACACTTTGTGTTTATTTAGAAATGTAAATAGAAAATTGGAATGTAATATAATTTCTTAACTAACACCTAATTTACATTCACACCCTTTGCGTCTAGACAACGTACTTCGGTCTGAATGAGACATTAGTCTGCGTCTACGAAACATTTTAACCTACCATTCAGAATAAATTATCAAACGCCTTGGTTTAAGAAGCTAAGAATTTCTGCAAAATACAATAAAGATAAAATAGTTTTGAATTTGCCAGAAACTCTCTTGCGTAGAAATCTATTTACATACAAAATTAAATGTTAAAAGTAAAACGTATTTTTTACTTTTTATACCTATATGATATTTTTGCAGCCTATAATATATACTACACGAACTTAAGTGAAATAACTAGTGGTCGCTCGACGTCCAGTGATCGGAATTATTTTTCTGCACTCGTCCTCTATATGAATTTGTATTATGACAAATCGCACGCTAAAAAGGGGTACATTTTTTCCTTCACTCATTAATACTATAAATCAGTCAGTTCGGTCGATTTACGTGATTTTGTATAATTCATAAATGAGGGAATTTTAATGACGCTGCTTCGGCGGCGTACTTGTGTTACGGTACGACTGCAATGCTGGGATCTCGGGTTCGATCCCCGGGTCGGGTTAAAGTGATATTGGATTTTTCTATTCAGTGTCAGCCCGGAGTCTGGAATATGTGCCCGATATGGCGACAGGCTCTCCACCAATCACATCATGAGACGGAATACACACGGCGAATAGTGGGTGCATTTGTTGTGCCTCTGTCTACCCCTTCGGGGATAAAAGGCGAGTGTGTGTGTGTGTGTGTGTGTGCGTGTGCGTGTGTGTGTGTGTGTGTGTGTGTGTTTGTGTTTGTGTGTGTGTGTGTGTGTGTGTGTGTGTGTGTGTGTTTGAGGTAATTTTAAATTTCATTAATTGAAAATCAGTAGGTATAGATATATATCATTGTACTACATAAAACAAATAGATATCATTGTACTACATAAAACACATGTCCTACTAAAACATATAGCATATAAACTATATACTAAAACGTTCCCTGAAAAATATACATTTGAATAATGAAAACCCCATCCAAATCGGTTCAGTAGTTTTAGAGAAAATTGCGGACATACACACTTACATACATACGGGTCGAAAACAGAACCTCCTTTTTTTGAAGTCGATTACTAAATGATATACAATCCCAAACAGGAAGTCCTAATATCAGAAGCTTCGATTTACCGAAATGTTAATGGGAGGGTTTAAGACTACCGGTTAACGGTTGCCATTTGAAAACAATATAAAACCAACACTCTCATGCATACAAACTGGTGCCGAGTTTAATCGAAAGTGACAAACGCAGCCCTACGAACAAACAAACCGTGGAAAATGTGATTGGAATCATTTAGAAATTGCGGAAAAGCAAACACATTTCTCGTTATTTCGTATAATCCATGATTATTTGGATCAAATGGTTTAACACAATTAAAATGTAGTATCGGTTTTTATATGCAAGGAAAATGAACGAATCGGTTCACTTTTTTACTAATTGATAAATGTCTTACAATTATATCGTTCCATAAATTGAAGATAGTAATAATATAAAATGTTATATTTGTTTATATTATACACACAATTCAAATAAAACCTAAGTACTACGTAAAATCGCAGCTCAATATCCTCTGTAGGTTCCATTGAAAAGTTCCCGACATTACCTATAACCGATCATGGTACGAAATGCAAGCTTACAACGTTCATTACACTAATGGCGGACCGTCGGGAACGTTAATATTAATATAGGTCAGCTTTTTTAAAAGGAATCACCCACGTGTACCCACTCCCGCTCGTACAGTGCATTTTTTAAACGTTTGCAACAATGAAACGACCTCATGGCGTATCTACTTAATTAATATTTAAGAGAAGGAAAATGCAAAATCTACAAAAAATATTTTTAACGCTCGAAATTAAATTTAGTTTGAAGGACGCGGTGGAAAAGTTATTACGTTTGGGCAAGATTCGCGCGTCTATCCTTTTGTTACAAGTTTTATATTTGCGTTTTTAATGAACTACTCTTAATTTTAATTATGACACCAGCTACTTTGGCGTCTCTAGTTAGTATTTCATGTTTTAACTACATTCTAGATTCTAGATTCGGGGATACACACTCACGCCTGTTATCCCCGAAAGGGTAGGAAGAGGCGCAACTAGTGCACCCACTTTTCGCCCTTATTCCGTCCCATGATGTGATAGGGGGGCGAGCCCATCGCCATATCGGGCACAAATTCCAGACTCCGGGCTGATAGTGAATAGAAAAACTCAATATCACTTTGCCCGATCCGGGATCGAACCCGAGACCTCAGCTTTGCAGTCGTACTGTAATACAACTACGCCACCGAGGCAGTCCGCATCCGCATAATATGAATCATATTTCCTGATTAACTCTAACTACATTAAACTTCAGACCTTATTAGTAGCTTAATTAGAATACAAATTACGTAATCAAGCCGGGAGCTATCAAACTCCGCGCAAAGTTGCGAATACATCTGTGTTCGTGAATCGGTATGCAAATCTCACGCTCGATCATCTTTCCCAACATAGGAATATCTACATAATATCTGCCGTCAGATCTGACTAATATGCATTCGGCACACATCTGTTACTCGGCAACACATGCTGCATAAAATCTCGATGCATCCACTTCTAATGATACGCAGTTTGAGATTATATCTTGTGTCATTAAGGATGTTGGTACACTGTTTCAAAACTCGCTGGGGCTCGACGGGGAAAATGCTGCGGATTTCTTTACGATTTAATAGCGTTAGAACCCCAATGCACTCTAACGAGGATCTAGTTGATTACACGTTTATTACAATTAAATGTAATAAACGTGTAATCAACTTAGAGGCAAATACACTTACTTTCAACGTGAAACATTGTTTCGACCTTTGTGGTTTCGACACACATTTTACTATTATTTCATAGTAGCTTTTGCCCGGGGTTCCGCCCGCGTTAATGATTTTTTCCGGGATAAAAGTCCCGCTTTATATTTTTCCCGGGATAAAAGTAGCCTGTGTGTTAATACAGGACATGATCTACCCGTGTACCAAATTTCATCGACATCCGTTCAGTAGTTTTTACGTGAAAGAGTAACAAAAATCCATACATCCATACTCACAAACATTCGTGTTTATAATATTAGTAGGATTAAGCGTGACACTTAAATTGAATAGTGAAAGAGATTGGAACGCAAAATATTTCTTAGTTTCTATTGTTTTTATCCTGGCTGAATTTATAAAAGTATGTGTTTGTCATGTTTCGTACAGGTATTCTGTTTGAGTTCGTTGTTTTTCTCCTCTTGTGATGTATTTTTTTGTAAATATATTTTCGTAACATTTAGTTCGCTTCGCTTTTCATTTCCACGTAAAATAGAGAAAATGTGTACAAAAACCGTAAAACCCTTGTAATTATATTATAATGCGATTTTAACATAGTACTACCATGTTTGAAATAATTCATTTTCTGTCTGTATTCTTTAAAGATCTAAAACGAATCAAATATTTTTAAACACTCATCCAACAATAATCTGTTCGATTTAAAAACATCAATGTCTTTCTTTCTTAAAGTTATGTACAAAACTCTAATCATAAACTTAACAGTTAAATCTAAAGAGTACCTATTGTTAAATCTATTTATAATTAAAACTATCTAGATTTGAGTATGTTTCAATTACTCCAGAACGAACGATAGGCAATCAACATATCCGTAGTAGCTAGTTACTCGATTTTCCCGTAAAAACGGCACATAAATTACATAATTCATCGCAATACAGGTGATTAGAAAGGAGCCAGAACGCTGGCAACGCGAGCATGGTAAATCGTTCCAAATCCCTTACATTTAGTATGCAAATCTTTTTTAAAGTCGCGCGAGGCGACGGCCAATCAATTCCAATCTGACCGGAGTCGGAGTGGCGAACCTCGTTACCTCACAAATTGAGATTGACTCGAATTGACAGGCCCCGGGTCAATCACCAATTAGGTGCCGTTTTTAATAGAATCTGTAGCAATGCTGTCGACGTTCGCGCCACGATAATTAGGATATGATTGCCGTGTTCGTTATGGTGACCTTTATTAAAAACTGCCTTCATAATTCGGTTATCTTTTATCTTTTAAAAAAACTTGAATTTTGCGTATAATGTTGAGGATGTATTAAAGGGTTTTATTAATGAACCGTACCCTGTAATATAACCTAAAAACGTTGCCTCTTACACTCTGCTCAGAAAACTTGACTATTTTCCTCCTCTGGTCACCGTGACGTCTTTATAACTATGAGAAACAACTTGCCCATTTTATAACTTGGAGCGTAACTTTTTTAAAGAAAATCGACTGTGAAGAGTTCCTCCCGTAATGAGATAGAATATGCAATGAGGACAAAACAATCCAGCCCATTTCATCAGCAACTAAAAGGCAATGGGTACTGAACAGCTTAAGCATTCGTCTGGAGAGAAGTGAGATTACTTTTGAGAAACGAGATAAGACATCTGAATACTGAATGCTTAGTGAACTCAATTACCTATATACAGGACAACTTTAAGTTGGCAAAAGACTGAATGGGTCTATACAATCTGGTTTGGTGATAAACTGAAAACATAAGTCAAAGGAATTCAAGTAGTTTTCAATATATTTCAAGTCCTGTAACTTAAATACAAAAATCCGTTGTGACAAAACGATCACACGTCAAACATATCACAAAGATTGTTTGGATCATTCGTATCCAAGTTAATATTCAATTCTTTACCGGATTAGATATTTTTCCATCGCCGTCAGATGTCGTCAAAAAGGATCAAATAAAGAACGCACACAATGGTGGAAATGCGTAAGAAAAGCCGGGTCCTTGATCTACACTATCGCCACACAAAAAGCAGGCTTCGACGATACGAGGGGGAGAAAAACGTTATCTTAACACCACTCGTTAGCCTTTCGTTTGACCACAAACACAATAGAGGGAGATCGGTGACGCAAACATGCTTGAAGAGAATATAAGAAGACCCCTTTAAAAATAATGGTGCGTAGTATTAAGTTGTGAATGAATTTTACATTTTAACTTACTTAAATATCTTTACACATTAATACTTACTCATATTTTTTGTAAATATTGTGTAAAGACATTATTTAACATGGTAATGTTTGCGAAAGGTAACCTCGTTTGTTTGGCGAATGGCAGCTGAAAGCGAATACAATGCTTTGTTCTTTGAGTTACCGAAAGAAAAGCAATAGAAATTCCGTTACTGAGTGACAGAACCCTATAAACAGCTTGACTATTTCGGTCATACCCTTTGATAGAAGTCGTATTGTAATACATAAAATACAAGTATAAATGAAATGGAGCATTGATCCACCAATGTATTTCAAGCCACAAAAGTGATTAAACGAAGAGCATAATATCTCTGACATCACACACATTATTATATGAAACAGAGATTAAATGACGCGATTTAACTACTTCAATACTGAATCTCCCCTCACCTAAACCAAAAGTTACAAACGTTCCGACGGATAAAAACATCGAAACTTCAAAAGGGTGGCCATTCCGAAGACCGTTTTATGGACGAGCATAAAAACGCGAAACAATCACGGAGATAGAAACGTTTACTGAATTGTGCCCATGTACATCATACCAAACTAGATTCCGTCTGGAAACTTCTAGAGATAAAATAAATGTTGTTCATATAAGTAAACATTGAATCGTATAGATAACAAAAAGCGATTCGATATTAGACGAGACTAGATCTTATAAAGGTCAATGGGAATTACTGAAATAAAAAATGTCTCGAGACATTGTAAGAAATACTCGAGGAAAAGTAATTAGCCTTTGAATATTGAACAAGTCTTCTTTTAATTTGCTGAGGGAGATTGAAGTAGACACAGAATGCCGGCCGCTAAAAAATAAATTCATATTACAGTAAGGATATTTTCAGAACTTTTTTTTTATTTAAATCACAATTATGGTTGAGTGGGCGGGCAGAGGCGCAACTAGTGCACCCACTTTTCGCCGTTATTCCGTCCCATGATGTGATAGGGGGCGAGCCTATCGCCATATCGGGCACAAATTCCAGACTCCGGGCTGATACTGAATAGAAAATCTCAATATCACTTTCCCGACCCGGGGATCGAACCCGAGACCTCAGCTTTGCAATCGTATTGTAATACAAGTACGCCACCGAGGCAGTCTTTGACTAATTATAACCGCCAAATTTGTCTATAAATATTTAAAACTATATAATACAGTCTTTTTTTTTACAATACAGCAATGAGCAAGAGGGGGGAGGCAGGAAGGTAATTACATTTCAAATGACACCGAACAAGGGTCTCTAAGTTAGGGTAAACTTATAAAAATACTAGCTTTTGCCCGCGGCTCCGCCCGCATTAAAAAGTTTTTCCGGGATAAAGTCCAGGTTTATATTTTTCCGGGATAAAAAGTAGCCTATGTGTTAATCCAGGACATGATCTACCCGTGTGCCGAATTTCATCGAAATCCGTTCAGTAGTTTTTGCGTGAAAGAGGAACAAACATCCTTACATCCATACATCCAAACATCCATACATTCTTACAAATTTTCGCCTTTATAATATTAGTAGGATGGACGGAACGGACAGTACTAATATGGACGATATTGGATTTACATTCAAAGGACCGATGCTAGGAAGGCGGCGCGGCGGTTTGTATTTTGTAAACAAGAAATTTGTTCTAAAAACCAACTTGCTACATTATTCGGGTAGGACAGCAGGATTACGGCCGACATTCGCAATTAAAAATAAGTAGTAAGTTTCCGTATATACTTATTTATCCTACATCCCTTCAGGAAATGAATATACAGTTCATGTATGTCCGTCACATTTTGTGAGTATGAAAACACACACGAAAAGAATTTCAATATCACAACCGTAGTATGTAAATTTGGGGTTGGGGAAACGTACGAAAATTTGATTTGTAATGCGTCATGGTGAAAAACCCGCAGTGTATCCTAGTCAAACTGGTGTTTTTTTTTTGTAAAGCAAGAGTTTATTTATTACATTTCATGTGAGGGGTCGCATGCCCCAAGCCGACTCGACTTATTATTTGTCGTTCTTGAATGAACCAGTGTAGTCATTAATCAAGATTGACATGTATATTCTGGGTACGCCTAAATTTACGAAATAATTTGTCTAGATTTCCACTATTTTTAATTTTAATAATAAAATAATTATAATTTATAACCTACAATTGAACATCCAAGTGGGATTGCGAATCAGTTTCCAAATTGTAATAATTTAAAATTATTATGATACTTTACAGCATATCAAGCAATGGTTTGTAATTCAAAGATCTCATATATAATTATTATGTATCCAAATTATACAATATGAAAGTGTTTAAATGTACATTTTCTTTACCTATTCCAGTATTAATGTGTGCACATACCTGTATCCTTCAGCTCGCATTAATCATGAAGCTTAGTAAAAACTTTGAAAGTTACCTGAAAAGAGACAAAATAAAATTTATTAAAATACATTCATAGGTGCATGCTTAAATTAAAATTTTATACAACATGCCAAATTATTTGTACACACACATACACACACACACACACACAAACTGACGCCTTTTATCCCCGAAGGGGTAGGCAGACGCGCAACTAGTGCACCCACTTTTCGCCGTTATTCCGTCCCATGATGTGATAGGGGGCGAGCCTATCGCCATATCGGGCACAAATTCCAGACTCCGGGCTGATACTAAATAGAATAGAAAAAAAAATTGTAATGCTTTGAAAATGGGCAAAGTGCCAAGGAATAACCTAATAATTATTTTTGAATCTTGATTATAATAATCAAAACCCAGCACCGATAAGTAGGGCTCGTATGACAAACAATAGAACCTTTAAGAACGCACAAAAATATATTTTTTTACACCGAAAAAAGCAAGCCGCTTCTATATAAAACCCGTACTTTGTTCAATCACCACAAAAACGAAGTTTACCCGCTAAGTAAAAAAACTTTCATTTACATCTCACTGAGGGAAACAGCGCCAAAAAGTGGCGAAACTCGCAGGAAATAAACATGGCAGTGATATCTTTATTCAAACTTATAACTCTGGGGGGAAATTGAAAACGTAAATGTGGAAAGGCGCATGACGCGATCCGCGCGCGCTCGTAAAATTGGAAAAACGCTGTGTACTTAGTCCTTATCTGTATATTTCTACGTAAATACTTATTTAATTTGCCTCTTAAACCTCAATCACTTAAAACCTCTTATAGGAGGATTAATTATTGCTAAATACGTAGAAGTGGCGATAGCCTAGTTGGGAGTGGAACGAACTGCCGAGACGAATGTCCGCAGGTTCAAAACCCAAGGGCACACATCTTTGACATTTCTAAAACGTTATGTATGTATTCTTTGTGAATTATCGCTCGCTTTAACGGTGAGGAGAACATAATGAGTAAAACCTGCATACCTGAGAAGGTCTCTATAATAATTCCAGAGGTATGTCAAAACTGCTAACCCGCACTAGGCCACCGTAGTGGACAAGGGTTAAACCCTCTCAGTAGTAGAGGAGGCCTGTGCTGAGCAGCGGGATGTATATAATACAGGGCTGGTATGGTGTATAGTATATACGTAATTATTGCTAGAAATAAACGTCAGATCATTGCATCATGCTGTTCAGTCGCAGACGAGAATATCATACAAAAATCGCTCATGATACTTTCTTGCCCGCTACGACTGTTCAATAGATTTTTTTAATATCTGTCATAATTGTCGTATAAAGACCAGACGATTAATGTCTGCCAACGCGGGCGAAAATTTCCTCTCCATTGCAATTGCAAGTAGTAAATGCTCAGCCTAAATAAGGCTTAAGTCTGGCCACTATGTGGCAGCGTGCTACAGTTATCGGGATTGGCTTTTTATATCATTTATTTATTTATCATATCACGGAGGTAAGGTCAGTGAAGTATGGGTGCACTAGTTAGGTCTCTGCCTACCGCTTCTAAGCTGAAACACTTTGATATCTTAGGTTAAAACGTCTCCTTCATTCGCTACTAAGTGTTATAAATACAAATGACTATCATCCTACTTATTCCGTGATAATCATAGGATGTGATCGAGAAATTTCTGGCGGTCACTTGTTCCATTCGCGCAATCGCGGTCAACACACACTTCGTAGTAAATAATAAATAATGCTATTCGCATTGCCCATTGGATCAGGGTATACTTATATCCTGGGTAAAGTGATCGTAGTTATCTTTTGATGAGGTTGCTGATAATATTATAATTAGAGGTTTTCGGCCAAAACTGAGATTTACTACAGTGACTTATATTATGAAGGTTATATTATGTCTATTAACCCTTCAAGCCCCGCTTATATATCTATATAGATGTATGGGAAAACCGTATATATATGGACACCGGTGTCCGTCGCGGGGCTTGAGGAGTCAACCTTTATTTATTAAGATTATCCAACATTATATGTATAATTAACATTATGTGTGTGATTCCTTTCTATATTTAAGTTATAGTTACTTAATCCCATGATTAGGGCTGCCATCCGTCCGGATTTCCCCGGATTTGTCCTAGTTTGAAGGGCGTCCGGGGGCCGTCCGGCCGGGGTTTTAAAAATTGTCCGGGCAAAACCCGGACGCTTTTTTTGTCAGGGGAAATCCATTTTTTATAGATGACCGACAAATTGAAATAAATCTTAGTTAAAACTTCATGCATTTCCCCGCATTCAAGAAGGAACGGCAAAATATTTTTTCAGAGGTGTCCGGGGAAATACCCATATTTCGCCCAAATGTCCGGGATTTTTGCCGTGTTTATCCGGCGTCGGCAATTTAGATGATGGCAGCCCTACCCATGATCCTACAAATTTTAACGAACACCTTCTTGATTTTATATATTATTTTAATGTATAAATCGAATCGATACAAGACTTTGGACGTTAAAAACCAAACCAGACATCACAACGGTAATAACAAAAATTATTGAAAAATAATCTGAATTTAAACTTATCGAGATGTCCAGACACTACAATAAGGTATACATTTTACAACATATCCAATTACAAAAAAATCACTTTAGTAACAAGATCCAAGTACTGTGGCAATATTGTTTTAAGAAGACAAACCCTGACCTATTCTCAAGGTCCGACGCAGTAACACAACTGGCGTCGTTTAGATTCTAAGATCTTCGGAAAATAGTGTAGCCTTTGCGAGTAGATATATGAGAGATGATAATATTTGAAATATTTTAGTATGTACCAGTTTATTTAAAACTTAAGCTGTTTGTGTAGATAAGCTTTGAGATTTACAACATCAGCCCTGTATTAGATGGGATATTTCGTCTGTAGCCTAGCCTAATTTACATACGTTAGAAATTCTTATAAAGTGTTCTCGGAGTTGCGGCTTTTCTCAATCACTAATATGTGTTCGCTTTCTCCTTGGACGTAAATGACACATCGTGTAAATACAGTAATTTTACGGCAAACTTGTAGCTACACAACCACGTGTATCCCTATGTTTTTTTCTTCTGATTAATAAATTGAACGGACGCTCCACACATTTACACACATCGTGCAAAATTCCTTATGAAATAACGTCCAATTCCAATACTAAAAATGCGCGTATTCGCAACTTTAATACAATCATAGCCGAAAACAGTCAAAACTTAAATAACCCACAGCTGTAGACTCCGAAGGCAGGTCGCGTCTAATCATGTCTGACCTGGATAACTTCTTTGTTCTGCGCTGAATGCGAGCGAACCCGCACGCTGCCTGGCTAATTGCGTGGGTACAAACTCGGCTTTGTCACCCACGGCACCCGCTGCACAACGCTCAGTGACCTACTACGAAAAACTTACCACCACCATCCGAACTTCCAATATTAGTTTGATTAATGTTGACTTAACGCTAGTCAGAGTCTAGCGGAACTTTATGTGGTAATCAGGAGGAGGTATTAATAATGCAAGATGAACTGGAAATAGGATTCAAAGTTCCACAGAATCTTAGAAATTATAATATCAACTCAAGAGTTATAAATACAGAGCGATGTTGCTATCAATATTATTAAATTTTAATCTTAAACACGAAACAACCTATACCTATATTCCACCTAGACTGATGTAATATGATGTTCTTAATTCAATATGATACTTACAAAAATAAAAACAAGAAAATACCTATTCGATGTCGAACACAAACATGTATGTATAATTTGTTAGTAATTCAAATAGACATTAGCAACAGATGCCCTATTACATAAACATGCAAATGACATTTTCCGGCTGCAAAAGGTCACATGATTTACTAAACGTGTGACACAGATTGGACAGTTAAGTGGGGGGAGGGGCGGGAGCCAGGGGTTTTATCAGGAGGATTTGTGGCTTGGCATGTGTCCACCTTTTAAAGATGAAACTTTGATTTGAAAGGCCTTTGTTCTAGTATGTAGATAATATGGAAATTTCAAAGCCGTTAATAATGCAGACAATTAATGTGCAATTCGTTTGGTAATTTTGTAACTTGTAATGAGATCCTCAACGAATGATAGATTAAAAAATTGGGAATTGGTAAGCTAATTATACCTACTGATTACCTCAACAAGGACTACTTACGAGTCAATTTATTGGTGGTAGGTCTCTCATATGTAAGAGTCCGTGTAGGTAGGTACCACCGCAATGTCTATTTCTACCGCCTAGCAGCAGTGTGCATGCACTGTTGTGTTTCGGTTTGAAGGAAATTGTAGCCAGTGTAACTACTGGACATAATGGAACTTAACGTCTCATGTCTCTGGATGACGAGCACAGTGGAATGCTACACAGTACTTTGTAAGCCAAGGTGCTGGATGGCGTTGCTACTGTTTTTGGTGTGTCGCATCGCTTACCATCGGGCGAAGGGCACGCTCGTCTCGTCATTGTATGCAATAAACAAAAACAATTTCGACAAGATTTATTCAGTTGGTGACTAGGCAAGAGAGTTCATTGCTTACTTCTTAGAAGAGTCAAACATATGTCATAAGAGCATAAAATGACCATTTAATGTTATGCGTGATATCCAATAGATCTATCGTGATGACCTGCATGGGTGATCAATATCCGCAACAACGTTTAGTTTCGTATCATCATCAGCCAAATGACGTCCACTGCTGAACATAGGCCTCCCCCAAAGATTTCCAGATGGACCTGTCAGAAGCGGCCTTAGTTTCGTATGACATTTTTTAAAACGAGGGCAAATTGTGACGTGACGTAACGATTGGTCCGAATAGCAGAAACGATGAAAATATCCCCGCATGAGCGAGTATCAAAGGGTCCGGGGTGGTTGCGGTCGAACGTAACACGTGTCGATTTACTCCTATTTGTTTTCGCTGGAGCAATTAACTTTGTGTTTTCCGCGTCAAAGTTACCGATTTTGTTCCCGATTGTATCGGCAGCGGTTAATTACTTTGATGGAATTATAATTGGTACAGGATCAATTACTATTTTTACTGCTCTTAAATTTTAAGACACTAGCTCGTCTTTTATTTCGATCGTAATCATGATACCGTCGTATCTTTACCTCCTCCTTAACCAATCTCAACTTTGAAATCCGAAACCTTTAATAGTTTATTTAGCGACAGTCGGTTCTTTGCTTGGTAAATGTTTATTATTATTATTATTCAAACTAGTTATTTCAGCATGTTGAAGGTTTTATATGTCTATGTATCAATTTAGCTGGCTGATATTAATCTGTCATATAGAGGTTTCCATAGTGATGGAAAATAACACACGAAAAATATTGTACTGCGTTTGGTTCTACAATGTAATTCTATGTAGCGTAATCTCTGCTAATACCAAATAAATATTTCCATACGACATTTCTAACAGGTTATGGGCCCAGCACGCTGATGCCAAGTCACTATATCGGTTGAATCAACAAAAGAACACAATTGTTCATCCAATCCTTTAAAAATATAAAGATTCCCTACACGTTTGGCTATCATCACAGTATTACCTGAACTCACATCATTTATACAGGCCCTATCTTTAGTGAATTGAATTTCATACCCGTTATCCGCAATTCTCGCTACTGATAGCAATGGATGGTAGCTGATATCCTCACAAAGGCTTTGCCTGTTTGTAAGCATTATAAATGCATGGTAGGTTTGGGGATGGTGTAGCTAAATTGAGGGGGCGTGTTGAAGGTTTTATATGTCTATGTATCAATTTAGCTGGCTGATATTAAGTGACGATCATGAAGAATGGCGGGAAGCAATTCCATCAGAAGTCAAAAGCCTAGTAAAGAACGAGACGTGGGAAATTGTTAAGATCGGAAAGTTGTAGGCTGTCGTTATGTCTTGACAACGAAATTAAACGTTGATATGAAAACTAAGAAAAAGGCTAGATTAGTAGCAAGAGGATTTAGCCAACGTTATGGCATAGATTACCATCGAACGTTTGCACCAGTAGCGCGACTTGAAACCATTAGACTACTAATTGCACTAGCTGTAGAACTTAATCTGGAAGTCCATCAATTGGATATTAATACTGCGTATTTAAATGGCCGACTCGATGAAGAGGTATACATGCAGATACCGACAATATTAGAAGAAACTTTGATTACGCTAATCCAGAGGGAGAATGCAAGTTCCGCAGTTAGGAAGCGTGCTGAGAAAATGTTAGTCGACCTTAAGGCTGGAGGCAACGCCTTTTTATTGAAACGTTCGTTGTATGGCTTGAAGCAAGCGGGACGGCAGTGGTATATCAGACTAGATGAGAAATTGCGCCGAATGAACTTCAAACCAACTGTAAACGAGCCGTGTCTTTATTACCAGCGGAAGGAAGATGGAACCATTTTGATAGTAGTTATATATGTTGACGATATTTTAGTAGCTTCAGATAATCTTATTTGGATACAGGAATTTAAGAAAGATTTAGCTGCTGAATTTGAGCTGAAGGACTTTGGACCAGCGAAATACTGTTTAGGTATAGAAATAGAGAAAAAGAATGGTGAAATAAGTCTGTCACAGCGAAAATATATTCAAGATACTTTGAATAGATATGGTATGGCGGACTGCGACACCGTATCCACACCCTTCGAAGTGGGTTTGAATTTTGCAGTACCAAAGAATCATCGTGAAAATGATAAAGTAATAGAACCGTGGCCATATCGCGAGCTCATAGGAACACTCATGTACCTTAGCGTAGGCACAAGACCCGATATTTCTAATACGGTTTCTAAGTTAGCTCAGTTCACGACCTGTCCAAATCATACACATTGGATTTCGGCTAAGAGGGTTCTTCGATATTTAAAGAAGACAATTGACTACCGATTGACATTTCGTAAGACAGGGAAATCGTTAATAGGATATTCAGATGCCGATTGGGGTAATTGTTTGATCGATAGGAGATCATACTCAGGCTACGCGTTTATGTTAGGAGGAGCGGCTATTGCTTGGCGATCTCAAAAGCAAAGAACTGTAGCTACATCTTCAACTGAGGCTGAGTACATTAGTGTTAGCGAGGCAATGAAAGAAGCTCTCTACCTTAGCAGTTTATTGAATGAGATAGGATTAGATAGCTTATCGAAAACTGTCCTTTATGCTGACAACCAGGGAGCTATATATCTCGCAAATGATCCTGTGTATCATGCTCGTAGCAAACATATTGATATAAAATGTCATTTTATCAGAGATGTATTGAAAGACAACGCTATAGCGATGAAATATGTGTCGACAGATCTGATGGTAGCTGATATCCTCACAAAGGCTTTGCCTGTTTGTAAGCATTATAAATGCATGGTAGGTTTGGGGATGGTGTAGCTAAATTGATGGGGCGTGTTGAAGGTTTTATATGTCTATGTATCAATTTAGCTGGCTGATATTAATCTGTCATATAGAGGTTTCCATAGTGATGGAAAATAACACACGAAAAATATTGTACTGCGTTTGGTTCTACAATGTAATTCTATGTAGCGTAATCTCTGCTAATACCAAATAAATATTTCCATACGACATTTCTAACACAGCATAGCCGTTATTTCAAGATACTGTCTCACACCTGTAATTAGTGAGTAGACTCGTCCATAAGTATGCAATTTTAATTAAGCGTGCTTAGTCTATTAACTGTTGGTGTGTCATTATAAATAATTAAGAAAGATTTGGATCGTCTTTGTGGTCAGTTTAGATTTTTCTTTTTTTCTGATTGACAATCAGGACTCGTTGTTTTAATGTTTAAAGATACCGTCGAACAGATCTAAGTGAGTGAATATCCAAAACTCTATACCTCTTACTTTCTGATCACGGTCTTCACTCTTCCATGGAAAGCCATTTGATAGCGATAACTTCAACGAACTTAAAAGCCGATAAAAACATCAAAATATAACATACTTCTTTAGCTACAAAAATAAAAGCGTATTACTCGGCTAAATGTTTCCGTACAGTAAAAATATTACAGCGGCACATAAACGCTGATAAGGCACACATTTTACGCGCATCGAGAGCTTCATAAATGCTGGATTAAGGACATCGTGTGTCCGACCTTCGGCGGAATCGCATGGACATCCGCGCACATCCAATATTTATAATATTTCGGTGCTACACGGAATCTTCCGTAAACACGATATTTTTGGTTAGCGAATATAAAGTAACGTTTATGGACTTGTATTGGTTTTAAAAAAGGAAATGTACGACTTGTGTGAGGTGATAGCTCAGGGATTAAAGTACAACGATACCATTCGAATTATAAAAATACAAACGGCGAAACTTAAGCAAAATTAATTAGGTATGACTCTTATTTTATATTCTAAAGAGCTCTCGGACAAAGTACACAATTAGAATTTTAGATATTGTGGATAATGTTAAGTTTATAAATTATCCAAAAAATGAAAATAATCAAAGCAAACTTGTTTGTTACTATAATTTAAATTCAACAGCTAACACAAAGTTGATAGAGAATATTAGAGAAGCACAAGAAAAACGAACACAAACAAAACAACTACAAAACTCTAGACTATTAAAATGAGTCGTTTTATAATTCGCAAGTTGTTAAAACTGTGAATGTAAAAGCTGTTCGTAAAAAATAACAATTCAAGCAATTGTCCCGGTACTAAACCTCAAAGAAATAAAAGTATTAACGATCTCGTTCCCGAGCAGGGCGTGTTCAATTAAACGCAACAATGTGACGTAACCGCGGGATTTGGACACGAGAGAGTTCGATGTCTGGTGCGTTTCTCGTTTTTTATTGATGAAAAGGCAACTGTTAACGAATGTACTAAATCATTTAGTTATACATTTTTTTTTACTAGCCTTTAATAATATGGCTTTTCCAGTTGTGAAACTCTAAATAATTAAGGTTAAATTACCTTTTTTAGTTCATTATTTTGTCTCCCGCTTTGCTATGGAGGGAAGTGGAAAATATATTTCTAACTCCTCCCTATTCTTCTGTTTGATTAACTTCGTTGCGGGTTAAGACTAATTAGGGTTCCCTGAGACTCGCCGAGCTTCACCGCTCGGTGTCATAAAATGCGTGCCACTGCTGATCCTGGCTTACAGGAGTTGCAGTGGTGGGTGTGAGGGCGGGATAGTCTCGTAGCCTTTAATAAAGATGTTAGTTATCATGAAAAAAATAATTTGCTTTATTTACGTTGCTTAGGAACAGATAAGGGAAACAAATTTTACAATGGTTTTAGTTATTACAACGTATCATACTTAAAAATACACGTAATTCTTTGTGGTTGTCCTGTATGACACAGAAATATTGTTTTTCCTACAAAATATTTCTGGGCGTTATCCTTTATGACGAGGTATATTTTTCCTTAATTTACTGTCACTATTTCTAGATGGAGCAAATATATTTTCCTTCCAACTGTTACGTTGTTGGATGGCAATGTTTTTAT
This sequence comes from Lapara coniferarum, assembly GCA_949316025.1. Taxonomy (NCBI): domain Eukaryota; kingdom Metazoa; phylum Arthropoda; class Insecta; order Lepidoptera; family Sphingidae; genus Lapara; species Lapara coniferarum. The sequence goes on along the minus strand of OX438922.1, from coordinate 27,889,139 downwards.
TAACGTTGTCAGCTCTCAGCCCATGAGAGTTCCAAAATTCTACGCGAACTTTCTGCATCAGCGAAATCCCTTCAGCGGCGGGGGTAGATCTCCGATCGCAATTAAGGTTTTTATCTCTCTACTGTTACGCTTCATGCGTTCCTGGTACTTTGAGAGACATTTATATAGTGGCTGGAGTTGATTTACTTTTGATTATTTCATGGGATTCACTATTTATATAATTATATGATACTTATAAACTTGAAAACTTACCTTCCAGAAGTCAATTAGCATAATATTTCCAAATGTCTAGACTAGCGAAAGTAAGGTAAACTTAGTTTATTTTTTTTTTTTACATTCCTGAATGTTTTATTTAAAACGGTTTAAACAGTTATTCAAACCAGTTCCAGTTTCATAAAACTTCGTGTGGCGAAAGGATTTAACATCATGACATGAACTGAAGTACGTTGGCACTGATATTGTATTTTTAAATTCATTAACACGCAACTATGCCGCTAACTTTGAAAGTTATTTAAAAATAAAACCGTGTGGATTGCGTTTGCATTGCCAAAAATGTACTTTACGACGAAATCTAATTTGCTTAATGCATGATTTTCGCTGGTACACTTTATAATAAAAATTACAAATATTGGTGTAAGAACCCCTATTCTCGGATTTTATTTGTTGTACTGCATTAGGAAATACAAACTTCCAGACGGGCTTATTACTGGCTAAATTAAAATTACAAACTATAAATCAGTGTGATAGAATATAGCGCATTTGTTATAATAGAGAACCTTAACAAAAACAACACTGAACAGAATCCCACTAAGAAAAATAAATAAGCATCAAAAAGTTTTTCACAACATACATGACCTGAATAATATTTACCAAATCACATAAAATTCTTTGGAAAACATTCTCCTATATTTCCTAACAGTGATTTACATATATTTTTAGAATAATTTGTAGAGCCATATATGGATTCAGCAAGCAGATGTTTGAATCTATGACGCGAAGAAACTACTTGACCTGGTACTTAACCCCGTTGCTGACCTAAAAAGTGTTGGAGACACGGACTCACGCCGGGGGATGTGTGTCTCATCATGGAACAGAACGACGGTGACTGCGCCACTTTAGACAGGATTAGGGAAAAATGACTCCACATACAACTAACGAGAAGATTACTTTGCTATTGGTATATGTTTTTTTAATCTATCTATACTATAATAAAGCAGTAGATCCCGGCGTGTCCGTACATTGAAAGAAATGTGATAAAAAAGAAAGGGAAAAAAAGAACAGTAAGAGAAAACAAGCGATTTTTATGATTCTTTTCTATCTATCTGTTTTTCAGTTTGTTTATTACTGCACATTTCCGAAACTACTGATTTTCGATGAAATTTGATATGGTGATTGTTTGAGACTCTAGAAAGGATATAGGATACATTTTATCCCGAGAAAATTTCAAACGCGAATTTTATCCCGGAAGAACTTATTCACGTGGGCGGAGCCGCGAGCAATATATAATAAGTACAATTACGTAAGTTAGCCGAAAATGATCAAAAGTAACAAATAAGCATATCTAGGACACACCCGTATTAATATTGTTCATTCATACACAAATGAAACTTCTGAAAGGCAACTGTAATAAGCACATTCGTGTAATTCAGTTCTAACATTATTCAGTGCGAGACTGAGAAACGAGCAATAACTTGTCCCTCCTCAGTTTCGCCCCAAAGTGTATAGCTTAGATATTCTGTCAAGTATTCCAGTTGATTCATTAAGGTTTATTTATTAGATAGCTCTGTCCAAACTTCGCTCGTTTGTATTAAAATTTCGCGAGAATTCCAGGAAGTTTCACATTTTTAGCCGGGTGTAGAGTTTTATCGCCAAATTCCATTATAAGTAGTTGGAATTACTTAGCGTTGCTTTATAATGATGGCGCTGGTCGAATAGCGGTGCCTGAAGAACTAGGTCACTGTTCCTTATAGCATCGTGTATCTCTTTTAGTTCTGGCAGTGGCTCTATTTTATTTCACTTGACGACGACATTCTGAATGTCGGAATTAAGGTGTTATAAGTCGAGTAATGCTATCTGAGGCAATAGTTTCAAGCGTGATGATTTTGTTACGGTTCTCCAATAAAGATAAGAGCTGTTCAGCTTTAGAGTACTATCAAATGTATTCTAAAATGTAGGGGTTGAAACTATATTTAAAATTAACGAAATGGTTGCATATAATACACCCCAAATACAATGTTTGTTTTGCACCTATTATAATTTTACCGAAATTTTAAACACATCATAATAATAATAGACCAACAATAACAACAGATTTTAAAATAATTTTTTTGCAACATAAATTTTCATAACTAATATATCTCAATCATGACATACACATCTATAATCAAAATATCGCACAAAAATACTATAGCTAAACACTAAAATAACCAGACTAGATATGAATTCTCCATCAGGTACACTTTCGTAGGCCACACAAAAGCTACGTCTCGGCCGGTCGATATTTCGATATTAGCACGTATTTTGTGCAATAACAGAAGGACGCGGACCCTTGTCGGCGTGTCAATTATCTGCGGTGGAAAAATAACTGAGAGCAGGTGACGTGGGTCGGCTCGGGAGTCTGTACGTAATGCTCACATGTGGATTTTTTGACAATCATTATGGAAAACTTGCTTCCGTTTGAGACGTGCGTGCGCTTTTGTGGAAATTACTTTAGGTTACGCTAAATTAAGATGGAAGATGTATTTGTATACTCTATATTGTATACTCTATATTAAGATCCTCGGCGTTGTAATTTCGAGTAAAGTCCAGTTTAGGAGTCGTTTGTAGGACAAAGCCAAATTGGTCAGTACAAGTTGGGAATCCTGAACAGAACCAAGCGGTACTTCACGTGCGGCCACAGTCTGGCGCTTTATAAAGCGCAAGTCCGACCGCTCGTGGAGTACCGCTCACACCTCTGGGTAGGGGCAAACACTTGCTTAACCCACTTGACTCCTTATAACGACGGGCACTTCGCATCGTCGATAGTCCCAATCTCACGGACAGAGTCAAGGTGCTGGGTATGCGGAGAGACATCGGATCTCTCTGTGTATTCTACCGACTTATTCATGGGGATGAAATGGATGCTCTGAGGAACTGTTTCATATTGTGCCCGCCTTACCTTTTTACGATTCCATCACTCGCCATCGCAGTGGAGTTCATCCGTACTACGTTGAATCCGTCCGTAGTAGCACGGTGCGTTTTCAACGGTCTTTTCTGCCGCTCACGTGCGAACTTTTGAATGAACTACCTGCATCGGTGTTTCCCGAGCGCTATGACTTATCCTTCTTTAAACGAGGTTTAAGAAAAGTGGTCACCATCCGGTAGGCAAGTCTAAGTTTTTACTAGCGCTATTATTATATTTTCCAGTTCTATAAGGAAACACTATAAAGGATTTTCTTAACATTTAACACAAATATAGGAGATCAGTCAACAGACCCAAAACACACCTAGAATAGTACACACAATAGTATTGTTTTCACTTTTCGAGATTCGTTGCGTTAATAAAAATAAAAAACTCTACCCTTTGTCCGTTGCGTTGAACATATGCTAACAATTCGCACAGGAGCGCGGTTGAATAGCGGCGGCCGGCAAGCCCGATTGCGTATTCCAAGTGGCAGAATGCGTGCTCATACAGGGGATTTTATTCGGAGATAATTTTCGCCTGTGATTTTGTCTGGACGTGATTTGTTTTTTTTTCTTTTTGTGGCTTTAAATGATGAGACGAGCATGCCGTTCGCCTGATGGTAAGCGATACGACCACCCATAAACAGTAGCAACACCATTCAGCACCTTGAGTTACAAAGTGCTGTGTGGCATTCCACTGCGCTCGTCATCCTGAGACATAAGATGTTAAGTCTCATTATGTCCAGTAGTTACACTGGCTACAATGTTCTTCAAACCGAAACACAACAATGCCTGCACACTGCTGCTACCCACCCAGACGGACTCTTACATATGAGAGACCTACCACCAGTGTTTACGACGAAGACCCGCGTACACTCACAATACTATGAGAACGTAGAACTCGTACGCAATTGAATAGATTTCTTTGGCTTTATTCAACTTCTCATTGACAGCCAACTAAAATAAAGTCGTATATTAATATTACCCAATCACAGCGCCTCTATGCCTACGCACTGCAAAAGCTGTCATGCCGACATCACTGAGAAACATGCTTATAATCTCAGCATTGGTCCGAACTTAACCACGTAACGTTTGTGAACACGGGCCATAAGAACGTTCTGGATTATGCAGGTACCAAACAGCAGTAAAGTATATGGTCTTTCTTCTTGGCTGGTTTTAAAGAAATAATTTGAATTTTGAACTATGTTTGAATCTTCGAAATCGCAGTCAGTTATCCACCTACTCTCACGAGATTATATAACTCAAAATAAACATTTCCAGAATAAACTTAAACAAACGCGACCCGTTCGTCTCTTATTAGTAGATACACAAGTATTGTCGATACAAAATGCACAGATATGGTATCCGTCTAGACTTTAGACGCTATTGTTGTCTGTCACAAACATTTCGTGCACTTTCATTTGATGGTGTTTGACGATTCACTTTGAAGTTCTTTTACTATATTTACTATCGATTTGTGTATGGATGTGCATTCTACCTCGTATTGAGCCAGCGTGGTGCAGCAACGCCTAAACCATGCAACCAAAGACCGTACGTAGCAGAAAAACAATACAGTAAAACGTATATATATTATCTGAACTTGTATATGTGATGTATCAAGAGTTTATTATAAAAATAATTAAAAGGCAGTCATATCATGGCCTTCTCTTCCTGATACACATATTGTCTAATCTATAATCTAGGGGGTGTTTGATTAAAAAGGGGGGAGGTGTAAGTCGTGCTTTATCTCTTCAGTTGCGTGGTTTCAAGCCGGCCTGGCATCGAATCGAAGAAGTTTTGTTGCTACAACTTTGGATCGTTACGAACATTCCTGATGTATTTAAATCGTGACATAAATCAAAAAACTTGTAATCGTTAGTGATTAACAATGGTAGCAATTAATTACTAGGATTTCCTTTTTTAAACAACCAAAGGAAGAGACGAGCCAGTTCCTGGCTTATAAGCGCCTAGCAAAAACAATAGCAACATCATCCAGAACTTTGTATTGCAAAAACTGATTGAACTCAATCTAACAGCATGTTTCAATATAAGAACCTAACCGCTGATCTCGGATTGACAGCGAAAATGGATCAACCAGAATACAATTTCGTTGACATGTTATAGAAGACTATCATTGGTTTATTCTTTGGTCCGTAATTATTGATAAGGATAAGTTATTGAAATCATCAAGTTCTTAATTTGCTTATATTGGCGGGGAAAAACCGGTTTATCGGTACCTCCACTAGTAGCACTGGAACGGTTATGTTTTTCACAGGTACTATGATCCAATGTCGACGCTCGGAGGCATAGCGTCATCCGAATTTCTTAATCCCTGGTAGTTACACTGTCCTCTAAACCAGTTTATGTGTGCACACTACAGTATACTAGTAGAAAATAGTGAAAGAAAATATTTCCAACTCCTTCCTATCCTTCTATTTGTTTAATTTCGTTGCGGGTTGAGACTAATTAGTGCTCTCAGAGACTCGCCGAGCTTCACCGCTTGGTATCATAAAGTGCGTGCCACTGCCGATCTTGGCGTACAGGAGTTGCAGCGGTTGGTCGACGGGATAGTCTCATATACAGTGTACTAGATACTTAACTAGAAAGAGGCGCACACGATACATCCTAGAATAATAATTCCACCGCATGTTCATCGTTTAGCACACGAACACCCGGTCCCTAATGAATTCTCGCACATATATCATTAAGATTTATCGTGCTAAGTTAACCATTTACTTGAAACAACTATTAGTTCTCGTTAGCAAAAATCCTCTTTTCTAGACGAGAATAAAACGTGGAAGCTTAATATTTTCATAGAAATTCTAGCAACGAATAAAATATGATGCCACGTGACAGTTTTAACTATTAAATATAATACATATTATAGTCCCAACAATGAATAATGCAGACTGCTTCGGTGGCGAAGTTGTATTATGATACGACTGCAATGCTGAGGTCTCGGGTTCGATCCCCGGGTCGGGCAGTGATATTGACTTTTTTTTATTCAATATCAGCTCGGAGTCTGGAATTTGAGCCTGATATGGGCCCAAATTCCAGAATTATAGGCTCGCCCCCTATCACATCATGGGACGGAATAACGGCGAAAAGTGGGTGCACTAGTTGCGCCTCTGTCTACCCCTTCGGGGATAAAAGGCGTGAGTATATGTGTGTGTGTGTGGTTTTTTATACACTATACTTTTAAATTTTTCGTACAATTTTTTTTTTATTAAATTTAAACCTGGAAATTATCTAGCATATGTAAGAGACCGTCTGGGTGGGTACCACCGCAATGTCTATTTCTACCGCCAAGCAGCAGTGTGCATGCAATGTTGTGTCTCGGTTTGAAGGACATTGTAGCCAGTGTGACTAATGGACATAGTGAGACTTAACTTATGTCTCAGGATGACGAGCGCAGTGGAATGCCACACAGTACTTTGCAAGTCAAGGCGCTGGATGGTGTTGCTACTGTTTATGGGTGGTCGTATCGCTTACCATCAGGCGAACGGCATGCTCGTCTCGTCATTCTATACAATAAAAAAAACCATATAGTCATCCCAGAACTCTGTACAAGTGGGCCACTATATCAGGTTTTAACACCTTATACGGTGGTCGCTATCCGAACAGATGCAAAATATGTCCTTCAACCAGTATTATGCGTATATACGGACGGTTTTGTTCAAAGTCAGGTGAGACACGCTCGTTTATCTTCAGCTATAAACAGTTTTATACTTTCCATGTACCCAGAGCCTATAAGCCGCTGGCTCGCAGGACCGTGGGTCAACACGAGACGTTATCAACAATTCGCCATGTGACCTTATCAGGACACTGTATTTACAGACGTCCGTGACTTTCATACACTTCGTGACTCACACTTGTTACACTTTAGTTGCTACTACTACGCTTATCATTATCATTGTCGTGACAATTATCTCCTTTAGCAGAGGGCCATTTATTTTCGAGTCGATATTTTATGTAAGGTGAATATGCAATATGCATCTCATATCATTATTGTGAACTTTGATTAGAGACAAATAATAGATTGTATTTTGTAAATAATTATGATAATCTTTTTGTAACTTCTAATAAATTGTAAATAGCTTTAGCTATATTTAAAAAGTCATTTTGTGTCTGATGCAGCTACAATCTAGCTTATTTTGTCTGATTACTACTACACTACATAAACTGCTTACTAATCCGCTAAAAATTACAGACATAACTTACCTTGGTCAAATAACACAAGATCCTCCTTCATTGAATCGTATGTGCGGTAATTGGGTGACCGTCTGGAATTACAAACGCTCCAAACTTGATAATTTCGTATAAAATTTATAATTACGTATCCGCTTTTTTTTGGTCCGTCTGGAAATCTTTGGGGGAGGCCTATGTTCAGCAGTGGACGTCATGCGGCTGATGATGATGATGATCCACGTCAAAGGCAGTCCGGCAAAATTACCAATTTTTCAAATACCAAATGTACCGTACATCCACAGAATACACACTTAGCCACGCGTCATACTTCCAGTATCTAAACCCAACAAATTGATGGGCGTTTAATTAAACACACACAATCCACTTGAACTATAAAATCGGACTGTTTGGGCATAATTCCTTTGTTTATCAAGTTCCAAACGTATTCGGTGGGTAATAAAGTCTTTATGCGTACATTTAATGTAATTAACATTGCGAATGTAGAATGAATTACACTAAACGAGATGCGTAGCTTTGTGATGCCTTAAATATTGTTAATGTTGCTGCTTTGTGATTGATGAGCGGCAGTAGCTATTACAATGTAGTAACTAAATCAACTATATACATACAAGACTGTACATTGTAAGCTTACGTCTTTGTAGGGGTAATCGGAATAATGGCTGGTGTGTCTACGGTTCGGTTAGCTTATCGCCATTCCATGATGTGAAAGCGGGCGAGTATATCGTCATAACGAGCATATAATATTCCACGCGGAAATATGAATTCGCGTATGTTTTCTTGAAATAAATCAAAAATTTCATTTAGATTGACTTATTGGGCAAATCACAGAATACTGAATAGTGCTACGTAGCCAAACCCAAAAAGTTGTCATAATGACAAAACTACACACAGAATAGCTTCAATTAACACGGATTTGGAGCTATTCATTATCATAATTTACGGTTAACGACATTTGCATAAGTATACTGGATACAAACGAGTAGAGACCCGCAAGAACATTATAAGGCATGGTCACAAAAACACCACAGAAAGTCTAATAACTTTAAAAGCACATGCTAATGAAGACACGCCCACGTCCAGCGCTAGTACCGGTTTAAATAGTGGTCCGCGCGGACAACTAGATCACAACACGCGTGACGTAGCCTATGGCGGATGCGCAAGCGCATCGCACTCTACACACCGAGCGCCGGAGCACTTGCCGGCCGCGGCCCTCCCGTGACTCAGAGGGCAGGCTCAGAGCACGTTGACCGCCGCCGCCGGCCGGACGTGTTCGACGCCACTTACCGCTCCACTAATGATAACTTTACAACCGGTTCCACGTACTATTATTATGATAATTGAAACTGCTACGTACGGCCACTAAGTGTAAACACGATAACGGCATACGCGCTTCTAACACAAAATAAACCGTAAATATTGATTCGATACTTGAGCAAATATGTGCATTACACTTTAGCTCGTAAAAACTCTTTGGTGTGGCAATTGTGATATTTGCTTTGAATGCTGCCCGAGAGTATTGACGGCGCGCCGCTCGGCCGCGGTGACGAAATGTCCAACTTTCTCTTTCGTGCTCGTGACTTTTTTGCTAACTTTCCAAGTAGAAAACTGGAAGAACTGTCCATATTTTATCTTAAACAGATTCTGCACAAACTTTCAAAACTATTTTTAAACGAATCCCATAATAGTACGTATGCATCTTACATGTCTTTATTGGTAACTAGTCGTGAGTAATTTCAAGATCTCGTACGCCACACTTTAGGCTCTTACATTGCTTTAATATTTGCTACGAAGATTGTCAATTTAAAGATCTAAATGGGAGCGTCTTAACAAGTACCCTCTCCCTCCATTGAACCAAAATATTTTGTACGTTTAGTTGCAAACCTGTGAGTTGCTAACATACATTAATGAAAAGATAATTTGCGTTGTAAAAGACAACATTCGTGCCGTCTAGACCGGTAATGAGGAAATCATTTGATCAATCAAGAAGCGGGAGGGTCTGTGATGAGTCCTCGACACTGCTGCATCAAGAACGAACTTGTTGAGACACGTTTGACTCTGTACAATGTCCACAATTATTTAACAACATTCTCACCCGAGGTCAAACTTCTCTTCGTCTTGGAAGTTTTCATCACTCTGTGTACAGTGTATGCATCGGTTGAGTTTAACAACAAGCTTTTTTTGCATTAAACATTTTTGTATCATGTGGTTTTTTTTACAGTGTTACAAAGACGTGATTTTTTCCAGCCTATAGTTTTCTAACTGGACAAGGACCTCCACCATCTCCTTATGAAATTCTTAGGGTGTAAGTAATCCTTCAATTATGACCAATGTAAGTTGGTGACCAGAGCCTTAGCTGCCAGGTAAGATTGTGTCCCGAAGATGAATTACGAGGTGAATCTCACCTCGTCCATAACAATATGAATGCTAAATGTTTCAACACAGCGAGATCGTGTTAACAGCTACTTCAACCACAAACTTGGATCTACAATTTACAAAGTTACACAAGCAACTCCACAGAGAAATAATATCAACACTTATTAATTCAAACATCGAGTAGCAGTTTCAAAGAAAGTACTTGCAAAATCTCAATCGTTTGACGTCAAGTTTGCCTGTAAGCAGAGTCTTGGGTACACCTGAAACTTTTTACGATACAACTTGAGCGAGTGCCGGACGGTGCAACTATTTTAAAACGTCTTTTATATCACTATTAAAACTTTCCAAGGGTGTTTAATGGTTGTGGGCTGCGGTGTATAAAACTGTTGTTTCATGTTTGCGATACCGTTTATTTTATTTAACACGGTCGTGAGTACGAAAGTAACAAAATAGAATAACACCACCCAGGTTATTTATTGTGTAGGTAGTCACTTTGGTCTATCAACAAAACTGATGTTTTCGCTGTAGACAAGTGGTGTCTGTCTACTGCATGGCGCAAACCCGACGGCATTCAAACCGATGAATGGAGGTTCTTGAGGACTTATGATTTACGATAATCACATACCTACGTGCGGAATGTTTGAAACGTACTGTAATAACACTGTAAGGACGAAAAGTAATTACACTGACATTATCAGTACAAGCTGTCGGCTGTCACGAGTTTGTAGAATTACATTTTCAGAATTCTCGTCTGTTTCTTATCGCGTCACGTAAAAATGTACGTTCAGTTCATGTTGTTTATTTTATTGGCCGTGTTTTACTAATACATTATGGCCAAGAACTTGAATTATTTATGTCAACATTAATTCAAACGCGGAATAACGTTTTATTTACTAAATCTACTGTCATGAAGGAATATTTTTTTCAAGTTTGTGAATTCTGTTCAAAAAAAGACTAGAACAAACTCAGTCTTGCCCAAGATTGCGTGTAATGCTGTACGTCATTAGAAAACTATTTGCGACGTTCGAGATAATAGATTTTTTGTTCGACTAGTTCGAAACTAAACCAAATACTCGAGATTGGCTTCCGACTCTCAAGGTAGTTCGTATCGTGTTTTTTTCTCAAGGTACAGTGTACCACAAGCGTTTTATTTCGTATACACGGGGAAAAGATCACAATGCGGACATCTTGTTTCCCCATGCAAAAAACAGTATAGTAACAGTAACCTAGTGGATGTAAAGTATGACAAATACTTTACATCCACTAGGTTTTTTATGAGCCACACAATCCACAGTCCATATATGACAAACTAAAGCCATGGTAAACCTTGACGCAAATCCGAATCTAAGGAATACGCATGGAAAATTTGTCATAAAAACTGATACTAAAAGCAGTCATAAACACGTAAATTTATAGTTGCTTACAGAAAAAGGACGCCACAAATAGAAAATAATATTAGCCTCAAGACCGGCAGAAAAATTAAATCAGATTTACCAAGATCAAATTGAATAAGTGAGTGCTCACTATAAATTCTCGACGCGAACTAGAATAGCCGACGGTATTTTAAACTGCATATTCCATTCTTGGGGCACATCGGAAGGAATTCCAATTATATAATGTGGTACGTATCTAAAGATGGCTGGAGAACTGGTTAGATTCCTTCTTCGACCTCGATTGACCTCGCCGAGCCCTGCTCATTTAATCATCATGCCATAGGAAGTATACTAGCGATACCCGTGTTTTTATCTAAAACAATTCGTTTTCTTTTTGTATTCGTGTGTAATGCAGTATCGTCATTCTGTTTCTATTTAGCGTTTTTTAATATGTGTTTTATAATAGATTTGATACTAGCGTCTTTGCATACCTGTATTTAAAACCTTCAAGATGTATATAGCAAATTCATCTCACAATAATTTTTAAATGTTTAATAATGACAATCGAATTTTATTATAAGGAAACCTTTTAGCAAGTACGCTGCTGTTTTAAATGTTTTACGGTATCTTTAACCCTCAATCCGTTAAGTTAACTTCCTGTTTTTGTACCTGAAACAAAAAGAAACAACAATTAGGTTAATTAAGCCTAAAATCGACGACCTTTTACACTGCGCCGGTGACAATGAATATTGATTACTTTGAACGAATGATTTGCTAATCAAGCGATTGTTTTTGAAATTGAGACTACTTAGGCTTTGAAAATATTACAGAGATGTAAAAATCATTTCCCATATCTATAACTTCATATATAGCCAAACTCTCCCAAAACTTATTGACTCAAAATAAATTGAAATGGAAATCACAGCTATATTTTTGTGGTGTTGACGGCATCACAGTGTTATTATATTTTCAAACAAATTGTGCTGTTTCCACCGCTCAGCCACTATACCATCGTTCACTTGTACCATTGTTGGATCAACAGGTAGACCGCTCTGGTGCCAAGTAACTGCCAAGAATAAGTAGGGGAAAGTGGTCTATCATATTTTATGATATATCCTCTTATCTTTAAATGAATCCAAAGGTATCAGTAACAACATAGGTACAGTTTGTAATGCAAATAACACAGTAAGCTAAAAACTGGCATTTTAATCTTAAATAAAGCTTCGGAGTAAATTTATTTAGGAATCTTAAAAATGCTGCCTCAAAAGAACAATATCCAATGCCACTAACAGGTCTAAGTATATTGAGATCTACAGTTAAACAAACGCAATATTGATAATTAACAAAATGAACGGAACATTTTTTGCAACATTGGTACATTTTTCGAACGTGATTTATTTTTATTGAACTCATTTTAATCTATACATCACACAAGGTTTCATAGGGCGGTATTAATTAATCAATCTCAAGTTTGAGTTACATCTCAAGTAGACATAATGTATGAATAGTTTAATACATTATGTCTACTTGAGATGTAACTCAAACATGAGATTTGATTATTAATACCGCCCATAGAGACGAACTATTTTGAACCAAAAAAAGCAATTTTATACGAACATGACTGCCTCGGTGGCGTAGTTGTATTACAGTACGACTGCAAAGCTGAGGTCTCCGGTTTGATCCCCGGGTCAGGCAAAGTGATATTGAGTTTTTCAATTCAGTATCAGCCCGGAGTCTAGAATTTGTGACCGATATGGCAATAGGCTCGCCCCCTATCACATCATGGGACGGAATAACGGCGAAAAGTGGGTGCACTAGTTGCGCCTCTGCCTACCCCTTCGGGGATAACAGGCGTGTGTGTGTGTGTGTTATATGACCATGCAAAAATAATTACTGAGGTAAAAATCAAAAGCCGGCGATGTCAGCGCACGAACGCATTTTTCGTTTATTTCAGCCCGATCCTTCAAAATTGTGATTAAATTTTCATCCCCGGACGAGTAATGGTAACCGAAAGGAATTATTTTTAACATGAATATTACGTCATGAAATTGAAAATTCGTGCAGCTTTAATAATGTCGACGCGCCTGAGGCTATGTGGATAACGCACACTTGTTGAAATAATCTGTCTTATGACAGAATCGATTTAATGACGTCACTGTTTTTATACTTGCTATCATGATTAATACGTTGTTCATAGTATTAAGTTCAATTCGTACGTCCAAAACAGTGTTTTTTCTTTTTTTATTGACTTACTAATGTTATAAACGCAAATGTTTGTAAGAATGTATGGATGCCTGGATGTATAATAATAATAATAATAATAATAATAATAAACTTTATTACTCTCACATTTTTGGATACAGAGTTGCAATACGCTTAATCTTAAGTAAGTACTATAATTAAATTAACTGTAGCTAGAAACAGTATAACATTTAATAACATCACTAATATTGCTAAAGACACGGCTGGTACTTATTTTAGGGAAACCCTGTGCTATAAGTACCAGCACCCTTCCAATTACACAACAAAAAATAATAACCATTTGAACATCAGTTTGGATATAAGCTTGATTTCACATATATAGTGGTGATTAAATAGTGCAAAATACAAACGTATGAGAGTGAGTGTGTTATAAACTACTTGACAGTATGAATTAGTTTTTCCGTATCGTCGTAATTGAGACTCAGCAACCATTTTGTTACTTTCTTTTTACACTGATACACTGTTATTGAATCATGGCTTACGTATTTATTAATTTCGTTGTATATAAAAGTTCCGAGAAAGTAATAAAATTTTTCACTAAAAGTTGTTTTACAAGAGTGAGTTCTTGATATTCTATGTGTACGTGTTGTATTAGATAAAGTGTTCGGTTTGATTTCACTGTATTGTCTAAGGTAAATTTGCAATATGAATAATTGTCTGACTGTTAGCACTTCACAATATTGATACAATTCATTGGTAGGATGTCTTGGAGGCATAAATGTGCTCACTTTTAGTACTGCTCTTTGAGCACGTTCCAACTTTATGAGATGACTTTTAGAAGCCCCACCCCAAGAAGAAATACAATAATTCAAAACGGACTGACATAATGCGAAATACACTGTTTTAAGGACATCTGGTTGTGCTATATGTCTTAAATTTTTGAAAATGTAAATAAGTTTTCTTATCTTGCCTATTAACAATTCAATATGAGGTATAAAGTTGAGTTTTTCATCTAGAATTATTCCTAAATATTTGATGCTTTTAACATTATGTAACCTTGGACAGTCACACATTTGATTATTGTTTATATGGTTATGAGCTACTATTTGAAAGTTATTGAGATCTGTGAATGTACGTTTGCTTATATTTAAGGTTAAGAATTTAGTTTTATCTACATTTAGGGATAAAGAATTACAGAAAAGCCAATGTGTTACTTTGTCAAAGCCCCTTTGTGCTCTATAAAATACATCTCTCCAAGAGTCAGCTGTAAAAATCAAAGTGGTATCATCAGCAAAAGCAACCAGTTTGCCGTTTTCCAGGTCTAATTTGCATAGATCGTTCACATAAATTGTAAAAAGTGTAGGGCCCAGAACACTTCCTTGCGGAACACCGTGTTCCAGCAGAAGTTCACTACTCACGTGATTACCAACCTTAACGCACTGCTTGCGATTATGAAGGTAACTCTCAAAAAGCTTAAGTTCATTTGATCTGATACCAAGTTTTTCTAATTTAGAGACTAGTTTGGGGACAGAGACAGTGTCGAATGCCTTCCGTAGGTCAAGAAAAATACTTACGCATTTTTTACCATTGTCTAAGGCTTCAACAATATGATTTGTAACATCATGCACGGCATCATTTGTAGACCTACTATCACGAAAACCATATTGACAATTAGACAGCAATTTATTACTTTCTAAATATTTTTTGAGCCGGTTGTTCATTATTTTCTCTAAAACTTTGGAAAGAGTAGGTAGTACAGATATAGGCCTGTAATTGTTAACTCGGTCTCTGTCCCCAGACTTATGAATGGGGTGAATGAGTGCTTTTTTTAAAAGATCTGGAAAAATTCCTGTAGATATAGATAAATTTATGATGTATGTTAAAGGAGGTATCAGTAATGTTTTATTTTGCTTCAAGATGCGAGCGGATATTCCGTCAACCCCCACTGCACAATCAGTTTTTAGAGAGTCAATTAAGTTCTCAACTTCCAGTACATCAGATTCAAGAAAGACAAAAGAATTACATTGAGTTGATGTATTGGAATCTATTATACTACTGTTAAAGTGTGTATTATTGTCTCTGTCTACTTGCGATGCTATGTCTTTTCCTACATTGACAAAGAATTTATTAATTTCATTTACCGAATTAATGGGTGAATTACTTATTTTAAGTAATTCCAGAGGACTATTATTCGTTTTCATAGTGTTAGTAACCTCTTTAATTACGTTCCACATCTTTTTTGGATTATTACAGGCGTTTTTTAATTGATCTCTATCGTAATTTGTTTTAAGGTTCTTCAGTAAATCGTTACAGTAGTTACGGTATCGTTTGTAAGTTATTTTTAAAATTTCATTGTTAGGCGATTTTTTAACTTTCTTAGACAAACTATCTCTATTCCTCATGCACCTTAAGACCCCACTAGTAATCCATGGTTTAAGAATTCTCATACGATGTGGAATGGGCTTAGTAATAGTAGACATCTGGAGAGCTCTTGATATTAACGTAATGTAATATACCATTGCATCATTTACATCTGTACAGTTGTAAATTATTGAAAAATCGGATTTAGCTATTTCATCCTTTAACATATTATAGTCAACTATTGTTTTAATTTTATCAGAATAAGTCGATTTAGCTTTACTAAGGGTTAGGAAAACCGCATTATGGTCTGTAACAGAAGATTCTATGACTAAGGTCATTGCATTATATTTAGTTTTTAAAATAACATGATCGAGTGTCGTTTTATTGTGAGTGGGGAAAGTGTGTGCTGGTAGTAGACCATGAGAAGCTGTGAGATTCAGATACTCATCAGAGTTATTGTCAATATTCCCCTCTGCTATATCTATATTAACGTCTCCAATTAACATGACATTGGATATATCATTATTAGAAAGAACGCAATCAATGGAATCAAAAAAGTTTTTTAGGTTGTTGAACGACGGTGGCCTATATATTGCCAATATACACAAGTTATTTCCTATTTTTACAAGAAGGCCACTAGCATCTATTAATTTGGGTTCAGTAACAGTTACGTCTCGAAGCATTTTATTAATGTACACAACAACTCCATCATTTTGGTTATGTGTATTTTCGGTATAATGGTATTGGTAACCAGCTAATTGGGGAATTATAGGTTTACGCGAAAGCCAACATTCAGTGAGTATAATAATATCTGAATTTATACCCATCCTGGATAACAATGTAAGAAAACCTGCCATATTTGCTGTAATGCTACGAATATTTTGTGTAATTATGTTAAGTGATTGATTACTAAACGACATAAAGCTTTTACATTCCTCGGGAGAGCAATTATAAGATTTAGAAACATTTATTTCGTCGATGTTATTTAAATTATTCTGTATAGGATTGAATTTTAATATTTATAAAATTATTGAACTTGAATAGGTAACAGTTTTTTTTTTTTTTTTTTTTTTTTTTTTTTCGATCTGAAGTAAAATCATAACTACTGTACAAAAGTACTATTGACAGAGTCATTGAGCAGCACACTATAAAAAACAGGTGGATATTATTGACACTCGTAAAAATAATGTGTGAGTTAATTTTGCGTAATTTATGTTTATGTTTATGGTGTTGTGGTGTGTAAACAGTTCTTTGGGGTAGAACAATATTTCCAATTGTACTTGAGTTCACTCTCGTATTAAAATATATAAAGAAAGATGAATTAAAAACAATATAAACATACTTAATAATACAAATACTTATCCAACTATCTTGACATACATAGGTAAGACTATATAGTCATAGTAGTTTTTTAAGTTTAATAAAATCGTCTTCATTTTCAATTCGTTGCAAGGATTGGCCTTCTGCTTTTCGTAAATACACGTGTCCTCTGGAGGTCCAGCAGTAGTCAAAATTGTTTTCGCGAGCAAATTCTCGAGCGAGCGCAAACAGTTTGCCTGCTTTATGTGTTAATGTTTCTGATATGTATATTGGCAAAACTGGTCCAGGCGCACTAACGTGGGAAGTGTTTAATTTCTCTTCCCTTGCCTTATTCTTGTTGAAAGCCTTGATTCCTTGAAGCATATTTTCCTTTTTTAGAGTACTGTTTAGCTCTATTATAATCGGTCTTACAGTGCCTTTATTGGAGTTTATTCTATATGCGTCTTTAATGTCATAGTCCATCAGATCAACCGATACAGTTTTGGCCAGCTTCTTTACTATGTTGCAAATATGTTCCTTGGTTTCTATTTCTTTATAACCTTGTGATATTTTGGGTATGTTACGAATCTCCAACCCAGAAGATCTAGTTTTACGCTCCATGTCCTCCAGTTTACCTTCCAGAATTTTGATATGTTTTTTATCCTTTGCCCGGTCATCTTCCAACTGATTCAGTTTTTCTAAAACAGTATCATATTTATCGGACATAAATTGTAAATCTGCTTTTAGCTCGGAATTAAGTTGTTTTATCTCATTAAAACGCTGTTCGACAACCTCCGACAGAGATGAGAATAGCCCTCTCATTTCAATTTTCAGCTGACTAATACAATCATCCTGTTCACGTTTGCGTTTAGTACATCCGGCTACGCTTCCGCTTCTACTTTTTTCCGAAGCGGTATCAGAATCACATTGTGATTGCGGCAACTGTATCATATCTGTGTCAGGGATTTTTGTGGTAGCACTAGCACCTCTAGTCTTGACCGGCGAGCGACGAAGAGGCATTGTGTAAAGCAAATTGAATAGTATAAATACCAGGCAACCAGCAAACGCAAGCGTTCACAATACTCAAATCAAGAGAGTTCTAATAATTAGTCGTCGATCGAGGAGTCAATACAATAATTGCAGTCGCCAGCACAACTTGACCTCCGTTTAATGCAGTACAGTGCAAATATATTTGTCTTGTTTTATTCAATGCAGTAGGCGTTGACTTTTCTTCTTTTCCTTTCACATTACGATATTCAATATTTGGAACAAATACGTACAGTTAGGGGCGTGGTGTACTCCTTGAACGGGTGTGTATAAATTACTCCTTTTTCACTTTATGCACTCCTAATACCCAAAATATATTTAATTTATTTTAAAAATATTGAGAAATAAAAAGAAAATATAGCAGCAGGATAACACACGTCTGCTCTCTACAGAGGTCCGAGGGGAAGGGGGGATATGGATGTTTGTTACTCTTTCACGCAAAAACTACTGAACGAATTTCGATGAAATTTGGCACACGGATAGATCATGTTGAAAGTACTGTATGGCATTCCACTGCGCTCAGCATCGTTTGTAGAGGGTCCCCCCCCCCCGCATTCACTACCGCTTGAATCTCAAGAATGAATCAACCTCATTCCACCCTGACAACTAAAACCAAACCAATTATAACCGTATTGCTTTTGGTAGCACAACTTTCTTAGAAGGCAAATGAAACAAATTAAAGTCCACCGGTCGCGATGGCGTCTCTGTAACTGGTAACGTTGACGCTTTACAAAGTACAAACATAAAGTTATTGGATCGCATAGAGGCGACAGAGCCAAGCCGGCGTTCTATTCAACGGTCGCAGTTGCAGCTACCAGGAAACTGGCGACGCGCGAACAAACTGCCCGTGAATGGCACGAGTCATAAGTTTCGGTAGGCATAAGATTTTGGGTAGGTCGAACGGATGGTTCACGATGTACTGAGTGATAATTTGTAGTAGGGGGTAGATAGATTTGCCCCATCTACTGCCTGGACTGGAACGCTTGATAACTTAAGGAGGTATTTAGAAATGTATGGCTGCTGGTTGAGTTAGAAGAGTGAACTAACGAAACGTCAGCACTCTACCAATTTATTGGTCTATAAATTGTGTATAAAATTATGGGCACGTGTAAAAAAATGTATTCTAAAAATCAATCCAAAAAGAACAAAATATACGCGCCATAAGGTAGATCAATAACCATCTGGAATCAACAGCATATGAGAGGTCTATATAATAAATCCTATCGCTGTCTTAAAATGTCATAATTTTATTGAATCCAGTACTATTGTCATGCCATTGCCCCGCTACCAGCGCGTCGCTTGCAGCCAAGTGTCACTGTCAGCCACGTTGACAACTTTATCTGGGCACAGTGTGCGGTCCGTCTGAAGTCGCTGAATGGCCACTCAGGCCGCGGACAACGAACTTACCGCCACAATTTTTAACTAGAACGACAGGAAATTTAATGTTCGTCCTTTTCAAACAACAATGCGGTTGTGATAGCGTTGTATTTTTTTATGTTGTAAGTGGTTGGGTGAAATGTGTTTTTAGGAATGGTTAGAGCAATGGCTGTTCGACCGCAAAATGTTATTTTTATTGAAGGATTAAAAACGCCAAAAATATAAATTGGTTTGTTGAGAACATGATGAATGACAACTGGGGCTTAGTGTTTTTTTTTGTTTGACCATGCGGTTGAATGTTTTTGATGGGCTTTTATTGTGCATAAATTATTGTCAAAACAACATTAGTAATTAATAAATATAAAATAGTTTAATACTAAATAAATTATGAGTATTTCAATAATGTATTTGTATTATTAAGAAAAACAGTTGCGCCGAAAAATAACTCGAGACTTGCATGAGCCATGCTGTGATTTTATGCTTACTATTAACTACTTACTAAGCAGGGCATGTCAGTATTTTTACCGGCTAAAAACCCCATATTCGTATCCTCTCTATGGTGAACTCCGGAACTTGCAAACACCCCAAAAAGCTCCACCAGTACAACGCCCAACATACAAAGCATAACAGATCACATAGGCGTCCGACGTCCAAGTCCTTATCAGGTTTAAGCTAAAGCCCATTGAACTGTGCTGACTGCAGAGCTTAGGGCTTACACAAAACTAAACTTTCTTTATTACGGGCTCAAAAAATACTATTATTTTTATTAAGATTTAACCAGCTGTGAATTGGATGGATGGTTTTAGTCTCTAATTTTAAATAGAGTAGGTATGTGTTGGTTTTTCGGATTTGTTTTTTGTGTGGAATTCCATTGATGCTCCATAATGTTAAAAAAATATAAAGGCGTAGTGATACTATTGGTTAATAACTTGTATTGTTTAAGACGAAAATGTCTATTACATAAAATGTTTTCTTTACCAATATTTTGACAGCGTCTTCTATCACCCAACAACAAGGCTACATGATCGCTGCCCAACCAAATAGACAACATGTTTTCAGTACTGTCCAGTTTTATTAACCATACCACGACTCTTACGGGCCATCCCGTCTATCAAGATTCGACACAATTTAGACAGTGGTGCAAGTAGCCCTTAGTTATTCACGCTCTGTTACCACTGAACAGCGTCGTGTGACCGTTGCAAGTCACATTGTGGCGGTGCATTCACCCCGACTGACGGATAGATCTCATCTCGTTTCCTTTGACGTGTGTCAAAAGGTATTTTGTATAATCTAACTTCGTGTTACGATTGCGGGATTACCCCGTAGATGAGTTTGAGCCAAGGTTTATATATTACTAGCTTTTGGGCGCGGCTCCACCCGCGTGAATAACTGTTTCCAGGACAAAAGTTCTACTGAGTACTTTTACGGGATAAAAAATAGCCTATGTCTTGTCTTCTAATTAAAGCTTACTGCGTAGGTACTAAATTTCATCAAAATAGGTTTAGCAGTTTAGCCAGAGTTAACAGAGTTGATTATGCATTTATAATAGTATGGATATTGAAACGAATTTATTTTTTTGATAATTCATATCGTTTACATGACATAGATTTGTTGTTACATAATAAGGGTACAAAATCTATATCTCCGTGTAACTAATGACGCTATTGAGTATTGATTACACCCAATAGAACTGTTTGCTCCCAATTTGGAGACACGTGTTATTCATGAACATGTCACAATATGATTATTTGAGTACCCGAATAAATTATATTTCCTCATTTTAATACTCAATATTGTATATATCATATCTATACTAATATTATAAAGCTGAAGAGTTTGTTTGTTTGTTTGTTTGTTTGTTTGTTTGAACGCGCTAATCTCAGAAACTACTGGTTCGAATTGAAAAATTATTTTTGTGTTGAATAGACCATTTATCGAGGAAGGCTTTAGGCTCTATAACATCACGATGCAAGTATTAGGAGCGAAGAAATAATGGAAAATGTGAAAAAAGCGGGGAAAATTATTCATCCTTGAGGGCTTCCATTGCGTGCGCTGCGAACACGGTTCAAGATACCAAAAATATATGTATGAAAGAATTATTCCTCTTGAAATGATCTAAAAAAATTTCCGCGACAGTATCTGTCTATCTTTTAAGATTAACTCACTAGAACCGTTTTAATGGTAATCAAATTTGGTCGAAGTTAATGCATTATTTGTTAAGAGTTGTATCAACGTCATAGTCATAGAGTGATTCAACGGGAAGGTTTTTATGTACTCTTAGCCCGAAAAAATTTATTAACACGGGCGAAGCCGTGGGCAAAAGCTAGTAGTGTATATACGTGAATGAAGATAAACTTGCGGAGGAGGTATATTATGTCGTTTTATATTAATACGTTGCTCAAAGCCGGATATTTTAAAGTATTTTAATATCCGGCATAAAAGAAGTGAACCGACAACATCTCGGAGTAAATATTATATCAAAATAATAAAGATTTTATTAATCGTTTGTACACAACCCATATCGGAGTTATGGAAAACATCGGTGTATTGAATAAGTATTTTTGGCAATGGTAATAAATAATATACCTGTGTAATTTGTACTGTGTGATATCTGATTTTTTTACGTAATATCAGCCCAGATTTATGCACAATATGGCGATAGGCTCGCCCCCTATCAATCATGGGACGGAATTACGCACGGCGAAAAGTGGGTGAATTAGTTACGCCGCTGCCTACGCCTTCGGAGATAAAAGGCGTGAGTTTGTGTGTGTAATTTATAAGTTGTGGCTGACTGTGCGTAAGGTTACGGTACACTTTAAACGTTACTAATTACAAAACATCGATCAAAAGATCTGGGCGTTTCTCGTGCGTCACCTCGGCAAACCACTAGGTTCCCATAAAGCTTACATTACCGACAATCCCATTAAACTAAGCCAATAACAAATACGCAGTACACACAGGACGTTTCATCACGACAACCAGAGACGTGTCCCCAGCACGGTGAATTTAATTACGCTTCGCTGTGCGGCGATAAATCGCGGGGGAGGGGTGTCATCCCCTGGCGCGGGAGGGGGGGATCTCGTTGCGCCTACTGCGCTGAAACATTGCCGTGATGTGCTGACATGTGCGAATGTATGCACGGACGCGCTTCGTGCTGATATTGGGAACAGGAGACCGATGCCGCGACACTGGTGTTCAGTTACAACTGACAGTCTTTCTTCGATTGAAATTTGGTAGCAATAGTGCTTGAGAAATTGCAAAATTATTTGTATAATTATAACTTTGAATTACCATGGAAAAATATAAACACTACATTTTGCATTAGAAACATTGGACTAAAATAAGAATTGCTAAATCTAGATACACCGGCCATCATATAGAGAATGAACCGTGATATCTAATTGAATCATTGAAAAGTCATAAACGTCCATTATTCGAACGATAAAGCAAATTAATTATGTATTCAATATATCCATTGAATACATAAGCATTTGGCAGATTAAACTGTGAACTGATCGGTTCTGGCCGTCCACATTGGCTGCGGAACCATTTCATTCAGCCAAACCGTGTAGACAGATCGCACTAAAGCTTTATTCCAGTTTGAAAATCACTGATTTATGACTTCAAAGGAATTATTACGTTAAAATGACCACTGGTCGAATTTCATAAACGGTAACGAAATATTGTTTTTGCATTCGTAATTAATTTGTACGAATGAAATCGACGGACGCATTAATTTGCGCTATGTTTGCTGTGAATTTACTTAGTAAATAAAATGATTGAAAATAAAAGCTAAATCTTACTAATATTATAAAGGCGAAAGTTTGTAAGAATGTATGGATGTTTGGATGTAAGGATGTAAGGATGTTTGTTGCCCGCGGCTCCGCTCGCGTTAAAAAGTTTTTCCGGGATAAAAGTACCCCTTTATGTTTTCCCGAGATAAAAAGTAGCCTATGTGTTAATCCAGGACATGATGTACCCGTGTGCCAAATTTCATAGAAATCCGTTCAGTAGTTTTTGCGTGAAAGAGGAACAAACATCCATACATCCAAACATCCATACATTCTTACAAACTTTCGCCTTTATAATATTATAATAGGATACTTGTACAGCATTTAACCGTAAATTTTGTAAGCTGTGGACTTTGTAGCGAAAAATTCGAAACATTAATTTGCGTAAAAATAACAATTTGTATTTTGTTATTGAATTCAAAAATACTCTATAAATATTTTCCAAGCTGAAATTTTTGTAATGGAGCTTCCTCTCGACTATGGAACTATTGAACGTGTTTTATGTTTAAGCAAACAGATATCCCGGTACATGGATAAGGCCGTGGGATATTTTTAAAACCAAAATAAATCAATCTATAGCAAAACCATAATACATGCGAGACGATACCGAAACAAACGATTAAATCTAACTACACTAATTACATTAGGGGTTGAAACGAAACTTGCGAAAGCAATCTAAATTCTTAACGTTATTTATTTGGGGGGTGGCGCGGCAGAAATACCCGAAATAGCCAGATCACCACACAACACCCCACGAGGGAACCTTATCACTGACCGCTTCCTTACAATCCGGAAGGCGGATTAAAAGTTTCAACTGTGACCTAAATAACATTTTATTGTAGAATTAGCTTTTGTTCGCGGCTCCGCCCGCGTTAAAAAGATTTTCCGGGATATAAGTCCCGCTTTATATTTTCCCGGGATCAAAAGTAGCCTATCTCCTTTCTAGGGTCTCAAACTATCTCCATACCAAATTTCATCGAAATTAGTTCTGTAATTTCAGAGATGTGCAGTAACAAACAAACAGCAAAACAGACAGACAGAAAAGAATTATAAAAATCGCTGATTTATTTTCCATATTACTCTTCTTTAGTCATCCATTTATCACATTTCTTTCAATAAGTACAGACACACCGGCATCTGCTGCTTTATTATAGTATAGATCAAATCCAAAAGAGTTCGCCATATTAGGGACTTGTTTTAAAATAGTTACACACACTTACGCCTTTTACTACCGAAGGGGTAGGCAGAAGCGCAACAATTGTATCAACTTTTGAGTTCCGTCCCAGTATGTGATAGGGAGCAAACTTAACACCATATCGGGCACTAAGTGTAGACTCAAGACCGATACTAAGCAGAAAACTCCAATATCACTACTCTCGGGATTCAAATCAGAGTCCTCGGAGATTTAGCCACCGAGCCAGTCGAATTTAAATTAATTACAACTCCAATCAATTCTCATATCAGTAACACTTATCATCGTCAATGAGTCAGTATCCGTCTACAGCAGTATATGGGACCTTCAGATAGCGCCACCCTTGACACTTGTCAGACAGTAAAATCAAGTAATTATGTTGTACTAAAAATACTTTAATAATACTGTCCTTTAGCTCTTCTTGTTTAGTTTCTTCTGCAAATTGCGGTAATGAGCATTTTAACTAGAATAGGGTAGTTGATACTTTTTTTAAATACATATAAAAATGGATGTCATCCAAAATTGAGAGGAAAAAGAAAAAAGTTATGAAGCTTTGAAATTAGGTGGACGGGGTATGTGTCGAATAACAGTAATATCAGTCTGTGACGTCACCGAATGTCACAGGCCATAACGCTCCGTGCGTGCGATAGAGATAGCACGATATCTCCATGACGCGCCCACTTTTGCTCACAACAATATTCCAAATATGAATAACTGCTTTATTTTTCAAGTAATATTGATGCTGATTCCGCAGAATAATTACTTATTCGTATTATTTTCTGTTACGTATAAAATAATGTGCAAAATCAAACATAGGAAACTACCCTATTTATTTCTTTACTCTATTGTATTTGGGTTTTGGTGTATTCGACGACGGCTAATTATCGAGGCATTAAGTATTTGAAATGGTGCCATATCCAGAATACATTATATAGCAGATTATACAGTTGATAGATCATAATTAATCATCGTGACCTTAAAATTATCAAGCTTTTTGCTATACCCTACAAATATACAACTAAGAGAAACTTACAAACACAACCAAACATCCTTTGAATACAAAACTTGTATCAGAAATTTCAACACCCTTCATGCTACGGTCTATTTAAACGAGGCCGAAATTCATGTGTAAACGTCAAACACAAACCATCAGCTCGGGACGAAGATCAAACGTACTGCTAAAAAGTATACATGCAATTTTAGTTCGGGAACGAGTAAACAGGTACGATGCATGTTATTTATCAGTTATGCTTTCGTTGTGTGATGATACGTCGGCTTCGTAACGTAGTCGTGAGTTCAGTTCCCGAATTGAGACGAGCGTTTTTTTTATAGGAAAACAGCTCGATATGTAAATGTAAATTATATTGCCAAAATTACACGCTAACCGTTACACATCACAAACAAGAAGGCAAGGGCTTCGGAGAGCAGCGCTCCTTGTGGCAAAAATTAAATGGCAAAATATCTTAATTAAGAATTTTTGATGAGGCGTGGTGTAACTAGGTCTAATTGACAACTTTCAGACGCTAAAACCTCACCAACATGTTATGCACACTTGCGACTAACAGACAGAAAACAGTTACAAAAACGCATCAGATCAGCATGATAATCAAGATCACAATGAAAAACTTCCAGAAGAAGCTCTGTTCCAAGCAATCGAACAAATGTTTTTGATTTGAAAAATCTCTGTTCGAAACACTGTTTGTTTAGAAACTGCCAAGACTGATTAACAGTCTAGTAACAGAATTTCAATTTAGGAAAAGTTACACTGACACAGGACACTTTCGTAGCGAAATAACAGAGTGAGATATTCGGAAAGTTCATTTTCACCTGAAAGTTCATTCAGGTAGTTCCAAGTCAGATAAAGAGGTCAATCGGGAAATCTTAACAGACCGGGCCTCGTTCCGGGAAGTTCGCAACGTCTTTAGATCTGTAATGTACCTGCTTCTCGAAAAGTTTTTTTTTTTTTTTCAAATCTTAGTAATGATCTATTTGCCAAAAATATTAATAAATTAGGCATAGTAATTATTATACAATTAAATGCATTGCAGGATTAATTTTGTTATTAAACATGTATGGATATCCTTTTTATGGCATAGAATGACGACACGAGCCTGCCGTTCGCCTGATGGTAAGCGATACGACCTCCCATAAACAATAGATACACCATCCAGCAAGCACCTCGAGTTACAAAACGGTGTGTGGCATTCCACTGCGCTAGTCATCCTGAGACATGCGATGTTAAGTCTTATATGTGTCCTGTAGTTACAATATCTTGAAAACAAAGTTCCTCTACGTTGCTTTAAATAACCCAAATGAAAATCCTCCTAGCCAGTTTCGGCCACAGCGGCCAATCTCAGCGGAGATCAATCAGGTACGCAGGAGATATTATAGTGCACAAGTGTGTGCGCAATACACAGGTGCACTCGCTATTCCTTCACTGTCATAGTCCGGTGAGACGACAATCCGACATGACCGGAGAGAGGTCAGGCGCAGGACCAACGGCTTTACGTGCTTCGAGGCACGGGGGTATCACACCGCCAACTTCCTGACTCCGAGCTGCGACTGAGTAATTTTTTTAAGATGGAAAAACCCAATCTCAAAGTTTTTTGGCCCGACCCGGGATTCGAACCCAGGACCTCAGCGCGCAAATCGTACTCGTAACGCGTACGCAATACAACTATGCCACCGAGGCAGTCCAAATAATACACGATTGTAATTACCACAATAATAAGATGGTAATTAAAAACGAGACGAAGGTCCGCAGGTTCAAAACCCAAGGCACACTTCTGACTTTTGGAAGTTATGTATATTTTGTTTATCAATTATAAATCGTTCAATTTAACGGTGAAGGAAAACATCGTTACAATTCTCCATAAGAGTTTGGAAAGTAGTTATGTGAGGTCTGCTAACCCGCACTAGGCCAGTGTTGGAATAGGGCCTAAAAACCGTGCTCAGCAATGGGCAGTATACTATAATACAAGGCTGGTATTATTTTATTTATATTAATAAATATAAATAATGAAATTCACGTTCATAATTATCAACCCTGTATAAAATCGAAACAAAATAATTGTAATTGTCTTTACCTAACTTTGTAATCGATACATGATACAGATATTTAATTAAAACTTTTTTAATTCTTTCAAATCGTTTTCCTGCATTTTTATTAGCGTTCAAGAGTACTAAAGCATTCCGTTACCGAGATTAGCCTCTTCAAACACTCACCCACCTTTTGCCGAACGAACGAATTCAATAGCCACCTCATTTTCTCCTACGGATGAACTTGTATGTACCACAGACCAGTTTTGCTAGACATAACCAAACATAGCACAAATCACCGCCTTATTTAGAACTTTCGTGTCACTTTCTGAACTAACCTTTATCCCAACCCCACACATTTTCAAGCATTTTGCAGGCAATCACTCCTGGGTGAAACAGTCACGGTCAAATCGAGATAGAAAAATCCAGACCAATTTCTACCCGACTGGCCAAATCTAACCCAGAACACTCCTGTTTCACAGTCCATACACACAACCACTAGATTTAGCAATGCATTTAATGGACACATTACAAAAGTTAAAGAAAATTACACGAATTTTCTCACACAAAATTATTACGGACATTTTACATCGATTGAACTGACCGTGACTATTAACCGCCGGCTAGAGTTAATAAATAAAATGTTTGCACACTCATACACATTGAGCCCGAATAACAAAAGCTTGCAACAATACCGTTTCCAACAAACACCAATTTTCACACAACATGTTATATTGTGCACAAAATACTAGGCGATGTCAGACACGGTGACACAGTGTGCTATGTTCGAGACCGTTGATGCGCTAAATTGTAAAACACACAAGCGCGGAAATGAGCATTTCAATATTCAATTAACAATATTAATAAACTGACAGCATGTTGCATTATCCATTCCACCACTATTGATGAATTTAAATCTTATAACAACAAACAATAATTTCATCATTAAATTTAAATTTACGTTAACAAAAACAAACATTGAGGAAGTATATAAAATACACTTTCTTTATTAATGTGAACATTAAAGAGGTCGAAACAAAATGTCGCTATCTTTTTTTAAACAGACTAGAGTACAACTTGAATATGCACAGAAGGGTAATCAATGACGTAATATTACATGTGTAGTGTGTACGTGAATCATAATGAAAGTTATGACGCACCACTCGAAAATGTATTAACTTTACATACGAAATGAGACAGTTATAGTTATTCTAATTGCATAATCCTACTCTTACTAACATAAATGCGAAAGTTTCGAAAATGTTTAGTACAATACAACGTAGAGACGGCTGAACGAGTTTCGATGAATTTTGGCACACAGCCAAACCATGTGTGCAATGTGCATACAAAAAGTATGCACATACCCTAAAAAAGTACACCTGAAGATTTATATTCCGGATATGGTCATTGACGCGGACGGACTCGCAATCTATACAGAATATACATTTATCCTTGCATATTGTTCCAGTGTTTAAAATATACTTCAGGTATGTAAGTTTGTAAAACATTTTCAATGTCTAAAGCACGTTAATAAAGACTGGAAAATTTGCACAGTATCACAACTACTTTGTATGTCAAACAGCAGTACACACACTGTCGCATTTATTCCCGAAGGAGTAGGCAGATGTGCAACTATTGCACCCACTGTTCGCCATGTGTATTCCGTTCCATGATGTGATTGGGGCGAGCCTACAACAAACAAACAACAGTAGGGGAGACCGGGGATTGTTGACCAATTTTCGGCTTAGACGCTTATAATTTTTTTGTTTTAATATAAAATGCCAAAAAATCCCATAGGTTCGATAGGTAAACTAATAAGCTTTCGAAAGAAATACCAAAAATCTCGTGATTGTTTATAACATAGTGTAAAAAAGCCATTTTCTGAAACAAGAAAATCATGTCAACCTACCCCATCCCAGGGGTTGGTGGACTATTCACTTGGGGTAAATTGACCTACAAAGTGATTGGTATAAAATACGGCAGTAAAATAAAATAAAACACAACAAATACTTATTTACTATTATCAATGTGCCTTATTGACACAAATTGTCAGTAACATTTACGTAATTTACATATAATTTGTCACTTTTTGTACGATATTCGTTACTTGGGCGGAAACAAAAATCCTACCACCAGCAGATTGTTTACTGTTTCGATGAGTTGTTATTTTGTAAATCCACATGGGTTCAAAATAACAAACTTTTGATAAAGTTGACAAAAAACTCACTTTATTCCATGTGAAGAATATTTCAATTATTTCGTAGTACATTTTTTAGGTAGTCAACTAGCCCCAATACAAAGTTTGTCTACCAGCCCCAAATTACTTTTTTAAATTTCAACCACATGTAAGTACCTCAAAACTGTGTCGAAATATAAAAAAAATTACACTAAAATAAACATCAATAACCAAACTCTTACTTTAAATTGCTCGAAAGTACATAGCATCGAGTATAAAGGCTTTCATACAAATAATATTAAGAGGTAAAGAATTACTCATAGGTATCATTTTTCGGTAAATCGTTTTTTCTCCCGGATTACGTACGCCCGCGGTGCCTCGTTTGGGGTGAAGATTCGTAAATGGTTAATGGTTTTTCGTGTATATCAGGACAACGCAAAACTTTAAAATAGCTCGAGTTATTGACGATTATTCATCCTGCCCCTATCGCCAACCATCCCCGGTCTCCCCTACCTATCCTGAAAAACTTAAATGCAGCCTAACAGATGCGCCATTTCTCTCCCACATATAGAGATCAACGAACAAAAATTAGGCGCTCTAAGCGTGTTATCACATCCGCTAAACCAAAAAGGATATTACGTGCCAAAAAGATAAAAAAAATCCTCAATTTTTATTACTATCTATGGATTAAATTCCGCGAATTTGATATAGATAATATGGACGATTTTCCTGTTTTTTGCGCTGTTTTGTTTTTAAATTTTATGAAGATTATAATTGTTTGAATACTGAGTAACATTTTTAAAAAAATGCATTGACACTTATCACGCGAAAATATAACAATTTAATAGGATGCCAATGAGCTGACATGACAATATGATTAAGATTTAATTGCACAGATATACGTTTTATAATTTTAAATTTTTATAGAGGAACACATTTAATATTTTCGAAAGGAAAAGTAAAAATGTGACAAGTAGTTTTTTTGCATAGTTCGGCCAATGAGCAATGTGGTCACCAAATGTGAAGTGACCCCAAAAACAATCCCAACATCATAGGAAACAGTGACAAGACAGCAACAAAAAAGGGTGCCGGAGTGTTGAGCTAAACATATCAATTGATAAAAAAATATTAAAATATACACGTGTGTTTTTTACAAAAAAAATATTTTCCCTTTTTCTATATCGAACACTTTTTTCGTTAAAATAAAATAAAAAAATAAAACAGATTATTAACAACTACAGGGCTGTTCCCATCCGAAAAGAAGCACAAATCAAAAACTTTAAATCCGGTCTTCGAACTCACATACTGATATCGAGATGACAGCGACAGTGAACCAATTATCCGCCGCCGCAAGCCCCAACACGTGCTGCGACACTGATCCGGATGTTTTACACTTTTCCCGTGTCACGTCGTAAGTCAAAACTAAGTTTTCACGTCACGTACGTGAGCGTGACGAGTTGACGACGTGACATTTGATTATATCGATCCCGAGGTAAGTGCGAGTAGATTGCGAAATTGGTGTTTTTGTGAAATGTCTAGACAATGCCATGGTGTACAAGCGGGTAGTCATAGACTACGTATTTAAGCCCTAGTGATAGAATATGCACAAAGGTAACTTAACATATCGCACCTTTAGGATGAAAACGACACAATTTAAAAAGGTAGATAATTGAGTTATCGTCATAAAATTACTTAAAACGAAGTTCTCAATACAACTATAGTTTAAACACAGCCATATTCCAACAGGAAAAGGACAAACCTGTTATATCGGTCCCTTTTTTATTATATTTTTAAAAACAAAGGGACTAGTTTTTAATCATTTAAAAATGATAACTCAATTTTCTATTTTTTTAAATTGTGTCGTTTGTTCTAAAGGTGCGATATATCTTGAAGCATTTTGGTTTTCATTACAAAATTATACCGTAAAAGTGAAATCAAGTAAAAATTATAAACTCTTAATTATTTATTCTATGAAATATAAATCACTAAGGAGTATCTGGAAGTAAGGGATAGGTACAAGAATATCAAAATTAATCCTTTATTCAAGCTAATATTTAAAATCACAAACTTATGGTTTCTCAGAATGACAAAAACAGGGAGAAATTTACTAAGATTTTATTGAATAAAGCTATCGAGATAAATAGTTATTATGTTATACCTAAATATGAGTAAATCACGTAGAATAGGTTATACAGATTATCCTCGTCTCGATTTAATGTGCTAAACTGCGCAATGATCTAATTAATATGCCGATTACTTGATTACAATATGTGCAGTTAGGGACATATTAACTTACATGCTAATTGAATGTTCAATTATCTTCATACACAATGGGTCCTACGGAGAGAGATATCTATGTTCTGATTTCTAACTTCATATCAAACAAGGTAGACTGAATAATTCGTTTGTAATTGTCGTTTAGCCATAGCATAAAATATCTGATTTCGCACATTTCAACCACATTCACGGGCCAACGGTGAAATTTTAACAACGCCACGTTTAATAAAACATTAATTTCAAAGTTTAAATTGGAAATTACAAAGTTGAGTAACGGAGTAACGTAAGTAATTAACGACATTACATTTTGAATTCACCGGCGGCCATCAAAAGGTTTAATTTTCAACGCCTATGTAAAAAGCCAAGCTGTGTTATGATTCAATTAGAATGTAAAAATCTAAATATTGCTTCTAGAATTTGATATAGTACATTAGTCAAATTTTAATCAGAGATTGTTGACTGTTCACTGTGAATTTTTAAAGTTTCGTGGTAGTTGCTAGCTACTTCATATTTTAATTTTAAGATTTCAAGTATTTCGGCAGGTCTATAAGGATTATAAAAAGTTGTTTATTTTGTGTGTTACGTATAAACTTCCCAGTTTTCGCAGTAATCAGTAGGTCTGGCTTCTCTATAAAAAAAAATCCTCCTAGCCAGCCAGTTTCGGCCACGGCGGCCAAACCCAAATAAGATGGAAAAACCCAGTCACAATGTTTTTGGCTCGACCCGGGATTCGAACCCAGGACCTCAGCGCGCAAATCATACTCGTAATGCGTACGCAATACAACTACGCCACCGAGGCAGTCATATCATAATATATATTTATATTTTCAATTATAGTGGCTTCTCTAGAATTGAAAATATAAATGAACACACCGTAAGCCAACGTATAAACACATAAAATTCCACCAGTATAGAGGTATTATGCGAATCAATTTCATCGTAGATTGGACATTATCGACGTGCATTGAACCATCACAGAGACCTTGCGACGAGCCAGTTGAAGGTGAGGACTGAGGGAATCTTGCAGTGCTCGCGTCAGGTACAATTCGCCCTACTCTATTGCAAGTTAAATTATTGTCAATTTAAATTGATCAGTTTTGGGATTGGTTAATGTGTGTGTTACTAGTAAAATATGTTAGATATTGGTACATATGAATAAAATTTTGCAGGACACATTAATGGTTATTCTTATATTGTTCAAACTATATGTATAAGAGAACATGGTGTTTAGTCTATATATTTTCCTGAATGCTGTGTAGAAATTTAAAAAGCTAATTATTCTGCTGCTAATAATTATTATTACTCTTTACTTGCAATTCTCATATTTCTTTTCGTCGTCGTTCCGTCCGTCAAAGGTCACTCACCCACTCAGTTCACTAAGAGGTAAAAAGGATTGTACGAGATAAACTCAAAAACTACCGAACGGATTTCGATGAAATCGGGTATTGAGATAATTCGGAAGCTTGGGACTACTTTTTATCCTGGGAAAATGTATAGTGGAATTTTCATCGTAGAAAACTCTTTCGTGCGGGCGAAGCCATTTAGCCAAGAATTTAATATAGGATGTTCAGGCATTGAAGTTATGATATACTGCTCCGTCTCTGTTTGTATTAAGGACTGCATATGCATAACTGATATTACATAACTCAAATTAAGACGAGTATGCCACAAAGGCTTACTAATTGAATACCACAAACAACTTAATTAATAACTATGACATAATTGCTTCCAACAATATTGTACACGTAGTAGAACTAACGAGGATTGTCAGGATATGTATTCCTTTGTTAACGGCGATAGCCTAGTTGAGAGTGGAACGGACTGCCGAAACAAATGTCTGCAGATTCAAAACCCAAGGGCACGCACCTCTGACTTTTATAAAGTTACTAGCTTTTGCCCGCGGCTCCGCCCGCATTAAAAAGTTTTTCCGGGATAATAGTCCCGGTTTATATTTTCCCGGGATAAAAAGTAGCCTATGTGTTAATCCAGGACATGATCTACCCGTGTGCCAAATTTCATCGAAATCCGTTCAGTAGTTTTTGCGTGAAAGAGGAACAAACATCCTTACATCCATACATCCAAACATCCATACATTCTTACAAACTTTCGCCTTTATAATATTAATAGGATGTGTGTATTCTTTGTGAACTGTTACATGCTTTAATGGTGAAGGAAAACATCGCGAGGAAACCTGCATACCTTAGAAATTCTCCATAACAATTTCGAAGGTATGTGAACCCATCAAACCCACACTAGGCCAGCATGGTGGACTAAGGTCTAAACCCTCTCAGTAGTAGAGGAGGCCCGTGCCTAGCAGTGGGACGGTATTTTATTACAGGGTTGATATTTTAATATTCCTTCAATGGTATATAACACTTTCAAAAACGTTAACTTGACAACCCTAAAGAATCACGAAGATAACACGGAACGGTATCCGGCACAACCACAAACACAACCGAACTCGGAAACAAGATGAGTGCTAACTTCGCATAAATAAGATTTATTTGGACGACTCGTTATGGCGATGCTGGCTAAATTAACATTGTGAATAGGCGACGTAATGAACACAGACAGACTCGCAGAATAAGCGAATTTGTAATAAAGGTGTGGGAATCTACGGACCTAAGGAGCCTATACTTTGGATTGATTTCATGCTTATACCCTGCAGGAAAAATTCTAAGTGTCCTAGCATTCTCATTAACAATATGAAACGCAACGGTAAAATTGGTATTTCACGCGGTTTTTCATGGATAGTCGTTGTCTGGCTAAGGATTCATTCAGAAAATAAAACCAGCTTTACGCTTCTTACAATAAAGGGATTATCGGCAAAGGCAATTTTCGAAAAAATATCCCCACCTTTTAACACCGAAGAGTTAGGCTGAGACGCCACTAAACCCACATTTTATTCGATCTATGAAATTCGAGGATTACAAGGTCGAATATTATTATTTCTATTGAAAGGCAGGGGATAACTGGACTATTAAATCATGATGTCCAGTTATCCCATGCCTGCCTGTCTGTCACCATATCAAGCACAAAACAAGAGAATTATGCAATAAATAACACCTTAAAAATATTACACTCTTCAACAATATACTGTTTATTAGCAAGACAGTATAAAACTATGAAAGTGCAAACTAGGTCGCATTTGTTGACATTGGTTTCGTAAAATTACAAGAGAAATCCCCTCTTTCCTTTTTTTTTGCTTCTCGACATAACGTAAAAAGATATTATACAAAATATAATATTTTATTTTCAGTTCGAGAATTTGGATTCACCTCGCGGTGTGCTCAAGTGTGTGCTGCGACATAGACAAATTGGATAAAGGTTTTTCTAATAAAAGATAAGTAAGAAAGTGTGCATCATATTATCGGTATTTTATTATTCAGACTGTTTCTTTTCAAATACGTTAGTATTAATTTTTATTGCAGTATAAAGTTACAAATGAGTGCTATAACTGAACATCAAAGGGAAAAGTATGAACATAATTTGAATGATATTATCTTGTTTGTATATTCTTATAAAATGCTTAGTAATTTGGTCCATATTTGCAGCAGCCGAATAAAGAGACAAGTTGCACTCCTCATATATGCCACGACTACAACAGTACCAGCGCTACTATGTATAATGTACCTTACATACATATACATATACACTCACACCTGTTATCCCCGAAGGGGTAGGCAGAGGCGCAACTAGTGCACTCACTTTTCGCCGTCATTCTGTCCCATGATGTGATAGGGGGCGAGCCTATCGCCATATCGGGCACAAATTCCAGACTCCGAGCTGATACTGAATAGAAAAACTCAATATCACTTTGCCCGACCCGGGGATCGAACCCGAGACCTCAGCTTTGCAGTCGTACCATAATACCACTACGCCACCGAGGCAGTATAATGTACCTTGTATAATATAATTAAGCCCTGCATTTCATTATACTGGTTAACGTCTTTCAGATCACAAAAGAGTTTTAGATAAGTGGTGCTAGCACTATTTCTACTAATACTTGAATACACATAACTTTCCAAGCAGACTTACCGGATCTCTTCCATAGAATGTTCCATATTAAATTCAATTTTCGTACAATATGTCGAGTGCATCCTGTTATACGTGTTACATACTAGCAGAAGCGAGGAATACAAAGAACAGAGTTGCTAATACTCGAGTCTTGTACGAACAAACAACAAAGTGTGCGCGACGAGCGCGCGCTCGAGTTAAAACTAAAGGTATGTGTAACAACTGGCAAAGTTTTCAATCTCAACAGGTAATATTAAAAAAGTTTCTACTTGCACAATGTAGGGTCTTTGTTTTTCTTCACTTTGTTTATTTACACTTATTTAACTGTTAATATAAATAAAATTGTTCATTATAGAACATAAAGTATACAGTAATCGGCAGCTAATATTGCTGGTGGTAGGTGTCTCATATGTGAGAGTCCGTCTGGGTGGGTACCACCGCAATGTCTATTTCTACCGCCAAGCAGCAGTGTGCATGCACAGTTGTGTTTTGGTTAGAGGGACATGGTAGCCAGTGTAACTACTGGACATAATGAGCCTTAACATCTTATGTCTCAAGATGACGAGCGCAGTGGAATGCCACACAGTACTTTGTACCTCAAGGTGCTGGAGGGTGTAGCTACTGTTTATGGGTGGTCGTATCGCTTACCATCAGGCGAACGGCATGCTCGTTTAGTCATTCAATAAAAAAAACTATCGAACTAAAGAAAAAGAAACGGGAGGTCAGCGTCAAAAACGGACAAAGCCAAAGTTAACCGATTATAATACATCTGTTACCCTTAATTAGTTTTATGAAATGCGGATTTCATTTTTGCAATCGAGACTTAAAATAATCTTCTATATATAAAAATGAATCCCTATTTTCCTTGGTCACGGCATCACGCGTGATCGGCTGGACTGATTTCGTTATTTCTTTTTCTGATGTGTTTGGTATTGTCAGGAGAAAGTTCTTATGAAAGAAAAAAATAAGAAAATTAGAAATTTTAAGAATACTTAACCACCATATTAAACGTGCATGTCACTGAACTCCTAAACGGGTGGACCGATTTTAATGATTTTTTTGTGTGTCTTCACTGTCTTCAGGTGGATTCCAGAATGGTTTAGATTACAATTCTATCCGGTAGGTAACGCTGTACTCGGGTTCTAGGATTTTATTTCCTTTTTAGGGCAGGACAACGTCTGTCGGGGCCGCTATATGTACATAAAAGAAAGTAACGTTAAAACCGTGCATCAAGAATATCCCGCCAATAGCAATACCGCTTTATCCATTTAATTCACTTAGCTAGAATCCAGTAACACGTGCAGAATTGTGCCACATTATCCTCCCTCTTACCTGTAACAAAAACAACACATACGTAAACAAACACATCTTCCATATCATAAAAGAACCACCTCTACTATAATTAGACCTCCCGTTGATTGTTTCAGCATATGAATAAATTTCGGCGAGAATAATAAACGCGGATCTATGTAAACTGGTTGATTGGATCCAACGTAACTCAATAAAGCGTTGTTTACCGATGGCAAATACGGATCTCTATTGTATCCTTTGATAATGAAGATAAGTTTCGGAAGGGCGAAACTCCTTTGTTCCAGGTGAATCGATAAAGTAAACTAAAGACGGGCTACTGATAGGATCTCTGTCACCAGCAAAACAAATCTCAATATAGAGAAACACAAAGTTGTTCAAATACAAAGACGATGGATTACCTCTCTTCTATTGATTGCATTCAAAATAATGCTATATTGACTGAAGAAGTTGGTCACATTTTCATAAACCTCTCAAGTCAATAACCTCATTATTGTAACGATTATGTTTCACAATCATCTCGATTAATGGTGTGTGAAGATACTCAATAAACGTAGAGCTTGCATCATATCTAACTTTTAATGTAGTGTTGTTGAAAACGGGAATTAATGTGCACACAGAAACGCCAATTCAAATAGCAAAAATAAACATGGAACTTGAAATGTTTTAGGTCAAACAGAACGGTTAGTAATAAAAGGATTCTACATTTAATTTTAAAAGCAAGAAGAGGTAAGCAATAAATAAAAATAGAGAAATATCCGAAATCCGCCAGTCTCATTGACCCACTAACCTACATAAACAGTTAATCTGAGAACTGCCCGCTCCAATTACTAAAACGGCATGAATGAATTAATATAAATCACAGAGTTGTCGAAACGAAAACACCACTTAATCCATCTATTGTAACTACGAGCAGACCTCATGATTTCATTTTTGAATGGTGAAATCAGAAAAAAAATTGAACAAAACACACAATATATAAATGCAAATTTGAATGAACGATTTCACTAAATCACAAAGTGAAAGGAAAATTACACGTTGGATATCCACGAGGCGGAGTTACCGCCGTTCGTAATAAATTGCTATTAGACTACTCGAAAGCTATAAACAGAGTAAACACAGAAAAATAAAGCTTTTACACAGTGACGTAAGTCGAAGAGAAAGCAATTCGAACAAACAACAATGATTGCAAAAAACCGATAGACGTCACGAACATTACGCGAAAGCAATCAAAACTATAGAGTGATCCAATACCGAAATCACGTTGTTTTCGAGAGAATCGCCCCGGGCGCCAATCGGGAGCTCTCTGTAATTTCCTCGCACTAACAACTAT
Source organism: Lapara coniferarum (assembly GCA_949316025.1). Lineage (NCBI taxonomy): Eukaryota > Metazoa > Arthropoda > Insecta > Lepidoptera > Sphingidae > Lapara > Lapara coniferarum. Next base: position 27,850,603 of record OX438922.1, on the reverse strand, counting down.
TGAGCACAACCATTGTTTCAGAGATTTTTTTTGCGCAATTTAACAGTTGCCATGCACACGCTTGACTGACTGCATATAGAAACGCTTTGCCGAAATGAAATCACCGAAAACATTTAATCAAGTGCAAACATCTCCTGTGAGGAATCAAAGGAGCAAAAACTTCTGTGAAGGACGTTCTGGGTAAATAAAACAATCTCTACGAACTTGGTTTAGGTGTTTTAAGGCAACGTTCCTGAGCCGTTTTATTGGATCCGAAAAATTTCTGATACTTAATTAAACAGGACTCCCTTCCGCATTTCTGACGAGTAATTCAAACTGATCTTTAATGCTTTAACATTATGCGATACGAGATCGGTAAGTAATCTAATTATTAATCGAGGGCTTATTAGGGCAAAATAATGAAATTTATTAACCCTCAAACGAGAACTTGTTATACTAGATGACATACACAGAAGGCAAAATTGCACGATTCTAATTTTGCATAAATCACACGTTATTGCAATTTCGTCATTATGATAGACAACAAGAAGACTGAAAACAATAGTAATAAAATCCTAAGTATGACATAAATTGTGTTTTTATTAGGACTGAGGCTCGCGGCAGGCACAACATAAAAATTGTCGTTCAAAGTCGCGTCTTATCTAAAATAAGCTTTGAGATTATCTTACACGATACACTTTATCGGTAACAGTTAACAACTTCATGGTATTATTTTTTATGAGATAACTTTTATAACTTAATATAATGTAAATATTGTCTGTTCGGTGTTCTACTTTTAATGCTTTTTATATTGTTCTCTTTAGAGTTTAATTCAAATGTTATCATTGCCATATACTCGTTATTTCTCATAACAACTGTAAACTATGATCACAAACCACATTACAAATGAGGGTTCTAAATAATTGCGCACTACCGAATCTTAACTGACTTGCTGATGACTGATGTGTGTTTCTATTAATGTCTTCATCGTTTCTACTAATGTTTGGTTTGAGAAATAACATTTCAGAGCGTAATATATTATGACTCGGACAGTACACAGTCAAAATATATTATACTGAATACATTGTAAGTTGTTACCATGCTGTAAGAACATAGACATAAAAGGATTACATATATTATTCTAATAATAATTATTATTACATACATATTTGTGTTTTTGTGATGTCTGCAAGTTATCTAAAAACAATTAAAAACAGTTTATGCCGTGGCGTAGTTGTAGTACGGTACGACTGCAATGTTGACGTCTCGGGTTCGATCCCCGGGCCGGGCAAAGTGATATTGGATTCTTCTATACAGTATCAGTCCGAAGTCTGAAATTTGTGCCCGATATGGCGACAGGCTTGCCTCGTATCACATCATGGGATTGGAATACGCACGGCGAAAAGTGGGTGCACTAATTTCGCCTCTGCCCACCCATTCGATGATAAATGGCGTGAGTATGCGTACGGTTATGCCGTCCCAAATGCGATCATAAATCATATTCAAGAGAACATTTTCCAACATAAGAAAGTCAGCTAGAGAGCTTTAGAACTGTTCTCACCTACAGATTCAATGGTACCCTCAAAGCGATTTGTAAGACACGCTGTAGGGATTTTCAATAAAATCTTCCTCAGTGAGGTGCGAATAAAAATCGCACGAAAGTTCGGCGGATCGCGACGAACATCAAACGTGAATACGGTGACACGGTGACCCAATTCGCCGACGACACGCGGGTAAACCCTCGCAGCCTTATTCCGCGTTCGCGTATATTCGGACCAAGTGACTGTACCACTTTGTAAGCGCCACACCTGCCTAGAGATACAGAATTCCGAAGGCATCCCGCGCGTCCGAGTGACTTATGCTCAAATACGTTCTTGCGATTGGTTTCGTTGAGGTTCATATTTTTTTTTTATGGCATCGAATGACGAGACGAGCATGCCGTTCACCTGATGGTAAGCGATACGACCACCCATAAACAGTAGAAATACTATCCAGCACCTTGAGTTACAAAGTACTGTATGGCATTCCACTGCGCTCGTCAGACATAAGATGTTAAGTCTCACTATGTCCTGTAGTTACACTGACTACAATGCCCTTCAAACCGAAACACAACAGTACATGCACACTGCTGCTTGGCGGTAGAAATAAACATTGCGGTGGTACCCACCCAGGCGGACTCTTACATATAAGAATCCTACCACCAGTGAAATATTGGTTAAATATTGTGATGTAGTGTGGTATGTGTCTAGTATATAAGTAGATATAAGATGTATTATAAAGTCAGTTGTTAAACAGTATAATAAAGAACCTTAAACAAACAACACGTGTTCATCAATCCTTTCCATTACAGTGATATGGATTTATTTATAAGAATTGGCACTCATTTCTACCGATAAATGGTAAATGTAACTCTAATAATGTTACTATTCGATGTAATCGGCGTGCCAAAATATTTTTTCTCGTGTCAGCATTAACTTTAAGAAATTCTTAACAAGACCGTCCAGCCATGAAATTACTAAAGCTGGATTTTAATTGTTAAAATGAAAAGGTATCATAATTTTCTTACGACCTTATTTATAAACAGTTTATGAATCTATTTTCCTCATAGAATGTTTTGTCTTCCTTAAAAGTCAATTTAAAATTCGTTTAAAGAAGACAAAACATTCGCTAGCTAAAATAGGTTAAACTGTTTGTGAATAAGGCGGTTAATTTTACAACTTAATATAACGCAGCTATTATAAGCAATTTCAATTGTATTTCTAGGAAAATATATTTGCAACTTCTTTTATATAATATAGCCTTGAATAGAAATTTGATCATTGTAATAGAATACTTTTAGGTGTTTCGAAATTAAATTATTTTACTCGAACAGGCTTCGCTCCCAACAAACAAATAGAATAATTAATCAACAGATATCAATTTCAAACAACCCTTCAAGGTCGGTTTGAATTACTGGCATGCCAGGATAATACACATGAACATTTTAATATGGCGGTATGCGAAATGAGGACGAGTAAGGTCTAAGTTACGATAAGTTCGATGTCTTATCGACATGGAACGGCAAATGCATGCGGAATATACAGTATCCTTTATTTTGGACTAGACTTCTGCTCGCGGCTTCGCCCGCGTGAATGAGTTTTCCGGGATAAATTATACATATAAACCTTCCTCTTGAATCACTCTATCAAAAAAAAAACCACATTAAAATCCGTTGCGTAGTTTTGAAGATCTAAGCATACATAGGGACAGATAGCGGAAAGCAACTTTGTTTTATACTATGTAGTGATTTGGATATGGGTGTTTTCGGAACCAAAAACACTTCGATTTTAATAAAGGATTAGGTCATTAATTCCAAGAAAGAGAATTCCAAAAAGTAGGTATCCTCTCCTTTCTAGTTCTCAATCCTCCTCCTTAAAGATGGGTAACACAGCCACAATCACTACGACCATGCGCATTCATGAGCAGTCTTCACTCGCAATTCGGTGATCCACTTACTCTTTACTTACCTTCTGCACACAACACAACAGTGTCCTTGTTACCTGTATTCATTATTTCACAACATTCAAACACGGCCCAATTATAAAAAAAAAAACAATACAACACTGAAAGGTATGACGTATGGACTGAAGACATCCGCGGGCGGTGTTAGAGTGGAGCCTTGTGCCGTCACGATGAATAATGGAACGAGACACGTCGCAAATGAAACGTTACCAATGGCGTCCATTTTGCACGTTGATTGAATATCTATGACGGCTGGGACGGGCGGGGCTGTGTGCGAATACGGTAATACGTATTATATTTCGTGAATTTGTAAAATATTTGGTAAATGTGTACTTTGACACATACGATGGTATTCGTTTTATATTTATTGCATAAGATCAACAATGATGTACGACATTAATTTATATGGTCGTATTACCTTATAATATAATGTCATTTTACGTTGGTATTCACATATCACATCATAATATTAATAAATACAAAATAGAAATAAGTAGAAACGCCGACAAAGTGTATGAAGCTTAAATTAAAATAAAGATATCATGTGTTGCAATATATCCTGACCGAGTTATTACGAGCCATAAACTATGAACAATATTAACGAAGGATATATTAATATCGGTGTAAGCAATAAATAACTTCGGCTAACCAAATTCCGACGCTTAAACAATCTACCATATCTGTTAGCAAAAACTTATTTATTATTTGTAATAAGCATGTTATTACATTCAATATAATAATACAAGGTAATATTGATAGTTAAAAAATCATTCATAATAACTCGCATTCAAGAAAGCACGGCAAAATATTTTTTCAGTGGTGTCCGGGGAAAAACCCATATTTCGCCTAAATGTCCGGGATTTTGCCGTGTATATCCGGCGTCGGCAATTTAAGTGATGGCAGCCCTACTTACAAAGTACTGTGTGACATTTCACTGCGCTCTTCATTCTGAGACATAAGGTGTTAAGTCTCATTATGTCCAGTAGGTGTACTTGGTACAATGTCCTTCAAGCCGAAACACATCAGTGCATGCACACTGCTGCTTGCCGGTAGGAATACACATTGTGGCGGTACCCACCCAGACGGCCTCTTACATATGAGAGACCTACCACCAGTAAATCTATCAGAGCCTAAACACTTTTAAGTAAATTTCAAATATCTTTGTACTAGGAGTACAAACGATATACTATTCGTTATCCTCGCTTACCAGAAAATGACGATGCAGCCAACCATAAATACTGAAAGCCGTCAAGTTTTATTCTGTTGGAGCTTAACTAAAAACACAGTATACAAGGAAACTCACAAAACAAAACAAAACAAGGACTGGGGTATCGGTCATACCCATTAACGTTATCAAAATTCTGTGAATCTGTCGGTACACATTACATGGTGAATGTACTTAATAACATCCGGCCAGTTGGATTGTTGTAAATATATTATGTAGGTGTGCGATAATTGAATATGGGGTTATCATTTACACAAATGGGATAACGTTTTGCGCAGTTCGTTTGGACAAAGAGTTCGCATTGTTCGTAGTGCATAAATGCTGAGGACATCCAGATATTTTAAAAGGCTAGTCTTCTCAGGTGGAAAACAGTTTGTATGGGTTTTTGATACGATTGATATGATTGAGCAGAAAGGGTTAGCATTAGGTAGGCAGCTCGTCGTTACAACTAAGCATATGTATGCCCAAGATCCACACCATTCTCTCGGCTGGCAGAGTTCACGGGTAAAATAATTGTATGAATCCTGGTCAACTTTGTTCTATCTTGTCTCACTCTTGCTGGCTAAAGACACTGTATGGATTTGCTCATATCTCTGAAGTTGAAGACAGTGCGTCTAAAAATAGAAAATCAAGTGCATGTCATCAATATTAATACCTCCTAGTGTGACATCTCGGTCTGAATGAGGAAGGTGCTACCGGACGCCTGACGGCCTCTAAAACGATAAGTAAAGGTTATCCTACTAATATTATAAAGGCAAAAGTTTGTAAGAATGTATGGATGTTTGGATGTATGGATGTAAGGATGTTTGTTCCTCTTTCACGCAAAAACTACTGAACGGATTTCGATGAAATTTGGCACACGGGTAGATCATGTCCTGGACTAACACATAGGCTACTTTTTATCCCGGGAAAATATAAACCGGGACTTTTATCCCGGAAAAACTTTTTAATGCTGGCGGAGCCGCGGGCAAAAGCTAGTATTAAATCAATTCACCAAATACGACACTAGAACTTGTCTAACGACGTTTCGGACGAGTCCTTTAAAGGGAAACACATAGTAATGTAATTATTTTTTCCCCAACATGGTAATTCAATCTAGTCAAGTTCCTATTTGCCTTCTACGCCGCTTAGTAACAGAACACTTGAAGAACCTGAGAAAACACTTCACATACTTTGTCACTATAAATAACCTATTGCAGTGTTACTGCGAATGATAAGTGCTTTGAAATCATCTATGATGAAAATTTGAATGCGTTTAAGGTAATTTGTTTCGTTGCACCTTTTTTGTATCGTGTACAGTCAGCAGCATAAATATCTGTACAAAAACAAAATTTAAAATCGCCTATATATGCGTTAAGTTAAACTGAAACATTTTTTTCTTCGTTTGATGTAAGGTAATTCACTTCTATTTTATTGTTCAGAAGAGAAAAAAATGTATTTATAAGAACACCAAAGAATGTAGGTAATTTAAAATTTTTAATTTGTTCAGCGACTTATGCTGATGACTGTACGGTACTTTTATTTTATCTACTTTTTTATATCAGTTCATATATCCAGAATGCAAAGCTTATCTAGCCTACATATACTTTTACACTAAGTCAATATTGCATATCTATATTTATGAATAACATACATTAGCTATCACTTTATACGTACAAGACAAAGCAAAGGTCAAGTGTGAAGATATATGAACTAATTGAATTGCAACACAGTTCCACCTTCACTTCACCATATTAAATATATTAATAGTGACATTACGAAAAACCAACAAAGATAATGAAACATTTCACAAAACTACATTAAAAGCCAAAACAAACATAATAAGCGGAATCAAATCAATCGTGACGACCGCAAACAGAATCGGATTACAAGTGCAATCGAAACTGGCAGTGACATAGTGGACAATAGTGACGGGACGAGTCAGTCAGATGATTTAATTTAAGCATACCATTTTCTCGCGGACATCGGGATAAAATGTAACCAAAACCAAAAAGGGATAATGAAGCTACAATTATATATTAAAGAATTATCTATATTAAAGAATTTTCCAAATCGAATAAAATATTTTATTAATCAAATCGCTTAATCCAAACATTACCTCTTCAAATGATCGCCATATCTAAAAAGTTTCTAGATATTCGATGACGACTTCGATATGGTCATCGATTCGATCAGATCACTACCGCACTGCTTTGCCGACACACACCAGTAAACAATCCGTCTGCATTGTGCTCAAGATATGGATATTACGAATGTTTGCGGACGCAAACAAACATTGCCCACGGTGTGCACTCTTCGTATGTACGCCATGTTTTATGCAAGAAGTATTAAATAAATGTTTTCGAACGTAAACAGTCTTTGTGAACCAGTCGGTAGAAACGAGAGGATTCTAACAGCGCATCATGCATCAGAGCAAATAAATATTGAGCGTCTTTTTAGGGTCTACGGCGTGGTTCTCTTCTTTAAAATACTTAGTTCGAAATTTCGCCGTATCAATGATATCCAGCATAAAATTGTATTTGAAAGGGAATGTGTCTGTATAAATTCACGAGATTTTGATTTTTAGTGAATACAGTGGGAGCTGTATCTTTCGTCTCATATCTGGTTTAACCTGAACACATTAATTTCTTTACAAAATAACCCTCAACTCAATAAACACTTCAAGTGTTATCTCTAAACATTTTAAACAACTCGAATTTGTTTTTCATGTCATCTCAGATAAATGCAGGTACGACGCAGAATGAACAATGTCCGTTATGAAAACAAAAGACGCCCGCTGAATGCGGAAGTGTCTACGTTAAGTAGGGGTTCGGAAATGGAATTACCGTAAGACAAACCCTTTGCGAAATTTGATGTAAAAATAGGTCAAGCAAGAAGAAAGTGTGGCGCGGGGGAGGGGAGACGATACCAAATATTCGGCCAGCGAACGGGGCATCTCCCGGGTAATGTAATTGATAAATGCTATTACCGACATCAGGTAGCTTGAAAATGTTAAAATGATTAGTGATTGATAAATGAGTTGGTATCAATGTTCTTATGGGAATCTCCGTTGGATTATACAAGGTTGATTAAACGGTGAGGCTTTATTTCTAGCTACATATGTAATGTACCATATACAAGCTCTACACCAAATTTCAGTTCAATAGGAGGAATAGTTTAGCCCCAATATAGATTTTTCGTGTTTGCAAAACTACATCGGGATGTATATCTGCCCTAACAGCTGACCGAGAGTCTAAACATAGTTATCTAAGGTCATGTAAGGTGCGTGACCTTAAATATCAACAAAATTAGGAGACGTTGTCCCTCTATCAGCCAATAATCACGTCAAAGTGAGTCTTAATCTTAGTACAATAAGAACGAAAACACAATAACATTGCATCATAACTTTGTAACATAAACAAAGAAGCGATTAATACATAGACCTGGGTCATTCCAATCTTCAAAAATTCAAAGAACTGTTTTAGTTTTTTTTAGTGTGTCGCCGTAATTGCTCCGGGGCATGAGACGCCTTGCGAAAGCGCCTGAGCCGCTTCCTAGGTACAATCTTATTTTTGCTTACGCGCCATTTTGAGAATATCCAAATATTGCTTTTTGTTTATGTGATAGGACACTAATGTAAATGTATTAAAAAGTGATACGTGTTTATTTATTTCTTTGTGTGATACGAGCACCGATCTTTTGTATGTTTGTGTTTGGTTTCTGTAACTTTGTGACAGCGAAAATTTTTAAATTTGTACTTGAGACCCACCCGCTTATGCGCCTAGCTACCTATCTATTAGTATTTGCCGGTCGGCTCATCGGCGACATGAAAGACAACAGAATGCGACGTTGCCGTTTTGTCACGCAGATGACCGCAGGTTAGTGTAAATATTTATAAATGGTGTTTGCGTATTAAATTGATAGAACTTGTTTGAAAAAAGTGATATTCTATTTTTATCTTTATCGAGTTTTTGACCGTTTCGAATTATTTCCGAGCCGATATGGAGTACTCTGTCCATTTTAGTGCCCCTGGATCATAGCAACCTTGTATACGGAGGCCCATATCCAATTATTCTTTAATTTTTATTTCATTTATTTTCGGTAAACATACATAACAATATTACTCATAAGTTAATAAGTTTTGAAATTAAAACATAATCCAAAAAAGATTTTGCACTAATACAAGATTGTTGGCAATATACCAACAATTCTTGTGGCTGTAATTTTTTCATAAATAAAAACTAAGTAGACGTATATAAAGTTAAATTATTTTTTGCTTCGTAGTGGTTTTGAAGTCGGTTTTTCTAAGTTTTTATTTATTGCTTTTTTGTTAATTAATTATGGAATAGTGTAAACGATTGCAGCATTAGCGGGTCATCTGCTGTTAGTTGTTGAAGAGTTCCATTGTCTATAGCCGAAGATCTTCATCAGATCGTAATAAATTATATATTAAAACCTTCCCAGCAAAATATTCATATGAATAACAAAAACCTCATTCAAATCGGATGAGGAGTTTTTGAGAAAATCACGGCCATACAAACTTACATACATACGGATCGAATACAGAACCTCCTATTTTTAAGCCGGTTAAAAATATTTAGGTCTTCGAGAACATATTTAAGGGCGAGAGGCATCTTTATTTTCTCTGCACAGCACATCCATATCTGGGCAAAGACCTAACACGAGACGTTACGCGCCGCACCCACCGCGACCTTTGGGAGGTCAAAGGCCGTATCTAATAAAAAGTAATGTTCACTAGCACATTGTTTATTGTGTATTAGAGTAAATAAAATTGTCTCGTGGGCCAGTGTAAACACGTGAGCGGAGTGGCGTGCGAGGCGGCGACATTGCGCGACCTTGCGCCGCGACCACGCGACAATCGATACTGCGACATAACTTCATACGACACTTCATTATCGACTGGTTTAGCCTCTATGTGGCCTTTGTGGATTTAAAATAATCGACAATATTCTTTGAATTCGCTTGATATTTTGGAAAAAATTATACACCTGCTTAATTTCTGTGGATGATTAACGTCACGATGAGTAATGACGACGATTTACTGCTAAAAGCGTGTTTATCTGACTCAATCATGAACAAAGATACTGCTGTAGATAAAAATTGCTAGTTTATTTTATGCACATTTTGTAATAGAGCTTACCAGAATGCAATGTATTGTTTCGTAATGATTAATGATTCAGAAGTGTTATGCCCTATTTTCATTGCATTTAATCCTATATATAGGTACTTAGGTAGTAGTTATAGGTAGGTATCACGATTTGAATCAACTCCGAAGTTTCATCACATAGATAGATTTTAATTACAACTGCAGTATCTCACCTTTTATCGCTTCTTTAGACCATTTTTTCATCACATGCAGTATTTGCACATTGCAATGCGATTCTTATTTATAAAAAAATATTTCACAAAATAGTCAAGTTTATTCTGTCCCAATATCGAGAAGTGGGGTAAACGGGAATGCTCTTACTGTGAAAGGGCTCTGTGGACAGTTCTAACTCCATTGCGAAAATGGGAATGCCACTTTACTGAATTGGAGTGGACACTAGAAACACAATGTCTTAATGGTTTAACTTTGATATCTTTACAGTATTACTTATTTAGTTTCTTTGGAATTTAGTGTTAACTTATGATTCATGTCCCTAGCGACTTATTATGAGCTATTACATTACACGCTAAGCTTGCGTGTCGGTGTTTATCGTGCATCTTTAGTACTAGACTTTGTCCGGCAACTATATTACCTACGTAGTAATCAAAGTCATTGACTCCACACGCTCGATTAAAAACATAAATACAAAACGATGAAGCATTCTTATAGTGATGAACGCAGTGCAGGGCCATGCAATACTTCGTTGAAATTTTTAGATATTGCTGTTTCTGTTTACGGAACAAAGACGAATCCTAATTAACAGAATATTAACGTACCAAGAACGCTATTAACAAGGATTTATCATTGGAATTAAAATATCAGCTGCCCTATACAACCAGAAAGTGTTTTCCCTGAGGTTTAAGTCATTGAAATTAAACGAGTGCCATGATGAATTTCCCACATAAAAGAAATAAAAAATGCAAATGAAATTAATTTCATTCGTCTTTCGTTAAGAACCTTCATGTTTCACATTCTTAAAATAATAAAATCTTTTTATGTGATCACGACGTGCATAATATATGTGGCAGGAGCCACCCTCATCCATTCGTCGGTAACCCACGGCTTTATAAATGGTCACTGGAGCGATCTCATTAATCTCTAGGAGAGAATTCTTTTTATGACACCCAGAGGGCGGTAGTGGGAAATTGGCGGTGCTCGCAGTTTGCGGGTAATCGAGCTATGAATGTTTAATGTGCCGGCATAAATAAACAAACAGACGGTAAGTGGGTCAGCAGAGTGGTTGAACGGAATTAGATTTATTTCTATTCCATATGAAATATTTTTCATGAACACTTCAAAGAACTGGCTACTCCATAGTAACATTTTCTTGAACATTGGAGGATATCTTCCTCTTGGTATTGTTTTCAAAAATACTTTTATCTAAAATTTTGATTTAGTGATTGGCTTTTAAGTGAGAAATATTCTTAGTGAAATGTGCAATATGTTTCAAAATATACAATAATACTCCTTGAGTAGGTATTCTTAAATTACACGCAGGCAAGTTTGAATACAATTTCAAGGATAGTGATACATGAAAAATTACAGGATATTCTATGCACAACTTCCAAAAATATGACAACCCCATTATGCCCCGCCGAAAAGTGTCCGACAAAAGCTAATAAAATAAAAATCTTTATTCAACGTGCATGCCAAATGAAATATGCTTAAGGTAACGTTGCGCGTCGAGGGTGCGTCATGCTTCATCCGGCTCGAAGGACCACGACGTAGTCAACAGCCCGGCGTGTTCCGCCTGGTTTGATTTAATGGAATCAGGTCACATTCGTGGCTGTGGATATTATTTTGTGCAGGATGGTGATACGCATTCACATAACATTTGGAATAAGTTCTATATAATAATAATAAGTTATAGCTTTAATTTAATTTTATAATATTATTGACTGAACAGAATATCGGCAGTGTATAGCTGAGTGTATAGCTTTAACGGTGAAGGATAATATCGTAAAGAAGTCTGCATACCTGAGAAGTTCTCTGAATTTCGAAGGTATACGAAATCTCCCAACCCGCACTAGGCCAGCGTGGTTGACTAAGGCTTTAACCCTCTCAGTTGTAGAGGAGGCCCGTGCTCAGCAGTGGCCAGTATATAATACAGGGCTGGTATGGTGGTGGTGGTGGAATAGCTGTGTTAGGAGGTCTTGGATTCGATTCAAATAACGCACATTTTTTTTTGTAGATTTTTAGATTTTGCTCGAGATTGGTTTTCACACTAGAGACTAAAACTAAGTAAGCATAACGTGTGTTTATAGGTTTAAAGCATTACTGAATACAAGAAAATAAATTGCGTTGTTTTAAATACAAATACTAGTTATCAGACTTTGAATAACAAAGATAGCTGTTGGTCTACTTGTGACAGCAACACATAAATGCTTGGAATCATCACTTACAAAACCTCAAAACAATATTTGCGCAATTTATCCCACAATATCGGAGCTACGCCATCAACGTGGATTATTGTAGTGAAATGGATGTTATCATAATCGGCGGTATTATCATTTCACTTGGAGTACACGTGCAATATTGATAGTGGGCGGCATTATCCCGGGATTATGACGGAAGCGTACCGCGGTTCAGTTCACTAAATGTAATGACGCTCCGGTAATGACCATTGGCCTACGTTAATCGTGTATTTTGAGCGTTGTATTCACTACCTATAGTAATCAATACTCATTGCGGGGATGATAAACCTACTGCCTACTTGATAGTAGGTATGTCAGAAGACTTCATATGGACAGGTCCGGAATATCTATTTCCGTCGTCAAGCAGCAGTATGCTTCGAGCATACTAGTGCGTTTAGGTTAGAACATCATAGCCCACTGGCTTATTACACTTATTTACTGATAATTATGAGATTTCACGTATCAAGATTTTGATAGAATTCTACTTTTTCTGGCAATCGTCTTACCACTAGATGAAATACTTATTTATATTATATTCTTGTACGCCGCAGAAACGTGGACCCTGCGGGAAGTGGAGAAGAAGAAGATAGACGCCCTAGAGATGTGGTGCTGGAGGAGAATGCTCGGAGTATCGTGAACTGAATTCCGTACCAACAAGTCTATACTTTGAGAACTCGGCATCAAACAGCGTTTAACATCTTTGGTATAGTCCCGTATCCTCACCTTTTTTGGTCACGTATGCCGCCGAGGGGAGGGGGCTATTGAGCGACTTGTGGTCGAGAGAAAGGTTGCGGGTACCAGGCCACGAGGAAGAACGCCTATGAGGTGGTCTGACCAGATAAAAGCGGCAGTGAATGGCTCATCATCACTATATGAATGCACGAGGAAGGTGAACATCAGAGAAGAGTGGCGGCGTGTTGTGAAGCTTGCCACCAACACCTGAAGTGATGACCACGACCACTCTGTCAAAAGTGATACCGATCAAAAAGAATTCATCTAGTCATATGTATTGTTTTTTTTAACACATACTAATTAATTTAACCATTCATTATGAGATCATGGCTGATAACAAATGCCTCAAACTGGTTGCCAAACATCATGCCGCAATATAAAAAAAAATAGGAGCAAATGTATAAAAATAAAACAACTTCAACATTTAATATTTTCCTTTCCCGGCAAACGAAATTTACGAAGAGTCTCCAACAAACCAACATGAATTAACGAAATTTCACACTAAGATTTCAATTGTAATTGCAATGGCCACAGCTAATACAAATGACAAACACGAAGTTGAGCCGTTCATAAAATTCGAAACGCAACCTGGTAAAGCACACGGCGCTCACAAAGCAGCGGGCAACAGAAATCAGCGTTGCGGGCTGCGCCAGTAGAGTGCAAAGTCTACATTTCTCGTGGGAAGCGTATCCTGAGTGGATAAACAAGCTTCACGGAGATATTCTGTTACGTTGCAACTCGGATACATGTTTATACTGGCATCTCTGAGGATATTTTCTTTGCATGTTGTATATAAGGGGGTACAAGCGCCGGTGAAGACGTGTTGTGATGTTAACGTTACCCTGATAAGTAGGTTTCCTTTGGCGTGCTACGTAGTTATAAGACTAAATAATAAACTTCTTCATTCCAATATAACATTTTATTTGAAATGATTTGGAAAGTCATGGGTCATGAGTATTATTCTCATTCTCTTTTACCTTTTCTTTCTAATCATGTAATGTTATCTTTAGATTAAAGCGATTTATAATGCACAATTTCCATACTTGTATTTTTCAAGCGGAACATGAAAACAAAGGTTCGCAGCCGGCATTGTGCTCAAGACATAAAACTAAGAAGTTTCCAAGTTTTCCGAGATGACAGCACCGTTACATTTCACTGGGATAATGATGCATAGTTTAAATGCAAACAAGAAAACTACTAATAACGATAAAGCTAAATATGACAAATAGCTAAATATGTTATAAAAGTAGAAGAAATATAGTAATAAGTGAACAGAATCAGATACATTAATAACCTTTAAAGAATAGATTATTATTTGATAAATATTTTCTTAAAACAGTAAAAAAGATCTTAAGTAATACGACAGTGGACTGGGAATCATTTGAAATTTAAAAAAACACCTCTGAAGACATTTCTCACTTCATTGGCAATGAGGACTCTGTGATGAAACCAAAGCGGATGAGGGCTTTCCAGACGTGATCAAATGTAAACAATCGTTCGGAGAGTTTCTACTCAAAGCGACGTCGATGTAGAAATTACGTTCGGAGCAGGTTGCTTAAAATATCATTTTGGAGTAAAATTGAGAAAAGCTTATTGTAAGATTTAGCGGTTTGAAAAATTTTGATTAATTTCATGTGCATTCATTAATGCGTTGGTAAGTGATGATTAATGAATAATCTAATTTGATGTTAAATAACTGAAACAGAACAAACATTACATTCTACTAAATTGATGACTGAGAGATGTTATAATCACCGTTTACACGGAAAATATTGACTCCACGTATCTTTAACTACAAAACTAAGCCATAAACACAGGGCATTAAATAATGCCCATGGACGAACAGAGTAAAAACAAAATATTCTATGCCCAAGCGCTGCGGCACCAGATGTAATTAATGTGGTCTTCGTATTTGTGCCGTAGGTACACGAGCGCGTTTAGTATTCATGAGCGGACCCGCCTGGTTCGACATTACCCTGATCTGCTTGCAAGTAGTTTCGGATTAGGTCGTGTTTGCCCCCGCTAAGGAATGCGTTTCACTCTGAATTAAGTAGTTTCAAGTCCCTCTCGTAAGCAATTTGCTCAGTGTACGTGTTCCGATGAATCTTATGAAGTTTCGTACGCTCCGTAAATAGTTTTAGGCGGTCGTTGTGAGCTCGTCTTGTAATTTTTTTACTAAATATTATAACGTACAATTTTGCTCATTGAATTGATTGTTTGCCTACTAAAACATTTTACTTTTTTCTTTACATTGCGGATCCAATATTAAAACACCAATTCAGTACTGTATACATATAAGCAGACACAAAAGAGCTACTTTATTTACTGGGCATGTACAAATAAATAGGTAACGCATTCCTACAGTTACGTTTAAGGCATTTTTCAAATTCCAACCCATCGCCTGTCGTGTTTAGGATTTTTAGCAATCCGTAAAGAAAGGAAATTAAGACAGCTGAGATCTAACGCAATACTTCTACTAAAGAACTTAATATATTCATAGTATCATATCAGTGAATCTGCAAAGCTACTTTCGAAGACACGATGATAATCACAAAAATACAGATAACGTAACACGTATGAACGAAAAAAGAACATCTCAAATAAAAACAACACAGCCAACTGAAACAGCCGTCCATGAGCAGTAGTAGAAACAATAATAGCGTCAAGCATTTTGAGTTGCAGACAAAAAAGAAGAACACTGCGACTTTTGAGCAAATTCGGGCGAGTATGCAAACACAAAGGTCTCCAAGTAAAATCCAATCAGCCGTCGAATTGGATGCCACGGACGGATTACGTGACGCCCGCGAAAGCTCGATCAATATTCATGAGATTCATCGCGTCCACGATGAATAGGCGATGAGTATCGATATGTCGACACGCCTTCCTGGACAACACTAGGTTTTTTTGTTGATTTACGCTGACCAAATGAATGGCTGAATTCCGTACTGATAAGCTTTTCACATGTGTTTTTGTTTCAGATGTTTGGGTTAATATGTGATATGAATAAAATAAAATTAGTAAGTATTCTATATAATATATGAAATATATACGTACATTTGCTAAGCAATAGGGAAATAACTACAAAAATTTAATTTTCAGCCCCAATGTACAGTCAGCAGCATAAATATCTGTACAAAATCAAAATTTCAAAATCGCCTATATACGCGTTAGGTTAAACTGAAAAATATTTTTTTTTGTATGAAGTAAAGCAAATCTCTTTTATTTTATTTTTGTGACGAGAAAAAAGATTTAGTAAGAACACAAAAGTATGTAGGCAATTTGAAATTTTGAATTTGTTCAGTTACTTATGCTTGTGACTGTACCATTAAAACACAAGATTCCCTTCAACATCTGCATTTAAAAAGCATTTAGTAATACAGAGAGCACCTGCAATGCACAGGAACATCGTAATCAGTTTTTCACCTTTTCTGAAAAAAAGTTTTTTTTTTGGTTAATCAGTGATTAGATCTAGATGTGTTATATTGTCAATATATAAAAATCAGGTAAAGTGTGCGACATCAACATGGACTAGCAATTAATATTTTGGCTTTATTACTTACATTCCAAAATAGCCACAGGTGCTTTGTGTGACTCACAAAAATAATATTTTCCATGCATTTTTTATGAAAGAGAATAAATATAAAGGATTAATCGGAGTGCAAAATAAACTTTATACCAAACTAGCTTTTGCCCGCGGCTCCGTCCACATTAAAAAGTTTTTCCGGGATAAAAGTCCCGGTTTATATTTCCTCGGGATAAAAAGTAGCCTATATGTTAATCCAGGACATGATCTACCCGTGTGCCAAATTTCATGGAATTCCGTTCAGTAGTTTTTGCGTGAAAGAGGAACAAACATCCTTACATCCAAACATCCATACATTCTTACAAACTTTCGCCTTTATAATATTAGTAGGATTGTAAAACATTCCCGTCTTGATGAACACTGAAGCTTGCTGCGGTAAAATTGTTTCACGACTTTTAAACGACCAGTCTTAATATTTTACTGTTTCTAATGTTCTTAACTACTTCAAAGACTTGTATTGTTGAAGCTGTATAACAGAATTCTGTCTTATTTGAGAACACGGTTGCCCATTACGAAACTTCCCCTGGGCTTTTGAACATTAGTATGCAATTTTTTCATATCAAACCTTGGCGAGTAGCCGGACTATCAATCTGAGCGGACCAGGTGTCGGTCCGTTGTCATGGCAACGATCTACTTTGTCCCAGTCTAACGAATGGGGCAACTTGATTTCCAGCTGCGAAGGTCACGTCGTGTGACCGAGTTCATAACTCTTAAAAACTGAACAAAGGGTGATGGCTGCCGTGTTACCGCGATAATTAAAGTTATACCCGATTAATGTTCGTGATAGGGCGAAGACTTATGAAATAGGGGCTATTGTTCCCCGCGACTTCGCGCGCCTCATTATATTTATTTATCCCAGGGCAAAGTTTATTTTTACAGAGATGAAATGTGTCCAACCAAAAGGTTACTTCGTCACGCTGGTTAAACACCTGTCGTTATTATTCTAAGTTGATTCAAAAAGCTACACAGCAAACAAAATAAATATTTACAATTTAGTTATTTATAAAAAAAACGTCATTTTCATGTTAGAGAACTTTAGTGCTGAATTGTAAAAATAATTCATAATCCGTCATTACTCTAATGATTTTATTTGTTTGATTTCATCATCAAAGTGGTAGGTACATGAAATGTTGCATTGGTATTTAATCTATCATGACTAATTACCCATACACATTACACACACACATACACTCACGCCTTAAAATGCGTGCGTGTAATATACATGTATGCTACCCCTTCGAGGATAAGTCCTCGAAGGCGCAGCAGGGGGGCAGAGGTGCCGCCTCTGCCTACCTGCAACTAGTGCACCCACTTTTCGCCGTTATTCCGTCCCATGATTTGATAGGGGCGAGCCTATCGTCATATCGGGCACAAATTCCAGACTCTGAGCTGATACTGAATAGAAAAACTCAATATCACTTTGCCCGACCCGGGGATCGGACCCGAGACCTCAGCATTGCAGTCGTACCATAATACAACTACGCCACCGAGGCATGACTAATTAGCTGTAATTAACTGTGCAGCAAATAAGAAAATATTTGATCTCGACATTGCAACTTCGAATTTTTCGTTGTTTTTTATCGAAGGCACGGCAGTGACCTCATTGCAACTAATGGTAAGTGAAGAGAAGCCCAAAAATATATCGACCGGACGGTCGGAATAGTTATACCGGCTTGCTTAATTGCTTCTTCACGGTCCGCTTGAAGGACCCTAAGTTGTAGGAAGGAGGGAACACGTACGCTGGCATACTGTTCCACAGCTTAATGGTTCGGCAGAAAAATAAACTACTGGAACTTTTAGTCCGATGACTATTATTAGTTTTAGACCGTTACGGATTTAATATCGTTTACAATAATAAGCTGCAACATTAATCAAGATAACCGAACCTTTGAAAACAAGGCTTGGTATATTAATAAATCAAAGAACTTGTGCACTGAGACAAACAATAGTGTCATATCCATATGGTATGACAGGTACTCGGTTGAAGATCGTCTTTGCAACGTGTTCAGCGGTCTTAGACAATTTATTTTGAGCACTAAGCGACCTATATATTATATTGCTGAGTCAAATACTCAGAATTCCAGCTAGGGACCGCCGGCGGCATATTTTAGGACCTGACGTATGTTGCGACATGTTTGAATAATAAGTACTATCTTTTGATATCTGGTTTATTGTTTACTAGAAATAGGTCGTAAGGGCTTAGGAATTAGGTGTGAAATTCGATGGTAAGAACTGACCCTACAAGTGACCCCACTTGCGCCTGAGGGAAGTGGAGTTGGGTCTAGATAAAACGTCGGCTGATGCGAAATGATTATCCGGTATCAGTCATCACAATTATATCGGCCTGTTTGGAACCAGAACTGTTTTATACTTACCCGACTGAATAAAAACAATTTCGTAATTTGGACGTGCCAAAAGTACTATCGAATCTATTCAAACCAGAATTAACAGTTGATTACTTTTCTGGAGCGTTGATATAACATTTTATAAGTATCAGCACCACAATCTACCAGCTCCACAAGCATTCCCATTCTATTCCTGTAACACAAACCTACATATCAGAAGGAACAAAAAAGCCACACCGTGTCGCATTGCCTAGCAGACAAGTCCGTCTGCCATTGATTAATCGCGATATTCGTTTGATAAATGGCGTCACGTGTTGGTGCTTCTGAATGGATTCCCGCAACGGAACGCTGTCGGTGGAAGAATTCGTCAAATTCGTACACGAGATCGACACATGCACGAACCGCCCGCAAGCGATTCGGAAACAACCGTTTGTCTGTACGGACGAATGGGCGTAAATTTTGTCACACATCACACATGTTCAATTGGATTATGCATTTTTTGATGAGGTGTTTTTTTGTTAAAATTGAGTGATATACATCATATTTTTTTTATAGTACACAATGATATATTATTGAGGGTAGTTAATGTATTATAAATATTAGATTGTGAAGATGTTTGTATATGTTATCGCGGATAAGTGAATGGGGGAAATGTATTTAAGATTGACGAGGATGCGAGCAAATGCAAGTTATAAATACAGGCTCAAATTTTATGAACATCTCACGACAGCTTCTACTTAACTTGAACTTGACTAACTTTTAAGGCTTTATCCTATAAAATAACACAAATTTAAAGCCATATCTAAAAAAAACACCAAACAGTCTTTGATTAATTATAACTCTAATCAGAGAAACAGCAATATAACTAAAACGTTTACATGAAAGTAGTCATTCAGACCAGAACGCTACATTGAATCAGTTCGAATTGAAATTTATTATTTCCTATACACTCGCTTTTCATATTATTTATACCATACCAGCCCTGTATTATATACTGCCCACTACTGAGCACGGGCCTCCTCTAGAACAGAGAGGGTTTAGGCCTTAGTGCACTACGCTGGCCTAGCGCGGGTTGGCAGACTTCACATACCTTCGAAATTCAGAGAACTTCTCAGGTCTGCAGATTTCCTCACGATGTTTTCCTTCAGCTTTAAAGCGAACGATAATTCACAGAGAATACGCACATATTTTTTTTAGAAAAG
Source organism: Lapara coniferarum (assembly GCA_949316025.1). Classification (NCBI taxonomy): domain Eukaryota; kingdom Metazoa; phylum Arthropoda; class Insecta; order Lepidoptera; family Sphingidae; genus Lapara; species Lapara coniferarum. The sequence continues at coordinate 27,830,476 of OX438922.1, read as the reverse complement.
TCTGAGGTGTGTGCTCTTGGGTTTGAATCTGCGGACATTCGTCTCGGCAGTCCGTTCCACTCCCAACTAGGCTATCGCCGCTTTTTTTCATGTTTATATAATATTTTTGTATCCATGTATCAGATATGCTGTGTGACGAAGCTGTATTAGTCCTGTATGCTAATACTGGATCAAAGTTTACGAATTCTGTTCATTTTATCCTGCATTTCTATTTCCAATACATTTATGCCACAAAATTATTATTCGCTAACACATATCGCATAATGTCTTCCTGTTTACTCTCAATAGTCTGGATACGGAGGGGATTTATGTTACAAATATCTGTATCATTACATTTTATTATCAGGAATGTATTCTTGAGTTCTTTTATAGATATTCTCTTTCCATGTCATATTACAAACCTTAAAGGAAAATCTATTGGAAAAAAATAGCCAGCTTTTAATGGAGGCACATAATCCGCAGTTTTCTAAAATTTCCAGCAAAAATATCAGAACTATTTTTCATTATTTCTCTGCACTTTTTATGGATCGCTTGTTTTTTTTTATAATTTAGATACTTAGACCACCGCGAAGTATCCTTGAACGCAGGTCGGTAATGTAATCACTTACAGTACAAACAGAGCGTGGAAAATCAACCTTTCTCCATCTTCTTTATTACTCGTGCTTCGATCATTTAGGTGCTCTCAACGCTGACACAATTTAAAACACATTATGATAATGCGTACAGATAAGATCTGTCGAAACGGTACGTAAAAATAACATGAGGTAAATATAGTCTTGCTTTCTACGTGTAATATATTCGCAAAATATACCTTTTTTATGATTACGTATTACTTTTACCGGTTACTGCGTTTGAGGCCATTTTAACGGTATACAAACAAAATAAAATTATGGTCTGTGTTACATACTACAGTTTCTTTCTAATAATGAAATATTGAGACTCGATTCAGAACTCCCAGAGATTATTTCCTACATTGAAATAAAACTATTTAGCGGATTTTATCGCGGCTTTTAATTTACATTTTCTCCCGACGCGACGTTTCGAAGGCTTTGCAACACTTCGTGGTCACGGGGCGGACTCAGGTGTTGGTGGTCCGAAAAGCGATAAAATCCGCAAAATAGTTTTATTTCACTGTCTAATTCGCGTAAATATAAGATGTAATTATTCCCTACAACCAAATTCTATAGTAATACGTATTCACTGAGACATGCTGCCTGCATTATAATTCACGTAATTATGAGAGAATTCGAAGCCTATCGTCACAAACGGCACAAATCCAATCGCGTTCAAAGCAAGTGGCTCGCTGCGACATCACGAGCACACAAAGCATTGCCTGATTTGGAAATTAACTCCGTTTAGGCCTTTGCGGCTCACAGCTCACGGTGATAACCGCTATTGCTCATTAGTTAAATTAGGCGTTTATGAAACTTGACTGTGTCGTCGGTTTCGTTCTATTATATACTAGCTGTTGCCTGCGGCTCCGCCCGCGTTAAAAAGTTTTTCCGGGGAAAAGTCCCGCTTTATACTTTTCCGGAATAAATCGTAGCCTAAGTTACTCCTTATTACATCAGCTACCTCCCAATAAAATTCCCGTCAAAATCGGTCCAGCCATTTCAGAGATTAGCCGGAACAGACAGACAAAAATTGAAAAAAAAAGAAAATATTTTGGTGTATGTACCGTATATATATTCATTGGATAAAGATTAATATTATTACGTTGATACAACTCTTAACAAATAATGCATTAATTTCGATCAAATTTGATTACCATAAAAACGGTTCTAGTGAGTTAATCTTAAAAGATAGACACATACTGTCGCGGACATTTTTTTAGATCATTTCAAGAGGAATAATTCTTTCATACATATATTTTTGGTATCTTGAGCCGTTTTCGCAGCGCACGCAATGGAAGCCCTCAAGGATGAATAATTTTCCCCGTTTTCTTTCACATTTTCCTTTATTTCTTCGCTCCTAATTGTTGCATCGTGATGTTATACAGTGTCATTTCAACATTGCGTTACTAAATGAAACCACATATTCAGCGTGACCTCTGCTAACATCGTGCAAAATATTATCCATGGGTAACGCATACTTTCGCCAATAATCCAGATTATAGTTTTATAGTTTTTTGATCACGCTGTGTTTTAGCGCGCTTGACTTTATTCAGTGAATCACGTCACAGCTGACGATGTTATTACAAAACCTATAGGATTAAGAAGGGCAACTCACAAATTCACTTGCAATACATTCACTCACATAGCTGCAGCAGTACCGCTTGAGACGTGGAATTTGAAATAAAATAATTAAATTGCTACTAGAGCAGTCCCTACTCCCTAACTAATACGTTATAAATATCAACATGAAATAAAAAGTTGTCATGTTATTGTGTGAAAAGGAACTAATTATTTTTTAAGTGTTATGCTGTAAAGAAAAGTATTAATTCTTTAATAATAAACTTTGTTTTCGTTAATAAATAAGTTTACCTACCGAAATAGGTAGGTACTTAACAACTCGCAGTCACTATTAAAAAAGTTACAGGATTTTAATCTATTGATATCATATTTTTTGATTCCGTATGATATTTCAACGTTTATTTTAATTTTAACATCAATATTTCTGGACGTCATGCCTAAAATAGGTTTACGTAAATACTTTATACTACCAAACGCCTTATTATGCCTTCTGTACCTTCTAATCTCTAGCTACATTTTGTATCGCGTCAGAGTCGTTGATCTTGTTACTAACACATTGAAACTAACGTGCAGATACCAACATGTTGTGTCTCTTTCGCACGCCATTCAATACAAACACGCACTCAAACACGCTGTGTTGCCAGTATAAACATTTTTACCGACAAGTTTGCTAAAATGACACAGCTTTTCAAAGAATCGGATATTAGTTTATTTATCACATGGATTTCTAACACACTTAAATAAGTGTATTAAATAATAAAATAACTAGGGCAATTATGCTAATGAAAAGTCTACTTAAACGAATACGCAGCAATATCTTTGTATTGTAAAAATAACATTACTTTAACCAATAAAGCATACCAGAGCTCTAACATCATTTAATTTCAATATGCATTGTGGTACGGTTAAAATAGCATAGAACAATGTAAAACTAAAATTGCAAGATATTGCAGAATAAGGTAATAGTACGAAAGCTTGGTATCCCTGTGGGAGCACGTGTAACACGAACATCAGCTGGCGGGGCCAACGATCGCGCGCGCCAGCGGGCGCACGGCGCACTTGTCGGCATGTTCTTTGTATAGGGCTGCCATTACCTAAATTGCCGACGCCGGACAAACACGGCAAGAATCCCGGACATTTGGGCGAAATATGGGCTTATTCCCGGACATCTCTGACAGAGTACCCCAGTATCTCCGCACCGCAATAACAATCGTAATTTTTAATAGTTCCTGCCTGAGTAATAATACCTAAAACTGGCGTTATTTACTAACCACTTATAAAGTGACTCGACCAAGTGCACAAAAATCCTTCTAAATACCTATGTTTTACCTACTTACAATAATTTTGGTTATTAGTCAATTGAATATCCTGGTTATTTTAAATTAAGTTCAGCCATTACTATACGTACGTAAATGTTACTTATTCTTGACAAAAGTGTGCGTGTATTCTATGAAGTGGTAAAAATTAACGTTTTTTACCCTACTAGTAAATTACGACAATTCCAGGTAATAGCAATAAGTACAAGTGATATTTATCAAAATGTGTAACGTTTCGAAATACATCGAGATTCGCGGTCCGGGATTCGTGGACTTTATGCCTATCCCGCGCGGCCTAAAATATGGCCCCGCACTGGCTCCTCCAGGCGCATGCGCCGTGGGGCGCGGGGGCCTGCGCGCGCGTTGCCCGCCAGTCGCCCGGCAGCAACACGACGTGGCGTATGTCGATTTACATACTGAATGTTAGGCCGATGCTCCCTATGTACTTACCGGTACCTATTGTAATTTTATTATTATATCGTTTTGTATCGATCCGAGTGACCTTGTCTCTGACATCGCTTCGGGAGACGCGAGCCATGTGTAGGTAAAAACCTATTAGTTTAGTAGTCCTTTGTCGGCTTTTATGCGCACACGATCAAATGTTCTCTAATTGTAATTATTATTCTATTGTGTTAATTTTTAAGTTTCTGTTGTGGTAAACTATGATTTACATTTACAAAGCTCGTGAATAAAGTGTTAATGTTTCCTTGAAGGTCGTTGAAATGTCTTTTGTACTTTTAGGGATTACTGAGTAAATGTTCAAAATTCCAATCTTCAAGAACCTCGTTGACACTCGTACCATAACGGTAGCATCATAGTCGGTTTCACGAAATCGATCGACGAATTTGACGGCTTGAGCGTGCGATTCTTGCTGATGTATCGTGTGATAGTTGATGGAATCTTAGGGTTGTGAGGCTTTTTGATAAGCTACGTGCGGTGTACAGACTGTGACCATTATCGAAGATGCTTCAATGATTTCAGTCTTCTAAAGGAGACATAACTGGCTCTGACAGAATCTAGTAAGTGACTGTTGTTTTGATTTACCTATGTGACCTGACACAGAAGCATAGGTAATAATAGCGACCTCATCTTTTCGGTTTGGAATAAAGCTTCTTGGTTACGATGGCGCGATGTCTTATCGTTGCGCTCCGTGTGTGCATCTCTTGTTCGCGTGTGCGTGAGCATATTATCAATGAAACACACAGACCTCAGTGACGTTGACGCTCCGACGATCTCTCGTATACTAGTAGTGGCAATAGGATGTCTAAAATTAAAAGACCTTTTTTGTTCTTTATTTTGTTTGAAAAATGTACTTCTTTATTTTACACTTATGGTTAAATTAATTAACTGCATGGTGTTTCTTTCAAATTGATTTTATCGCAGTTAAATTTATGTATTCGATTACAAAATGACCCTGTATAGCCTATAGCCTTGCTCGATAAATGGGCTATTCAACACAAAAAGAATTTTTCAATTCGAACCAGTAGTTCCTGAGATTAGCGCGTTCAAACAAACAAACAAACAAACTCTTCAGTTTTATAATATTAGTATAGATTATGATTTTTTTACTAACCAATAAAAAAAATATGTTTGTAGTCCACGATTTTCTCAAAAACTTCTAATCCGATTTGGATGGTGTTTTCATTTCTTAAAAGTGTATTTTACATTAATGGTTTTTAGATAGTAGAAAAGAGAATTCCAGGACGCGACTTCGATCTTCGGATGAAACCATTTTCTCAAATATTTGTGCATCCACCGTGCTACAAAAAATCTAAATAAAGCCCAATGTTAGCAGTTTATAAGGGAATAAAATCAATCAGTCAGTAATTGATTAATCGTGTATAAGAAGCTTAATTCTATTGATGCGATGACTAACACGTTTTCCAAATCGTGCCTATGTCACGTGCAGCCGAAGTTTTATTTACTGTCGTAGCGTGATCGGCCTTTATGAGTACTACCGCTAAACGTGTGCTACGCAGCTTTTGTAATTTAGGTTAGGTCCGGGATGGTGGTGCCGTGGTGCTACTGTTTATGGGTGGTCGTATCGGTTACCATCGGACGAGCGACATTCTGGTCTTGTCATTCAATTACAAAAAATAGCTTGCCTCTGATGTATAGTGTATAGTTTAGCTGCATTTACTATAGTAGAGTTTATACACCGTAGGTTGAAAGACACGACACTATACTTGGCTAATCCGGCCAATTAGGTTACTAAAATGTCCTATTTGGCTTGCATTCATTCATTCATGTGTACATTATAAACACCATCCTACTAATATTATAAAGGCGAAAGTTTGTAAGAATGTATGGATGTTTGGATGTTGGGATGTTTGGATGTATGGATGTTTGTTCCTCTTTCACGCAAAAACTACTGAACGGATTTCGATGAAATTTGGTACACGGGTAGGTCATGTCTTGGATTAACACATAGGCTACTTTTTATCCCGGAAAAACATAAAGCGGGATTTTTACCCCGAAAAAACTTTTTAAGGCGGGCGGAGCCGCGGGCAAAAGCTAGTTTATTATAATATTATGAAATGAACACTTGCAACTAGACTGCCTCAGTGGCGTAGTTATATTACAGTACGACTGCAATGCTGAGGTCTCGGGTTCGATCCCCGGGTCGGGCAAAGTGATATTGAGTGTTTCTATTCAGTATCAGCCCGGAGTCTGGAATTTGTGCCCGATATGGCGATAGGCTCGCCCCCTATCACATCATGGGACGGAATAATGGCGAAAAGTGGGTGCACTAGTTGCGCCTCTGCCTACCCCTTCGGGGATAACAGGCGTGAGTGTGTGTGTGTGAACACTTGCAAATTTTTAGACACTTATATTTTCATTCAAAATCACTGGCAACATTCAAAACGCCATTAACTGAATTTAAAAGTCCGCGTAATTCTCACATAAACTCACATAAAACATTTAAAATGTATAAATCTCTAAATAATAACCATAATTTAATATTTCATAATATAAACGAGAAGCGTAAACACTACAATTTCAGCAGAATTTATTCATGGTTGGAATATAGAGTCTTGTTCCGTTGGACATCAATTTTTTACGCCATTCGCGACAACCGTTTTCTATCTGTCGACCCCTAATTTTACTGTTTTCTCTTGGTAAGAGTTTTGTTATATAGGCTATTAGCTTTCACTAAATGTTGGCACATAATTGCAGCATTGAGTATTGTAGGCTGCCAAGTTTCTTTAGAACACAGCTGTTGCTAGACTTTAGTGTGAATTTAAAGTAGATTTCTACATAAGTAATTTTTAGTTAGGTACATAAATTAATATTGGCAAACATTTTGTATAAGTACCTATAATCATAGACAATTATTGATAGTCATGCTTGCATTAGTCGGCTTCGAGACTTACTAAAGTTGTTTGTACTTTTATCAGTATTGTATACGTACGGTCCATAAATGTCCAACTGTTATTCCTCTTTCTCATTCTGTTTCGTCTACCTGATAATCTCACTCCAATCTGCGATTAGAGCAATACACTTTTGTGAGCATGTTGCGTTTTTCTAACTTAGTTTTGCCACCTGACGCCTGGGCGACGTCAATGCCCTTAATCAAATAATCCTATTCTTCAAAATCCTAATTACTGCAATAACAAAACCATGCAATAATAAATACTATTTGAATTTTGACTTTATAATTAGCATGAAACCCACCATCTGCAAAACACGCTCGCAATTAAACCAATCGCATTGTAAAAGCGCCGCAAACACGGCGCGCTATTTGCTATTTCCGCTTGAAGCTCAGTTGAGCGTGTCACGTCATCGATGCGATGCATTTTCCCGGTTGATTTGGCAGCAAGTGCTTTGGGATCCGGCAGCGCTACTGCGCTACATAACCTTTGTTGCACGCTGCAGCATTCCGATGAGATAGCACCGTGTTTACAATAAACCTTAACCGTGAGGCTGTTAGTGGATTTCATTCGATATCCTGATATGGTGATATTGATAGACAGTGATCGTATCTGTGTCTGTAAATAATTGGAATTCTTTCGAGTATTGCAATATTTGGGTATTACATTGCACAGAACAAGGCACTATCGAAAATACAAAGTGAGTATTAAACTCCAGTCTTGCAATAAAGCAACGCAAGATAGAGCCAACATTACAAAGCTAGACATGGAAACATAAAAAGGGTCATAATGAAAACAAATTCAATCAATCAATCAATAAGCCCTCTATCCTGAACTTCCGTCTGTTTTGGGGTGTTTGTTTTCCTCTTTTAGAGGATATCTCTAAGTTCAGTATGTGTGCGTTTGGGCAAAGGCCTCCTCTAACATTTTCCATTGTGTTCTATCTCTGACAACCCTGCTCCAATAGAGGCTGGCTGTAAGCTTCAACTCATCTCTCCATCTCTTAAGTTCTCTTCCCCGTTTGCTTTTTCCATCTCTGGGATACCAGTTCGTCACACGGACGGAAAACGAATTACTCTGAATAAAAAAAAAAATATCTACATTCAGGTCAAAAAATAATTCTTATTGTCTTTATTGCAAGCATTTATCGGGTTGTCAAATATGTAGGACGATATTATATTCATACATCAACTTTTTTTTACCCTTATATGGACTTGAACTAAACGACAAAGTATATTAATTTTACAAACCGCTCCTTGTCTCGTATTGTAACATCACATTTCATAGCATGCGATGAAAAAAAACTCTGAAGACGTTAATGGCGCGACCTCATTCCCTGGATGTTGCTTTAATAATATCATCTGTTGGCCTTTCATCGGGGAATAAAACTGCATCCCGACACAACGCGCCGCCATCGCGATAATGAGATAACCAACGACTTTCAGAACGCATAAACAACGCTTTTAATAGGGTTGCCATACTTCACGCATCAGTTTGGATGTGACTCCGGCAGTGACTCAGTTATCCCGATTGTTTATAGCTACTACCTAGTTTGTTGATTAGGTAACATTTTTATAGTAGTAACACGACGGGCAATGAGCTCTTCTTATAGTAAACGACATGACAAATGTAACACTATCCAAACCTTGAATTACAACGCTCGTCAACCGACATTAAACATGCAATATCATAATGCCCAGTAATCACATTGGCCATAACTTCTTTTTAAAGACCACAACAGTAATGGCATAATGTTGCTTGGCGGCAAAAAATTACAATGTATTGGGACCTACAATATGAATATATATTTTTTTAACCAATGCAGTAAATAGTCTATATTTTTGCGAATCTAATGCCAGTCAGAGAAATTTTAAAAAGTCCGATGTTTACAGGATTTTGTGGTAACCCTACTTAATAAGAACTCATAAATAGTCGGACGGACTAGTTAGTTTTAAAATTATAGTTCGGAAATCTGAATTAATAGTTGTGTGCAATATAATTAACTATTCATTTTTGTGGACGTTATCGGTTTGCTTATCTTTATTTTATTTTCCTTTCCGCTATGAAGCATATTTACTAAAATTGGGAAACATTTCCGCTTGTTTGAATAAAGTGTTAAGTAAAGCAAATTGTATTTAAACAAAAATATATTTATTGTGATCTATAAATATTCTGGAACAGGCCTTATGTTCAGCAGTAGACTTCATGTTTCTGATGATGATAAATATTCACACAATCTGTAACTATTCGGCATTATAGATTGTATAATTAAGAGATGGAAAAACCGCACCAGCGAAACCAATGTCACAATAATCAAAACTAGAAATCCTCCACCATCCTCCATATTATAAATTCAGAACACGATAAACATTCATACAATAATTATCTGTCATCAAATGACATAAGTGCAAAAATTCGCAAAATTGATTATGCATTGCAAACATTAAAAAAAGTAAGTCTCAAATCATTATCTAAAATAAATTATGATATTGACGTAAATGCAATTCTAAGGGTGCGACATATAGATATTGTCGGTCCACGTCACACATTCCCGCATAACAGAGGTCCATAATGGAAATCAATAATCGGCTTACCTCGCGAACATGTCGCGGCACGTGACCAGACTGCCGCGTCGATCTCTCCTCGCCCCCGAACGGTTAATCGAGTGGAAAATGTAAGAATATCGATTGTTATCGATGTATCGATATGTAGGGTATCCCTGGATGTTTCCGGTTTTGTGGAGGATTAGAGGTTGGTTTATGGTTCAATTATGTAGAGCAATCAGTGTTGACTGCCCCGGTAGCGTAGTTGTATCACGGTACGACTGCAATGCTGAGGTCTCGAATTCCCGGGTCGGGCAAAGTGATATTGGGTTTTTCTGTTCAGTATCATTATTTTATGAAACCTAAAATAGCTGGCGAAATATGTGTGTGATATACCTGTGCCTACCCAGAAAAGGTGTGATGCTATCTACATGTATGTATCTGTGTTTATTAATAATGAAAGAATAGCAGTAAAGCACATAACAGTTCTTCGAAATTATTCAATTTCACAAATTGCTTCCCTACCATCTCAAATTGCCGACGTCAACAATACTAAAATGTTTATAAATCAACAAAAACGTTTTATTTATATCTCAAATTAAACTCTAAATCCATTGAGGAATCCGGTAAATGGGTCAACAAAATGAAAATAACACATAAAACCGTACTAATTTAATTTTGTACGTAGAATTAAGCTACACGGCGGCACTCTATCTGTAAAATTGGATCCTCCAAGAGTTTTGTTTTTCCGGGCCAAATCCATTAATATAAATAAATAAATAATACCAGCCCTGTATTATATACTCCTCCTCTTCTATTACTGAGAGGGGTTAGGCTTTAGTCCACCACGCTGACCTAGTGCGGGTTGGGAGACTTCACACACCCTCGAAATTCTTATGAAGAATTCTCAGGTATGTAGGTTTCCCCACGATGTTTTGCTTCACCGCTAAAGTGAACGATAATAATTGATAAACAATACACACTTTGAAAAGTCAGAGGTGTGTGCCTTGGGTTTGAACCTCCGGACATTGTCTCGGCAGACCGTTCCATTCACAACTAGGCTATCGTCCAAATCCACTGTGATTTTATATTTAGACTGCGCCTTATTGGAAACTAGCTTTTGCCCACGGCTTCGCCCGCGTTAATAAGTTTTTCCGGGCTAAAAGTACATAAAAACCTTCCCGTTGAATCATTATTACTATCCAACACATTTATTTGGATAAAGATTAATATTATGACGTTGCTACAACTCTTAACAAATAATGCATTAATTTCGACCAAATTTGATTACCATAAAAACGGTCCTAGTGAGTTAATCTTAAAAGATAGACATATACTGTCGCGGACATTTTTTTAGATCATTTCAAGAGGAATAATTCTTTCATATATATATTTTTGGTATCTTGAACCGTTTTCGCAGCGCACGCAATGGAAGCCCTCAAGGATGAATAATTTTCCCCGTTTTCTTCACATTTTCCATTATTTCTTCGCTCCTAATAGTTGCATCGTGATGTTATATAGCCTAAAGCCTTCCTCGATAAATGGTCTATTCAACACAAAAAGAATTTTTCAATTCTAACCAGTAGTTCCTGAGATTAGCGCGTTCAAACAAACAAACAAACTCTTCAGCTTTATAATATTAGTATAGATTCATCCGCTTATCTCTGACAAAGTAGTTTTTACTTACACAGCTGAATCAATAAACTTTATTAAACTTAAATATTTTTTTCCATAAAGTATCAAAGATTACTTTGTCTACATTCTCGCGGGATTAATTTTGGCTCGTCCAATCGTTGTTTTAGTTGATTCAACTTAGAAGGTAAATTAATTATAAATTATAATTAGAATTGTTTTCTTTGAATGCATACCTGAACTTAATGGTTAATTTAAGCAACATCTTAACCTGAAGTGTATATGAAAAATAATGAAATCCTCCTAGCCAGTTTCGGCCACGGCGGCCAATCTCAACGGAGATCAGCCAGGTACGCAGGAGATATTATAGTGCACAAGTGTGTGCGCAAAACACAGGTGCACTCGCTATTCCTTCACTCTCATAGTCCGGTGAGACGGCAATCCGACATGACCGGAGAGAGATCAGGCGCAGGACCAACGGCTTTACGTGCTTTCCGAGGCACGGGGGTATCACACCGCCAACTTCCTGACTCCGAGCTGCGACTGAGTAAATTTTAAGATGGGAAAACCGTCACAATTTTTTTGGCTCGACCCGGGATTCGAACCCAGGACCTCAGCGCGCAAATCGTACTCGTAATGCGTACGCAATACCACTACGCCACCGAGGCAGTCAAATGAAAAATAATATTTATGTCATAAATCTCATAGCCGTCGACGGTTCAAAATTGTACGGGAATTGCAATCATATGCAAATATAATTATTGTCAGCATAATTAGTCAACTTAGGAAGTAGTTCCTATGTATAATGAGTCGTTTGCAACAAATAGGAACATTTATCCCTCAAGATATTATGATAAAAATATTTTACAAAATATTCGAATACAAATGGTAATGCTTTAATATACATGAATTAATATGTTATGTACGATAAGTATAAATAAGCATCTACTCAAGGTTACTACTATGCGTTATCAAAAAATACAATGTTGTAAATTATTTACAAAACATACTAAAATAATCCACAACTTCCGTAAGATAAAAAATCACATTGTACACGAAAATCAACCTTATAATCTACACACTAATAAACTAAATAATGTTTTAAGTGTATGAGTTGGCGACATGGGGACTAGACTAGAACTACTTATGTAATTTAAACAAAGTAAATAATTGTAAGCATTATAATTTTTAGTTAATGTTCTATAGGTATAGACTGAATTATTCGAAAAACGAAACAATTAACTATGCTGGCCATCATCACAAATATTGGTTATATGTTCTAATTTTCCCTGGATCCCTGTCAGCCATCTTTTCTCGAGGGAACGATAAAATATACCCTATGTACTAATCCAGGATATGGACCACCCACTTAGTAACATCCAAATCCGTTAAACCGTTTAACAAACGACCCCCCTGAGGTGCGCAGTTATCACATTTAACAATGACTTGTGAGTAAATCCCCCAATACCTAGGGCATTTCATAGTTAGATAAATTTAAACCTTTTAAAACAATTAAATATTCCTATGAAAATATTGTCTTGGGAAGTCGAAGATAAACTGGACAGACACTTACGTTTAAAAATGAACACACCACTTTAAACTTGAATGAATCTTGAGTGACTTCCGAGCTACTATCAGTGCCGCGATAAAATTTACAATCGTTTTACAACTTGACCTCACACAGCTGTGGGCAAATGCTAATTACTCAATAAATATGGCTGCCCACAACCAACATTGGGTCAAACGGGTTGGCGGACATAATTGCCATAAAAAAACGGTACAATGCAAATGTAAATAAAACACATTGTTTACGGGCGCGCCACCGCGTGTTGCCAACGTGGGCGACACGCGCGTAGATTTATCTGCCGACGCGGGTAACGGAAAAAGTGCCGTTAACATTTTGACTCCATATGTAAATTGGTTTGATGTATCGCTCTCTGATGCATGGCAATATGAACGAAATTGGGCCGAAATGAATTTCGAGGGTATGTGAAGTCTGCCCACCCGCACTAGGCCAGCGTGGTGGACTAAGGCCTAAACTGTCTCAGTAGTAGAGGAGGCCCGTGCTCAGCAGTGGGCAGTATATTATATCACAGAGCTGATTGCTGATTGCATTGCATTTGAAGTTTCGACAGAACGTACGTACTCGCTTTACCGCTCAGCATAATAAGTAGGTATGTTTGTGAGTTTTTTCTTTTACTTGTGTGGTGTTCAATAAAGAGTTATCTATCAGTATAAGCAGTACTACTTTTGGCTTATTTTATCATTTTGTACTCCTTTAGTACCTACATGATATAAAAACTTCGTTAATATGACATTTAATTATTTTCTTAAGTTAATATAATAATATTTACTTATTTCATGATTTTCAGTAGGTACGTAATTGTATAGTGGGGCTTTTGATTTTTTATTTGAATATTTTCATCTCCATTCCTCTTTAAATTTCGCGTACTGCATAATACAAAAACGGATTGCTTTTCCATTGTAATGAAATGAAAACAACTAAATGGAGCGTAAATAAAACATTTCCACGCTAGTGGATATTCACTTTTGTATATTTACACGGGACAGACAATAAAAGTGTCGTTTTACCTGAGTATTATTGTTTTGACTATACGGAAAGACGCGCCATTGTGAGGCGAGAAAATGCTCATAAAATTTACTCACCAGGGAAACATGAAACTATATTATTATGACATAGTTACGTCATGTATAGAAAAACAATATTCAGATAAACAAAACTAAACAATACAGCTAGGTAATTTCTTACAGTAATTCTATAGTCAGACTATGGACAATGAACTTTTTTTTTGTACTCGACATTGGCGAAATCACTGATAAACGCCAAAAGCCACAAATATAAAAGATGAATCTAAAGAACACAAGAAAAGCATCACGTATTTATATCAGAAAGATTTAGGCTGAGGAGTAACCAGTCAAAACTTCGTCGAGCTTATAGCCGACCCGAGATAGGGGGTGAGTCTATGACCATTTCTGGCACAAATTCATAGAATAACCTAGTTTTCTAACTAAAACTCATATTTTTTATTACGATATTATATATTTCCCATATACTCTTACTAATATTACAAACGCGAATGTTTGCGAGTATGGATGTTTGTTACTCTTTCACGCACAAACTACTGAACGGATCTCAATGAAATTTGGCACACAGGTAGATCATGTCTTGGATTAACACATAGGCTACTTCTTATCCCGGGAAAAAATAAAGCGGGACTTTTATCTCGGAAATACTTATTCACGCGGGCAGAGCCGCGGACAAAAGCTAGTACCATATAACAGCGAGTTATAGGACGTTAATACTAATTTACAAAGAGGATAAATACACAATTTGGACACAAAGTGTTCCTCGTATTCATTATATTTGAGGTCAAATGCATGTTCATGTACAGTTGACCATACAGGCAGTTAGCTAATGCGTAATTCTAAAGGTATCGTTACTTCGAAAATGGTTGTTTGACTAAATATAACTTAATAGTGTAGATCAGATTATATTTTACTGAAGAATATACATACAGCCAGAGGCAGACACTGATAGGGTTAGCTCCAAACTACCTAGAGAACAAAAAACTCTCGTGATTACCTGGTGTCTACCTACATTACTATGGAACTTTTTTTTTACATTATTATGGTAAGCGATATGACCACCCATAAACAGTAGAAACACCATCCACCACCTTGAGTTACAAAGTACTGTGTGGCATTCCACTGCGCTCGTCATCCTGAGACATAAAATGTTAAACTTCATTATGTCCTGTAGGCTACAATGCCCTTCAAACCGAAACACAACAGTGCATGGAAACTGCTGCTTGGCGATAGAAATAGACATTGCGGTGGTACCCACCCAAACGGACTCTCACATATGAGAGACTTACCACCAGTTACTTAGCATCAAATACAAGGTAACTCCAATTAGAATAATAAGCAAGGCCCTGGCTGACACAACAATAATACACCATTACGCACGCATCGGAAAGCCGATATCCAGTTAATTTTGCATCGTTAACAGAAACGTACAGAGTTTATTATCACACTGGAATACAACGCGAGTTACTTCCAAATTTCATTATTCACTGTCGCTTACTATCTCCGCTATCGTAATTAATTACATCGGGCCCATCATTACCAATCTTCCCCGTTTCGTTTCCGAGCAACGATATTAGTACGTTTTATGATACGCGATTATGTGCCATATGAGTGGCTGAGTAAATGCTGTTATGCTGCGTGAGGAGTTGACGCGATTTGACACGTCTCCCTCGCATAAAACAAGATTTGTCTTGAACGTTACGCGCATATTTGAGAGTTGAAGTGAATTTCCTAAAGCTGTAACAGAACGTGAAAATATGCCTTATTGATTAAGAGTCGCTTAAATGAAAAAAGAAAACAAAATATACTGTATATTTGGAGATCTTTTATAAGAAGAAAATAGACACTAAAATCGGTATCGCATGGTCAATAAAAAAAAGTATTTACTTTAACTCCTATTTGAATTACGTATATACTATCTAGTTAATCCTAATGCTGAGCAAACGTTGCTTCCTTTGTGAGCAAGCCTTTGAAGTTTCAACAGGATTCCTGCCATGATAATCTAATGTAGATTGTAGGGGCTAAAACTTTCACAACACGATCTGATGAGATACGCTTGAGAATTCCAAAAAATCCCTATCATTGCTAACAGTTTACACCGCTAAAAGCATGAAGTTCTCTAACTTTCCAACTGAAGCCCCCTAAAATAAATTCGAACATAACACATCGTCAAACACGCTCCACAAGAACACTACAATGTAACACGAATGGCAAACGCTTTAATACTTAGTACATGCGAATTTAATCCGTGGCTAACATAGTGAAACTTCATAACAGTATTCAGTGGGAGAAGGCGGGCCTAAGTACGTAGGATTAGTAGTGGATAAAGCTTGTTATGCTCTGTTGTGGTGTCAGCTACCTATATCTATGTATTACGCAATAAATTATCTCATATGCCTTATATAATATAAACCCGTTACTGATAGGTTGGTTGCGTCGCTTCCATTATCAGGATCACTAATGAGATACTTTTAATACTAAATGAGATGAGCGATTGGTTGTCCGATGATACGTTAGTTAATAATAAACAGTAGTACCGTTCGTATTTTGTATAAAAAGTAGCCTATGTGTTAATCCAGGACATGATCTACCCGTGTTCCAAATTTCATCGAAATCCGTTCAGTAGTTTTTGCGTGAAAGAGTAACAAACATCCATACATCCAAACATCCATACATTCTTACAAACTTTCGCCTTTATAATATTAGTAGGATTGTATGGCGCTGCAATAGGCTTGTCACACGGAGGGTGTCAGACCCATAATTATACTAAATTATAATGTCTCTCAAACCTGTACTTAAGCAAAAGCGTTTGTAAATGGAAATTCACTATATATAATAATATCTACTGCGCTATGAATTAGCAAAGGGTTCTTTTTGTTTTTTTTTAATATAACTAATTTACAGATTCACCTAGTAATACCCATTTTTTTTTTTGTTAATGGCCCTACTGCCAGTAGCCTGACACGAGTCGGCTTTTCTGGCCACACCGGTCTTTAGGGTGAACGCAGAAGGCACTCGCAACCCTTTGAATTAAGTGACCATGCTGAGGACAACCCACTAACGGGTTACAATCCTCGGCTCAGGACGGCTACTGAGAGAGGATTAGACATCAACGATTAGGGAAAGATTGTTTTTTTAAGCCTAATCCTATTAGATTGTGTTGTCATCGGCACGCGGGCCGGAACTGCTAGGGGGGTCGGGGTGGCGACGGGGAAAGTGGGGAGGTCCTCGACGGCGAGGACTGAACTGCGGTCTTGTGGAGTGTTGGAGTTTCAAGAACTCGTTCTTACGGCGGATGGCCAGAGTGATTTCGTCCTCTGGATCGGTTAATACGGAACGCGGCCGTCTCCATTTGGCGCGGTCGAATGGAGTATATATATTGACGCTTTAAGGACCAACGTGTTTGGGTGATTTACCGCCCGATCGAAGTAGCGTCTGCTGGCAGTAATACGCAAATAAATAAGATACCGTACCTTCGTACAACGAAATACTTTATCACAACAATTTGTAGCCTTCAAATATCTATAAGCCAAGTTTTGGTTTTATTTATAGGACCTAAAATTCTTTATTAGATACTACTAAAGTCCGATATCAATAACGATCATTTTTACATCAAGTTGTTTCCCAAAATAACTTGTCCCAGCCTACGAACTTTTATATGAAACAAAAGTGCAATATAATGCTTAATGAACAGAAATGTATCTCGTGCGACGGTTCATTAGCCACCTTTCGACGTAATGTAATTTGACATGAAGCGAAGTGACGTGAAAAACATTGTTAAGCATGATTTGAGAGGGCGCCGCGCCCCGAGAGCCGAGATGCGATCGATCCCAAGCGTGGCTCTAATGTTTATTGTTTACAGCTTCGAGAAACTTGTGTTATTCTACGATACTTCATTAAATATCCTCGTTTATCCAGCGTATGCTACTAAAAAAACAATACCAAATTGAATCCCCAGACCATTAAATTTTTCGCCTAAAACATTTTTTTCTCGACCGATCGCTTATTGAAGCCTAAGTTGCAATTTAATAAAGCTTTAACGGTTTTGATACATAAGTTTCTTATTGTGCAGGACAATTTATACAAGTTAATAATATACTGCTCGAAGCGAGACTTGTACGAGTCGACAATTAAATCTTTATCCTAATTATTTCTTATGATCAATCACGCCTTATCTGGCGTACCGCTTCAAATGCGCGCAGAAATTAGAAAGTTAATGAACTGTGATAAAAGTGACACATACATTTTATGGTCTACTGAATTTATTAGACTCTAAAAATAGATTTATAAATGATACCAAATCCAAAACTCATTTATAGTGAATTCCACTGAAATATTAAACGTAAATCGAATCGATAATGATGAAAAGAAAATGCAAGGTGGAAAAATACAACGGGCTGAGTTGAGTAATGTTCTGTCGAGAGCAGCTGGCAGCGACTGGAGCGACTTCGATAGGAGTTTCACAATTACAGTCCATAAAGCATGACTTATTTGCTACAAGGGGTTTGATTACTCGGTGAGGTACATTAGGATATGAATGAAATGAACTATTGGTATACCTTCAGGCAAGCGACACCCCCATCGGTAGTTTAAAAAATTAATCAACTTTGCAGCTCTAATATAATCTCCTAATGAGTCTACGTAAAGTTAAAAACTGATAACAAAAGCGTTGTGCCACAAAACAATATCGATATAACGTTAATACTTCATAGTAAACCACAAACATGATCTCGGGTCAGTGGCGGTCCTTCCATAGAAGCCGAAAAGCCCGGCTTGCCCTAAATTAATTTACCTAAGTACTCAAAACCAAATGTGAAAAATAACCAACATTTTACGGTCAAAACGCTTCGAAATAATTTTCTGTACATCCTTAAAATTCCCGCGCTACGGTTCGCTGAACCAGTCCACCTCTCGAGCGCACTGACACACTACTATACACACGCTCACCACCACACCACGCCTTACACGCATTTAATATTTAATACAAAACAGCTAAATACGCACAAAATATACTCATCACTCTCTCTCTCGTTGGGTTTTACCTGGCTTTTCGCCGCTATATTTCTGCCTCATTCGCACTTATTGATAGAATACGCATCAACTACTACCACCAATGTATATCTATAGTAAGTTTCTATAGCAATCAGTACTGGAAATTAATCCAGGCTTAATGCCTCGGGTTGCCAATTGAAAGAGTTACCTCTAATACGCTTGCTTTTGTTCTGCATTATATTTCTAATGTAAATGCGTATTTTTTAATTTATCATGAATATGTAAGAATTTTAGTATTAATGTAATTATAATTACATATCTAATTATAATTTTTAAGGTATTGCGCTATAATTTTATTTATCAATAAGTTTTCGTCACATTTTCAGTATTAATTCCATAGTATAATTATGACTCGGAACTGGCAACACTAGTTATTTGTTCCGATCGTGTTGTGAATGATACATTTTGAAGTATTTGTTTATTAAGTGGTTTTTGAGTTATTTTAAGCATTTAAGGTGCAATAATTATGAGTGAAATTATCTCTTGTAATAGTTTATATAGTGTGGGAAAGGTTTGATCGGCAAGAATATGGTAAATTTGTTAGATTATGATGGAAAACAACAACGTTTAACTAGTTGGCGAAAGGCCCGAATGTATTTGAAGAAACATAAAAGGTATTTAGATCAGTATACAAAACTAATTATTGTCTTATTGGATGCTCTAATACGTAATATGACTATGTATCAAGTTGTATTGTTGGTCTTGCATATTTTTTTCGAACGAAACAAGTGTTTGGAATGGGTAAGTAAATCTTGTAAAATTATTTAATTATTGTAGTGTTTTTACTTCTTCTTACATTATATGATACAGGTGTAATTTAAGTACTTAGTTTATCTTTAGGACAAAAACTTTCCAGAAGTTGCAATGGGTCAAAATGGTTTTTGAATAAAGGTACCTAATTTCAAATATGTGAGTAATCGCCTCCGTGGCGTAGTTGTATCGTGCTCGGTATGAATGTAGCTTTCTAGGCCTATGTTCGAGTCCCGGTATAGATTGTGTTTTTTTTTTTTAGATATTGATTTTATTTCTTACCTATAGGTGCACATTTTATATGAATCAAAAATGCGTATTTTTTTAGGGCTGCTTGGGCTTGCCCTCATCCAAAACACTAGGCACGCCACTGTCTCGGGTAACGGTATCCGTTTCCGACGCCGCGTTGCGAACAGCGCTCTCGTTTGGGACACTCATATACTGGAACTGTGGTTACGTCGTCCAACGATTCCGAAACTTTTAATGCAGAAACTCAATAAAGCCTCTTTTATGAAATACACAGAAATGTAAAATAAGAACAAACATGTATTTTAGGTGAAACTGTTGTATTAACTTTCGTGTAGAATGACAAATACAATTTCGCGGTAGCCTGATAACTTTTGCACTTAAACCCTAAGTTCAGCGGAACTCACTTTAGGAATCGCTGGCATCGTTTAAAAGGGTAAGGGCAGTGCACTTTGTATTTAATTTATACCTCATACGTTGGGTAGCGTATTTTGTACATTTCAAGTTTATTTAGCGTTTAAAAACACTTTTGGATGTGCGGGCGCACTCAAAGCTGCTTGTGTATATTTCGTTATGTCAAACGCTATCGAGCGGACTGCGTTGGCCAATATAAAGAAAACAGGAATTATTTTAAACCATAGTTAATTAAAAGAAATTTATAATGATACTGAGTCAATCAGTACATAGTTAGACATTTTGTATTGATTAGATTACTATACTCATTACAACCTTCACGCAAACGGCGCTGCTTTCAAAAATTTGTATTTTATATGGTAAATGATGAGTTATATTTCCAGGTAGAGTAGGTGGAGTCTAAATACCTTTAAAAAATAATTTTCAATTCAATTTTTGTTCTCCTGAGGCCTCTCCAGCAGAACGCACCCAGCAAAATTTTCAAACTATGTTTACGTCGAAGATTTTTGCCTACCATTGGCTGCATTTCATCCAACGTTTCGCTAAAGTACTCCGATATCGTGACACAGAACAACAACAGCCATTATGTACCTTACTAATGCGATATTACGAATACAACCCATTTCTCCTTTTTCAGCCTCTATAAGTGCACTGCTGATCCTATGATCTTTGGGAGAGGCCTATGCCTCCCCCAAAGATTTTCAGACCAAACTAACCTAACCCACGTGTTAAAATATTTTTATTAGTTTAAAATATTGTATTGTCATCGGTCCTTGATAAGTATGCAAAATTTCGATTTAATCCGACGTTTTGAAGTGGATCAAGATCATGTTCAAAGTGTAAGTTACATACATACAGACATACGTCTGAAGCTAATAAAAGCGTGTTAAAAACAAAATTCTGTCTTTCCATTTTGAATAGAGAACGACTTAATATTCATAAAATAACTATGTTAATTCATAAATATTCATGTTTTACTGAAGGTTGGATAAATATTCATCCTTTATTGCATAATACACAGAAAACTATGCCCGGACAAAGAGAAAACTCATAATTTAAAAACGTAAACAAATTGGATTTCCTATTGTGTACAACATAGTTTATTAAAACAGCGAAAGCAAAAACATTTACGTAGCTCTAACAAGAAAAGGTTTTTTTTACATCTCAAACATGAATTATTCTTCGATGGAACATCTTGTTGGCCATTTCTGTTTTTAATAAACATGTATGTATTTTAATGGGGTTTTGCGTCAATAAAGTTGTATTATTTTGCCGATGTCTAATCTCAAAGTGTATTAAAGCTTGGGCTGTATATGAAATTTCATTAAAATGTCAATAAAAGAAAATACATAAAAGATGCAGTTTCACTATCCGACTTAAATTGAAGACAGTTTTATGAGAAATCAGTTATTAAAACTTTTATGGACAGAACACACCATAAATATGAATGATGGAAACTTTGACATTTTGATTACAAAATTACCCGATATTATTTCCATTAGTATTAAGATATTCATAAAACACCTTTCTATATAAATAAAAAGCAATATCTTCACATTATCCTTTAAACATAAATTCCAACATACATTTTTATCAAAGAAAAGTATTTCTATATAGCTCGAGTATTGAATACCTTAACATACGAAATATGCCGACATCTAAAAGGAAAATATCGTTCGAATAAATTCTACGTAATTCTATGGTCTGTAATTTTGTACTTTGCCTGGCCTAAGGCCAACAAATAGAGATATATTTGAGTTAGTAGTTGTAATAACTGCTAACAGATGTCGCTGGTCATCTCCTTTAAGAGAATTAAGTACAGATCCTGAAATTGGCAATCGATGGCGGGGTCGGAATAGTTCAATTGGAAGAGCACCGGCACGGTACGCTGGAGGTCGTGGGTTCAAATCCCGCTTTCGACTGTTTCTTTTTCAGGATTCTATAAAAATATAAAATCATATATTTTAGGACTAAGACCAAAATGAAAATACACAAATACACTCCCTGGAGGAAATGGCAGAGGCGTAACTAGTGCATTTACTTTTCGCTAAGTTTCTTCAGTCCCATGATGTGATAGGAGCGAGCCTTCCTCCATAGCGTTCAAAAATTCTAGATTCGGAGCTAGGTACTAGAGCAGATAAAATCTCTATTATCACTTGACCCACCCGGGATTGAACCAAGAACCTCAGCACGACAGTCGTACCACAATTACGTCACAAAGTCAGTCATTAAATTAACGCAGGTCATTAATAACATGACATTCCTTTTTAATATCTTTAAGAATAGACGTTTATAAAGGCAGGGAATTAAAAATGTTTGTCGTTTAACATCAAGGGCTACAAAAACTATGTAGTTGATGAGGATAGTGAACAAAGTGTATTATTTTTAGTACAAAATTTAATCACAATTATGATAGTATAGACAAAGGAGTGTCGAAACGCAATTATCTAGCTGTGTTTTATGTAAGCGGTCACGGTAGGGTTAACTTAGAGAGGGTTATAATTTTGAATTCTTCGACGATAGATACTGGTTACTGGTGGCAGGTCTCTCATAATATGTAAGCAGTGTGCATGCATTGTTGTGTTTCGGTTTAAAGGACCTTGTAGCCAGTGTAACTACTGGACATAATGAGACTTAACATCTTATGTCTCAGGATGCTGGATGACGAGCGCAGTGGAATGCCACTCAGTACTTTGTAACTCAAGGTGCTGGATGGTGTTGCTACTGTTTAGGGGTGGTCGTATCGCTTACCATCAGGCGAACGGCATGCTCGTCTCGTGATTCAATGGCATAAAAAAATAAGAAGTCTATCTCGTTACCTGGTACAGCTTTTTAACGTATTTGATAAGTACCTGTAAACAAAAACAATTAATACATTAAAAACGTTTTTTTGTACCATCGAGTCTAGATATTAAAATCTATACATATATTCTGGCGCCGTATTTACAGACAAAATATTACTGAAATACATTGTAGAATATTAAATATACAGACACACAACGTATTATATTCCAAACAATAAAGACCATGATAAAACTCCAAACTATCGATTAACAAACCTAAGGTAAAATCTTAAGGCTCAAAAATGAAACTCGTATCAACCTTATTGACAACAATCAATATAGGCGTAATAAAAATAAATTAACTGGATAATTGGCAGACGGTGCAGTAACGAGCGGCATCCGCGCAGTCTAGTTCAATTAGCACGTCCAAGTACTCACAACAATGACTCGCTCTCCTTATTATCCCGGCTATGTTTCTGTACTTTATGTCTATTTATGGATTTGTGTTGCAGCGAATTCAGCTTGGTATTACCATGTTTGCGTTGGTTATTTGTTACAACAGTTTAGTGTTAAGGTTTAGGAGATTCTTAATTACCATGTAATTGTATATTTGGACTGCCTCGGTGGCGTAGTTGTATTACAGTACGACTGCAAAGCTGAGGTCTCGGGTTCGATCCCCGGGTTGGGCAAAGTGATATTGAGTTTTTCTATTCAGTGTCAGCTCGAAGTCTGGAATTTGTGCCCGATATGACGATAGGCTCGCCCCTATCATATCATGGGACGGAATAATGGCGAAAAGTGGGTGCACTAGTTGCGCCTCTGCCTACCCCTTCGGGGATAACAGGCGTGAGTGTATATGTATGTATATGTATTGTATATTTACAGATAAATGGTATTTTTGAAAGGCTTAAGCCTCTCATGGGCTTCCTAAAACATGCGTATATGATCTTCATCATAATCATCATCCACATGAAGTTCACTACTGAAAATACGCCTCTCCTAAAGATTTCCAGACGGACCTGTCAAAAGTAACTTGCATACAGAGTGTTCCTGCGACCTTTATCAAGTCGTCTGTCTACCTGCATGTGTACGTCCGACGATACGGTTGCCGGTACATGGACTCCACTCGACAATCTACGTTGCTTGGGAAATGGTATCTTAGAGTCAGAAAATATGCCTTTTCATACTTATGCGGTACAATATTATAATGTAGCCGATTTACGAATATAATGGCTGTTGAAACGATGTTCAAAATATCGTTAATAATATCAATAAAGCATTTCAATATTAATTGGTTGTGAAATATAACAGATTTTAATGTGTACATATGTTTAATATCGCAACAAAATTACAGCCTCAGGCAAAGCAATTTACTGGAAATGAGATATTCGAATGGATGTACTTTTCAATTTACAAAATCGTAATCACGATCATCGCCAATAATTACGTAGCTTTGAAACAAATTTTATAATGTACTTATACATAATCCAAACTTGTATTATGTCGACTTAGGTAAGTACACTAAAGACGCCGACCAAAAATTTAATTACGGAAAATTTATTTAAACGTAGCATAATTTCAAAAATCCAAGATCTCTAATTCAGTGTTTTTCAACCTTATTCATGACACGACCCTTATGAAAAAATATTTCGCCCCCCATGGGGTCGCGACCCACACGTTGAAAAACACTGCTCTAATTAATCTTTGTATCGCAAGGTCGTGCATTATATTCGTGTTATGAAAACGGTGATGTTAATCACATAAAAAATAATAACAACAAACCCACTTAAACTCACAATTGTGGGAACCGCATGGTGCAATGGTGGACATGGTTATGCATTATGTTATAACGTAGACATTAGACATGGCGTAATGATAGTTGAAAGTAAAATCGGCCATCAAGCAGCGCTTAATTCTAATGTATGAACGGTGTCATAGAAAGTAGATACAATAAACGACAGCGATTGCGATTTGCAATTGTTGTCTAGTTAATTACTGATATATAACACTTTTAAAATCAATTCAGTTGTTTTAATACGGAATTAATTATATCCACACGCGACCATAACTTCTAGGGCCTACTAATATGCGCTGTCTAGTAACGGACAATGCAATGCCCGCTCGCCAATCTGCGTTGTAAAACAATAGATCATTGTTTTAGTGGAGTCATTAACTAATATCGCTTCAATGACTAAAAAGAATAGGTAGCTGTATATTGAAACGTAAATGAAATCATAACTTGAAAGACACGCCAACTCTAAATGCCAAACGATAGTCACAAACGATAAATGAATGTCGAAAGGTCGCTTCAAATGGTTTGAGTGTTCGTTACACCCGAGTTTGAGTGCCTGCATGGAATCATCGTGCTGCCATTACAGAAGGGGACCTCTGAGCCCAAAGAGTTGAGCCGCGAAGCGGTATTGCGCGGAGACGGGGCCGGCGAATTCGGATGTATTCACGACCCCCCGGAACCGTCTCACATGCGCAGAAGCAGGCTACCGCGGGTTTTAGTCGGTATGCCGGCATGATGTGAGGGACCCGTTCCAGAGGTCACTTAGGTGGCATCTGGTTCGGAAGGCCGGTGAGTCCGACATAACTATTCTTCCCCTCCCCAGGCTTAGAATAAGTATCCATAAGAAGGATTTTTCCTGCGGGATAAAAAAAAAATAAAAATAAATAAAAGACCCGAGTTTGAGTGCCTGCGACCCTCAAACTTAGGGCCGCAGTAATAGATGCAACTCAATTTCACTCCGAAGTGCGATATCAGCTGAGACACTGTCAAATTACGGTCAGCATCTTAAGAAAGTCGCTAATTAAAAAACTCATAAAAACATTATCACAAACGACATCTTATGTTACAATATGTGACCGATTTTGACAGCTAAGTCGTGTTTATGTAACACCGCTTACTCAGCTGAGAACAAGCTCTTAAATAACAGCTTAAGCTTGGTTTATTACATAGCTCAATTACGTTAAAGACTAGATTTTACTCAAATGTGAGATTGGTTTATTAATACCGTTCCTAAACTTAAATGTTTACTTAGACTTAGTCATTGACCACCTCGGTAAAATGTCTTTTCGCCGTGCGTATTTGTCCCATGATGTGATAGGGGCTGAGCCTAACGCCATATGGGGCACAAATTCCAGACACAAGGTTGATACCGATTAGGAAAACCTAATATCATTCTGCCCGACCCGGGGATCGAACCCGAGACCTCAGCATTGTAGTCGTCGGAATACAACTACGCCACCGAGGCAGTCAAATAAATAAAGATAATGGAAAATATAAAGCGGGACTTGCATTACTTCTCACGCGAGCGGAGCCGCGAACAAAAGCTAGTCATACATATTATGCAACGGCTCAAGTCAATTACAATTTACGAGGCAGCTGAAATAGTAGCGGTTAATAATTACGGCCGCGTCGCACGCCAACGCCCTGTACTCGTGGGCCGAAGCTTCCACCTCAATGAAAGCTTCCTTTACACGCAGACCAGTTTAAATATTTGAGATGAATGGAAAGCGTAATAGTTTACCGGACGGTAAGGAAACAATTTTATGCGGCCTAAACACTTGGTAACTTCGAGTATTTTGCAATGACTATAATTTTTTTACAAAATATTCATTTATAACTTATATTTGAATTACGGTTTTAAACCAAACGTCTTCGTATATAGAATTCCCACATTTCACTATATTACTAAATACTGTATGCTATTTACGATGCAATAATTGTATAACAATGTGCGTGTAACGTCACTGGTCTTAATTGTTTTGTTTATGTTTTCACGCTAATCGCTAATGAAAATCAGAGCGTACCTAATCGATCTCATTAGTGTGAATGAGCACATTTAAATTCTTGGCTTAGTGTAACACTGGCGTAGTCTCGGTGAACTTGGTAGCAACTCAAATTTGTAAATGGTTACCGGTTCTTCCGCGTATTGATCTCGTGTCACTTGATATTCATAATTGAATATTTTGTAGCCAAAAACAGCAATTAACATTTTCTGACAACACAGATAATAATCTTCGTCATTCGAATGAAACGAACCCTAAAGTTATGTAGGATTATTATCTTAATAAAATGTATGTTCTCCAACGAATCATGCCCTAAGTACTATGCTCTAGCCCTTTGTATAACACAACTCCGAAGCTCCTGTCGAGACGTTGTTTTACATCGCATTATACTGTTCTACATCAGATTTGCATAGTATCGCTTACGTAATTCACTCTTGCTCAGAATCGAGGTCTGTTGCGTCCGCCCAAGGCCTCCGTTGCAGCAACCGTTGTAAAGATTTCACGTTTCATCTCCTACGATCCAAGGGTATTTAGTTGTTTTACGCTTGACTACATTTCGGTACTATTATATCGACCTCCGTAATTACAAGAAAGCTGTTCGTTATCGATGTTATTATCAGTCGTATTCATCAAGTATCGATTTATTTGCATGAATGTTTAGACATTCTTTTAATCTATACATCTTCTACACATATAAATAAAATTGGACTGTCTGTTTGTAATATTGAAATAACAGTTTTTTACATGTTTATGAATATATATACGGTACATACACCAAAATAACATTTTTTACAATTTTTGTCTCTCCGTCTGTTTGTTCCAGCTAATCTCTGAAATGTCTGGACCGATTTTGACGGGACTTTTATTGTCAGGTAGCTGATGTCATAAGGAGTAACTTAGGCTACGTTTTATCCCGGGAAATTAAAACGCGGGACTTTTATCTCGGAAAAACTTTTTAACGCGGGCGGAGCCGCGGGCAACAGCTAGTATTAAATACATCATGCACACAGGATCTTAAGTGCAATAACGTTATTGACTCCTAAGCCCGATTAATGAAGTTTTCAAATGGCACAAATAGAACTATCCTAATACAGTCTCGTTCAATATTATTCGTGGTCTAGAATTTGAGCACTCAAATAGACGATGACACGCCAGACAGACACGACGATTGTCAGTATCTTGTATATCTCGTTAATTCGACAAGATTCCTCTCAGAACAAACAACATTAAACAGATAATATAACCGGTTCTATTTCATAAAAAAAATATGCTCTACTTATACAACAGGTAGGTATCTGTTGTCTAAATTTCTCATGCATTGGTGTTATTAGGACGTTGCGTGCAACCTACTTTTCGTAGAATGACAGGCCCATTTATGGTGAAAATATGAACAATACAAAGCCGCATTAGCAATACAATTTCTATGTAAATAGAGTAGTCAAGACTATAACAGAGGTGGCTTATGTTGTTCAGTGGAAACTTATTAAATTGGACTGACAGCCGTTTCATGGCGAATTGACAGAAAAATAAAATTTTGATACAAAAAGATCTTTCAACACAAAATTAAGGTGTTGCCAGGGCTATAGACTTAAGTTTAAGCAAGTATAGTTAAGCATAAATTATTGCTATTGTTAGAGTTTTTAATTCCTGTAACCACTCTCATTAAGGATAACTTTTAAACAATGTTATGCATGCCTGTAAATTACATTGTGCTTTGTAATTTAATATTATTATTAAGTAATCTAAAATGTTTTTGTATTGTTACAGTGTAGTTGGTATGCTTATTAATAAAATAAATAAATACAAATAAGCTTGCCTAAATAATATTTATTCTTGCGGGCCGAGATACGAACCAATATGATTGGTTGATTGAATGCAACAAAACTCTATCTTTGACTTGAGAGAATGTTGGCTAGCCTTATAAAATCAGATTGTGACATTGTTTCATATGTAGAAGCTTAGGGTCATACTTTTTATAAATTTGTTTCTAGACATCGCGACAGACACTCGTTCATAGTTTGTTTGTTATCTGTTTTGATGCGGCGTCAAGCTGTCTGGTTCCTGTGTGATAACGTATCTATCATGACCTGTGTGGGCAAAATATTAGATATTTTATGCAATAATTTCGTTGACCATTCTTATCAAATTAATCTGTGTATCGCAATTCCTTACCGGCCATGGTAATTTTAGGGGTAAACTGTTCTCATTTAGGCTGGTTGATTCTCCTATGTGTCCATGCTCTACACCTGGTTGCGAATATGAACAGTCCGCTCATCATGTACTTTGGGAGTGTAGTCTCTGGCATGATGAGCGCAACATAATGTTAGATAGTATGCAAATAACATCCGGGGCTGTATACTACATGGACCTTGTAGAGACTAGACGGAATTTCCGTGCTTTCCGGCGTTTTTGCCATGCCTATTATTGGAATCAAACTTGACAGCTCATATGGTAGAACCCTTTAATTTAAATTTTATCCGTGGTGCTTTACAACTGGCATTTCTAGTTGTAAACATCCCTATACTTGAGGTCAAAATGCCTCCTTAGTTCATTACTTTGTCGCCCGCTTTGCTACGGAGGGAAGTGGACAATTGATATTTCCAACTCCTCCCTATCTTTCTATTTGATTAATTTCGTTGCGGGATTAAGACAGACTAGTGTTCCCTGAGACTCGCCGAGCTTCACCGCTCGGTGTCATAAAATGCGTGCCATTACCGATCCTGGCTTACAGGAGTTGTAGTGGCGGGTGTGAGGGCGGGATAGTCTCTGACCATTCTTATCAAGTATTTTTTAGTATAAACAAATTCGCAAAACTAATATTTGAAAGCTTCTTGTAAGACGTGCTTACTGGTTATATAAAAGCATAATACTTGAAACAACTGCTGGGATACAGGTTCAGCTAAAACCTTTTTCGAAAAAGTAATTCAATCAAATATGATTCGAGAGAATGTAACCATACATGAAACTTTTGATGTATAATTAAATTTTCCATATAATGCTATAATGCACAAGTCGGCGCTCAGCACTGACATCACGGATACACGCGCCATCAACTCCCGCTATACCAAACAAAAAGCAAATGCCTCAAAGAAATGTCCCGACGAATGACGCAAACGTTTACTACATTATCTTACATTGTACAAACGTAACCGACGAATATCTGACTGCGGCGCCGCGCCGTGAACAAAGTGCCAAAAAATGCTAAACATATTCACGAAATAATACACTTAAGTATGAAAGTTATTTTACCGTTTGAGAAGAAAGACCGGTTGCCCATTCCGCGCGAGTTGGGACTTAGAAATGACTCTCCGAGGAGTGCTAACGTTATAATTCAAATGGGAGGGAATAAGACGGGGGGATCTTTTGATTTTTGCAAAACAGGATTATGATAATGGCGCGCTAAATCAAAATGGATCACGTGCAGAACCGAGACTGGAGGGGCGAACACATAATGCGACTGATTTATACACGATTAGATTCCCTCTGATCTTTGTCAAAGGAATCTCGCTTTGTAAGGTGAAACTTCATTAGATAAGTAAGTAATAAATATCTTCGAATTGATTTGATGTTATCAATGTCATTTAAATTTAGAAGGTCTACTTAGTAGATACCATCAATGAATGAATTGTAAAGCTTAATGAGATTAAACGTAATGAATATAATGTTAAATAAGCAAATGAGGAAACTTATTTCCATTATTGCTATTAAAATTTATCGTATTCGAAATAAAATAAAACGACAAACGGCTGATCCATTATAATTTTTTTGAATGTTATTATTCATAGGTATACGAAATTGTTAACATAAGGTTACACGCGTGAATTGATCATGTAAATGTCTGTTTGTGGCACAAATGGCTTCTAATTCTACGTACTTGCTACAAACTTGCTTGGTTGTTGGCTTGGAACAAAGGCGGTTCGTAAAACTACGGCGCTCCTTTTCAGCGGTATCCTCTTAGCCACGGTGTAGATTTACAAATCTATAATAGCCCCCATAAGACAACCGTCGATAAATCTCTACCACGAAACTAACACGATCCTCTTACATTCAAAATACGATATCTTTGGGGACTTCAAACGGTTGACAGTTTAGACATTTATTTTTATACGTTTTTCGTGATGATCGAAGTATACGAAAATAACATAATATGTATTTCTTAAGTTAAACTGTTGATCCTAATCAATGGAACATGAAAACCAACTTTCGACTGTTATTACTTTACATGATTTTCATATAATCCTACTTAATATTATAAAGGCGAAAGTTTGTAAGAATGTATGGATGTTTGGATGTATGTATGTTTGCTCCTCTTTCACACAAAAACTATTGAACGGATTTCGATGAAATTTGGCACACGGGTAGATCATCTCCTGGATTAACACATAAACTACTTTTTAACCCGAGAAAACATAAAGCGGGACTTTTGTCCCGGAAAACCTTTTTAACGCGGGCGGAGCCGCGGGCAAAAGCTAGTACCTTATACTAATATCGTTCATAGCATCCGTATGGCAACAATGACCAACTCTAATTTCAGATGATTTACCTTTTATTTTTAATAATAACATATGAGCACATTTATGTTTACATCAATAATAACGAAGATATATCCATTACAATGCACCATGCCGTATGTAAAAGGATTTTAGTGGCAAAGTTCTTAAAACATCGAAACGGAAATAAAGAAAATTTCGCATCGCCTTAAACTAAGTTAATAACTAAAAACATAACAAAAGGCCTCCTTAAACTAGAGATAGATGGCTTTCCACAATCCATTGTTGTACAAAAACATACATAATCAAAGCACATTTTCTATTTAACACAACAAACACAAACCATCAAATACCGTCCAATTTTTCGTTCGAACTGAAGAGCAGAAATGCGTATCGTTTTTCTACATCACCCAAAGGAAAGAGCGTTATGTATGGAAAAAAAAAGTACCTACTCTCTATGAACGTTTCGTACCGAGTCCGCATGTGGCTTTATGGTCGATAAAACATCCAGCCGCGTCTATTTACGGCGTTTTTTATAAAGGGAAACATGTGTTGATAGTATTAAATAAGAAGCCCCGAACGTGGGTGGCACCTGTGTCCAACAGCCCTTGCATTAAATTGATATTCATAAAGGAAAGATTGCTAACAAAAATGCGCTTGGAGGATGTAACATTTTTAGATATTTTCGTTTGAATTCTGATGAAAATAAGTTTTAAATGTATTTTCTAACTTACATCGAGTTTAAAAACGTTATAGGCACTGTGATCAAATAATACATAACGAACCGTTGGGCATTTTATTAAAGCAAACACAATAATATGTACTTAGCGGACGAACAAACTAGTTTACCTAATTCATAAATCGGTGTATAAATAATATGCCCTTTGAAATAAAATGATTTCAGTTACACTCGATAAAATATGTAAATTACAAAACATGGTAATGTGAAACTATAATATTTGTAAAACCACTTTGAGGTTTCACAATACACGGTCAATAAAAAGCTTACAAAACATATTTTTTGCACAAAGTAAATATTAATAATTTACACAATGTTATGTCCTATCAAAATAAATAAAGGGTATTCCACGTAATGAGGTAGTCATTTTTAGTTTTTACTTGTTTATTTAAATGCATTAAAATCATGAAGAAAAGAAGAATAGCGGAGGTGCCGCAAGGCATTTAGGTCATGTCACCATCGATTTGGGCCATGACGTCACAGTAGGCGGGGCCTAAAACCGTAGTTCTGAGTGAATCGTCAGTGCGTTCGGTTCGGCCTCATCTGACGTTTAAATACGTATTAAATTCTTTTAACCATGAAATGTGATATTGATGAGAGTAGAAGTTGCTCAGGATCAAAAATCAAACAAGATGGCATAACATTTTATGTGTAAGCCGTTTAAATTTATGTTTATTTGCATTTTGAAACATATTTTCTTGTTGCATTACCAAGAGACATCTATCGTCGAAAAGTTGCATTCTACATATTTCTCACCGATATCTTGATTTTAACATTATAAACGCATATTACAATAATTTTTCGGCAGAAATAAGTAAACTTAGTTAATTTTGCCTCTAAATATATTCATTATTCAATCATTTATTATTTAGTTACAGGAAATGTGAAAAAATATATTAAAAAATGTAGTGACATCTGTGGGTAAGTATTCGGAAATAACGGATAGCGAAAAATATGTGCGTCATGCCAGCGACATCCAACATCGAATATAATTCGACGCTTGAAAGGCAATAATATCTAAACGACAGATATACCGAAAATGAGTTATATACATATTTGAAATCGCCAATTTTTTCTGCGTCGATTGATCCGGGTTTCGTAGCTCTAGGACAATTTTTTTGGCGGTTAGATATTAGATGATTCCGGTAAATTTCACATTTTTTTTTCTCATTTACCGACAAAAAATTTACGACTTTTCGGATTTATAGTAGTTGGTACACTTAAGGAAATTGATTTTGAACTTATCGTGTTTTACTTGAAATCGTGATATTACTGTTTTGCATTAATATATGTTTACTTGAAATAAAAACAATGCGCACTCTTTAATTAATTGTTTATTACCTACACAACAAAATTATAGCATTGGCGTAGATATATATTTGCCTGGACCCATACTCACCATATTTATGCGCTAAGATATTTTCAGCTTAATAAAATATATTGTTAATAGTACATATATACAACTTTACATAAAACGAAATAAAAAGAGAGTAATCGGTTAGATAATTTTACCTGAATAATACAAGTTCTATTTTTTATGCTTAGATATTTTTACTTGTCAACCTTTAACTTCAATGATGTCGCATAGTTAATATTACCGGGTATGTTCAGGTGGTTATACTTATTGTTAAGAGATATTCACCTGTTCGCAATAAAGAAAATACACCCGCTTGCGAACCTAGTATTTTGAAAGTGTCGTTGGCTATTCTCATCTAGCCATGTATTTTTCTTATATTCCATGGCCTCTTTTACATCGTCCCACTTTCTTTCTCGTGTTTGCCAAGTACTATGAAAATCTTTTGTGGAAAACGTATGTCAAAATCGTAGAATGTGGTGCTCCATAGTCTCTGACTACCCGTATGGGATAAAGGCGTGAGTTTGTATGTGTGTGCTTTCAGCAAAAATAAAATTTGAGTGAAAATTACGAGTTTCCAACACAATGAATAAATCCTACTAATATTATAAAGGCGAAAGTTTGTAAGAATGTATGGATGTTTGGATGTTTAGATGTTTGGATGTAAGGATGTTTGTTCCTCTTTCACGCAAAAACTACTGTACGGATTTCGATGAAATTTGGCACACGGGTAGATCATGTCCCGGATTAACACATAGGCTACTTTTTATCCCGGGAAAATATAAAGCGGGACTTTTATCCCGGAAAAACTTTTTTAAGGCGGGCGGAGCCGCGGGCAAAAGCTAGTGATAATATTATTGTTTTCTAGTTCTGCTTGAGGCGAGAACCTCCTTCCAGCGAATTTGTTAACTATTATCAAATTCTATATCAATATGCCATATTTTGGATGTATGTATGTTTATCTAACAATAAAATTTGATTTTCATTAAAGTTTGCTGCTTATTAAATAGTTTAATGTTGGTGGGAATAACAATATTTACAATATTGGGCACGTATTTATGTTTTTCTACATTCGTGCGACCCAATAATTTAGCTATAGATATTTTTAATTGATTTTATTAATATATTTACTTATCCTTATACGATTCTTACCAACTGCGCATTTTTAAATATTTGATATTTCTTTAAATTTACTTGTTACGGTATCCATAAAATTATCCATTTAGATGATTTTACATGTTTGTAAATTAAGGTAATTTTTAACTAAGCGACGGTAACTTTTTAATTTATAATCGTCAAGGCTGTTGATTTAAGTCAAAAAATGTCAAACATTAAGAAGTTCCTAAAACAGTTACAATTATTTTTGTGCAGAGAATAGTTTAGTTATGTTTTTTTTTTGTCAAAATCAAAACTTTAAAACGCTCTACTGAAAAAAATTGCTGAATATCGCTTAGATATGATTGCCTTTCAAGCGTCGATATTATTTTTATTAATTTCGTTGTATTTGTAAGTTTTTTTCGTGTTATTGATTTATTTGTTATCATTTTAGATTCCCCATTTTTTTTTGTTTTTTGCGGAGAAAGTGACTTATTACTACCGATGCTGTAAATACAGACATTAGAAATGCATGAATACGTGTTATGATTAGGCGCAACAACTGGACGCCAACAAAATATTCGAAAACATAAAAAAAAATGGTTGGAATATAGTAAAAACAATAATTTCGCTTTTCCTTAGAAAATATTCCTACCTCTCAAACATTTGATGTTCGCCCGTCGTTTAGAAATCAATTATATTTACAAGTTAAAATATCATTAAAAGTGGAGTTTTATTCTTCTTGTTTTGGTTTTGAATGTCAAACGTTTAATATTCGTCCCATCGTTTAGAAATCAAATTAAATTTAAAAGAGTACTTTAGTTTTTTTTTTAATTGACAACCAACAATTTCTGATCCCAACTATAATATTTTACGGACTTTGGCGGGAACCTGGGCGTAAAGGTTGCGTTGTTTCGGTTGAATTTGATTTTTATGTGCATGATGCGGTTTGTTTAGTGGCCAATAAGGAATACATTCATTTTTATCATAATACTAGGTGTTTCTTGCGGCTTCATACGCGTGTAATGCCTTTCCGCTAAAAAAAAGTCCCTATGAAGAGATTAAAAATATGCATTACTTCCATGGGGCTAAATTACTGGGATAACAAGTAGACTATGTGTTTATCTAAGACATGATCTACTCGCGTGCCATTTCATCTAAATCCGTTTTGTTGTTTCTGTGTTTACTTCTAACACACATGTAAATATCCAAATATTTTTATGAACTTTCGCATTAATAATATTATCACAGGATACTGAAGTAGATATTAGTAAGATTATCATTATTAATTTTAATCAATAAAGATTTTTTATCAACAACTTTAACAACTTCTTTTATTTTGTTTTATTCCTTAATTTTCCTGTATGTATGTGTCACCTATGTAATGTATATGCTGAAAAACGGCTAAGCGCCAGTAGCATAATAAATAATGTGGTCCCACCATACTAACGCACATAGAATCGTCTGGAACAAAACACTATTGCTTGTTACGCCATAGGGGTGAAAAGACGAACTAAATTATTGACAACTTAGCTCTGTTACGCTGTAATAATCCCATTCACCGCTAGATGGATTTTGATTGGGGGGTGGAGCTATCGTTATATTTCATCCCCCGACCCCCCGCATTTAGCGACGCTACGTTCTAAAGAGATTTTGGCTTGACACACCTCCGCTATTCTTCTTTTCTTCGTGATTAAAATATTTAGTTAATTACTTACAGTGTTTCTGCCGCAGAATAAATGATCCTGTCAGATTTAAAAATCACACTACATTATATTGCATTTGTCAATATGTCACACGCGCTATCTAAAGCTGTGATTCTGCAGAACGCGGAAGACAGCAACGGCAGACGGCATGTGCCGCTACGGCAGACGGCACTACTATGCAGTATTAAATTATATGAGACCGATTCCGCACACAACGGCGAATGACGCGCGGCAAGGAATCGGTCTCATACAATTCTGTCTGTCCGTCTGCCGTTGCCGCCTGCCGTCTGCCGCGTTCTGCGGAATCACAGCTTAAGTTGTAAGCTAATTGTACTATGGCAATAACCTTCGCGCAAGTACAAACAATAAATTGTCGAAAATGTATCGCAATCGGATGAACGGCATAGCCCCACCAGCAGCGCATAAATCACGCACAAACCAACATTAATTTTTAAATATTATAAGACAGGTAAGCTTCATTTACTCCTGTATTTCCCATCTTAAATTAATGTCAATAAATGTTAATTAATACCATACCCGATAAAAACTTAATTTATATATTTTCCACCCGCGATCAAAAATCTAAACTAAACATTTAATGAACCTTAAAATAATTTTAGACCCCATTTTTGTACCTGCGTATCCTCGATCGGTATCTTAACGAGTGTTCACACGTTGTTTAAATTTTAACCGTACGTTATTTAACTTAGCTCGCAGTAATTAAATGGTTCAAAACGTGCCCTTAGCAAACAATACTACCTTTAACATGTGCAATTTGGGGTTCCTTGTTAATTAAAACCATATAAAACGTGGAAGTTGCTTTAGGAACCACGTTCATAGGACACTTTAAGCTAAATAAATGGCAAGATACCTCACCTGACCACACCTAAGAATTCTCCATAAGAATTTCGAGGGTAGGTATGTAAAGTCTGCCAACCCGCACTAAGCCAGCGTGGTGGACTAAAGCGTAACCCCTCTCAGTAGTAGAGGAAGCCCATGCTCAGCAGTGGGCAGTATATAATACAGGGCTGATTTCATTGCATTGCAAATGGCAAGGTAAACATTACGATTGGGACAAAGTACAATTGGGTAAAATGTGAGAGAAATATGATACCTCATTTAGATTAATCCGAATAACTTGGCGAATAAACATGATTATAAATGATGAGTAACGAATACACCTGAATAAGCTGCTTACAAGCCTATAATAAGTAGGGAATTGAATGGTCTGCCGAGACAATGTCCGGAGGTTCAAAACCCAAGGCACACACCTCTGACTTTTCAAAGTTACGTGTGTATTGTTTATCAATTATCGTTCGCTTTAACGATGAAGGAAAACATCGTGAGGAAACCTGCATACCTAAGAAGTTCCTTATAAGAATTTCGAAGGTATGTGAAGTCTACCAACCCGCACTAGGCCAGCGTGGTGGACTATAAGGCCTAAACCCTCTCAATTTTAGAGGAGGCCCGTGCCCAGCAGTGGGACAGTATATAATACAGGGCTGGTATTATTATATATATATAAGCTGCTTACATGCTCATGTTTGTGACTATTCGTCTCTACTCGGCAAGTATCAGGGGTGAGATTATAATCTATCGAGTCCAAACGGTTCTAAAGATTAAAACATCTCACACCAGTATCAACGTAACAATTAATCCATTTCGAGACATGAACAGCTGCGTGTACGTAAATAACTGCGTATAACTATTTTGGCGTCGTGTTATTGTTTGGCATTTCCAACATACTATGCTGTATTCAGTATGCTGAATGCCGATGGTTATATTGTTTTATAATGATACATGAAGGTTGTATATAGAACAATATTTGTCAAGTAAGTGAGTAGTTTATTCACTAACCACCATTATTGAAAGTGGTAGCATAAAAAAGGCAAGTGAACCGCTCACTGAGTCTTAGTAATTATGACTCTCTAATTAATTGTAGTAACTATTCAGTACATGAAACCATCTTTATAACCGACTTCAAAAAGGAGGAAGTTGCCTACTCAGTTCGTCGTATATTTTTATATGTTCATCGTTTTCTCTCTAAGATTATTTTTTCATTGAAATTAATAGTACATAAACAAACTCTTTACAAATATGTACAGAGCACAAAGGCTTTCAATGTTCTCAATTTCATGCACAGACGTATTGTGTAAGGTCGGGAAACTGCCACACATGTAGCCGTCAGTGCCAGTGACATGTTTCGCGTACATTTAATTGTGTTTATTGTATGCGCTCGAACTCGTTAGTTATTATGCATAAATGCAAAACTACAGACGTTTTCGTATTTTATTCGAATGCAGAAATATTCTTGGGTATAAGGTGGGATATAGCAAGTAACAGTTAATACTTGTATATATTATTGTATCTGATAAGACAGAGTGAAGTCGGGATAACTTTTTTCTTGGCATCGCTTATTTAATTGTGAATTAAGTCGGTTCATGTGGTGAGATAATTTGGATACTTTCCAAACGCATAAGATAGGAATGTTATGTCTATATTTATTGGTGTGGTAGACAAGAACTTTTAGTTAAAGAAATTTACAATTTCAACACGTGACATAAGTATTAAGTACTAGCTTTTGCCCGCGGCTCCGCCCGCATTACAAAGTTTTTCCGGGATAAAAGTCCCGGTTTATATTTTCCCGGGATAAAAAGTAGCCTATGTGTTAATCCAGGACATGATCTACCCGTGTGCCAAATTTCATCGAAATCCGTTCAGTAGTTTTTGCGTGAAAGAGGAACAAACATCCATACATCCATACATCCAAACATCCAAACTTCCATACATTCTTACAAACCTTCGCCTTTATAATATTAGTAGGATCAATTATTAAGTACTCAATTAGTCAAGAACCAAAGCTGAAATACTCCACTTTTTAAATTTTAGACATATTTTGTAGTTTACAGATGTTCACGTAAATTGTGAACATAAGGAATTAATAGTCTTGGTGTTATCCTACTAATATTATAAAGGCGAAAGTTTGTAAGTATGTATGGATGTATGGATGTCTGGATGTATGGATGTTTGTTACTCTTTCACGCAAAAACCACTCAACGGATTTTGGCACACGGGTAGATCATGTCCTGGATTAACACATAGGCTACATTTTGTCCCAAGAAAATAAAAAGCGGGACTTTTATCCCGGAAAACTTTTTAACGCGGGCGGAGCCGCGGGCAAAATTTAGTTTTAAATAAAAGCTAAATAATTATGCCATACGATTACAATACTTGTAACCTCCAAGCTCAAGCATATAATCATCATCATTATTATCAGCCACATGACGTCTACTGCTGAACATAGGCCTCCCCAAAACATTTCTAGACAGACCTGTCCAAAGCGGCCCGCATCCAGTGTGTTCCTGCGACCTTTATCAAGTCATCAGTCCATCTTGCAGGTGGACGCCCGACCCTGTGGTCTCCATTCGAGAACCTTTTGCCCCATCTGCCGTCAGTTCTTCGAACTATATGCCCTAGCGTGTAATAACCAATTGTAATTCGAGAGTTCTGGGATCGGTTCCGGTGTTGTAATAGATATTCTTCCACCACGGACAGTTGATTGTTTGACTTTGATGCATTTCCTGGACGTAAAAAACGATAGCCGCCGGAAATTTTAAACAAGCTTATTGGTGAACATGGCTTTAGTTAAATTTGTACCAGTACATTTTGGGAATCCCATCCAGAGTCATTTGTACCATATAATTTTCTGGGTAAATATTTTTTCTTTCCGTTTCTAGGACATGATCTATTTGTCTCTGCCTTTATAACACCTAAGTATTTTCAAACTTTAGCATTTATGTTATTAGTAGAACAAAATCGTAAAAACTATAAGCGTGTGATAATTAAAAAAAACGTGTTTGAAAGGGCTCAAGTCGGTCACGTTCACTTTCCCAAAGACCAAAACCAATAGATGAAGTTAGGGTACGGAAACGATCGCCGTAGATAAATATTACGAATGCAAACAACTGATAAAAGTTAAACGGTTATTTCTGTTCGGGAATTACATTTCCTACTTTGCTACAACTCGTTTAAACATAAAATACGTACATTACTGTTTAATCAAATTA
The DNA here is from genome assembly GCA_949316025.1 of Lapara coniferarum. Classification (NCBI taxonomy): domain Eukaryota; kingdom Metazoa; phylum Arthropoda; class Insecta; order Lepidoptera; family Sphingidae; genus Lapara; species Lapara coniferarum. The sequence goes on along the minus strand of OX438922.1, from coordinate 27,790,324 downwards.
AAATGTCACTAGTTGTACCAAGTCACGGAATATTTCAAAACCTCACGAAACGGTCGAGTGTATTTGGCTATTATTACATGTTGAACGATATGAAATGTGTATTAAATTACAATACAAATTGACGATTTTCATATTTAAATCTAATGCTGAGTTATAATTTTTGATAATGGGCGGTAAAGTTTAATAAAAGTTATGACTAGAAAAAACGAGTGTTATTAAATGAGTTACTATAAGCGTGTCGACCGTATGCCGAAGCATGATACGATTCGGCTGCGGGTTCAATTCCCAGCCCGAAACAACTTCTGTGACCTGTATAATATTACGTGTAACTACAGGACATAATGAGACTTAACATCTTATGTCTCAGGATGACGAGCGCAGTGGAATGCCACACAGTACTTTGTAACTTAAAGTGCTGGATAGTGTCTCTACTGTTTATGGGTGGTCGTATCGCTTACCACCAGGCGAACGGCATGCTCGTCTCGTCATTCGTTGCCATAAAAAAAACAACTTCTCGAAGTTAGGTACCCACGGCGTAAGAGTTGTAATCTCATGAAGGACTTACGAGTGTGGCTGTTCTTAGTAGGTACCTTTTTCTTCGCGTGGAATAACGCGTTATCGCTACCACCACTGGAGGCTGAGTGAAACGGTTATGTTGGTTTCAACGATTTTACGGCCCTATGTCGACACCCGGGAGTATGGACCCCTGAACTCAAAACTGTCTCTGTTTAATCCTTGTAAATTCCAATGAAATCCGTGGACGATAGCCTAGTTGAGAATGGAACGGTCTGCCGAGACAATGTCCGGAGGTTCAAAACCCAGGGCACACACCTCTGACTTTCAAAGTTACATGTGTATTGTTCATCAATTATCAGTTATTTATCGTTCGCTTTAACGGAAAACATCGTGAGGAAACCTATACCTAAGAAGTTCTTTATAAGAATTTCAAAGGTATGTGAAGTCTACCAACCCGCACTAGGCCAGCGTGATGGACTAAGGTCTAAAACCCTCTCAGTAGTAGAGGAGGCCCGTGCCCAGCAGTGATAATACAGGGATGGGATTATTATTATTATTTTATAAATTCCAAAGGACCAAATATTAGAGCATATACCTCTAGACTCTATCATTTCTCGTGGGAATGAACTAGCGGTATTCCGACTACCGATGACGGTCAAACAGGTACAAGTATAAAATATTCAAAAGACTTCATCGTGATGCAACGCATATATTATCGTGATTTATTTAATTCTAAATGTTAAGCTGCAATCAACATTCGTTTTTATTACTTTATTTTATCAACGACATAAGTAAACAAAATTCACTTAAGTCGTATTCAAACATTTATTAATTCATGTTATAGCAAGGATCTTTTCTAGTGTATTATATATGAGTGTTTAAAGAGAAAACTTCTACGAAATAATAATGATGTCAACTACTTTCAAGTCACTTATTTGGTTGGGTTTCTACGAATTAATTATTCAGCACTAGTTTTTAAAGCGAAGTGATTTAAAACAAACCTAACTATTCCGGTAAATTGTACGAGTAACTTAAACTCGATAGCTACACAACTGTTACTTAGCACTTTAATGATTTATTACTCTTTTAAAACAAGCGGTGATAGTCCACTTTTTTGTTTGCAGGCACGTTTCTGAAATTTTCGACTTTGTATGAAGATTACAAACAAAATAAATTAAAATTGTTTAAGGTCAAAGTTAGTTTACACGTTTGAACGGGCACAAGGCATCGTAACAAATATAAAATATAACGTTACGGATCTGAATAGAATGCAAGTAACTGTAATCTAGAACAAAGGATATCACAAACAGTGCATGACTAATTCGATCCTTGAACTTTAAAACCCAACTTGCTTTGAATTTATAAAATATTGCATTGAAAAATGAAATATAAAAACATTAAATATAATAAAATGAATTCTACGTATTGTACTAGGGAAACATTGGTGATTCATAAAGGATCGAGCATTCTTAAAAAAATAAATCACGAGTAATATCGAGACTTGTAACGTTTTAAAGAAATCGCTAAAAGCTTTTTCGAAATATAATCTGTTAAGATTTTTACAAACACTTGAAAAATATTCGCTCCATTAAAGAACTGAAGCATAGGCGCAATAATGCACCCCTTTTATATCACTCGGTAGCCTATCGAACGCGAAGGCTTTAAGAATAAAAGGCGTCTGATTTAAGGCCCCGTGTCGGCGATAACGTGGAAACAGGCCACGCTACTGGCCAGCCCATAAAACTTCCAACTACCCGCGTTTTATCGCCGCTCACGATCTGCCCGATGCCCGCATCTGACCGCATTCGCATCGCGTCAGCGGAGTGCGCCGGACGCGAATTATGTACCCATTACGGCTGATGTACGATTTTGTAGTCGACCGGAGCGATAAATTGAGGCTTTGTTAGAATTTGCCGGTCCTGACGCAATTTCTGTGGCGCTTTTGGGACCTAGAATGAAAGTTTCTGGCCAATTTTTTAGAATTGGCAAGCGTATTGACTGATATAGAACTAAATTCTATATCAGACAATACGGTATAAATACCCACTTACATTTTACAATGCCGAGACGAGCAAGCCGTCGCAAGATGGCTAGTGACCCAACCACCTATAAACATTACCAATACCATGAAGAAATTAATGACAAAGTATTGCGTGGCACTGCACTGCGCTCTTCATGTCAAGATAGTTGAATTGAGGGTTAATTGTAGACAAATACAAATAATACATACATACATATACACTCACGCCTGTTATCCCCGAAGGGGTAGGCAGAGGCGCAACTAGTGCACCCACTTTTCGCCGTTATTCCGTCCCATGATGTGATAGGGGGCGAGCCTATCGCCATATCGGGCACAAATTCCAGACTCCGAGCTGATACTGAATAGAAAAACTCAATATCACTTTGCCCGACCCAGGAATCGAACCCGAGACCTCAGCATTGTAGACGTACCATAATACAACTACGCCACCGAGGCAGTCCGCCAATACAAATAATATTATGAAAAAAATATACGAAATAAAGCAAATCTCATTAAGTACAACCCTTTGCGAACAAACATTCAACATCAAAACTAAAAGCAAAGGATATTTATTTTGCTTTACAACTGTAATCAAACAAAGTGATTTCATAACACGAAAGTATATCTTGAGCTCTCGCCGTCTCGAGTACTCCGAGTCTTGACGGAATATTCGAGTGCTCAAACCAAGTTAGATTACGGCGACACGCGAGACCTAACTCCCAGGCGACTTGCAACGCCCTCACACAGCACCCCAAAACTCGGCACACGCGACGTCTTCTAAAGGGATTATTGCCTACACTAGAGAATTCACCCTCGCCATACGCAATAACGACACATGTTCAAGGGGTCGGCCCCAAACTATTCGAGATTATTGGTATATTCGCTTTAACATTACCCGATAAGTCAAGATAATCTTAACTAGGCGTTTTGTCTAACGCTGCGGTTAATCGATTGTCGGTTTCGGTACGATCCTAACGTATATCATGGTATTAACGACACGATTTATAGTCATTTGAATTGGTGTAAATCATTGATATATAATATTGTGGGTTTATATCATTGACAGAGATTATGTCTGAGGGAAACAATATTATGTCAATTTGACAGATCCGATGACTTTATTAAGAATGCTGATAAGGCAAAGCGTAGGGGAGTGGTTATTTTGGAAAAGATTTTATTCTCACAATTAATTATGCTAATTATCGTTCTTCACACGTTGAATGATGTTAATTTATAATAATTAGTTGTCTCAGATGCTCTCATTAATTATTACGTACAAATCAAAACATTAACTATTAATGACATTAGAATAGAATTGAACATAAAGGAAACAATACAATTTATTATCCAATCTATTGTTTTCTATTACGTGTGCAATGCGAGCAGCATTCAAGAGTTATGACAGCGGCGTTCAAACAAAAAGTTGTTATAACAAAAACATTCGATAGTTTAGTCACGGTCATCTGTTGTGGCCATAAATTACGCTTATGGACCTCCCCGACTTTCCGGTGAGTCATTGAGACGGATAAATGAGTTCGCATGCCGAAAGGGTGTTCAATTATTACTACCATTTAGAGGTCAAAATGCTTTGAAAGAAGTGTGTTAATTATATAATACCGTGTGTGCTATCATTAAGATAACATCAACAATGGTAATAAATTATTTAAAAAGGTGAATTTTGCCATGAGATAAATTAATCAGCATAACAAACTAATCCAAATTAGAAAAATGGCCAATCCAAATTAAAAAGAAAACTCAATTAATATAGTTCATGGTGAACAATGAATCACCACCTTAATCGTTACTAATAAACGCAATCATACCTTGATAACAATAATCTTTAATACGATTTGAATTACATTTTTATTAACCATTTACTTTAACATTTGGGTTATTATAAACATTTTTTGGAAAGGTATACATGTAAGGTTACGAAAAGGTATCTGATAACCCGTAATGTATTGTGGGGTACACCAATAACTAATTCTATGAAATAATCCGATTACATTTCCACAAAGAGTAAATCGGCTTTCTACCGCGGAGGATTGAAACAGCCGTGTAAAGATGGCGACCGAGCCAGCCGACTGACGATTTTTTAAATCGTATTACCATCGTACAAATAGAGGTTATAAAGGTGGAAATATTTATACCCTCTAGGCATTACCTAAGAGTATAACGTTGGTAAGTTTATTGTGTTACATTCTCGGGCGCACTGAGCTTTGTTTGGAGCTGAAAGTGTTTTAACGTATACCCAATGTGTCATCGTGTGACCTAAAAGCTTTCATTACATACTCACATTGAAGGTATATTTTGTTTAATAATTTGCTATTCGATTTTTATCGGTATTATTCTTGACTCTTCAAGCCCCGCTACGGACGCCGGCGTCCGAGGATATAGGGTTTCCCCATACATCTATATATTATATTTTGCCCACGGCTTCGCCCGCGTTAATAAGTTTTTCCGGGCTAAAAGTACATAAAAACCTTCCCGTTAAATCACTCTATGACTATGACGTTCATCACTCTATGATACAACTATTAACAAATAATGCATTAATTTCGCCCAAATTTGATTACCATAAAAACGGTTCTAGTGAGTTAATCATAAAAGATGGACATATACTGTCACGGACATTTTTTTAGATTATTTCAAGAGGAATAATTCTTTCATACATATATTTTTGGTATCTTGAACCGTTTTCGCAGTGCACGCAATGGAAGCACTCAAGGATGAAAAATTTTCCCCGTTTCTTTCACATTTTCCATTATTTCTTCGCTCCTAATAGTTGCATCGTGATGTTATATAGCCTAAAGCCTTCCTCGATAAATGGTCTATTCAACACAAAAAGAATTTTTCAATTCGAACCAGTAGTTCCTGAGATTAGCGCGTTCAAACAAACAAACAAACAAACTCTTCAGCTTTATAATATTAGTAGTTTATTCGATATGTTATAGTAATATTATGTTTGTGCATTCAATATTATACACAAAACTATTAAAAATGTATAATTTTCATCTTTGAAGGTTTCACGCATATTAGAATACTACAAACCAACACCAAGATTTCAAGGCGTTTAAGTAAGTTTCATGAACATTACGTTTCCATCGTAAATCAGCACTCTAGTTGGCGTTTCCAGTAAATCAAAGTCCCTGTAGACGACTTAAAAAGAATTTCTAAGTGGTATCGCAACCAATGCTGAAGAAACTTCCAGTCCCCTTGGGATGTCTCAGCTATTTGGGTCAGTGTGAACGAAGACCTGGTAATAGCGCATTATCATCCTATAAATAACATATTATATATAGACAGTAAAGGATTTAGTAATAATCATAGGAGATGATTGTGTTCGGAAAAGGTACAGGTGCAACTCTGCAATGCAATCAGCCCTGTATTATCTACCGCCCACTGCTGAGCACGGGCTTCCTACTACTGAGTGGGCTAGTAGGCCTTTGCCCACCACGCTGGCCTAGTGTGGGTTGGCAGACTTCCCATACGCTCGAAATTCTTACAGAGAATCCTGGTATGTAGGTTTCCTCACGATTTTTTCCTTCACCGTTAAAACGAAAGATAATTAATAAACAATACACAGGTAACTTCGAAAAGTCAGAAGCGTGTGTCTTTGGGTTTTGAATTCAGACAGTGTCTCGGCAGACAGTTCCATTCCGAACTAGGCTATCATCCACTTAAACTATCATCTCTACAGATTTATTTTTAAACCGTTTGCACCTTAATAACTTTAAAAACTTCCTTTCGACACGGACAGACCGTCCGTCATAAAAATAAACTTCACAATAAAATTACAATTTACAAAAAATTGCCTGAAACACCAGAAAAAAACCGACTTCATATGGAAGAATTGACCATGGAATATGAAAATCTGTTATCGTTGTCTGCTAACACATTAATATAGCTGCTACCACAAACTTTTTATTGTGCAAATTTTCATCCATTTCCATTTAGCTCAGGGTTGTTCGCACTGTTGTGTGCGCGTCTTAAGTCTCAATGTCAGACGTTAAACAAGGTATTAATGTATTATGTGAACCGTGTCACTCGTATTACCGAGTATAGCCTGAAATATTATATGGGATCATTACTGAACATATACCAACATTTATCAAGGTTAATTGACCTAGGACCTTGTTAAATATAATCCTATCGTATTTGTTATACATCAAAATCACTCAGGCGAATTACAATTTGATTTACCTAACTTCCTGTTGCGACTGAGAAAACAGTTTATCAAAGCTTTATTCTATAGCTTTATTCTATCTATACTAATATTATAAAGCTGAAGAGTTTGTTTGTTTGTTTGTTTGTTTGAACGCGCTAATCTCAGGAACTACTGGTGCGAATTGAAAAATTCTTTTTGTGTTGAATAGACCATTTATCGAGGAAGGCTATAGGCTATATAACATCACGATGCAACTATTAGGAGCGAAGAAATAATGGAAAATGTGAAAAATGCGGGGAAAATTATTCATCCTTGAGGGCTTCCATTGCGTGCGCTGCGAAAACGGTTCAAGATACCAAAAATATATGTATTAAAGAATTATTCCTCTTGAAATGATCTAAAAAAAAGTCCGCGACAGTATATGTCTATCTTTTAAAATTAACTCTCTAGAACCGTTTTTATGGTAATCAAATTTGGTCGAAAACAATGCATTATTTGTTAAGAGTTGTATCAACGTCATAATATTAATCTTTATACAAATAAATGTGTTGGGTAGAGTGATTCAACGGGAAGGTTTTTATGTATGTACTTTTAGCCCGGACAAACTTATTAACGCGGGCGAAGCCGTGGGCAAAAGCTAGTATCTATATATAAGTACGTACTGTATAGTAAAATTCGTCTGATGCCAAGAAGTGTTTGCTTATAATTATATTATATACAGCAAAGACGTGTAAACAAATGTCATGTAAACAACACAATGTTATGAAAATATGTCCAAACAATTCGGAGTTTACTGTTACCTCACTGACAGCTGTAACAATAACGTCGAATCCAATTTTTGCTGACGTGTTCTGCTTCATTTAATATCATGCGTTGAACAGTAAATTAAAGCCACGCTGTGGACTTATTTAATTACAGTATGAATAAGCCACGTTGACCAGTATCCCTCACAGAAAATCATAAAATTATTAAAAAGAAAAAAAAAACTGTAGGTTGCGTTTCGAAAAACAAAAAACATAGAATATTTACCTTTTAGGCACTTATAAATCATGTCCAATTTAAATTACTCGACAATATTTGTACGATATTTCATACATATAACCTTTCCCCCAAAAATAAATAGCAGTTTCTCCCCACGCCGATGCAATATAAGCTTTTAAAACTATTGACACTTCGGTCGCTTCTGAAGCGTGCCCAAAAAGACGTTTAAAAACATCGCGTACACTTTGCGATCTCTTGCACAAACCATTTGCGAAGTAATGGGCCGAGTGAGGCGGCTGTAGGCTTTTAATGGAAAAGTATTCGCCAGCAGAGAAGCTTTCATCTCCTCTTACGTCACGAGAGTGTATAAAAACGTTTAGTGGAACTAATACGCTGAGCGTTGTTTATCTCGACCCCTTTTAACAACAAAATATCACAATGCCGCTGTGAAAGTCCATTGAGCGACGGCCTATTGGTCATTTTTAGAAATCTGTTGTTAATACACTCTACTCAGAAACGTAAACACTAAGTTGCTATTAGTATTTACAAATGTAATTGAGAAAACATTTCATTGAAATTCGAGTTTACGTATACGATGAGTTTTCTATTTATTTTTGCCATTACCATTATAATATTGAAATAGCTATCCGCAATGCAATACTCGAAAATCATACCACTTTAGTTTTGCAAAAACACCGAGAAACGTGTCGGTATACAAATATACAAACAATACATATATACAAACTCGTATCTATACAAAATGGATTACATGCATCACACAAGTACTCACATTTCAAAGGAAAATACCAGTAAGTTCCATTCAGAAGAGCTCAGTTACACGGATCCGCATAGAGCTTTCGTAAAATACACATTAAAGCAGGCTGGAACGAACCACTGTAGGTATCGCACTCATGCAGATGCCGCGATAAACAAAGGTCAAAGGTGCAAACGAATGAAAAGCTTGAAATCGTAAGGGGTGAGGTTACAAGGCAAAACAAGCAAGGTGAAAGGTGGACTCGGCCGCTAAATAAATGAGCTTGGAATGTTAAAGTTCGTGAAATGATAATACTGTTATAGTTAGGCACCAAGGAGGAAAAGTATTGCAATATTAAATTAAATATATTTCTATTTAGAGACCTGATAAACAATATTAATACAACGTAAAAAAAATTGGAAAGCAAATTGCATTTTCGGTTAGTAGGAGTTGTTCATTCTTAAATATAAATATAATAAATTTACCTGGCTTTTTAAAGCAGTCACTGACTTAAAATGGCAAAAAATGAATAATTTAATAATGAAGCAACAAATACTTGAATTAAGTAAAGTCAATGTTAACAACATATAATTAACTTAAATTAAAATCGTTGTTAATTCATTATCTACAGTTGCGAGACAGCAAAACGAAAACACGATGAATAAAATATCTGAAGCTAGCGGTGTTGAACAAAATATTATAAACACAGTTAACAGGTGTACCATTTCAGAGGGTGGGAGAGGAGTTTACGGAGAAAATAAATCAGTCTCCTCGGCCAACGTTGAAATTCCACCAGACATGGCGGCAACTTATTTACGCCTGTAAGATTACCCGCCAGGGTGGGTGCAAAAACTAACAAGGGGCACAGTTCTTATTAACGAGCTGTCAAACGGGCCCTGCCCTAATCCCATTTGAATCATATCCCTTCCAGCTGCAATCTCATATTGATCGAAATTTTATGCTGATGACTCAACAGCTATGCATTGTTTGTTACTTCGAAGGTCGTTCAACCCTGTGAAATAAAATTACATTAAAACTCTAGCGTTCACACTCAACTGTATCAGGTTGAGAAATTCAAGTTGTGAAGTGAATATTTAATTAGTACAGGCACGTCGTTCAATGACAAGTGCCGATACAGATCATTTAAGCTTCGGGTAAGCTATGTGATTTCAAAATAGATTACATGCCACAGATCAAGGCTGTGTATTAAATTAATTTCGTGGAAGAACACATCAATCCAATCTGTAATTTTATCATGCAATTATTATGCATATCGAATTTAGTTGGGAACGCGAAAACATTTTAGTATATAAAGGCCGTGTAACAAATAAAAAAATAGCTGGTGAAAATTGAGAGAATAAGACAACGGTCAATTTATTGTGCAACATTGAGAACGTAAGGGAGAACAGCCGCACGCCCGTTCTCCAAATGGGGTGGTCTCCCGAGGGACGTGCGAGCTAAAACTTGTATACGGCACGAAGCAATCCACCGGCTGAATGTGGAAGAATCGTGTTCGAACATCGAAGCTAAATTAGTATGAATAGTAATCGGGTAATTTTTGAACGTTACAAACGTTATTCGACCTAAAAGGAAATGAAAATGCGGGGTTTTAGGGTGCGGTGCGGTTCCGTTTATGTTCTTTGAGATTCATATCTTGAAATTGCATGTGTTTTAGTAAAGGTATAAGTGACTAGTCTTTATCACGACTAGGAATGGTACGGACATTATAAAATTAAGAAACAAGCTGAAAGTTGGACGACTGCATTTTATCTATGGATGCGTCTGTTCATACTTCAATCACAAATCATTCTTTTTCTACATCCATAATGCAAAGAAAAGTCTCCTAATTAATATACCTCGACAGAAATAAGACGAATAAAAACAAAATGTTAAACATAACACGGAAACTTGTCACACCGCCTACTCTGCCTAAAAATAGAAGCAAGAGGATAACAACGCGACGTAAGGTATGTTCTAAAGACCACTCCTTATTCTACAAAACACACACACACTCACTCACGCCTATTATCCCCGAAGGGGTAGGCAGAGGCGCAACTAGTGCACCCACTTTTCGCCGTTATTCCTTCCCATGATGTGATAGGGGGCGAGCCTATCGCCATGTCGGGCACAAATTCCAGACTCCGAGCTGAAATTGAATAGAAAAACCTCAATTTCACTTTGCCCGACCCGGGAATCGAACCCGAGACCCCAGCATTGCAGTCGTACCATAATACAACTACGCCACCAAGGCAGTCATCCACAACCCCGAACAGTGTTACGCAAATTACAAGTTCGCAATTTGATGAATTAAGAAACCGGTAAGTAAACGTTATTCTTTTTTGTTTAGACAGAGCTCGTTCATCCCATGCTAACTACCTTTGAGTGAGTTACGAGACAAGAACGCACAAACTAAGAGCGTGTTCCAGAATAAAAAAATACATCAAAGTGAAATAGTGTCGACGAGTTTTGGCAGTGACTAATATTTTCTAACATGCTAATTATGACGGTCGAACTGCGCATACGCTGGAATGCAGTTTAAAACTTGATAAATATATTTCACGCTTTGCATAGGCTGTGACGTCAAGGACATATTTTTATTATATCGAATGTATTGATATATTTTATTAAAAAATATTCACATATTTTTACACTTTGTTAAAGAAGTTTTCCGAGGTAGCAGAATACGAATCTGAGTATGATTGTAAACATAGTTATTGTTATCCTACTAATATTATAAAGGCGAAAGTTTGTAAGTATGTATGGATGTCTTGATGTATGGATGTTTGTTACTCTTTCACGGAAAAACTACTAAACGGATTTCGATGAAATTTGGCACACGAGTAGATCATGTCCTGGATTAACACATAGGCTACATTCTATTCCGGGAAAACATAAAGCGGGACTTTTATCCCGGAAAAACTTTTTAACGCGGGCGGAGCCGCGGGCAAAATCTAGTTTCAATATAATATCGGCAAAGGTGAGTCGTTCATTACGTCTCTCCATTGTCGCCTACGGACCTGCTTTACTGGATGTACACTGGCTGACACGGAACGCGAACCACTATAACAGGTTTTACATTAGACGTACAGTGACCGCTATTCACTCTTGTGCAAAATATATCCTGTGGGTACTATCAAACCAGCTAAATGTAGCTTGGTTTACTTATTTATTTCATTATATATTTTTAAGCTATTGCATAGCTTCTATCGCGGGCCTTGAGCGTGGCGACCGAATCCAGAAATTCCGTAACGAAAAAATAACCTAACACCCCTCACTCCGACCGGCACAGCGGCGATATTTTATTTTCAACTCTATCACAACCATGTAGAGTGTTAAATTCCATAAGTAAATTTAATATCGCAGTCTTGTAAGAATACAATATGTAAGAGGATATGATCTGAATGTTAAACGATAAAAGGTCGCAATTACCGTGTATTTAAAAATTGTTCCAGTCAGTGAAACGTATTAAAATGTCAAACGCGGCGGGATGACGTGATTCTAAGTTTGAATTTTTAAAACGTTTTTATTTTATATCTGTTCAAAGAGGTTTTTATTTAAATATTACGGCTCTGGATACTAGTCCATTAAGCCCGTCTTTCATATTTTTTTTAGTTTTGCCATCTATCGATGAATAGCAGAACTTTTAATGACTTTTATTTTATATCTGTTTAAAGAGGTTATAAATATTAGAATTTATGCAATAGCTTTACCGCGGCAGTCTCCGAGTGCCACACGTCTTTTTTTTGCCCTGAATGTGTTAAGTGAACGTAAGCAACAATTGAAAATTTGTTAGTCTTGCACTAAACATCCTAAAGTCTAAATCTTACGATAATTTGAAATGTTACAACGACCACACTTCAATCATTCGCTGCTCATACTCAATCCACAGTGCGCAGGTGGTCTTCGAAATTTGTACAGCAAACATCGACGTAGGCGGCGGTTACAAAACTGACAAGTGAACGTCAAGCGTACCATCAATACCTTGATGATTGTGATTCAGCTTTGATACACCCACGCCACACGCACGCGTGAGTACATTAATCTCGGTGTGTAACACCTCGGGCCTTTGTTTACAACTTTTTTAAAGGTTTGACGATTTCGTAAAATTAGTCACGATAGTTGTTGATAAAAATTGTATTTTGTTTATGGATTATAATTATTTTGTAAATATAAGTTCAGAGACGTCCACAAAATAACAAAAACTACATACTAGGTCGAAATATATAAAGATTATGTAATACTAATATTATAAAGCTGAAGAGTTTGTTTGTTTGTTTGTTTGAACGCGCTAATCTCAGGAACTACTGAACCGATTTTCAAAATTCTTTCACTAATAGGAATCTACATAACTCCTGAGTGCTATAGGCTACTTTTTATCCCGGGAAAATATTTTTGTCTCGGAAAAACTTTTTCACGCGGGCGGAGCCGCGAGCACTACTAGTTATTAATATAGGTCGAAATAAAGATTATGTAATACGAATTATTCATAATCCTAACTAGTTTCGGCCACGACAGCCAGTTTCGACGGAGATCAGCCAGATACGCAGGAGATATAGTACACAAGTGTGTGCGCAATGCACAGGGGCACTCGCTATTCCTTCACTCTCATGATCCGGTGAGACGGCAATCCGACATTACCGGAGAGAGATCAGCAGCAGGACCAACGGCATTTTCCGAGGCACGGAGGTATCACACCACTAACTTCCGAACTCCGAGCTGCGACTGAGTAATTTTTAAGATGGAAAACCCCAGTCAAAATGTTTTTGGCTCGACTCGGGATTCGATCCCAGGTCCTCAGCGCGCAAATCGTACTCGTAACGCGTACGTAGTACAACTACGCCACCGACGCAGTCAGGCACTAATTACTAAGCAATACTGGATTATGTGTGTGAAATATTTCAATTGTATTCAAAATTCATACTCTGACCTTTTAAATAAAGAAACAATAACAATGTTGCGTTACGTCTTACAAAATATGCAAGCCACTCTATTATAGTCGAAATTTGTACGAAAAATATTTAAATGTCTATCCTGCGAACTGAGTGTAATAAAAATACAATAGAAATTATGAACATATTGTGAACTAAGTTTTGACATACGCTGTGAATTTCCAAATCATTATGTCACGCATTGACCCAAAAAGAAATATCTACTGAATAGCGAAACATGTTTTTTTTTAATTAAACACTAGTATTTGCTCGCGACTCCGCCCGCGTGAGAAAGATTTTCCGGGATAAAAAGCCTATAGCACTGTACCGCAGTATATATATTGGTATGTCATCATCATCATCATCGTATGGCATCACATTATGGTAAAAAAAATATAATAAACGGGGTTAAAATTCGATATCAACTTTTGACAACCATTCCTCGGCCCCCTGAGTCACCTGCCCGGCTAGCATGCGCACGACGACATATCTCGATAACGACAGTAGACAAATTGTCGATATCGAGTAATATGTCGTTTACCCTAACATGCGCGCTATGATCGATAAGTCTCTCGTTGAAGACATAAGTTTACTCGTGAAGACAAACCGATGTTGCCCTTTTAAATATATATTCTAACACTTTTATTTTCTAATGTTGGCTACCGTGGTTTTAGTTCATTCAATTTTATAGATCTATGATGCAATTGTTGTTCAGTGGTGCCAGATTAGGCGACTTTTCGCCATTTAGGCTATCTTGAAGAGTGTCGGGGCGACCAAAAATTGCGAAGTGCGACTGGTCGCAGTTTAGGCTACGCGAATGGTGATTAGTCGCCAATTTAGGCTACTTTGGAAAGTTCGTGTTTTATGCATTGTTTTTGTCGAATTTGAGGATATTTATAGCTTCGAGGGTACAAAATATGTACTCAGATCCCCCTTACGCACAATTATTGAAAACTGGGGACTTTTTTTGCTCTCCGCGTCCCCACACAAGCGGGCGACTTTAGGCTACTTTGAATTTTCGCCGCGTTGGACCACTATAAATTAGAAATTAGGGAGGTTTGTTTTTTTCTTTATGCTCCTTCACCTCTCCATATACGAAGAGGCGACCTTAGGCTACTTCACAATGAATTTTCGGCGACTTCAACCGTCAAACATTTGGTAACACTGTTGTTTTATCTGACGTTTTGAGTGACAGTTTACGTCATTCCAAAGTTTATTTATCTTATTTTCTTTGGTTTTATAAATTATCGTCAATTTAAATGTAACTTTATAGAAAATGAAAGTTAAAAAACGTAAGTGAACGAAAAATTCAATGTTAATGTATTGTACACTATAAGGAACCGAATATGAAATAACTGCTCCGAACTGTTTTAGTGTACGATGTAACAAGGCAAGAATCTGATAAAATCCAACAAGACTCAATTATTTGTGTCACTATATGTTGGCTTATTCAAACTTTGTGCCGTATGACTATCACTCAACCACGGGAGCGATGCAACATAGCTCATGCTCAGCGAAATCGGTGGTGCAACCGGAAAGATGTGGTTTTGGCGCCAAAAAATTCCAATTGGTGTAAGTATAGTGTAATAATAACCTAATTAGCTCAACACTGATATTTTAAGTTAAGCTTTGCAGCCACAAGGCCCAAGATTTGTTTCTATTTGATATTATTTATTATTGTTTAACAATAGTGTTTAACTACTAAATTATTAAGTACATATATTGAAATTTTATCTTCTTTTCCGTTTTAGTTCATCCTAATGCCCAGCCCAGTACAACAGCAAGCACAACACCCAGCACCATGTTGATGAGCTCACCAAACACTACCTACAGAAGAATTTTATTTGTCCAGTTCGAACAACAATTTATTGAAAGTAGATCTGTATTTTTATAGACAACTGTTTTTCAAAATAAACATCTAATATTATAATAAGAGCTTGGACACTCCATACTTTGTTATCTTTACCATTACACAAGATAAAACATTACATATGAACAAAATGTACCGCAGCAATAGGGTTCCCTATGTAAATGTTATATTAAAAAGTTTCTTTGAAATATTCTTTTGCCCTCCACATTAATGTAGAAAATTTTGTATCATAAATAAAAAAAGCTTTAAAAATCATATGTATGTACAATTATTTATTGGTTCATAATATATATCTATTATTTCTTGCCCATTTGGCTTGACAGAATCTTGCAGTTACTGATAATTGTACATGTTCTTCTTCAATGTGCTGTTCATTTATAATAGTTTCCTCCATACACTGTAACACAAAATACTCCATTACTTACAGTTATGTAACATTATCAATGTAATGTAGAATTGTAACAATAGTAATTTAATATAGAAATGTAACAATGTAGAAATGTAAATAGCCATATTCTAGTGTTAAGTCTATTTGTAGACATTCAGAATACTTATATGAAGTTATTAATAAATAAATAAAACCTATACTTTTTTTTGTATTTTAGGTTTCATAATAATGGTATCTTTCTGAATAACTAGCATTCACATTGAATATTCTGCTGTTTAAATCTACAATTTGCAACATTTATTTTAAAATATACACTTACTGGTTTTACAAATATAATAAACAAAGTTGCTTATTTGTTGGTATAAAATATACAAAATAAAAACTGCAGATAGTCTGTAATTCAAGGGTTCTCACTACCTAATTAGTTAACACAAGAATGCCATCTTATTTAAGGCAAGATAGAAATTTTGTTAAAGTAAATTTATAAATATATAATTATCAATGAAGTTTATTAATTAATAGTATTGTAAGATATTATTATATTACCAGTTGAACATTGATCTCTTCCAATTTTTCTATTGTGCACTTTGTGGTCCAGACGGAGGTAATATTTTCATATATTTCATGGGCCCTAATATAGCCTTCACATTAAATTTTCCTCAAATTCACAAGCCATACTCCTTTGGGCTGATATTCTGTGACTCGTAAACTGACTCACTTAGCTAGAAACCTAAAAGTTATGGTATTATAAGTAAATGAACATTGTAGCTCTAATATAAATTTGAAACTATGTTGAGTTGGTACTTTCCATGATATAGGTATGGAATGCAAAACCTGCCAATAAAACTAGGTACTAACATTAGTCTCCGCCTGGCACAGACTAAGATATTGCACAAAGTGTCTTTGATAACTTCCATTGGCACGAAATTGAATGGAGCACAACACCTAACAAAAAAAGACATTATTCCTTTATCTATATATATTTAAATTGTTATTAAACGCGGTTGTTTATATATGAAATTACCTTTAAAAGGGCGGGCATGCCTTTCGCGGTTCCATACCACGTGTAAATTTTTCTATATTCATATATATTAGGTATACAGAGCCATTCGCTTTGAAATACATCATGAAATACATCGCTCATATCAAAGGAATCGCATAAATTCCTTATGTTTCTTGTTTGCACTTTACATCCAATATTCATAATTCATATTATACAATTGTAATACTTAATTAATAATTTATCGCCATCGTTTGTTCATATACGACAATTTTCTCTTCGTACAAAAGCAACGTAGACAAATATCTCGGTCACAAATGTCAAAAATCGATAAAATCATTTGGTCATGTTAGGGTTCGTAGAGAAAAATAGCACAGATAAAGTAAAAATTACAGTTTTCTCTACTTGTGACGTCACAAGTCGAGATGCATGAGCACGCATGTTAGTGTCAGTAGACATAATTCGATAAACGACAAAAACCCGAGAAAAAGTGTCGACAAAATTTTGTCGACGCGCGCATGCTAGGCGGGCTGGTGTAGGCCCAGCAATCCCCCTTCGAATCTCTTGATGGGACATTCCTCCACGATATGCTGGATATACAGGGTCATTTTGACATTGCGTTAATAAATGAAACTACATACTTATCTCGTTGAAAATAACACTTTCCATTAAGTTATTTTAACCATACATATAAATTAAAAAAGTGTAAGTTTCGAACAAAATAAATATCAATAAAATGTAACTTGAAGTTTACACGCCCTAATGCCACTATGACTTTTCAAGGAGAATTCGTCGCAGCAGCAACATTACACTTTCAGTCAGAAATACACTTACGCACACACCATATTCGCACTAAACTACAAAATGATAATAAAAATGGAATATTACAACCGGGATTTTTGGCAAAAGTATTCGTTATTCATTGATAATTTTTAGCACGATGTTAGCAGAGGTATAGACGAATATGTGGTTTCATTTAGTAACGCAATATAAAAATGACCCTGTATATTACGATATTGGTAAGTATTTAACTAGTATGTAGGCTCGGTGTTATAGTTGTATTACGGTACGACTACAGTGTTGAAGTCTCGGGTTTGAGTCCCGGTTGGGGCAAAGTGATATCGAGTTTATTTATTCAGTATCAGATACAGCGATACGTTCGCTCCCCTATAACATCATAGGACGGAATACGCATAACGAAAAGTGGGTGCACAAGTTGCGCCTCTGTCTACCACTTCGGGGATAAAAGGCGTGAGTGTACACACACTCTTTTATCTTAGACATACACACGTATGTCTGTAACCAGTATTACATGGTCGAAACTAATATACTAAGTCGGAGCTAAAAAAACAACAAAAAAATATAAAGTAATCACAAAAACACGTGACACGTCATTCAAAATAGCCAACGTCACTCAAATCTTTACGTTTTAATTAAAAGTGAAACATAAAAAATACAAAAGTGACCGGTCATTGATACCGGGCTGCGATCGCGGGTTCAACGAACTCACGTACTAGCACACGGAGGAAAATCAGTAATCGTTTGGCACATTATCGCTTCATCTCACAATCTCTGCTACCGTTATAGTTAGTTATAACATAGTTAGTAACGTTACTACAAAACCTCTATCTTTTATGGATACGGAAAAGTGAGTGGTCCAGAATCCAGATTGATGAGGGATGATTGATTCTTCCTCGGCAACTGACCTCAGCCTGTCCGAAATTAGATAAACACAGACTGAACTCGGGACGCGACACTTACATACACAACTGTGGCGAGTTTTACAGCTTTGGTACGATGATTGCTATCCAGAAAAAGTCTACATGAGAACATTAATGGTTAAAATATGATTCATACACGCTAAATCCTTACTAATATTATAAATGTGAAAGTAACTCTGTCTGTCTGTCGCGCTTTTACGCCAAAACTGCTGAACCGATTTAAGTGTAATTTGGTACACAGATAGTCTAGACTCTAGAGCCCGAGAAAGGACATAGACTACTTTTTATCCCAGGAAAATATAAAGCGGAAGTTTTATCTCGGAAAAACTTTTTAACGCGGGCGGAGCCGTGGCAAATGCTAGTAATTAAATATAGCCGTAAATCTCAGACGCAATGGATGATTCAAAGAAATCGGCTCTAAATAGGCTAAATACGGTCACTAACCCGCCTCTGATTAGCACCATTAGTAACTACCTCAATAATAATGTAATGCGAAACGTAGCACTTACGTTTATTAATAGTAATATTAGTGTATTTACGTGAATCAGTGTGTAGTACCGACCTCACACTAATTCATAGTATAATCATAACAATAATCTTGTGCTAAAGAGCCCTCTAATACATGAACAGTCAAAAAACGTTTACGCTTGCCGCACACGTTCGTTTTCATAATTAGGTTTCCTGATCAGGAATTCAGATTCAGAAACGTGTGCGCGTTGTTGAACATTTTCTATGTAAGCGGAGCATTCAGGTTTCCGAATCTGAATTCCTGATCAGGAAACCTAATCAGGAAACCGAACGTGTGCGGCAAGCGTTAATCCAGTCATTATTACGTAGGTACAGTCAGCCACATAAGTAGTTGAACAAATTTAAAACTTAAAATCGCCTCTACACTTTTGTGTTCTTACCAATTTTCGTTTTCTCTTCACAAAAATAAAATTAAAGGGATTGACTTTACTTTACACAAAGAATTAAATATGTTTTAATTGAATTGGACATGTATAGGCGATTTGAAATTTTGAATTTCTTCAGATACTTGTGTGACTGTACTCTTAAAATACTATACCAGTTTATAAACGAGTATGAAATAACAGTTCCAAAACATTACCGATCGTAGACCGTTACGCTCGTCACGGTACGGTGACGCGAACGAAACGTTTTTGAATACCAGCTATTATACGGGTCATGGGACAGTGAACTGGTAATCTGAATACTACATCTAGGTTGTACGCCTACATCAGAATATTGCTAACCTATGTCAACATCGGTGACCAATCGCATCAACGTTCGATCTATACTTAAAAATGTACAGTTTCATTAAGTGATAGGAAGTTTACTTATCCGTAGGTTTGCACTATACATTATATTTTATCCCGGAAACACAATTGTGAAAGTGGGCGAAGCCGCGATAAAAAGCTAATCATAATATTATATGATGAAAAAAATATAAATCAAAAGAAAAATATCTATAGATGTTTTGGTGAAGAAATACATGTAATTTTTCACACATAAGCGTAGAAAAAGCACTCGACGTAAAAAAAACTGTATAAAATGATTATACTTTAGATGCAAATTGATAACAAATAATGAATTTATGAAAATGATTAGTAACTAGGAAATAATCTTAAAAAGTTGGATTCCATTTGACATTTCAAATAAGCTCAGTCAATTAAAACTATTAATATATTTACATTGAAGTAGGTGCTCAACAATAGTAGTTTTTATATCATTAAAATATTGATTTAGTAATACGTATTCAAATAATTTAAAAGTAAATTAAAAACAAAGCTTCTTAGTTTTATATTAAATTCAGTTTGTATCTATTCTGAAAATAGTTTATTAATAATTTACTCCTATAAATAAATGATGTAACTAAAAAATCAACATTAAATGTGGTAACCAACAAACAAGATCATCAAAACGGTTAGCATGTTGCCAGTATTGTTTAAAAAAAAAGAATCTACCTAAAAGAAGTCTGAATATACAGGTCGCCCACGCCCCAGTAAAAGAAACTAGTACGACGAAATTAATGCCACCACAAATGGGCCACCATTAGATACCTGGGCCGCGGTAAACCAACCCATGTTTCACAGATAAGGTGGTTTACGCAGACTACGTTCCGTGATCGCACCGCTTTGGGCGATAGTAAATGCCGAAACAACGCCGAATCTAATCCTAATTGCGCCGGAACATTAAACTGCTGGGGTGACCATGGCCAATTTGTGCGCTATGGACGCGATAGGCATGAGAAACGTTTTTGAATTTATTTGGCCAATTAGTCATATTTTAGGATTGTATTGTAGTTTTTAGACTTAACGTTCGAGAAGATATAATAGCTAAAACATAAGCCCTGTCCAAAAAATAACTACCATTAATTAATGATGACATTTATCTATTACAATGCCGGTAACGACCTATACTTTAATTGCTTATACTGTATACATTAGTTGATACTAAAAGCCGGATCTATTAGCCTGATCAAATGGCATAGCAAAGAAAGTTTCAGAATAATAAAAATAGCCAAATTATCAAATGTGAACAAAAGTAAATATAAAATACGCAAAACTACACAAACTACAATAAATATAGTTCTGCAGATAAATTAAACTTTGAGATGCGAGAACGTCCGCATTGCGGACAAGTGCTGAAACCAAAATAAACTCATGACACTAATACACGATAGTGGCATAAGAAAATAGTAAATATCCGTACTAATGCAGATTCATGACTTCAATTATCAAAATCATTCAATTCAGAAAAATCTTTTTTGTGACCATTTCTTATTGTCCACAAAAAATATCAATTTGCTCAAATATCCTGGTGCGGTCCGGAAGTCTGGTCACATTGAGAGTTTGCGGAAAGTGTATCTAGAGCAAGGAAGTTTTAGCAATGGCTGGCCGTGACGAAATAACAACACGGGTATAGTATACAGTTAGACCGCCATTGTTGCCAATCACAAGCCTAGGTCCTGCCTTTCATGAAAACCTTGTATCAACATTAGAGTAAATTGACCTACTTAGTGCAGAAACTAAAACTCCGACCCAACGTAGCTTGGTCGGAATTTCCTTTTAGAAAGAAAAAATAACGTTAGATGCGAAAGAACAGCTACCGTTAATGTTTATTGCTAAATTGAAGTTAGTCACAACCGGAGTTCGCTCTTGTTCAGATGAAAATTAAAGGCTAATCAAGTGCTTTTAGTCGTCTATAGAGTTTAGTAAAGACTTACACAATGAAAGTGTTAAATCTATACTGATATTATAAAACTGAAGAGTTTGTTTGGTTGGTTGGTTGAACGCGCTGATCACAGCACATACAGAACCGATTGTGAAAATTCTTTCACTAATAGGAAGCTACATTGCCTGAGTGCTATAGGCTACTTTTTATCCGGAGAAAATATTTTTATCCCAGAAAAATGTTTATTACGTGGGCGGAGCCGCGAGCAATACTAGTAAATTATAAATAATTTATTATCATAATCATCACATTTTACATCCATCAAAGGTTACACAAAAGCAATCTTTTTAGTGCCTCTTGGCGCGTGTTACAGTTTTTCCCCCAAGTCGTTTATCTTAATAACGACGAATGCTCATTAAAACAATTAAGTAAATCAAAATTATAATTTCCTTCCTCTTACTTAAGACTGATTGTGTTCAAGTATTTAAATGGGTGTGCCATTGATACTTATAGCATTCGTGCATAAATTTTATTTCGCTGTCAACAATACTTTTATAGGAATGTTTATAATGCTATTTTTACCCTTTACGTCAGAGTGGATTTTTTTTTACCAAACTGTGCCACGGTGAGGAAATATTTATTCGGAAATTCTATCATTTTTTGTGTTATTTGACGATTTAAATAGAGTAAAAATGCTAAACATTTTTAGGTTAATTTGGAGTGTTTCCTTTTTCAGAATATGTGAAATAGTCAATATAGAAGATTTTTGGAATATTGAAGGTTCTATTTTTATTTAATTAGTTCAAGTCAAACAAAAAAAAATAGCTAACCTACAAAATGATGTCTTCTCTAACCTATATAGTTCGTATAACTGAGAATCTCCATAACTGGTTTTAAGTCAAATTGCTGGATGGTGTTGCTACTGTTTATGGGTGCCGTATCGCTTACCATCAGGCGAATGGCTTACTCGCCTTCGTCATTCAATGCAATAAAAAAAGGTCCATTAGTATATAATGACCTATCGCCGCAGCGTCAACGAGTACAGCTAGCTGCCTTTCGCGAACACCATGTAGCAGTAATGTCCATAAACTGTTACTTTCAAATTACATTTTGTTTAGAGCAACATAACTGACGTAGCGAACTGTAAATCCCGTTACAGACTAATAGAAAAAGATAAAAACCAGTCAAGAGCTATACGCTCATGGGTACTAAGGCTTCCATATCCTACCACTTTTTGAAAAAAAAAACCTGCCATAATAACTGTTATTTCCAATTCCTTAAAATGTCCCGACAATTACCAATTAAGGTTTATAAGAATTCCTTCGTCCGTCAGACAGGCGTGAAAACTTTAACAAAATAAGGTTCAGCTTGTAGTCTTCATGTACGGAACCCTGAAAAACAACCGTTCAGACAATCTCCGAACAACGTCAGAAAATTGTTATTCGTGTAATTTACAAATCCGTATAATTAATTGAATGAAGTAGTGTAATTTGCAATTTCATTAATGATACAGTAGGTACGTTTGAATGCCAGATGATTAACCAGACAAACTGTTAACTCTATTAAACTCGCTGCTGTAACACTTAACGTAATGGCTTAATCTTTTATAAGGTTATAGACTTCATCCATTCTCTTGAAATCAACAGTTGATGGCACACGATTTATACCAAAAATGTAGGATAATCTAATGTATGTTTGCAGTAGTTTACGCAACTTTTTTATACATGATATGAGATTTTTTATACTTTACTATAAAAAGGACTTCCTTCGCTTTGAAATAACGGATTTGAATTTAAGACTTCACGACCGTACTGTTGACAGACTGCCATATCCTCGACAATATGCCGAAAATATATAACCATTGACGAGTATTGTTGATCAAATCAGAAAATTGTTAGAGCTTTTATTTCATTATGTAAATACTTGTGCAAAAAAGTAAGTAAACAGTCCATAGCAGACTTTCAAGTTACTCATTAGTTTAACGAGGTTACATAATTTTTCGAAAGAGTGTTATAATTTGATCACAATTATGATTAGCGTCATAACTTTACGACCTAAGCGGAGATGCAAAAATAAATTAAATAATCTGCTCATTCTGTAATAGGAATTAAAACCATGGATGTTGAAATAGCACACCTTGCGTCTAAAATCTTATACAAGATTCTTTAGTGTAAAAGTGTACCCTTTACCCATCGATGTTAATAAAGAGGTATTGTGAGTTTGTAGGAAGTAATCTCTAGAAAAGTGGACGATAGCCTAGTTGGGAATGGAACGGTCTGCCGAGACAATGTTCCGAGGTTCGAAACCCAAGGCATACACCTCTGACTTTTCGAAGTTATGTATGTATTGTCTATCAATTATAGTTCGCTTTAACGGTGAAGGAAAACATCGTGAGGAAACCAGCATACCTGAGAAGTTCCTTATAAGAATTTCGAAGGTATGTGAAGTCTACCAACCCGCACTAGGCCAGCGTGGTGGACTAAGGCCTAAACCCCCTCAATAGATGAGGCCCGTGCTCAGCAGTGGGCAATATAATAATACAGGGCTGGTATTATTATATTATTAATCTCTAGAAATAATTAACCGATTTCGATGAAATTTGGTATGGAGATACTTTAAGATCCTGGGACGGATAAGCTACTTTTTAGCCCTGGAAAATACAAAGCGGGACTTTTATTCCGGACTTTTGCACGCTAGCGGAGCCTCGAGAAAAACTAGTGACAAATACAGTATTTAAAGGTTATCAAACAACGACATTGACATTAATACTTAACAGATAAGTTGGCAAAGCTGTGGATTAATTTTTAATTATACGCGTAAATTGAACTAATACTATGCTCAAGGTTGCGCTTGCGAATTTTATGAAGGTTGCAGAATTTTGTAAATTTACCGATCGTTTCGTCACCCCAATAATTTAAGTTATACATACATAGCACACTTTTTCCTTTCCAGGGGTAGACACGGGTGTATCACATCCACATTTCACCAGCTATCTTAGGTCCCATGCAATAGAGGCAGGTCTATTACCATTTACAGGGCACGTTTCCAGAACCTGGGCTGATACTGAGAGAAAAAAAAACCCAATACCACTTTGCCCGACTCGGGAATCAAACCTGAGACCTCAGCACTGCAGTCGTACCGTAATACAACTAAACCAACGAGGCAGAAAATTAAGTTTATATTTTATATTACGTATTTATCTTCAAATGATACTAATAATGTTAAAATTTTCATAGATATATAAGTTTAATACGCTATTTTATACCAAAACAACGATAGATCGGGCTCGAATAGACCATCACAACCAAGACCCCGCCCAACTTCAATTAAACCAAATCGACAATAGCGCAAATAAAGAAAACAATTAACTCCACAACGATAAACACTGAAAAAAATCTGAATCCGCCACAATAAAAGAACCTCTATTCGACTCAATCTAAGGGCTTAAATTATTCACTGAACACTACGGCACGTTAATTCGTACGATTCCCATTGTCGCATTCTCCACGGCGAGAGTTCTTTGTGTTCCAAATGAGAAAAAGTCCTTTCAATTCTGAATAAATAACACTTAATGATGATTGTGAATGTGGAAAAATCAAATTAAAGAAACTAGTGGTCGAAATTCGATTTTTTTGTTTTTATTGCATTGAATGACGAGACGAGCAAGCTGTTCGTCTGATGGTAAGCGATACGACCACCCACAAACAGTAGCAACACCATACACCACCTTGAGTTACAAAGTACTGTGCGGCATTTCACTACGCTCGTCATCCTGAGACATAAGATGTTAAGTCTCATTATGTCCAGTAGTTACTCTGGCTACAAGTCCTTTAAACCGTTACACAACAGTGCATGCACACTGTTGCTTGGTGGTAGAAATAGACATTGCGGTGGTACCCACCTAGACCAACTCTTATATATTTGTAACACATATACATAAATTATACTTTTCTGCACTCTTTCTCCACGTGAAGGTTAATTATGCCAAAACACACACTCCTCCGTGCGCGCAATTTATTTATGCGTATGTATATCTAATGTATGTATGTATGTATATCTTTATGCAATGTATAAGGGGTACAGAATTTTTCTTCACATATTAGTATAATAGATATGACATGTTTTCGATTTGTTTCCAGCAACTTATGTAAATAATCCCTCAACAAATTTATTTAAATACGATAATTTTATGTTAATTAACTCTTAACGTCACAGACGTGGTAATATGACCGTCTAATTATAACATAAATCCAATATTTACGTTCTTTTTTCTCACAAACACAGAAATATGAATTTTATGTGAAAAAAATTATTAAACTTCCTCTCCCTGGTAATTTACTATATATTTATATTTATCAGGGTTACAAACATAATAAAAAAACTTTAATATCAAGGAATGGAATATATTTTACCAGCCAATGCCGTGACAATAGATTCAACAGTAGGCAGCCAGTCAAACACATTTAAGTACATAAGCTAAAGACCATTATCTAGAAACAGTGCTTCTAAACAATGCTTCAATGTAAACTCATATGCATACAACGTATATTGACGTTCAAGCATTAATGCCCAATGTCCACTGGACCATAGCTTCACAGATATTTCAGCCTGAGATAATACAGTCCAGTAACCATTTGCAATTCACACCAGTCCTTGTTTATCAAACATTACAAGCCTACAAGCTCACAAGTTGCATGTTAAAGACTTTTATAAAATTGACTTATTTTCAAGAGAAAACGCTTGTAATACAAGGCTTGTTTAATAAACAGGGCACAGGAGTGATAACGTTTCGTATTTGATGTACGAACACCGTGGATACCAGGCCTAATTGCATGTAGAAAGTAATTTTGTAGGCCGGTTTTTAATTAGATAGATTTCTTTTATTCATATAAGCCTCGGTTTCGTTCATTTACGACGAAGAGTTACGTAATTTTGAAAGATTTTGTAACTCATGTTATTTAATGGGCTATAGACAGTGGAATTTTAGTCTTGTGAAACTTTTAACACGATTATTTTTGTTACGGAGTGGACGAAAGTACATCAGTACCTAAATAACACAACAAAAGACCATTGTATTGCGTACGCGTTACGAGTACGATTTGCGCGCTAAGGTCCTGGGTTCGAATCCCGGGTCGGGCCAAAAAAACTTTGTGACTGGGTTTTTGCATCTTAAAAAAATTACTCAGTCGCAGCTCGGAGTCAGGAAGTTGGCGGTGTGATACCCCCGTGCCTCGGAAAGCACGTAAAGCCGTTGGTCCTGCGCCTGATCTCTCTCCGGTCATGTCGGATTGCCGTCTCACCGGACTATGAGAGTGAAGGAATAGCGAGTGCACCTGTGTATTGCGCACACACTTGTGCACTATAATATCTCCTGCGTACCTGGCTGATCTCCGTTGATATTGGCCGCCGTGGCCGAAACTGGCTAGGAGGATTTCAACACAACAAAAATTAACAACGAAATTTGTGCTATAAAGTTACTTGAATTCGAAAATTATAATACATTTTTACTAATATTATAAATGCGAAAGTTTGTTAACATATTGGGATCTTTGTTAAAAGTATACATCAATATCGCTGTGGATATGGAAAAAAACTCAACCTTGATTTTTTTCGTATCAGAATATTTATTCCATGCGGGCGGATCTAAAGCAACGAGCAAAATGGTATAGACCAAGTTAATATTACTTTCATCCGTAGTTAGTATAAAAAATGGAAATGAACGGTCACATCTGCATAGCATCTTGAATCCCACGGCACGTATCCCACGTTATGGACAAACACAGCAATTTCTATGATTACATTACGTAAAAGCGTATTCGCAACATTTACAACTTTTATTTCGTAACATTGGCAAATTATTTAAATACATTACTATTATAGAATAAAATTATGTAAGTGTACCGTGTTATACTTTCATATCACGATTCGCTGAAGATTGTATTACTCTTTGGGCTCAATTAATGTCTATAAAATCTTTGCTTATATTATAAAGATGAAGTTTGTTTGTTTGGTTGAATGCGCTAATCTCAGGAACTACTGAACCGATTTTGAAAATTCTTTCAATAATAGGAAGCTACATTACTCCTGAGTGCTTTTATCCCGGGAAAATATTTTAATGCCAGAAAAACTTTTATGCGCGAGCATCCCCTAGTAGTATGGCGCTCATTAGGGGAGGCCTATGTCCAGCAGTGGACTGATAAAGGCTGATGATGATGATGATGATGATCCCTAGTAGTCTATTTAAGACAATTTTTTGTTAATACATGTGAAAAACATGTACCACAGCACGTAAGAAATCAAATCAATCTGAAATGTTAATACGACAAAAAACGCTCTAAATATACTTACAAAATAAACTTACAATAAATAAACTTACAAATGGAATAACCCCCGCAGACTGTAGGAAACGAATGTAGCATTATGTGACATCAAAAGCGTTGCTTTCTGTTATTTCTTTGTATTATTATTACATTTCAGTCGGATAAGCGGACTGTCGCTTGACTGAGAGCAATCATCAATCATTGAAATCCATTAACATTGTTTACTTTCAAATAATATGGTAAGACTCCTTCTTAAGAATGTTCATAATTTTTTAAAGTTAAACTGCAGGAATTTAAATGTTGCACGTAACAGTAAATTAAATAGATAGATAGATAAAAAAGTTTGTTTTGGCAACAAATGATACACTGTAGATACATAGAAAATAGACATCCATTTGTGAAGTATTGTAGCCGCAATCAGGCCCCAGCTCAGCAATATGCAATGCTCCAAGGAGCAAAGCGCTGATAATTCTGCTGGTACTTGATATAAATTTTTTAACAAATCGATGGTCCCTACGTAAGGTATCGAATCTGCAAAATTGATTTTTTTTTATATTACTGTTTTGAGCTTAGCATATAGGCATATACACTATTTTGTAACCTTGACACAAGCATAAATATGTTTTTTTTATATTTTTATGATAATTTATGGTAAAGTATGCCAAAAATAAACTTCAAATAGCTCTCCCGTAAAGTAAGCACTTTTCACTTTCATTACTTTACGTAGGGACCGTCGAAATATTTAACTACCCCACTGGCATTGTCAAACATGAAAGAAAAAGAAAAATGCCAATAAGTAGTTTCATATTATTTTTTAATAACTATTTTTACTATCAATTAGGAAATCTATACTAATATTATAAAGCTGAAGAGTTTGTTTGTTTGTTTGTTTGAACGCGCTAATCTCAGGAACTACTGGTGCGAATTGAAAAATTCTTTTTGTGTTGAATAGACCATTTATCGAGGAAGGCTATAGGCTATATAACATCACGATGCAACTATTAGGAGCGAAGAAATAATGGAAAATGTGAAAAATGCGGGGAAAATTATTCATCCTTGAGGGCTTCCATTGCGTGCGCTGCGAAAACGGTTCAAGATACCAAAAATATATGTATGAAAGAATTATTCCTCTTGAAATGATCTAAAAAAAAGTCCGCAACAGTATATGTCTATCTTTTAAAATAAACTCTCTAGAACCGTTTTTATGGTAATCAAATTTGGTCGAAATTAATGCATTATTTGTTAAGAGTTGTATCAACGTCATAATATTAATCTTTATACAAATAAATGTGCTGGATAGAGTGATTCAACGGGAAGGTTTTTATGTATGTACTTTTAGCCCGGAAAAACTTATTAACGCGGGCGAAGCCGTGGGCAAAAGCTAGTATATTCTAAAGTTTTTTACCCTCCTAAAATGACTAATAGTGAATAGTTATGTAACTTGTTGTTTGCAACATAAAATATTGTCTATACTATAAAGCTGAAGAATTTGTTTGTTTGAACTCGCTAATCTCAAGAACTGCTGAACCGATTATGAAAATTCTTTCACTAATAGGAAGCTACATTACCTATTTTACATTCTAGCAGTTAAAATATCTGCAATCAAGCAAGCGACTTGGATTGTTTCGCTGGTCTTGTACTTGTTTCAGATTTTATTGTGAGAGCTTCGCCTGCGTGAAAATAGCTCTTTCCGGGATAAAAAGTAGCCTATAGCACTCAGTCTGCGGGGGTTATTCCATTTGTAAGTTTATTTATTGTAAGTTTATTTTGTAAGTATATTTAGAGCGTTTTTTGTCGTATTAACATTTCGGATTGATTTGATTTCTTACGTGCTGTGGTACATGTTTTTCACATGTATTAACAAAAAATTGTCTTAAATAGACTACTAGGGATCATCATCATCAGCCTTTATCAGTCCACTGCTGGACATAGGCCTCCCCTAATGAGCGCCATACTACTAGGGGATGCTCGCGCATAAAAGTTTTTCTGGCATTAAAATATTTTCCCGGGATAAAAGCACTCAGGAGTAATGTAGCTTCCTATTAGTGAAAGAATTTTCAAAATCGGTTCAGTAGTTCCTGAGATTAGCGCGTTCAAACAAACAAACTCTTCAGCTTTATAATACTAGTATAGACTAGCTTTTGCCAGCGGCTCCGCCCGCGTGAAAGAGTTTTTCCGGGATAAAAGTCCCGTTTTATATTTCACGGCGATAAAACATAGTCTATGTTCTTTTTCAGGCTCTAAAATATCTGTGTACCAAATTTAATTTAAATCGGTTCAGTAGTTTTGGCGTGAAAGCGCGACAGACAGAGTTACTTTCGCATTTATAATATTATTAATTTCGATCAAATTTGATCACCATAAAAACGTTCCCAGTGAGTTACTCTTAAAAGATAGACATATACTGTCGTCGACATTTTTTCAGATCATTTCAAGATGAATAATTCTTTCATACATATATTTTTGGTATCTTGAACCGTTTTCGCAGCGCAGGCAATGGAAGCCCTCAAGGATGAATAATTTTCCCCGTTTTTTTTCACATTATTTCTTCGCTCCTAATAGTTGCATCGTGATGTTTTATAGCCTAAAGCCTTCCTCGATAAATGGTCTAATCAACACAAAAAGAATTTTTCAATTCGAACCAGTAGTTCCTTAGATTAGCGCGTTCAAACAAACAAACAAACAAACAAACTCTTCAGCTTTATAATATTAGTATAGATTTAACGCAGGTGTCAAGAAGGCTCGCCAATCAGTGGTAATTAGGATAAAATGGGTAGGTAAGTACATAGTCAATAAAGTAAATAAAATAAATTCGTTCGTTTACTTCAATACAAATACAAAATAGTAATTAGGATGAACTCGCACAAACGGTAAATTTTTAATACAAAAATTAGTCGTAGTGGTCATAAGAGATAAAATCACGATCGAGCCTTTATTTGCGCGAATATAAAGGAAGTAAGAGAACAATCGTCGCGTACCG